>OX422215.1:639815427-641015427 GCA_949130495.1 Sambucus nigra
TTATAATCAACTCAATAACTATATCCATATCCAACTCAGTAACCACACATATCATGTCAATATTCAACTCTCTAACCACACATATTATATCTATATTCAACTCAATAACCACCCATATCATATCCAGATTCAATTCAGTAGGTACAACATATCGTATTTATAATCAACTCAATAACTATATCCATATCCAACTCAGTAACCACACATATCATGACCATATTCAACTCACTAACCACACATATTATATCTATATTCAACTCATTAACCAGCCATATCATATCCAGATTCAATTCAGTAGGTAAAACATATCGTATCTATAATCAATTCAATAACTATATCCATATCCAACTCAGTAACCACACATATCATGTCCATATTCAACTCGCTAACGACACATATTATATATATATTCAACTCAATAACCACCCATATCATATCCAGATTCAATTCAGTGGGTACAACATATCGTATCTATAATCAACTCGATAACTATATCCATATCCAACTCAGTAACCACACATATCATGTCCATATTCAACTCGCTAACCACACATATTATATCTACATTCAACTCAATAACCACCCATATCATATCCAGATTCAATTCAGTAGGTACAACATATCGTATCTATAATCAACTCAATAACTATATCCATATCTAATTCAGTTAATGTCCATATTCAACTCGCTAACCACACATACTATATCTATATTCAACTCAATAACCACCCATATCATATCCAGATTCAATTCAGTAGGTACAACATATCGTATCTATGATCAACTCAATAACTATATCCATATCCAACTCAGTAACCACACATATTATGTCCATATTCAACTCATTAACCACACATATTATATCTATATTCAACTCAATAACCACCCATATCATATCCAGATTTAATTTAGTAGGTACAACATATCGTATCTATAATCAACTCAATAACTATATCCAAGGTTCTAAAAAACACGGGGCGTGATTGAGGCGTGGAGGCCAAGCCTTAATCCTTAGAAGCCTAGGCGGGCCTAGGCGTAAAAAGGCGTCAAAAGGCGTTTAGGCCTTCTTAATATATTTTAATATTTTTTAACCATAACAAGGCTATTAAAATACAAAAATTTCACAGATCATAAAAATATGTCTGAATATATGCAAATTAAAATACTATTTGATTATTTTGGATGAGATAATGGCCCGGTTTGTAAACAAATTCTTTAAAAGGCGACATCGTTTCACTAAATCATTATTGTTTTTAGAAAAAAAAATGCGCCTTAAGGGTTTTACCAAGAATAAGGCGTGAAAAGCGTAAGGCGAGGCGTTTCTCCCAAGCCTTAAGCCTAGGCGTGCCTAGGCGGGTTTTTTAGAACAGTGACTATATCCATATCCAACTCAGTAACCACACATATCATATATATATTCAATTCAATAACTGTAATACCCCGTATTTTCTGTGATATTTATTTTTGGGATTAATTGAATTAAATGCGTATTAATTGATAATTAATCCGGGTTAAAATACTAGCAAGATGCGAGTTAGTATTTGATTATATGTGCATATATGATTAAATATGAATTTGGAACTATGAAAATTGTCGTGAGATTTAAATACGGCAATTTGGGAATTTTGTTGAGACGCGTGTGACCGCCGCGTCATGGTGTATTATTTTAATTATAAAAGTGAATTTTATTTCTATTATCCGTATGGTCATTTTGAGTGCGCCAACGCATCCGGAAGGGTCGAGATAGTCAGAAAACACTAGACGGGGGTTTAGTTTGGGTCCCGGGGTATTTTTAGGCCATACCGGCATCATAAAGGGTATTTTAGTAATTTTGTATTTTTTGGGAATTAAAAGTGACGAAAATTAAGAGTCTTTATCTGATTGGGAATTGACCCACTAAACCCACTAACCAACCCTTAATGACCCAATAAGCTACGGGGGTTATTAGATTAGGTTTCCAAAACTTTCCCTAAGAAAACCCTAGCCACCATAGCCACCTTTGGAGAAGAAAGCTTGTAGAGAGGGAATTCTGCAGAAAAGCTTCATCAAATCAACATCAAAATCAAAGATAAACTTAAGGCAAGTGATTTAATTCCGTTTAATTCAGAGAATGTTTCTTCCATGTTAGATTATTCTAAGATATACATTGTTCTTGAAAGTTAATGAAAAACCCATGAATTTGGAGTTAGAATTCTATACTTTGAGGAAAGGATTGCATGTAGAATCGTATTTAGAGGACTAATCTGATGTTGTTATATCTTGTAAGAAACAAAAACGGATTTAATTGGGTAAATTAATGATTATAAATTCTAGGGTTCATATTCATGTAAATTTGGGAAAAAATGAAGAGACTTGATGATTTAATGATGTTTAGGATGCATTAATTCCGTAAAACACATTTGTATGTGACCTTGATATGTTTAGGATTGATTAGAGACCTTAAAATATTGATTGGGACGAATTTTGGTTGAGATTTGAGGTGTAGAAATAGGTGAAAAACGAATAAGGATTTCTGGGCTCGAAACTGGCCACTCGTTAGAAGACCTGCCCAGGTCGTTCGAACGAGCTCGTTCGAACGAGCTTCTAACGAGTTGACCATTGACTTCTAACGAGAGTGAAGTTCGTTCGATGAGTTCGTTCGAACGAGATCTCATTAGAAAGTCCATTTCGTTCGAACCAGATCTCGTTAGAAGACTCAGTTCGTTCGAACGAAGTCTCGTTCGAACAACCTCGTTCGAACGAGACTTCGAACGAGTTGGCAGTTTAGGCTTTTTAGCCTGTTTTGATCCCGAGTGCTCCATAACCTTGGGTATAGGTAGAGATAGCCTTTCCTTGATGAGTAATTGATATATTTGGGATGTTTGGGATATAATGAGGAGTCAAACCTAGTAGTGTAGTTTGAACCTTAAGGAAAATATGAAGTAGGACGTGAGTGTCTATTTCGATGTGAGCAATCGATGGACTAATGCGTTATATTAACCGGGAAATATATAAATGGTGTAGTATATTATATGTCAGTACAAGAAGAGATATGTACCAATATATTATGGTGATTACTAAGATGCGTGACTACTTAGTATATGTATTGATTTATGTGTATGACATACCTACCATACTTGCTATCACGGGAGGTTCGCGTTCACTTAGGGCCCTCTAATCCTTGTGTTGCCCGAATTTAGACTGGTTACCTCGATGAACATAGGTCAGAGAAGGACTTATTGGGAAGTTAATAAGTCTGCTGATCGTGGGAGCGCAGGTATGTGCGTGACCCATGTGATGTGACTGTGTTCGCCTCCATTATTTGTGATGTTGTTATCTGTGAACTATTCCTGAGAGATTCGGAATATGTGATCCTTATCTACGTGATGTACCGGGATGGATAGCAGAGTATGTGTGCACCGCAGCTAGTTCTCGGGGTTCTTGTATTGTATATTTATGGCGTGAATAATATACACTTAATTAATGGGAACTTTCATGTTAATATTGTGAATATAATTATGGTAATGTATTGAGAAAACATAACGGGTTAATTGTTAGTGAATTGTATTACGTTGCGAATCTGAGTTTATGTAAAGCCTCTGTTTTAGATTGTTAACGCTAGAAGTTAATATGGGAATCGAGTAGTAATGGGTAGAACTTATTACGGTTTGAGTAGATGAGTATATCATTGTAGATGGGTACGGTACGTTAGGAGTGCACATGTAGTCGAGAGGTGAGAATTCCATGTGAGTGCACGTCCTAACATGTATTTTGCATTTAATGTTTTAATGTTATTAAAACACTTGCAGTTTTTAAAATGATTTCCACTTTCAGGCTCTGACCCATTTGCTTTCAAATCTATTTTTCTTGTAAAACCATTTTAGGTGCCCAGCCACAAGGACACCATGCATAGGATACTCATTCAGGTGATGAGCTGTAGCTGGTTGTGGAAGCTACAGGGATTTGCTTTTAGACACTTCTATCATTTGGATTCCATATTCATTATTCTTCAGTTGTAGGGCATGTTGCCCAAATTCTATTAGAGACATTTTCATTTCAGTTTTCAGACTTTGGCATGTATTAATTCAGTATTCAGTATTTCGTTACTTATTTCAGTTGTGGGATTTGTTGTGAGGAGTTTTCCTCCGGATTTAATTATATCATGTGATGGTTATTCTATTATTTCGTTATGGTGAATGGTGATATTATTCTTGCTTTAAATCTTTTATTGCATGTTAATCAGACTTTAATTAAAATTTGGCAACTTACTTTTAAATACTAGGCGGTTAGTAATAATAAAATGTTTTCGACAGTGATGCTATTAACTGAGCCAACTTGGAATTTTGATTTAAATTTAATAAAGGAGTAGCTACCCGGTATTTAATTAGTCGGGGTGTCACAGGTGGTATCAGAGCATCAGGTTCTAGTGTCCTTTAGGATCTGTACGGCTATTATGTTTCCGCTAAGTTCTCTTTGATATAGAGCCCTATATTTTAGGACTGTTGTACTCTTGTTGTGTATGCTTCGTTCTTCAGCTATTTTAAGTTTATAAACAGTGAACTTATAAACTTTATTCTTATTTCATATGCCTCCACGACGTGCACGACGAGTTCTCAGGGATGCAACGCCCGAACCCCAGCCCGCTCCAGTTCAGGGCATGATGAACGCCGCTGAGGTTGCAGCCATTGTAGCCCAAGCGGTAAATGCCGCAATTGCAGTAGTTCAGCAGACACCTCCTCAGGCGCCGGTTGCAGCGCCAGTACAGGCAAATGCATTCCCGTCTGCTTGGGAACATGTACGTGACGCTTTTCAGAAAGCGCATCAACCAGAGTTTACAGGTAGCTCAGATGTGGTAGTCTCGAGCCAGTGGAGGAAGGATATGCAGAGGCACTTGAGGATGTATGAGTGCACGGACGTTCAGAAGCAGGTGCTAGCTACTTTCAAGCTAGTTGGGTCTGTACTACAGTGGTGGGAGTCTATTACCACCGTGGAGGAGAGGGATACTCTCACTATTCAGGACTTCTGGGTGCGGTTTGACCGCAAGTACTTTCCGTCCGCTGTTCATACAGAAATGAGGAGGAAACTGATGAGTCTGAAGCAGGAGGGTAAGACCGTGGCCGAGTATGAGGACGATTTCACGAATCTGTTGAATATCGTTCCGGATGAGATACCGACAGAAAAGAAGAAGATTGAGAAATTCACCGACGGGTTGACATGGAGGATCCGTCAGCATCTGTTAGGGAACCTTTCGTTGGCCACTTATTCTGATGTGGTTAACGCTGCTTTGTTACACTGCCAGGATCACCGCTTTCATATGGCTGAGGGCAAGAGATCGGGAGAGTCTAGCCATCAGGGCAGGACTGGAGGACATGGTGCTGGTGGGGCACAATCTGTCCAGGGGCAGAGACAGAGTGAGCAGGGTTCCCAGCAGGGGGATCAGAAGAGGTTCAGATCAGGAAATTACAGGCACGGACAGGGAGGTTTCTGTCAGGGCCATCAGGGTCCAAACGACCATCAGGGCCAACAGGGGCAGAATGGGCAGCAGTTTCAGCAGGGCCAGCAAGGCCAAGGGAGGAACGGTAACGGCCACCAGGGCCGGGGACAGCAGGGGAAGAGAGGAGGGAACTTCCCAGGGAAGTGTTTCGTTTGTGGCAAGACTGGCCATAAACGACAGGATTGTCCTGATAGGGGCAGGGCCCCACAGCAGCAGCAGCAGGGTGCTCGCCAGGAGCCGCAGAGGCCTATGTTTGCCGCCGCTCTCCCCGCACCGCCACAGATGGCAGCACTGCCACCCATTCCAGCAGTCCCAGCTCAGCAGGGGCAGCTACAGTATGGACGTGTCTATAACGTCCACCAGGCAACAGTTCCACAGGCACCGCCTGCGATTGAGGGTACGTTTCCTATCCATGGCACTATGGGTCGGGTATTGTTTGATACGGGGGCTACACATTGTTTTATAGGTACACATGTCACGAAGGCTTTAGGGTTGTTAGCCACCGCGGAGAGCACAGTGACGTGTGTTGACTCACCATTGGGGAATGGGTCACTTATATTCTTTATATGTCGGGGAGTGGGGGTAGAGATTGGTGGTTTGGTATTACCTGCAGACATGTTGGTATTAGATATGCATGTTCACGATGTGATTATCGGTATGGATTGGCTCGCTGATTATAGAGCCATGATTGATTGCTTCAGTGGGAGCATTATTTTTGCCATTCCGGGGCAAGAGATGTTTGTAGTGGCGATGCCTCGCCCAGAGGGAGGCTCGACCGCTCATTTGTATTACCTAGAGGAGGATACCTCTAAGGAGGTTGTGATTCCTTTAGATTCGATCCCAGTTGTCAGGGAGTATTCTGATGTGTTTCAGGAGATACCAGGCCTACCCCCCAGTCGAGAGATAGACTTTGTTATAGATTTATTACCAGGCACGAGACCTATAGCACGCGCACCGTACCGTATGGCTCCAGCTGAGATGAGGGAGTTACGGGATCAGATTGAGCAGTTGTTGGGTCAGGGGTTCATTCGGAGGAGTACTTCACCGTGGGGTGCCCCTGTGTTGTTCGTGAAGAAGAGAGATGGTTCATTGAGATTGTGTGTGGACTACCGAGAGTTGAATAAGGTCACGATACGGAATAAGTATCCGTTGCCTCGAATCGATGACCTATTCGACCAGTTGAGAGGAGCTTATTTCTTCTCGAAGATTGATTTGAGATCGGGATACCATCAGTTGCGTATCAGGGAAGAGGACGTCTCGAAGACTGCGTTCTTGTCGAGATATGGTTCTTACGAGTTTCGGGTTATGCCTTTCGGTTTGACCAACGCTCCAGCAGTGTTTATGGACTTGATGAACAGAGTGTTCAGAGATTTCCTAGATCAGTTTGTCATTGTCTTCATCGATGATATTCTGGTTTACTCCCAGACAGAGGAGGAGCACGCCGAGCATTTGAGGTAAGTTTTGCAGACACTACGTCAGAACGAGTTGTATGCAAAATATGAGAAATGCGGGTTTTGGTTGAAGGAGGTCCAGTTTTTGGGACACATTATTTCCGACCGGGGGATATCTGTTGATCCGGGGAAGGTATCGGCGGTGAGGGAGTGGGGACAACCCACGACACCGACTGAGATCCGTAGTTTCTTGGGTTTAGCAGGATACTACAGGAGGTTTATTCGGGGATTTTTGAAGATAGCGGGTCCTTTAACACATCTGACTCGTAAAGGTGTGCCATTCATCTGGAGTGATGCCTGTCAGTTGGCATTTGATGAGTTAAAGGATAAGTTGACCTCAGCACCTGTGTTAGCATTGCCGAGACCGGGAGTTGAGTATCTAGTCTACACCGATGCGTTCCTACAAGGACTTGGAGGTGTATTGCAGCAGGAGAGTCAGGCCATAGCTTATGCTTCCCGTAAGCTAAAGCCTCATGAGAAGAATTACCCCACTTATGACTTGGAGTTGGCAGCAGTTGTATTTGCCCTTCGGATATGGAGACATTACCTGTTGGGAGAGAAGTTCCGATTGTTCACGGACCACAAGTCCCTACAGTACCTATTCACGCAGAAGGAGTTGAATATGCGACAGCGTAGGTGGCTTGAGTTTGTAAAGGACTATCAGTTTGATATCCAGTACCACCCGGGAAAGGCTAACGTGGTAGCAAACGCGTTGAGCCGTAGGCCAGCAGATGAAGTGGCAGAGGTGTGGAAGGCCAAGTGGAAGGAATTGGGACACCAGGATGCAGTGGCCCGATCATTCATGTCTGTGATGACTGTTACACCGCAGATTGTCACGAAGGTAGTGAGGGCACAGGCAAATGACTCGTTCTGTCAGGAGCAGATAGTTCGATTATTAGCAGAGGGAGCCGAATCCTATACCGTTAGCTCAGACGGGGGATTACACTTCAATGGGAGATTGGTAGTTCCGGAAGGGGAGGAATTGCGGCACGAGGTGATGGCAGAATCACACGGCTCGCGGTTCGCGGTACATCCCGGTGGGGACAAAATGTACCAAGACATGAGGCGACAGTATTGGTGGAGCGGGATGAAGAGAGATATTGTCGAGTTTGTTTCTAAATGCGCCACTTGTCAGCTAGTAAAAGTGGATCATCAGAGACCGGCAGGACTGCTACAGCCATTGGAGGTCCCGATGTGGATGTGGGAGAGCATATCCATGGACTTTATCACGGGGTTGCCTACGTCATAGAGAGGTCATGACTCCATTTGGGTAATTGTGGACAGGTTGACCAAAGTCGCCCATTTTCTACCCGTGAAGACAGACTATACCGCGGGACAGTATGCCCAGCTCTTTATTTCTGAGATAGTGAGACTTCACGGTGTGCCCCTAAATATCGTGTCTGACCGAGACAAGATATTTGTTTCACGGTTTTGGGAGAGTTTTCAGGAGGCCATGGGCACGGAATTGCGGTTGAGTACGGCATATCACCCGCAGACTGATGGGCAAACTGAGCGTACAAATCATATGTTGGAGGACATGCTACGGATGAGTATCATTGATTTTGGGGGTGGATGGGAGCAGTATCTTCCACTGGTGGAGTTTGCTTACAACAACTCCTACCAATTCACTATTGGCATGGCTCCATTTGAGGCGTTGTACGGTAGACCTTGTCGTTCCCCGTCATGTTGGTTGGAGGTGGGGGAAAACAAACTACTTGGGCCGGAAGTAATTCAGGATACTTCGGCAAGGATATAATTGATTCGGAGTCGCATTCGGGTAGCTCAAGATCGGCAGAAGAGCTATGCTGATGCGAAGAGGTTCTTCAGGGAGTTCCAAGTGGGGGACCAGGTTTTGCTCAGAGTATCTCCTATGAAGGGGATTATGCGTTTCGGGAAGAAAGGGAAGTTGGCACCAAGATATGTGGGACCATTTCCTATTATTGAGCGGATCGGACCGGTTGCATATAGACTTGGGTTACCGGAGCAATTGCATCGGATTCACGATGTGTTTCATATTTCCTTGCTAAGGAAATACCTTAGAGATAATTTGGCTCATTCTCACATCGCTGTGGAGGACATCGATCTCCATCCGGATAGCTCCTACGAGGAGGGACCAATTGCTATTCTAGACCGAAGTGAGCGGAAACTGCGGTCCAAGATAGTTCCGTTAGTGCGTGTTCAGTGGCGACATCATAATGTCGAGGAGTCCACATGGGAGCGCGAGGATGAGATGCGCGAACGTTATCCAGAGTTATTCTTACCAGGTACTTTCTAGTTCCGAATTTCGGGACGAAATTCAGTTATTAGGAGGGAAGTATGTAATACCCCGTATTTTCTGTGATATTTATTTTTGGGATTAATTGAATTAAATGCGTATTAATTGGTAATTAATCCGGGTTAAAATACTAGCAAGATGCGAGTTGGTATTTGATTATATGTGCATATATGATTAAATATGAATTTGGAACTATGAAAATTGTCGTGAGATTTAAATACGGCAATTTGGGAATTCTGTTGAGACGCGTGTGACCGCCGCGTCATGGTGTATTATTTTAATTATAAAAGTGAATTTTATTTCTATTATCCGTATGGTCGTTTTGAGTGCGCCAACGCGTCCGGAAGGGTCGAGATAGTCAGAAAACACTAGCCGGGGGTTTAGTTTGGGTCCCGGGGTATTTTTAGGCCATACCGGCATCATAAAGGGTATTTTAGTAATTTTGTATTTTTTGGGAATTAAAAGTGACGAAAATTAAGAGTCTTTATCTGATTGGGAATTGACCCACTAACCAACCCTTAATGACCCAATAAGCTACGGGGGTTATTAGATTAGGTTTCCAAAACTTTCCCTAAGAAAACCCTAGCCACCATAGCCACCTTTGGAGAAGAAAGCTTGTAGAGAGGGAATTCTGCAGAAAAGCTTCATCAAATCAACATCAAAATCAGAGCTAAACTTAAGGGAAGTGATTTAATTCCGTTTAATTCAGAGAATGTTTCTTCCATGTTAGATTATTCTAAGATTTACATTGTTCTTGAAAGTTAATGAAAAACCCATGAATTTGGAGTTAGAATTCTATACTTTGAGGAAAGGATTGCATGTAGAATCGTATTTAGAGGACTAATCTGATGTTGTTATATCTTGCAAGAAACAAAAACGGATTTAATTGGGTAAATTAATGATTATAAATTCTAGGGTTCATATTCATGTAAATTTGGGGAAAAATGAAGAGACTTGATGATTTAATGATGTTTAGGATGCATTAATTCCGTAAAACACATTTGTATGTGACCTTGATATGTTTAGGATTGATTAGAGACCTTAAAATATTGATTGGGACGAATTTTGGTTGAGATTTGAGGTGTAGAAATTGGTGAAAAACGAATAAGGATTTCTGGGCTCGAAACTGGCCACTCGTTAGAAGACCTGCCCAGGTCGTTCGAACGAGCTCGTTCGAACGAGCTTCTAACGAGTTGACCATTGACTTCTAACGAGAGTGAAGTTCGTTCGATGAGTTCATTCGAACGAGATCTCGTTAGAAAGCCCATTTCGTTCGAACGAGATCTCGTTAGAAGACTCAGTTCATTCGAACGAAGTCTCGTTCGAACAACCTCGTTCGAACGAGACTTCGAACGAGTTGGCAGTTTAGGCTTTTTAGCCTGTTTTGATCCCGAGTGCCCCATAACCTTGGGTATAGGTAGAGATAGCCTTTCCTTGATGAGTAATTGATATATTTGGGATGTTTGGGATATAATGAGGAGTCAAACCTAGTAGTGTAGTTTGAACCTTAAGGAAAATATGAAGTAGGACGTGAGTGTCTATTCCGATGTGAGAAATCGACGGACTAATGCGTTATATTAACCGGGAAATATATAAATGGTGTAGTATATTATATGTCAGTACAAGAAGAGATATGTACCAATATATTATGGTGATTACTAAGATGCGTGACTACTTAGTATATGTATTGATTTATGTGTATGACATACCTACCATACTTGCTATCACGGGAGGTTCGCGTTCGCTTAGGGCCCTCTAATCCTTGTGTTGCCCGAATTTAGACTAGTTACCTCGATGAACATAGGTCAGAGAAGGACTTATTGGGAAGTTAATAAGTCTGCTGATCGTGGGAGCGCAGGTATGTGCGTGACCCATGTGATGTGACTGTGTTCGCCTCCATTATTTGTGATGTTGTTATCTGTGAACTATTCCTGAAAGATTCGGAATATGTGATCCTTATCTACGTGATGTACCGGGATGGATAGCAGAGTATGTGTGCACCGCAGCTAGTTCTCAGGGTGCTTGTATTGTATATTTATGGCGTGAATAATATACACTTAATTAATGGGAACTTTCATGTTAATATTGTGAATATAATTATGGTAATGTATTGAGAAAACATAGCGGGTTAATTGTTAGTGAATTGTATTACGTTGTGAATCTGAGTTTATGTAAAGCCTCTGTTTTAGATTGTTAACGCTAGAAGTTAATATGGGAATCGAGTAGTAATGGGTAGAACTTATTACGGTTTGAGTAGATGAGTATATCATTGTAGATGGGTACGGTACGTTAGGAGTGCACATGTAGTCGAGAGGTGAGAATTCCATGTGAGTGCACGTCCTAACATGTATTTTGCATTTAATGTTTTAATGTTATTAAAACACTTGCAGTTTTTAAAATGATTTCCACTTTCGGGCTCTGACCCATTTGCTTTCAAATCTATTTTTCTTGTAAAACCATTTTAGGTGCCCAGCCACAAGGACACCATGCATAGGATACTCATTCAGGTGACGAGCTGTAGCTGGTTGTGGAAGCTACAGGGATTTGCTTTTAGACGCTTCTATCATTTGGATTCCATATTCAGTATTCTTCAGTTGTAGGGCATGTTGCCCAAATTCTATTAGAGACATTTTCATTTCAGTTTTCAGACTTTGGCCTGTATTAATTCAGTATTCAGTATTTCGTTACTTATTTCAGTTGTGGGATTTGTTGTGAGGAGTTTTCCTCCGGATTTAATTATATCATGTGATGGTTATTCTATTATTTCGTTATGGTGAATGGTGATATTATTCTTGCTTTAAATCTTTTATTGCATGTTAATCAGACTTTAATTAAAATTTGGCAACTTACTTTTAAATACTAGGTGGTTAGTAATAATAAAATGTTTTCGACAGTGATGCTATTAACTGAGCCAACTTGGCATTTTGATTTAAATTTAATAAAGGAGTAGCTACCCGGTATTTAATTAGTCGGGGTGTCACAATAACCACCCATATCATGTCC
Organism: Sambucus nigra; assembly: GCA_949130495.1. NCBI lineage: Eukaryota > Viridiplantae > Streptophyta > Magnoliopsida > Dipsacales > Adoxaceae > Sambucus > Sambucus nigra. Next base: position 639,827,630 of record OX422215.1, read on the forward strand.
ATATTCAACTCAGTAAGTATATCATATATATACCCTATCCATATTCAACTTAGTAAATACCACATATCATATCTGTAATCATCTCAGTAACCATATCCATATTCAGCTCAGTAACTTCATATATGATTTCCTTATTCAACTCAGTAAGTACCACATATTATATCTATAATCTTGTATAAGTACATCTTACCAGTGAGTACACTCACCTTGGCAACTTAATGGGACTTTTCATTTACCTTTGTATGGGACTTGTTCAACCAATTATTCTTCCCTTCCTATCATTCTTACAATATTAGTATCATCATAAGAATATCAACAATCCAAGGAATATCTCAAACGTAACTCAATTCATAAGCATCATATGTAGGGGTGTGCCAAAACCGACCAAACCGACAAACCGACAGAACCGAGCCGAACCGAAAATTTTCGGGCCGGGTTTTTTTGAGGGTCGGTTCGGTTCGGTTTAATCAGGTATAAAACCGATAGGGTCGGTTCGGTTTTCGGTTTTGGCATAAAAAAAACGATTTTGAACCGAACCGAATTAATTTTTATACTTTTTAATTTTATATTTTATATTATATTTATATTAGTGTTGACATATTATATTATATTTTTTAATTTTATATTTATATTAGGTATTAAAAAAATATCTTTTTTATTAAAATAAAGGAAAAAACCGAACTGGCCCTGTATAAAACCGACCCTGTCAAAAATCGACGGGCAAACCGAACTGGCCCTGTCAAAAACCGACCCGATTCGGTTCGGTTCGGTTCGATTTTTCAGCATTTTCGGTTCGGTTCGGTTCTCCTCCTCCAAAAACCGACATGGTCGGTTCGGCTCAAAAAACCCGATCAAAACCGAACCGACCGACCCGTGAACACCCCTAATCATATGATTCTATTCAAATCATTTATCATAAATGAAGTTCCATCCAAATTCATGTTAATATATTTAACATATCCAATTCATAGTCCAAACATACTTTAATTTCTTCTTGGTAATCCAATTCTTATCATATTAGATTTCCAATACAACAAACAAAACATCATTTCAGGTTTCTAGAGCAAGTTATGCCCATTTCTTCAATACATAGCAAATCTGCCCCATAGACTCATCCATCGTTTAGTCAACTTCCAGGAATTTTTATAATTTCTTTACATCATAACATTCTATGATATTTCGTCCAATCTCAATAAACATGTTGAATAATACGAAATTAAAGTTTCATAATTTTTAGAGTTCATTTGCTATGTCAGACCAAACATCGAACACATGTTATGCGTACTTACACTTTTGGGGCAGATTTTATACCCAAACTTCCAACTATCACCCAATATTCATTTCTTTGTATTTTTATGTAATTTTCGGATATGATATACCTATATGAGTCTTTTTACATCTCTAACTATAATTTTTAAATTCCAATAACTACAGAAAAACTTATGAAGGTTTGAACACAAAAGGGTTCTAACCAAGGTAATATAAAGGATTTACACCTTCATCTTTCTTCGAACTTGTATATATCCATACATATACATCAAGTCATGAAAGTTTAATAAACAATTGATCATTTATCTCATTCAAATCAGTAATATTAAAAAAAGAAACAAGATTGATGGATAGAATTACCTAAGGGACGTTTACCTAATTTCCTATGAATTTTTCTTCAACTTCTCCTCGTCCTTCTCCTCCTAAGACTTACGGTTCTATCTCTTTAGGACAAACTCTCTAATGGATGCATTTGGCTGGAGGAATAGGTGATATGTAGAGGTTTAAGTCGGCATAAGGGCACCTCCCCTTGGTCCAATCAAAATAAAACAAGTGGCGCCATATAAGACAAAATATCATTTAAACTGATGGACAGATTTAACCCTGTTTCGTAATTTTAACATAACTCCTTACTCAAATCTCTGTTTTACACACCGTTTGTTGTGTTACAAACTTAACTCGTATATCTACAACTATGTAGTTTTCACTTCAAGTCAGTTATTATATTATAATGGTCAAAACTAGTCTCCAACATGAGCATTCCTACCGAAAACTTCAAAATTTTGTGTTTGTAACTCATTTGATATTTCATAATTTATGAAGGTAGGATTAGACTAAATATAATAACCTAGTATTATATATTAATACACATTATCCATATCCCCAATTATATCTGGGTTGTCACAGTAACCATCCTTTTATATTATGAACCTCAATATTTAGTCATTATTAATTCAGTCCAATGTGCTTAAAAAGTCTGATAAATGAACCCATGTGCTCAAACAATCAAAGTCATTATTAATTCAGTCTCATTACTTTTAACCACATATTGAAGAGACACATGTGATTCAACAGTACAAGACTTATATATGAACCCATGTGATTGTACAATCAAAGTCATCCTATTACTTTCAACCACATATTATATAGACGCATGTGATTCAACAGCGCAAGTCTGATAAATGAACCCATGTGCTTGAATAGTCGAAGTCATTATTAATTCAGTACCATTACTTTCAACCACATATTGTAGAGACACGTCTAATTCAACAACGAAAGTCCAATACCAGTATAAAGCATACGGTAATTTATTTCATATCACACACTATTAAATGGCAAACCATCGACAGATCAAAAATTTTAATCGCAGTAAAGAGATACTGGATTACTTCAGCCCAAACATGGTATGCAGGAACAAAGAGACCATGAAAGTCAAGTGTAAATCTAAAGCATCAATATCATTTGATGTTGGTCATGTTGAGAATGTTGCACCCGTTTTGACTAACCCAGGGATCTATAAAGATCCCCATGGAGGGAGTTGGTTTGGGGAGAAGAGGGTTTTTTAAACAAGCCTATATGCACATTACATTCTTTAGGTAATGTTGGCCATGTGATGAAACGGTTACCTCCAACTAAAGAAAATATACCTTGCGATGATCATTTGAAATGCCTTAGGTTTTATGATAGACGCTGCGATTTAGAGTGTTATTGTAATTGGCATGGTTTACCGGTGCCACAATCAAAATCTGCAAATTATTGCAAAGATCCAACTAAAGACAGTGATAGTTGTATCCGTCTACTACAACAAGAAATTGAACAGATGGAAAAAAGAAGAACGCGCTAGCATTGTAAACATTTGATAAATACTGAACTTGACATCTAATTTATGCATCGGATCTGGAACTGCTGGACTACAAAATGGACGATTCCTCCATGGATTTTGTACAACGTCTACCAAACATGTTGATGGGTGATGGGAATGCATTATGTCGCGATCCGTGGTTGCAAAGGAAACCACGAAGTAATTAATACGCAACTTTCTTTTCTATGTGTTTATTATGTGCTTATTATGTCAATTGTAATGTTTAATTCTAAGTTCTAAATTTGACTTTTATTATTATATTTTTTTAAATCTCGTTACAAAACAACTTTCAACAACATTGTCAACGAGCCATTAAACTTTCCAACTTTCCAACATTATGTCCAAATTAATGTGCTCTCATCCCTAATAAAGTACGTTATTCCAACTTCGATACTTTTATCCAACTCATTTGTCACCTGATAATCCTGAAAATGATGATAAAAATAATGATAAGTATTAAAATAAATAGGACAACAAAAAAGTGTGTAATTAGTAAAATAAATTAATTTGTGTATTGGCAAAACTCTCTATTTCCATGACAAATTTTGGTTATCAAACACCAAAAGTAGGAATATTGTTGTTTTCCAATAGGCAAATTATGTCTATCAAACAAAAAACATGAAAATTATAGAATTTGTCAGCATGCAAATTTAAGCTATCAAACAGCACAAAATTTTATTTTTCAGGTCAAAATTTGAATGGATAAAATTTTCCAAGACAAAACATTCCATTTCACCTCTATTCCAAGTTTTCTATCAAACATGCGCTAAGGTGTCTGATTTTATGATAATGAGGGCATGCATAAGGTTTATGGTGAACCACTTTAGGATGAAATCAATTATGGGCTTTTGTCTATTACTAAACAACTTGGAGACAAAATTCTTATTTTTCTCACGTGTAAAATAATCAATGGCTAAAGCTCTTAATTTAAGACGAGAGGCATGAGTACTAATTTGTTCAAATATGGTGCAAAAAGATTTCAAACGAGAGATAATAGCCGTGGATAAAAATCGATCGCTTAAGAAAGAAATACAAAGTGGTCCGTTAAAATTGTGACACGTCGCTTAATAGCTGTAACCAACTACGTGAGAAAGCGTTGCAAAAAAAACTTTGTAAAAATTACCGCTGGTGCAAGGTATTTTTTTTTCAAGTGTAATAACATTATGTGATAAATTCTTTCCAATCATGTGATGACAAATATAGTAATAAAAAATATCGTAACAAATTATCTAGTACAAACAATCAATTGGAGTCATTTATAGTGCCCATCCATGTTGGTGGCAACATCCCAGTTTGCTCATGAACGGTCTTAAACAATGGTGGCAACATTTTATAAACGCCAGAAACCTCCTTCATGGCATTATTACCGCTTGAAGTGCCATCCACCATCTCTCCACCACTTCCATTTGTCCAAATGCTTATCTTCGGTTGTAGCCCGCGCACAGCCTCTCCATTAATTTTTGCAATTTCTTGAAACATTCCACTATTAATCATCATGTAGTCCCTCAACGCCGCGTAATTTCCCCCCAACGCTTCTAGGAGGGTGCGCACGTAAGTGCCTTGGGCTTGTGCGAGGGCTAAAAGGCCTTCGGCCTCTTTCTGTTTCGCATACAATTCCCCATCAGCAGCTTGTTGTCGAGCATAAAAGGCCGCCTCGGCTATGGCCTTTTGAGCCTCGGCTTCTTTCTCCCTCTCGTATAGAATTGCTTCTGCAGCTTTTTGTTTTTTGTAGAACTCCCAATTTGCTTCTTGTACCTTGGTTTCATACTCGACGCTAGCTTTACTCAAGAACTCAGCCTTAAGCTTCTCCGTCCTCGTCAAGGCGTTCATCCTCTCGACCTCCGTCTGCAACTCCGCCTCCCTCAACGCCACCGCCTTATTGGCCTCCACTTTCGCTACCTGCGCTTCCCTCGCCCACCCCGCCTTTTTCTTAGCCAACTCTGCATTAGCCTCCGCCACCTCCGCCTCTCTCTCATTCTCAAACACCTTTACCTGCGTCTTCACCCTCATCTCCTCCTTCTTCCCCTCCCCTTGTCTTTTTGTCGATATAATTTTGGTCTCCGCATCAATCTTAGCCGCGTTCTGAACCGTGAGGCCATCTCTCTCCTTGGTTCCGATCTCCCCTTTCATCCTGGCTTCCGCCACATCCACCTTCGCCTGATTGGCCGCTTCCATCTGAGTTTTCTGCCCCAAATAGGAGAAATACTCATGCCCCGGAACATCCACCAACTGTTTTACATTAGCGTTGTAAATCAACAGCCCAAACTGATTAAGCTCCAATTGAACTTTCTTGAACACCTCATGCTTAAACTCTTTGGTTCCTCTAAAGACCTCCTCCATGGTCATGGAGGCAGCGAGGACACGAGTTTCGCCCTCGATGATGCCCTGAACGAGCTCTTTCACGTGGTGAGAGAGCTTGTCGTGTGGGGAAATAAGCTTGGCGTACTTGAGGAGGCTGTCATCATCGTCGATACGAGGGCCGATGGTAAAGACGGCTGGCAGGACAAAGGGGAGTTTTTCGGCGCTCATGGCTTGCACCTCGAAGGTATAGTTCACCGGGGAGATGTCGAATATGGTGTAAGATTGACCCGGGAGGATCCATGCTTTCTTCGCGATCTTTATATCCTTGATTCCCACCCCGGTGATCACTAGGTACTCTGATGCTCTTGCGACTTTATACATGGCTCTCGCTCAGGTTCACAGAGGAAAACAAAGAATGAAGACTCAATAAGTTTAAGCGGATATAATATATATATATATATATATATATATATATATATAAAATAAAGGAGGAGGGGGTTTTCACTATTCATGCCACGTCATATAACTTTGATACAAAATCTATATAAACAAAATGTGTATCTATCTATCTTTCTTGGGAGTGTGTATCTTACGGTTGAAAATGATGCTAAAAGGAGTGCTAAAATGGTAATTAATCATACGGTTGAAAAGACTCATGGAACGGCGCTTTATTTCTTCTCTCTACAGATCCATTGCACTCCTTGAGCCAAGAGCCCACGTGCTCTCACAGCTCTCTCTGTAGCTATCTGGTACAAACCCACTCCCTACTCTTATCACTCTCTCAACCCCTCTTTTTTTCTCTCCCATCCATCCCAACCACCATTACCATACTCACCAAAACACTTATTGATTTTGCTAACCTCTGTTGGCCTCCATGAAGACCACCACGACCGCCATTCATGGCCTACATACGTATGGAGCTCATGGATCTCGCCGGTGAGACACTCCACGTTTCGAGTTCTCGCTGGTGGATCTTACCAGTTGATCGTGATCACAGCAAGCATTGATGGTGATGACATCAAGCTTTCAACCGATGCGAACTGTCATTGTGGATAACTTCTCAAAATTTCAGGTTTTCTAAAGGTAGTATTGTGTTTTTATTTATTTACTTTCTTTTTTGGTTACAGATCAAAATCTAAGAGAAAAGGGTTAACAAGGTTGACATATGTGGTCTGATTTGATTTTTTTTTCCTTCTGACGTTGTGGACCACACAGATGTTTCATTTTTTAAACATATATGGTCTGGAGTTTTGATTTTTCCTTCCGATGTCGATGGCCACACATATGTTTCGTCTGATGGATATGTATGTATGTTTTTAATGGCGGATAGTTTTATGTGTTTATCTGGGAGGTAGGTAATAAAATGATGTGGTGATTGTTTTTCTCTTTTTTTTTTCAGAAACCCAAATGCTTTTAACTTGGAGGTTGATTTTTTTTTTCTCTTTTTTTTAGTCCATTGTTTTTGTTGGGGATCTTTTTAACTGGAAGGATGGTAATCAAATGATGAAGGTTCGGGTCAAGAAAATGTAATTTATTTCCCTATTCTGTATGCTGAAGGATCAAGTGCAAGCTCTTCTCAGAAAAGGTTTACGAATCTCAAACATGGTTGTAAGGTTTTTGCTTTTAGTGTTGATTTATCAGTTTTTTTACGATGGCTTTGTTTACAAATTTTAGGGTATTTGTTCTAATTTTAGGGTATTTGTTCAGTCTTGATTTTTAGGATATTTTCATATTTGTATCAATTATGGATTAACTGTTTATTTTATGGGTTCATTTTATATATTAATTTGTGTTTATTTTAATTTTCTGGTACTAACTTTGTCTCCCTCTCTCTCTATATGTGTTTTGCAGGTAGTTTTCCACACCTGTGCTAGGCTAGGTTTCACATTTAAAGCCTTTGGGGTCTGCCTTCTAATTTGTTTTTTAGATTTTGATTTTTGTTGTCACGTTATCAGGTATTGGCCTATAGATGTTCTATCTCGAGTGTTAAGGTGACATTTATTCTAGATAGTGTTAAGGTGAAATTTATTCTACTTTTCATTTTCTTTCTTTAATGTTTTTTGTAGATAAACTTTTTTTTATTTTTTGTGATTTGTGTGGAATACGTATTGTACATGTGAGTGTGTAGCTAATGTAAGGTTTCCGAATGTAGTGTGTAATGACATCTTGGAAATTGGGTTGAATTCGTGTTTTCATATCGGTCCTCCGATCCTTAAGATTAGAATTTCGCTAAATGTAAGTAATATTTTTAGCATTCTGTCTATTTTTCCTATTCGAAATGCTAAATATTACTTTATGTTTGTCCATATCTGTTGTCAATTTAGCGATTTCTTAGTTTTTATACTTTTTATATTAGTGTTGGGTTTTCAATCTCTCTCTCTCTCTCTCTCTCTCTCTCTCTCTCTCTCATACCGGAGATGTACATTTTGGTGCCAAGTTGCCTATAAAGTCTCAAAGTCCTTACTCATGTTAATAGATGTTTGATTTTTTGAGTTTTTAATAGCGAAATAAACTTATTATCAATCTTTTAAATTATCCGAATCTATTTTATTTTCCAGATATTATAATTTTTCTGTGTGCATTACGTATTCAAAATGAGGTTGCTTTTTCTGTTTAATGTCAGATTTTGTGGGGTTGATCTAGAAACTATTCAATGTACTCAGTTTAAAAAGCATTGTTTGTCCAATAATCCATCAGTTTAAAATGCATCGTGTTTAATGTCAGATTTTGTTTACCATTATCTTAGTTTTTTTTAATACTTATGGATAAGTCTCCAATAATCCATCAGCATGATAAGCCACAGCTGGGATGTATACTTTTATAGTTGTGCAGCTGTGCAAAAGCGGGAAAGTTAGCAAAAACGCACTTCAAATAATGCGTATATGTTGTGTAGCCATCCAAGATTTCTCAGTCTCAAGTTGGACTTCACCAAATGACAATTCTCATGTTAGTTGGTGTATTTTATCGTAGAATAGGTGAAGAAGCCTTTCGTATGTGTAGGTGTGTGTATGTGTGTTTGTTGCTGTTTTGTCGTGTGTGAAGAAGGGTCGCCTGTTGTTAGTAAAGTCCTAAAAACTGCATATGGTGTTTCTAATGCCCGATTCTAGCTCTCTCTCCAATGAGTAATTACTGTTTGACATTTTGAAGTTTTTTCAGTCGGCCCATTTTTAATTTGAATGTTTTTTCCGTAGATTACTATGTGTGTCGGAGAAATCGATTATGTGGGAATGTGTGTGAGCAGTGTCAGTTTTCCCATTTGGGTTCACACTCCCAATAACTTTGAGAAAAAGGACAAAGTCTGCCCTGCACCCTCAAAGCTAAGAAACACATGTGAATGTTCTTAGTATCTTTATAGCGGCACTTTCACCTTGAAACAATCTAATCCCAATACATTGGATATTATCATCAAGAACGATATAATTATTCATTATTCTCCACATATTAATTAATCCTTTCACAAGGATGAAATCAATATTTGACAGATACCTTTGAGTTTCAGTTTCAGTTTTGTCACCAGTTTCCCAATTTTGTCTTATTTTTTTATTTTTGTCAAAATCTTACATTTACGTGTGTTTACATGTTCGGTTTTCTATGTTCTAAAGCTGATAAATGGGGGTTCAGCTCTGATCAGATCCCAAACAGTGTCACTGCACACCTCTAGCCAAGACTCAGCGCCACCTCACGCCTCTGGGCAAACATCATGTGCCGTAACGCCTCTAGCCAAAACGTGTCTCTACAGTAGGGTGGCGGCGGTGTCACCGCCCCTCCACCATCTCGGAAGGTATTTTTTTTTACCATAAACATTTACTTTTCTTTTTGTTTTCGATTTTATTTTCATCATTCACAGATTTCTTGAAATTTGGATATCTGCCATTTTTCATATTATATTGTGTGATTTGGTACTCCTCTCCTCTTGAGATTTAGTTTTTTTTCCAATATATTGTTTATTTTTCATATATTATATTGTGTGATTTGATTTTGCAGATTAAAGGTATACCTCCCAGGCACCGGAATTTTCTCCCCGCTGCCCAATTATGAAATTTGTAATCCCCGTCAATATTAAAGATGTAATCTATGACCGGAATGATTGACACAGGATATTTTCAGTCCAGATCTAGATATGAGTTCTCTCTCTACGATCTTTTTCTATATTTATCTACCTGAGACGGATCTTCCACTGATATATTGATTGATATTATATGCAAACATCATGTGCCGTAATATTTTCGAGTTGTTTATATATGTAGATGAAGATGATGGGTTCGTACTGTCATTTCGTTTATGGTTTTGTTTGTTTGAGATTTATGTTCCTGGAATACAACTCAGTTTGCGCATGTTTAGTCCGAATCCAGATCTTCAAGATTTGCAATTGTATTTTTTTGGGATGGGTTGTTTTGTTTCGTGTATTGTATTTTTTGCGTTTTGTATTGTGTAAATAATACGATGAACCTTCAATTTGTAGTCATGAATTTATAATTATTTTGTGAAACTCTGTATAACAATGTTTAGCGTTGAGATGGAGTGAAGGAACACCCATCTCTCAACACTAAAGCCACAAAACTTCACGACTGCTTTTCAAGGTTCTATCAATTCAACTTCACAACTGCTTTTTCTCTCCATAAAGATTTCGAAATACATGACTAAGCAGTGTTCTATTAATATGTTTTCATATTTCTTTTCATTTGGAGGAGGTATCAAGAGCAGCAGTTATAACGATTTAGACATTAAAATGTCTAAATCAAATAAGCAAATGATATAGGTTTGTCAGACTATTTGAGCTACTGCATAAGCTTAATGTACATAACATTTGCCATTAAGCTTAATGTATATAGCGATTTCCATTAAGTCAAAGATAATTAAACTATGACATCACAGTATTGTTTATTTACTTGGAACAAATATGCTCAAAGTTTTAAGATACAAATATGAAAAAAAGGAACTGGCTCCTCCATTAGTCAATCCCTCAATTTCCTTCAATTCTATAGTGTATATTGTACAAAAATATATTTTTCTTTGGCAATTTTAAAAATTAAAAAGTAAATTGTGTATTGTATGTGGTAATAAAACATACATAGTAGTATATTGAGAATTATATTGTTATGTAATTATGTAATGTGCTAAAAATATGATGCATGCCATGTCGCAATATTATGAGCATGTCGTAAACAGAGTATGTGTTTGTCACTATTATGAATAAACTTGAGCAAGATTATAATTTTTTATTTTAAAATTTATTGGTCAATTAACTTGATTTGCAAAAAATACATATTGATTTGTCCGAGACAAATGAGACAAATGCACTGTAACAACCAAGCATCCTGGCCCAGTGGTATAATGTTGCCACTGGGACAGTCTTGAGGTTGGATTGAGTTTGGTCCCCAGTTCGATTCTCGACACTGTCAAATTAATGCCTGCCAGCGGAAGCCACGAACCATATACTTCATGATATGTTACAAAAAAATGCATTGTAACGAATGTGCAATCGTGCCATCGGCTTAAACACAAATAATCGGGAGCAAATTTGTCACCGTGCCATCGGCACGGGTACACCCTAGTATATATATATATATTAACAGTTTTCTTGTTACTCACGAATGAGATGGAATACCTTGTCGGCTACAGCCCCCTCCGTGTTACGCAACTCAATATATTTTTCCGGTTTTAATTTCAACAGTTTCTCGGAACCATATGTGAGATGTTAATAAATGGTGAGATGCTAGAATATATTGAATTCATGTATGAGGCAGTGGAGAGCAGGGACGAAACTAGGATTTAATCTTTCGGGGGCCAAGAATGAATAAAAATGATTTCAAAAATATAATGTATATAAACATGCGGCATATACCAAATAGTTCCTCAAACATTTTTTAATACACTTTTAGTCAAAGTCTTTTTATTTTGCTCAAAAAATTCCTTCACCATGCCGCTAGCGCGGACCTTTAAAAATAAGAGAATATTAGTTAACTTGGTGTTTGAGGGATTTTTTTGAATAAAATGAAAGGTTTGAACTAAATATGTATTAAAAAAATGTTTGAATGACTTTTTGATATTTGATCCTATAAACATTGATATAAACATATTTGAACAATAATCAATCAATAAAATTGGACAATTGAGTAAACTTTCAAATGAGTGAAAATTTAATTGTAGAAAATATAAAATAAATCTATGCGGTTTCGTTGTTTGCCTTGATAACGAGCACTTTTTGATTCACTATTCAACTCTAGCTCTAAATGTGTGAAAGTTTTTTTTAACCATAATAAAAAGAAAAATATTAGGTATCAAATATCAAAAAATCATGCAAACATTTTTTAATACACATTTAGTCCAAATCTTTTTATTTTGTTCCAAAAAATCCCTTAAACACTCATTTAAACAATATTAACTTATTTTTAAAGTCCGTTCTAACGACATGTTGAGGGACTGTTTAGAATAAATAAAAAAGGCTTGTTGGACTAAACGTGTATTAAAAAATATTTGAGGGACGTATATGTCCCAAATATTAATTGCCGAATCTCAACAAACCCAACCATATTGTAAAATCTTGTCAACTATCATAGACTTGGAGCTAGAAAAATAACTCTAAGGGTCCGTTTGGTTCGGGGTAAAATATGTTTCAACGCGGTAAAAAGTAATATGGTGAAATACGTTTTCACCTATTTAAAATTAATTTTTTGTTGGGTTAACATTGTGAATAAGTGTACACCCTATAATTATAAAATTTTAAACAAGAATATAGAAAAAAATTAACTCTAAATAGGTAAAAACATATTTCATCATATTACTTTTCACCGCGTTGAAACATATTTTAACCCGAATCAAACGGACCCTAAAGCTAAAAAAAAATACCTTTACATACATATAGAATTCTGAAAACTAAAAAAAATTCAAAACCTTGAGGGGGGGGGGGGGGGGGGGCATGGCCCCTTTGGCCCCTATGTAGATTCGTCTCTGGTGGAGAGGGTGGTTTAATGTCTCAAGACATCAAGCGTCTATACAAGATGGATAAAATAATTTTTAAAAGAATCCAAAGCCGTGTGGTTTAAAGATGGTCAAAAACCGTGGACGGAAATAAAAGATACTTTTATAACTTTATCATTGATTATAATAACCGATTTATTCAAACAACAATAAGGACAAATAGGTTAGTAATTGTCAAATCGGCACACTGCTGGAATAAGGATTTGGCAAAAAAATCTTCTATAAGAGACACGACCTGCTGTGGGTCAAGCCGTATACAGGACAAACGATGAAACCTTTATATTCTATGCGAGAGCAGTTGGCGAAATATCTAAACCGATGTGGGAAGCCTTGATTGATACGACGATAAAACACATCTCACGTGATTATTGACAAACCTAAGTGGGTGATTTTAGGGCATTTACGTTTAGATCCTATTAGACGTTTTTATATACATTTTAGTTTTATCATGTTTTTCTCTTATATATAAGTTCTATTCCTAATTTTTTGGAACTTTTTTTTTCAATTTTACCCTTTTAAAACCAACAATCCGTAACTTCCTTGAGGAAGTTACATAAGTGGTTGAACTTTTTTTTTTAATCTTCAAATGATCATAACTTTTGATTCACAAATCCGTTTTTCACAAAATTACTATTTTTGAAATCTGCTCGACGAGATCTATCAAACAAGATCCATGAACGCTATAAAATTCCAAAGAAAAAATTTTACACAAACAATAAACTTTACTGTATGCACTAGAATATGAAATAGTTTTATATATTTGACATTTTCACAAACAGACAGTAACATTTACTGTGCTAATACTACACACAGAGAGAGAGAGAGGGCTTCTCTTAAACGGACGTCCGTTTTTTGGACTAAAAACGGACCAAAATGGTCCGATTTTTTAAAAATAGTAAAATGCATTTTTTAAAGTTGATTTTTTTCTGAGATATATAGACATACATGGGTACCCCTACAAAAAAAATCAACTCAAAATGAATTTGTTTGCTATTTTAAAAAAATCTTTCAAAATCTGTCAAATTTTGCTGGCGCAAACCCAAACATATATTGACATATATAGACAGATTTTGAAAGATTTTTTTAAAATAGCAAATAAATTCATTTTGAGTTGATTTTTTTTTTTTTGGTACCCATGTATGTCTATATATACCAGAAAAAAAATCAACTCAAAAAAATGCATTTTACTATTTTTTAAAAATCAGTCCGTTTTTAGCCAAAAAACGGACGTCCGTTTTAGGGAATTTCTGTATATATATATATATATATATATATATATATACGGTGGATCCAAACCCTTTTTTTTCAAAATTACCTTATATTTGAAGGTTCGCGTTAGCGGTATCCAATCCTTAGCACCATTATTGGAGCTTCAACGACCTTCGTCAGAGGTCCGATTTGGGGTGGGTAGGGGTGGCATGTGGTGCCGCTGGCGCGGACCTTTGAAAATAAGAGACTTTTGAATAAATGGGCTTTGGATCCATCGAAGTATCATGGGGAGCCACTGACGCGGACCTTTGAAAATAAGATTGGATAAATGGGATCGGGATCATCTGGAGCGATAATTTGGGGTGAATAGGGGTGACACAAAACTTTAAAAATAGAAACATATTGGATATATATATATATATATATATATATATAGTTTGTAAAAATGTCATAGATATTAAACTTTATTGTATACACCATAAAATGAAATAGTTTTATATTTCTGACATTTTCACAAACAATAACATTTACTATGATAATATATTTATGAAATAGTTTTATATATATAACATTTTCACAAACAGAAACATTTACTGAGTTAATATTACACAATATATATAACATTTTCACAAATAGTAACATTTGCTGAGTTAATATATATATATATATATATATATATATATATATATATATATATATATATATATATATATATATATATATATACACGGTAGATCCAAACCTCTTTTTTTTTAAATTACCATATTTTTAAAGGTTTACGCTAGCGACATTCAATCCCCACCACTTCCCACCCCAATTGTCGAAGCTTCAACGACTGTCATTAGAGCTATGATTTAGGTGGGTAGTAGTGGCATAGGGTGCCGCTGGCGCGGAACTCTGAAATTAAAAGAATATTAAATAAATGGAGTTTGGATCCACTGGTGCTCCGATTTGTGGTGAGTAGGGGTGACAGTGGGTTAGGTTTATATCTATAACATTTTTACAAACGTTAACATTTACTGTGTTATAACACAGTGTGTGTGTATATATATATATATATATATATACGGTGGATCCAAACCTCTGTTTTCTGATATTGTCTTATTTTTAACGGCCCGCGCTAGCGGTATCTAATCCTGACCACCACCAACCCCAATTGTCGGAGCTCCAACAACCTTCATCAGACTTCTGATTTGGGGTGACATGGAGTGCCGCTGGCGCGGACCTTAGGAAATAAGGGAATATTGGATAAATGGGGTTTGGATACACCGGCGCTCCAGTTTGAGGTGGGTAGGGGTAGCATTGGATTAGGTTTATATCTGTAATATTTTCACAAATAATAAATGTTACTGTTTGTGAAAATGTTACATCAGCATCCCATGCCACCTCAAATCAGAGCTCTGATGAAGGTTGTTGTCGCTCCGATAAAGGGGGTGGGGATTGGATGCCGCTGGCGCGGACCGTTAAAAATAAGATAATATCAGAAAAAAGAGGTTTGAATATATATATATACTGTGTTATATGAACACAGTAAATGTTAATGCTTGTGAAAATGTTATAGATATAAACCTAACTCAATGCCACCTCTACTCACCCCAAATCGGAGCTTCGGTGGATCCAAACCCTATTTATCTAATATTCTCTTAATTTCAGAGGTCCGCACCAGCGGCATCCTATGCCACTACTACCAACCCAAATCATAGCGCTGATGAAAGTCGTTAAAGCTCCGACAATGGGGGTGGGTAGTAGTGGGAATTGAATGTCGCTAGCGTAAACATTTAAAAATATGGTAATTTTGAAAAAAAAAATTGTGGTTTGGATCTACCGTGTCTCTCTCTCTCTATATATATATATATATATTATGTAATATTAACTCTGTAAATGTTACTGTTTGTGAAAATGTTATATATATAAAACTATTGCATAAATATATTATCACAGTAAATGTTATTGTTTGTGAAAATGTCACAGATATAAAACTATTTCATTTTCTGGTGTATACAATAAAGTTTAATATCTATGACATTTTTACAAATTACATATATATATATATATATATCCAATATGCTCCTATTTTTAAAGTTTTGTGTCACCCCTATTCACCCCAAATTGGCGCTCCAAATGATCCCGATCCCATTTATCCAATCTTATTTTCAAAGGTCCGCGCCAGCGACACCCCATGATACTCCGGTGGATCCAAAGCCCATTTATTCAAAAGTCTCTTATTTTCAAAGGTCCGCGCCAGCGGCACCACATGCCACCCTTACCCACCCCAAATCGGAGCTCTGACGAAGGTCGTTGAAGCTCCAACAATGGTGGTAAGGATTGGATGCCGTTAGCGCGAACCTTTAAATATAAGGTATTTTTGAAAAAAGAGGGTTTGGATCCACCGGATGTGTGTGTGTGTGTATATATATATATATATATATATATATATATATATATATATATACTGTGTAGTATTACCACAGTAAATGTTACTGTCTGTTTGTGAAATGTCACATATATAAAACTATTTCATATTCTAGTGCATACAGTAAAGTTTACTGTTTGTGTAAAAAAATTTCTTTGGAATTTTATAGTCTTCATGGATCTTGTTTGATAGATCTCGTCGAGCAGATTTCAAAAATAGTAATTTTGCGAAAAACGAATTTTTGAATCAAAAGTTATGATCATTTAAAGATTAAAAAAAAAAGTCCAACCACTTATGTAACTTCCTCAAGGAAGTTACGGATAGTTGGTTTTAAAAGGGTAAAATTGTGAAAAAATTTCCTAAAGAGTTGGAATAGGACCTATGGGATTTTAAAAAGTCAATAGGACTTATAAGCTTGTTGACCCGATAAATGGGACCTAGATATAATTACCCCGTGATTTTAATATGAGAATAAATGTTAACAATGAAAGACATTTTCGCATGGTTGTTTACATACAATTTTTTTAGAAAATTATTTACATATATACATTTACAAATGATATATAACAAATCGTAGTAATGATTTACAGACATGAAAAATAAATTATTAACTAAACAAATGAAATAATAAAATATTTCTCTCTCTCTCTCTCTCTCTCTCTCTATATATATATATATATATATATATATATATATATATATATATATATATATATTAAATAAATAGACGCATTGGCGATGCTCTCAAATTTCAATAATTTGAAAATTGACGCATTACCCGCACCCGCACCCGCTCCCGCGCCCGGATTAGGGCACTATGGTAGAGACCACATACCACAACCATATCATCAAGCAAAGAAAATTTTAAATGCAGTCTTATAAACTTACAAATTAATTTTGAAAATTATTTTTAAAACAAAATTTAATTACATTAATAAATTTCAAATTATTTTTAAAATGTTTTAAAAATTCTTTTTAAACACAGCCAACAAACAACCATGAGACATGATATAATGCAGTGCAGTGTCGAGTGGTGTCCTATGTGACTATTAAATTCCTATGTGCCAATTCGCAAGGGTGTGATAGACTATGTTTACGAAAATTGATTTCAGCCTAAACTTGAATTCCTGAGATGTGCAATCAACTGAGTGGAGGGCATGGCAAAGGTCAATTAGACTCAACATAATTACATAAAATATTTTGTAAAAATTCAAGTCTAATTAGATAAAGGTCTACATAGTTAAATCATAAAAACAAACCCTATGAGTGTTCTATATAGGTACCTTCAGTTTTTTTTAAGACCCTGACCGTGTATGCTAAAAATAACACGAATTCATGTCGTGTCGTATTAGCCCGAAATAGGACCCAAAAACACGAATTGCCACCCTAGTTCTAGATCGGGATTTTGACTCATTTTGTGTGACAATCACATGTCGTGTCTATATTGGTTTGTATATGGGGTTCCACCGAGTATAATTTAAAATATGAAACACGAACCAATACATGTTAAGTGTGTCGTACAAATGAATCAGAATACTAAATCGGCCTAGAATTACTCCTTAATTCTATCCCTTAACTTTCAATAGTTTTTGTGCGTATGTGTGATGTGCAATCCATGAAGTTATATTATGATATTGTTATATTAGAAATTTTTGTCATATTAGAAACTTTTATATCATATTAGAAATATTTATGTTATATTAAAAAATACTTGTGTCATATTAGATCACTATACATGCTATATTAATATAGTAGTCCCCATGTTAGGGGTTTTGACAAGTTCTCTATATACATGACATATCATATTGTTATGATCCTATAAGTGACATTTGAAAAGTAGACTATGAGGAGCGGTCGTGGGATCCTTTTGTTGTGAGTTGATTTTCAATGAGTTATACCTTGGGTTCATTCAAATGGAGACATATATGATGGATTAAGATGACTTGGTAATACGTATGGGTATAATATTACTAAAAAGAATTGAATACTAGCAAAAGGATAAAGCCTCATGTGTCGATAGTCCGGTTGTGGATTGTTATGATCGAGCAAGTCCTAGGATGAAAAAGTAGACTATCTGATGGGAATGGATTTATTTTCTTTTATTTTAGGGTTTAATTATCATTTTTAATATTTTATATTGGTCTTTATTTTATTTTAGTTTTTTTATTTTCTTTTTATCCTTTTCTCCAAGCATGTTTAGGACTAAATAGGCATTCTTTTGTTAATAGTTGCCCCTTTTAGTCATTTTAGCTATTTGCTTGATTAGCAAGTAATTCCCCACTATATATAGCCCATGTAGTCTTCATTCACTACACCAAAATGGGCAAATTGTCACCTTTCAGCCGGCCAGCCTTGTCAAGGTCATTGACCGTGACAAAAAAACATGCGTTTTATGTCACGGTCATTGACCTTGACACGACCGTGACAAGGCCGTGACAAATTTACTTCTCACGGTCGTGTCACGGTCATTGACCGTGACAATTCTTGTCACGGTCAATGACCTTGACACGACCGTGACAACTTTTCCAGCAAAAACCCTTTCCCCCTTCTTTTTTCCCTCCCACCGTTCCCTCCCTCTCTCTCTCGACGCTGCTCTCTCTCTCTCTCTCTACTTTCAGGTCCAATTTCTCTCTCTCTCTCTCTCTCTTCCATTTATATATATATTTGTGTGTATATTTATGTGTGTATGTGTATATATATATGTGTGTATGTGTGTGCGTGTGTGGGGGATGGGGCGGGGTGGGGCAGGGTGGGGGAGGGGGTGGTGGAGGGGGACAGGGGGTGGGGTGGGGTGCGGTGTGTGTGTGTGTGTGGTGGTGTGTTTTGGGGGAGAGGGGGGGGGGGGGAGGGGGTGGTGGAGGGGGGCAGGGGGTGGGGTGGGGTGGTGTGTGTGTGTGTGTGTGTGTGGTGTGTGGTGGGGGAGGGGGTGGTGGAGGGGGCAGGGGGTGGGGTGAGGTGGGGTGGGCTGCGGTGTGTGTGTGTGTGCGGGGTGGTGTGTTTTGGGGGAGGGGGTGGTGGAGGGGGGGGGGGGGGAGGGGGTGGTGGAGGGGGGCAGGAGGTGGGGTGGGGTGGGGTGTGTGTGTGTGTGTGGTGGTGTGTGGTGGGGGAGGGGGTGGTGGAGGGGGGCAGGGGGTGGGGTGGGGTGGGGTGGTGTGTGTGTGGTGTGTTTTGGGGGAGAGGGTGGTGGAGGGGGGGGAGGGGGTGGTGGAGGAGGCAGGGGGTGGGGTGGGGTGGGTTGCGGTGTGTGTGTGGTGGTGTGTTTTGGGGGAGGGGGTGGTGGAGGGGGGGGAGGGGGTGGTGGAGGGGGGCAGGGGGTGGGGTGGGGTGTGTGTGTGTGTGTGGTGGGGGAGGGGGTGGGGGAGGGGGCAGGGGGTGGGGTGGGGTGTGTGTGTGTGTGTGTGTGGTGGTGTGTTTTGGGGGAGAGGGTGGTGGAGGGGGGGAGGGGGGGTGGAGGGGGGCAGGGGGTGGGGTGGGGTGGGGTGTGTGTGTGTGTGTGGTGGGGGAGGGGGTGGTGGAGTCCACTTTTGGTGTGTGTGTGTGTGTGTGGTGTGTGTGTGTGTGTATGGTGGTGTCAACAATTTTTTTACAATAATCAAATACTGTAGAGTCCACTTTTGTTATTGTTTGTCAATTTATAAAATATTGCACATCCACGGACTATTATAGAATAGTGAGTGTAAATACGAGTCTAACCCATGAAAATTTATTAATTTTTCATTCAAAATAGTTGTGATTGTCCAACTAAACGAAATGAGTTTAAAGAAGAGATGAAATATTCCTAAGCTAAAACAAATAAAAATGCAAATACGAAAGACATAATCAAGTGTGCGAGTAAAAAACTGACGTTCGATTCATTATCCACATTTTACTAATAGTGTACAATAATTTAAATTTGTCGTTCCTGATTTAATAACTCAAATAAAATGACCCATATGTTTAATTCGAAAAATAATACGATTAAGTTCACAATAACATTTAAAGTCTCTAAATTTAGACACCTAAAATTTCTAATACCTTAGAAAGTTCATTTTGAAATTTCAAAGTACACTCTTTAAGTATGGACTATCAATTAATTCAATAATAAAAACGAAGGGATATGGCACAATGGCAAAAGTTCATTGACAATGAGATCGAGGATCGACAATTGGCATCTCGCCAATCGGGGAGGGAAAATCGGGCTAAAAAGACGGACGTGCACTACTCCGGCCGGACCTCTTACGCTGAGGTGGAGCATAGGATGCAGGTAAGTTTTAATTTATCTATAACTACAGAAATATATTATTGGATATTAATTTTACTAATTTTACTAATTTTACTTTACTCTATTTTATTTCAGGGGGTAGGGAGTGGGCCAGGGGGTAAGCCACATAGGCTCGATACTTATGTGGCTCTTCGGACGAAGAAGGGTAAGGACAAGGAGGTGTCCCCGAGCGTCGCGACCACGATTGTAAGTAATCCGACAGTTTAATTATTGTTAATTACGTTATAATTTTTTAGTTTACTTATTTTACTAATCATGTGCTTTTTGTCGTTTCAGGCAAAGCTTAAGGAAGTGCATGAGTCGCAGTCTGATGCCGACAAGGCATCTTTGTCCACAGACGCACTCAGCCAAGTGCTTGGCTCTGATCGCAAAGGGAGGACAAGGGGAGTGAGCTCGCGGGTGGCCAAATCGAGGATCATCGGATTGGAGACGAGCAACACCGGGTTGGCTCGAACGGTGGATTCACACGACGCGAAGCTGTCCCGTTTGGAGGCGACGGTCCAAGATATGTACGCATTTATGAAGCGTACGTTGGGTGGAGACCGTAAAGGGAAAGGGAAAGGGAAGGAGAAGGCGGTGGAGGAGGAGGTGTGGGAGGACGAGGCGCAGGATGACGAGGATGTGGACCTCGTTGCTTCATCACCGACACGTTCGTACTTCGACGATCCACTTCCCTATTTGACGCCCTCCAACAGACCATTGTCGACTATTGGTTGGCCGAGCGTGTTCATATTGGACGTATTTGATGGCCAGCGGATAGGGCGGGGGTTGAAGGACCCGAATATCGTCGAGGGTGGAATAGTCCATGGACGTGTGCTTCAAGAGATGGAGTCCAGGGTGCTCGTCACGCATGTCATACCCGGGAAGGAGAACTCCCTATTGTGGTTGCGCGAACAATGCGGCACGACGTATATTAGTGGGTGCGTCAATTCGTATGTCGTGTGGCCTACTCACCTCCTCAGTTTTATCCAAGACATGTAGTAACATTATTTTTAAGTTTGTCCATTTTAATTAAATTTGGATTATATCGTCATGTATATTGTTTTTACTTTGAATATTTGGATCATATCGTCATGAATATATATTTGCATTATCTTTAGTTTGTGTTGGATATATGATGTTTGGAACAGGTACAACGTTGCTATAACAGGTACAAATATACTGCTGGGCAGTGGCGGTGGCCATACTGCCCAGCAGATTTTTTTTAAATTCTTCCCAGAATTGTCACGGTCAATGACTGTGACAAGCCCGCCACAAAAGTTGTCACGGACGTGTCACGGTCATTGACCGTGACAATTCTGGGCAAGAGGGGTCACGGTTATGTCACGGTTTAGAACCGTGACAAACGTGTCACGGTCATTGACCTTGACACGACCGTGACACAAAACACGAGTTTTTTGTCAAGGTCAATGACCGTGACACGACCGTGACAAAAAAAGTTGTCTCGCCTCGAAATGTCACGGTCATTGACCTTGTCAAGGTCAATGACCTTGACAAATGGGCAGATTTGGTGTAGTGATTTACGCTCCAACATTGATGTATCTATCTGTAGATTATCAAAAAAATGTACGCTACATTCCCAATGGCTCCAAGGCAATCTCGACAACAAGTAGAAGAGATACACGAATTAAGGCAAAGCAATCAATAATTGAAAGTTAGCAACCAAGAATTAAAGGCGAGTAATCAAGAATTGAGACAAAAGATTGATCAACGAAACCTAGACTTGAACAAAAAATTTGACACCATCTTCTGCCTCCTCTCCACCATGAATGAACCAAAAGAAACAAATCTTCGTAAACCCGACAAAGAGATACTAGGTGCAACACAGTACGCAAGAGGGGGAAATTAACCCTAGAAGAGGGCGCCGACATCCTGTGACACCCCGCCTAATTAAATACCGGGCGATCACTC
This sequence comes from Sambucus nigra, assembly GCA_949130495.1. Lineage (NCBI taxonomy): Eukaryota > Viridiplantae > Streptophyta > Magnoliopsida > Dipsacales > Adoxaceae > Sambucus > Sambucus nigra. The sequence goes on from OX422215.1 coordinate 639,849,836, forward strand.
CTTTATTAAATTAATTCAAGGTGAACAGTTAGATCATTATCAGCATCGCTGTCGAAAAATAAATTTTCCAATTTAACACCCTAATTAATTAAGCTAAGTGTCAAAACCATTTTTATAACATTACTTTCCAAATTTTATTTAAATAAAAAATTATTTATTTATTTATTAACAACATTCAACAAGTAAGAATCACACCACAATAATTCTACAACATACTCCAATTAATTTAAAACATTCAACATCCAAAATCCCAACATTTAAAACTTAAAGTAAAACATCCATACTGAATAAATCCCCAAAGAAACAGTACTAGAAATAACTGAACTACAAATGTCCCAATAAACAGATAAATAGTGGAAAGGGCGACACATGCCCCAATAACTGAGGATAATAGAAGTGGAATCAAATAAATGAAGTCGTCTACTCAAGTGGCCTGCAACTCCCACCTAAGCTGCAGCACGTTCCTTCCAAGGAATCCTAAGCAAGACGCCCCTGTGGCTGGGCACCTGTAATATATACATATATATACAAGAGAAAAGAGAAATAGAAACGGGTCAGAGCCCGATAGTGTGTATGATTTAAAAATTCGTTTAGCAAGTATTTAAATTGATACAGGCCAATGCAACAACATATTAATGCGACACTCTCTTGAGAAATTCTCACCTCTCTTCTAATGTGCACGCCTATCGTACTAACCTTCCCAACGGATTATCTATCATATGTCGCACTAATCTCCCCCAACGTTTATCTTATCTTAGGTTACTCGCAAGATTTAAAACTGAACAACACGATTGTTTATAATATAAGATTTCAATTTGTAATCAAAGTTCTCATTTTAACTTTGTTAATCAATAAAGTTTTCGAGTATCATATTATACTTTCTCAAAACAAGTATTTACAATTTGAGCCATCAACCATGTCCTACTTATCAAATCACAGTAGTCAGTTCCAAATTCCAGAATTTCATATATATATTAACTACTCGTATAATATATATATATATATATATATATATATATATATATATATATTACAACATCACCCCGAATAAAACTGTGGTGCGGACATACTCTGCTATCCAATCCCCGTATCGCTCACACTAAGGGAAATACAAGTTCGGACTCACTCTCGAACTGTATTAACACATCCACAAACAACATTGAGGCGAAGCATAGATTCCAAGTCTCTAAGAGGTCAGTACATACCCCACGCCTCTTAGGACCGTCTGAACTATCGGTTCGATAGCCTGTACCAAGGATATCTATCTCCTAGGGTACGAATCAATATCCCCCATAAGGCAACACAGGATAAGATCGTCCCAGCACGGTAACCTCAGGGATAGCAAGTAGCGCGGGCATGATTTTCACACATAGATAGTATATGCATACACAAGCATATAACTATACTCATATTACCATATCAATATTTGATCCAATAGTTACGACATTATCCTTATTTTCACATTATTAGTATCGCGTACAAGGGTTCGTCTCTAACCTCAATTCGAAGAATTTTTCCAACTTATTACGTAACTCTCATGGACTCTATCCTCCCAAGTATCAAATTCAGTAGGTGTCCTTCTTATGTTCCAACGTAACTCTCTTACGCGTCTCTCTCTTTAAAACATAAATTCATCGACCCTTATGTAATTATCCCAAAAATACAATTCTCGTCTCATATTAAAAGTCCCAAAATTTTCCATATGTCCTACTGGTCTTCCACTTTTCCCAAAACATTTTATTAAGGATGTCCAAGAATTATTTCACAACAAATTGAATTTAACTCATTTAAAAAGGGAAATAGAAGTCTGCCAGGAGGGGTTGATCGATCGAGGTCTGGGTCTCGATCGATCGAGCCTTCGATCGATCGATCAAGCAGGTCTACGAAATCTGCAGATTTGCAGTTACGGTTTTCATCTTCTAACCTTCACCGATTTCATATTTTTCATACCCAATCGACCCAAAATTCATACCACAAATATTATATCGTCATACTAGGTATTTCTAACGTAAAGCATGTAGATTCTAACACCAATCATGGATTAATGGCCCAAAAACTTATATAATTATCAAGAACCCTAGAATTCTCATAAACAGGGTTCTAACAAGTATTTCCAGAAAATTTCTTCTTATAAACATCATAATTTCGTGGGTAAATCCTCTACATGTCAAGGGTTTCCAGAATTTTCATTTAAACCATAACTACATAAATTTTCCTATCTCAAATTGGGTTTTTCTTCCCTATAATTCATTCTTAATCATTCCTAAACTAATATGAAAGATGCATCAACGAAATAAGCAAGATAAACACTTGCCTGGGATTTTCAGAAGTCTGGTTTGGTGTCGAATTCGGTGTGGTTGCGTTCCCCGTCTCGCGATCTACGCGTTGGTGGTGGCGGCGGTGCAAACGGGTGAGTTTTGAGCCTTGGAATGCCTTGAGAGCTCTCTCCTCTCTTCTCCGATGGCCGTTCTAGTGTTTTGAGTATTCTAACCCTAAATGACTAACCTAAATGGCTGATATAGGTTATTAATTTTCGTGGGTTTAATTACCCAAAAATGCAAAATGACTAAAATGCCCTCCCGGGTTACTAATTAGGCCTAAAAACGCCCCGAGACCCAAATCAAACCCCCGGGTACACTTTTCTGACTATCTCGACCCTTCCGGACGCGTTGGCGCACTCAAAACGACCATACGAATAACTTATAAAATATTCACTTTTATTTACCAATATTTAGTCCCGACGCGACACGAGCACGCCCCGACTCAAATTTTCGAAATTGTCATTTTATTCACTCGTGACATTTAGTATAATCAATATTATATATTACTTTGCTCATTAGTAATATTCAACAAATTTCCCGTAATTACTAACTCTCATCGCGTTAATAATTATAACATAATAAATTTTCGAATTTATATTAAATAATTAATTCACATTAAATTATATAAATCCCCAAATTAATATAGCATAAAAATACGGGGTATTACACATCCCTTGGCCGATAGGGCCCAGTGCCGACCATACCCCTAGGCAAAATCACCTCTGCCCCACCCTCGAAAACCCCCAAAAGAACTTCCGTATGGCCAAAGTGCTAGCCTCCCCTCTCCTGCCCCAAATCCCTCCCAAATCAACCCAAGAAAACCTCTAGTCCGATGCAATTTTGACCTAAACCCTAGTTCGAAGGAATCCAATGAAATCCCTAATAAAAAAATATCCCTGACTTGTTTGACCTTAAAGGGCCTGCTGGCCTATCCAGGTCACTCCCCCACCCTCTCCCCACTCCCCCGACCCCGTCCGTAAAACCTAACCAGAGCCCGAACCCCATTCTAATTCCCGCCTCCCTCGACAATGAAAGAGAATTAAGAAAACTGGACCCTTGAAATTCTTGACAACATTTTCAGGTAGGTATGCGAGTCGCGTATGGGAGCGCCTCTCACATTAAATTAAAGAATTCTCGGAAGGAGGCCTAACCGCATTGTTGCTTGCCCTTGAAGTTCGAGGACGAAATTTTTTGAAGCCAGAAAGAATTATGGGAGTAGGTTTATTTTCTATTATTTTAGGGTTTAATTGTCATTTTTAATATTTTGTATCATTCTTTCTTTTATTTTAGTTCTTTTATTTTCTTTTTAGCTTTTAATTGGTCTCCAAACATGTTTGGGACTAATTAGGTATTCTTTTGTTAATAGTTGTCCCTTTTAGTCATTTTAGCGAATTACTTGATAAATAAGTAACTCCCCACTATAAATAACCCAAGTAGTCTTCATTTGAAGATAGACTTTCCATTCTTGAAATATAAGACGTCCTTTGATCATCTCTCCAAAAGTTAGGATTTGGGTTATTTCTTTTAACCATTGACGCGTAGTTTATGTCACTATCATGAGCTAGTATATGAACTCGTTAGCAAGTAATTAAACGGGGAGGGTGGGGGTTTAGTTCCATGGGGAGGGGTAGAGTTAGAGGTAGGGGTTTACTGAATAGGGTGGGGTGGGGATGGCCCAACCTGCCCTATACTAGTCCCCTAGCCATTCCTTAGTAGTACGTTCATAGATCTTCTGAGGCATATAACTAGTTGAGATCTAGATAATATTAACGCTAGCCCCTAGCCGCAACAAGATTTGGGATAGCTCAAAGATATGATAAACTACATACATATGAATTGTTACGAGACTGCATAAACTGGCTAAGATTCACTGCAAAGGTCAAGTCTGGTTTAATATTGGTCAACTCTACGAGACGATCAACTAGATGTTAATATACACTACACCAAATCTGCCTAATTGTCACAGTCATTGACCTTGACAAGTTCAACTTGTCAAGGTCAATGACCGTGACAATTCGGGGCGAGACAACTTTTTTTTATCACGGACGTGTCACGGTCATTGATCGTGACAAGTTCGTTATAATTGTCACGGCCCATGACCGTGACAAGTTTAGTCACGATTATTAACCGTGACAAAGCCTTGATCATTTTTTTTAAAAAAATTGTCACGGTCAGTGACCGTGACAATTCTGGGCAGAATTGAAAAAAAATCTGTTGGGCAATATGGCCACTGCCGCCACTGCCCAGCAGTATATTTGTACCTGTTATAACAACATCATATATCCAAATAAACTAAAGATAATGCAAATATATATTCAAAATAGAAACAATATACATGACGATATAATCCAAATATAATTCAAATGTACCAACTTAAAAATAATGTCAGTACATGTCTGGGGTAAATGTGAGGAGGTGAGTAGGCCACATGATATACGAATTGACACACCCACTAATATACATAGTTCCGAATTGTTCTCGCAACCACAATAGGGAGTTCTCCTTCCCGGGTATCACATGCTTGACGAGCACTTTGGACTCGATCTCTTGAAGCTCACGTCCATGAACTATTCCACCCTGGACGATATTCGGGTCCCTCAACCCTCGTCCTATCTGCTGGCCATCAAATACGTCCAATATGAACACGCTCGGCAATCAAGTGTCGACATTGGTTTGTTGAAGGGAGCCAAATAGGGAAGTGGATCATCGAAGTACACACGTGTCGGTGATGAAGCAGCGAGGTCCACATCCTCGTCATCCTGCGCCTCGTCCTCCCGCACCTCCTCCTCCACCGCCTTCTCCTTTCCTTTCCCCTTACGGTCTCCGCCCAACGTACGCTTCATGAATGAGTACATATCTTGGACCGTCGCATCCAAACAGGACAACTTCGCGTCATGTAAATCCACCGTTCGAGCCAACCCGGTGTCGCTCGTCTCCAATCCGATGATCCTAGATTTGGCCAACCGCGAGCTCACCCCCTTGTCCTCCCCTTGCGATAAGAGCCAAGCACTTGACTGAGTGCGTCTGGGGACAAAGATGCCTTGGCGGCATCAGACTGCGACTCATGCACTTCCTTAAGATTTGCCTGAAACGACAAAAAGCACATGATTAGTAAAATAAGTAAACTAAAAAATTATAACGTAATTAACAAAAAATAAACTGTTGGATTACTTACAATCGTGGCCGCGACGCTTGGGGACACCTCCTTGTCCTTCCCCATCTTCGTCCGAAGAGCCACATAAGTATCGAGCATATGTGGCTTACCCCCAGGGCCACTCCCTACCCCCTAAAATATAATAAAGTAAAATTAGTATCGGCACCGCAAAGTAAAATAATACAGTATAATATATTTCTGTAGTTATAGAAAAATTAAATTTGTATGTTTGATCTCTTTTCTCCATTTTTCTCTATATTTATTGTCCATACTCATACCCAAATGATGTTATTCGTTTCATTTAATGATGTCATCCCAATTTCAAGCATCGTCAATCATGAATCATTATTCATATACCTCATTTTGATTACCCTTCTATGGTATCAAAGGAGTTAGCTTCCAGATGGCTTTCCTTTGGAGTCCAATAGCGGTGGTGGTTGTGTAAATCTTGTAAATTCATTTTGGATCCTTGGTATATGAGATTTTAAAGTTGTATATGAGATTTTAAAGTTGTGTCTCTTTACATGGTTCGAATTTCACTTTACCATGGATATTCAAGTTTTTAATTATCATTTTTATATTGTTCAAATATCCATATATTTAGTTGCATTCTTTATGTTGTTTATAATGATTATTAATTACGTGACACTCGTAATCTGTGTATCCAGACTTAATAAACCTAAATATAAAATTTCTGTTGTCACAAGATTATTGGGTTATCAAATTTTATCAACCCATATTTAAATAAAAAATTCAGATTCTACTTGAATTCGGACAAAATTTTATCGATTGACTGCCTAGTTTCTAACTTGTACCCTCTGACAAAAGTAGTAGTAGTAGTAGTAGTAGTGGTAATAATAATAATAATAATAATAATAATAATAATAATAATAATAATAATAATAATAATAATAATAATAATAATAATAATAATAATAACAATAATAATAATAATAGTAATAATAAATAAATAATATAAGACTTTTGCCAACTCCACCCAATTGACCCAAGTTTAAAACTATAAAAGGGACACCTTTACGTAATAATGACAAACATTTCATATACCCATTTCACATTTACAAGATTTGGACCAAGGAAGATTCTGCAAGTAAAAGTTTATTCAACCACTGCCATCTTCCATCAGCTTCTTTTTCCAAATGCTCTCACATTATTTTAGATAAAACATGACACCACACACAATTAAGGGTGAAACTGAGTCAAGCCGAGCCGAGCCTAGCTTAAGGTTGTTCAACCTTATTTTGTAAATGTAAACGAGCTTGAAAATATGTTCACGCTTTATTTTTTATCTTACGATCTGAGTTCGAACGAGCTTCTAAGCAAACGAATACGAATTGAGATCGAGTAGGTTGGTTATTTTATACTAGTTAATATGGATATTTATGATCGAGCCGAGTTCAATAAGATAACGAGCTTAAAATTTTTCTCAAGCATGGCTTGTTTATTTTATGAGCATGTCTTGAACAAGTTTTTTTTCAAACGAAAACAAGTCGAACTCGAGTAGCTTAGTTCGTTTTTCAGCCCTACACACAAGTTCAACACAAATAATGAATGAATCATTAATAATTCACTTCATGTGTTAAAAATTGTTAATATCCCTTAAAAATATGTAATAGCTCGTATTTTTATTGCTTTTAAATTGGAGATTTATTAAATGTAATTAAGATAAATTAATTTAATATTAATCCAAAAATTTATTTAAATATTTACTAGCGTGACGAGAGTTAGTAATTATTGAGAATTTGTTGAATATTACTTAATGAGTAAAGTAATATGTAGAATTGAATTTATTAAAATTTTCACGAGTGAATAATACGATAATTATGGAAATTTAGTCGGGATGCGCCTGTGTCGTGTCGGGGCTATATTATTATAATAAAAAGTGAATAAATTATAAGTCGCTCGTATGGTCATTTCGAGTGCACCAACGTGTCTGAAAGGGGCGAGATGGTCAGAAAAGTGTACCCAAGGGGTTTAGTTTGGGTCTCAGGACGTTTTTAGGCCTAACCGGCATCCCGGGAGGGCGATTTAGTCATTTCCAAATTAGGCCTTAGTTAAATGACGAAAATTGGGAAATTTATATCAGATATTAAAAGAGTCTTCTAGGGTTAACATTCCCAAAACTTAAGAACGGAAGTGAGAGGAAGGAAGGAAAAGCTTTCCAAGACTCTAAGGCTTAGAACCATTCCCAATTGCACTACCACTACCACTAAAACGTAGATCGGAGCGAGGGGATCAAGACTATACCTGTCAAACTTGTGGAATCAGACCTACTATCTTAAGGCAAGTATCTATCGTGCTATTTTTCTAGTTGATATTTAACCCATGTTAGAATAGGATTGATAAATATATGTTTTATTGAAGAATTTTATGAATTAAGAGATTTGAATCACATATTTTAGGAGGAATACATGTAATCTGGAAGCCTTGTCATATGTAGAGGATTACCCACGAAATTGTAATGGTTTAGAAGAGAGAAATCTGGAAAAAAGAATTAGAAGGTTTGAAATTTTAATGAAACTAGGGTTCTTGATAAATATTATGAATTGGGCCTTCAATCCTATGTCCTTGATGAAATTCGTATATGCTTTACATAGAAAATCATGTAGATGAGTATATATAATCACTGGTTTAATTAGTTGGGAGTTTGGGACTCGTTTATGAAGTCTTGGTTGAGTTTTAATAAGAAAACCCGTAGTTAACAATGGCAGAATTTGGGCTATACCTGATCGATCGATCGATCGACCCCTTTCATCGATCGATCGATCCCTTCTGAAAACTGCAGGTTTTTCCTCTTTTTGTTTAATTCGAACAAAATGCGTAGGAACCCTTGAATATCATTTAAAGAGTATAATGGGTCATGAAGAGGACCAATAGGGTCTAAGTAGATTCTGTTGAATGAAATTTTATATGGGATGTAACCGTGGGTTAATGGGGGGTTTCGACACATATTGGAAATTGTACGTACGTTAACTAAGGAATTGAGAGATTCGTGAATAACTTAGACCAGTATGTTAGAGAGGGTGTACCTACTGACCTTTAGGAGGAGAGAATACTTGGAGGGACGAGAAGTAATTATGAAATGATTTTAATTGAGAATAAATAGAGATGAGTTATTTACATGTAAGGATTGGGAAAAATTATGTTACGTACGGTTAAAATATTATTATGGGTCGTGGGCGAACCTAATTGGAAAATGAAAATATTTATATATATGATCGAGTGCATGTGTATATATCTATATTATATTTGTGTATAATCATACCCGCACTACTTGCAATCACGGAGGTTGCCGCGCCGGGACAGTCTTATCTCGATGGGATCTTTATGGAGGATATTGACTTGTACCCTAGAACATAAGATTCCTTGGTACAGGCTATCTGAGAATGATAGTCAGATGGTCCTAAGAGACGTGGGGGGTATGTGCTGACCTCTTAGTGACTTGGAACTATGCTTCGCCTCCATTTTTTGTTTATTGTATTAATACAGTTCAAGAGTGATTCCGAATTAGTATTTTCCTTAGTACGAGAGATATAAGGACTTGATAGCAGAGTATTTCAACACCATAGATTTTATGTGGGGTGTCGATAGTATATATATTATATGAGTGATTAATATATATACGTATATATTAAATTCTTCTACTGTGCGTATAAGTAGATAAATATTAAATAAATGCTCCAAAATTATAGTAAGTGTTCGGGAACTTTATAACAGTATTGAGAAATACATAAGTAACGTAAGAAATCATTAAGAGATTAATCTCTAAACTAAAATCATAGTCTTGTGACTTCTCAAAATAAAAAAATTGGGAGATAAGCTAGATAGACTTATGAGGCATTTAGTAGTACGGTAGGTGTGCACACTAGATGAGAGGTGAGAATTCTCAAAAGAGTGTCGCGTACTAACATGGTTGTTATATTAGCCGGTAAGCATTTTAAATACTTACTAAACTATTTTTAAAACTGTTTTACACTCGGGCTCTGACCCGTTTCCTGTTATCTTTCTCTCTCTTGTATCTATATATGTATATATTACAGGTGCCCAACCACAGGGGCGTCAGGCGTATGTTCTTTGGATTTGATGTGCTGTAACTTATGTGGGAGTTGCAGGCCCTTGCCCTAGACGACCTCTTCCTTGATTCAGCTCTTGATTTAGTACTATATAGCTAGGGCATGTGTGACCCGATTTATTAGAGATTTTGTATTTAATTATGTTTAGACTTATTAGAGATTTTGTATTTAATTATGTTTTCAGTATTCAAACTCATTGGGAGTTATTTCGTGCCGTGATGATTTTACTTATGGTTATTGACTTGGTTTGGATAATCTAGTTGACATGTTTCTTTTGGATGATTGTTATCCTTAGTATTTATATTATTCTTAAACTGATTTATACTTAAAAAGGTTTTTATGTTGGGATTTAATAAATGAAATAATATTCTAAATGTTTTGACACTTAGCTTAATTAATTAGGGTGATTAAAACAGAAAATTATTTTCGACAATGATGCTAAGAATGAACCATACCGTTCACCTTGATTTTTAATTTAATAATGGACTGATCACTCGATATTTAATTAGATGGGGTGTTACAAAATATTATATATATATATATATATATATATATATATATATATATATATATATATAGTTTTAGTAGACTTTATTATTGTTTTATGGTTTATTTTTAAATTGCTCATAGTTAATTTTACTAAGTGAAAATTTTACTAGTGTTGATGAACTAATGGGTTTAATAATAACTGTTAACGAGTTAATGCGTTGATTCTTATACTATTCAAAATTATTTATTACCCATCTTAATGGATATTAAGGGTCAATAAGACACGTCCCATTTGTGTGTGTATATATTTTCACTTGATAAAAAATGATCTTTTTAAACACGAATTTAATAAAATCCAAACATAATAAAAATGACAGGAATTAGGGGTAGTTACGATACGATTTTTTATCATACTATACGTTTTTTTTACTGTATCATACTATTTTGGTACGAAAATATGATTTTGATTTATTATTTTTTACTATTGCAAACTGAGATTACCAAAAACTTGATGGTTGGTTTTTGTTTACACATTTAAAAAAACGATTTACAGAAATTACCGTAACAGAATTAAATAATTTTGAAAATAAGAGAATATTGGTTAAATAGGTTGGAGTGGGGGAGAGGTAGGGCAGGGGTGACACTAGCACATACCTTTAAAAATAAGAGAATATTGGTTATTTAGGCGTTTGAGGAACTTTTTGGAACAAAATAAAAAGACTTTGACTAAATGTGTATTAAAAATATTTGAAGGACTTTTTGGTAATTGATCAAATTATATATTATATTTTTAAATTTATATCATTATTTGAACTCATTTATCACAAAAGTTAATATCAAAAGTGAATGATATTTTTATTTTTAGAAAGTATATAATTTTTCAAGTTAAGATGAGTAATCTGAATCTACACATAAGTTATTGGATATTTCATCTGTACAACGTATAACATATATATAGTTTATGTGTTAATTTATACTACATTTAATTTAAAAATTAAAAATATTTGAAAATCATCCATCAAAAACATAAACAATGAACCATAAACTAAGAAAATAAAAACTAAAAATGTAAAAACAAACGATATTACAAAAAGCAAAATTTATCAAAATATTGAATGGTTTGGTACTGATACAACTTTTTGAAAAAGTAAAAAACGAAAGAACGTGCCAAAAAAAATTGGAATGATATAAATATACCAAAATACCAATCAAACAAACTGATTTATGTGAGAATTTGTTGAAAGGACAAACTAAATCATACAAACATTTTGTATTTTTAAGTATCTACCGAATGAGAAAATAATTTTTTTTTTGGTGAAGTGTGAATTAGTTAAAAGAAGCAAACCCCAAAAATACAACCCAAGTTCAAGTTCCAGTACAATCAAACAAAAGACAACAAGTGGACACATAGGTCCAAAAAAAAACTAATTAAACCAACTAAACACAATCTCTACTACTTTAAAAGAGGAGAGTTTCTCTTTAATGATATAAAGACTATTTTACCCTCATACAATTTAAAAACTCATCAATACCCTTCTATCTTTCTCTTTCATTCGAGAATATATTATACATTGTATTTTAATCCCACCCACATACACTGCACTTTAATTTGTACACTGACCACGGTCTCCTATGCACAACTTCCAACCCAATACACGAAAAACCCAATTTTTGCTATGAAAACTTCCCAAGTGAAACCCACTTCTCAAAATATCTCATCTCTCTCACTAAACCATCCTCTAACTAATCACAAAAAAAGCAGGTGGACTATAAATAATCTTAGCAACACTAAACCGTCCCAAACATATATGCCATTGTGGAAGGTAACTCAAATATGAGGTTCGAATTTACATTTAAATTTGTGATCATTTTGTGTAGATCTGTTTATCACGTTGTTTATTTTATTTTAGAGATTAATATGTTTCATGTTACATAATAACCTGTTTAAAGCCCCCAAATTTGAACACATTAATTTATCTTTTTTTTTTATGAGTTTACATTATCTAATTGGTGTAGTGATGTATATAGGTTTAATTCATGTGCATAGGTTTTAACAGTTTTAAGAACAAAAACTGTTTAAAAATGGATGTTTTAACAATTTATTGAGTTTTTAAAACTTGAGACTGTAATTTAGTATGTTGAATTTTGATCTTGAGACTGTTAAAATAAGGATTTTGATCTTGATACTTTTTAAATAATACCTGAACAGGAATCCACTTGGAACATATTTGGTACGAAATTTACACGGGTGAAGACGTTATTCGATTTTTAATCAAGACTCCGGTTCATCCGCATTATCTTTATTTATTTCTTTGTGTGTATACTCCCTTTGTCAGTATTACCGACCATTGTATTTTTTTCATTTTGACAGTAAAAAGACACGTATGGAGAGAATCTGGTACATCTGACTATGTTCTTATTTAAAATTATGACATTTAATCATTATTATTAACTCGACAGAGTATAATTGTAAAAAAAAACACGGATGGAGCTCTTTAGATTTCATACTAATTATTTCCTGGGGTTTCATGATCTCTGCATCTCTGAAAATACACCTCTATCTCTATCTCTTATACATAAAAAGAGATGATTTCCTCTTTAATGGTATATAATTTTTATGAAAATTATATTGTTTATAAAAACCTTATTTTTTAATTAAAAACTTTATTTCTTATAAGAAAAAATTATATTCTTAAAAATATGTAAAGAAAAAAACAAAAATATATAGAAAAAAAATTGTATTTTTTATATAAATTGTATTTTTAAAAAACGTTACTTTTTTATATAAAAAACAATAATTTTTTTTTTGTTTTTATAAAAAAATAGTATTTTATTTATTTATAAAAAACAGTATTTTTATAAATGCGTTTTTAAATTGTATTTTTTATGAATACAAATTTTAACAATACAGTTTGTTTTAAAAATTAAGTTTTTTAGTAATACAACTTTTATACACAAGAGTTTTTTTATTAAAAAAATTACAATTTTTATTTAAAATTAAGTGTCTTTTTATAAAATAATATGTTTTTAAAATTTACCGTTTTAAAAAAAAATATGAAATCCTAAAAAATATATTTTTTAATCTTAGGATTAGACCTTGACATATGTTTACAACCTCACTGTTCCAACTTTTCAGGTAAGTTTGTCTTACGTTTTTAACAAATATCTATAAGCTCAATTTTTGTTGTTCATAATTTGGGCACGCTATATTACCATTATTGGATATTAACTCATTGTTCAACCAAACACAAGGTACTTTCTTCAATTAATGGTTCAAGATGACAACGAAAGAGCAACAGTCACACTGTTCAAGGAAACATAGTCTTTCATTGCCTGCAACATTCAAATTTTCATCGTTTCTAAAGAAAAGGTAATATCATTCTTATTAAAACTTAAAATTCATGCATACATTTCAAACGTTCTATACTAATTTCATATACTTATTTTTTTATGCTAATGTATTCCACAGGGGATTGTGCACTCGGACTATATTTGAAAGTTATATACGTGCATTGGCAAAATTAGCAGATTCTACATTAAAGGAAAATAGCTTAGAGATTCTAATCGAAAGCCTGCACATTTTGTCGCTCATAAAATTGAAGATGAATAAGACACATCGAATTCTAACAAATGTCAAAAGCAACATATTTGTTTGACGATTATATTTTAATATTTTATCATTACACTTTGTTATTATCTTAGTTCTTCCATAAACAATTTATCTCTTCCTTTGCATTTTACATTTTAAATAACTCGGATTCATTGACATTGATTTTTACTATTTCATGAGATATCATATCTTATTATGTGATTATCGCTTCATTGTTTTACACATTGATTTCATTTACTTCATTACTTGTACATAATTTGTTATAGTTTTTATGCTTTATATGAATAATTTTTAAATTCACAGCTTCTTATTCATTTATTCAGCTAATCCAATTGAATATTTGAATTTGTCCACACGTGCAAAGCACGTGGGCACATCTAGTTCAACTAAATAACTAAACAAACACAAAAGCCCACAAAGACTGATCCAAAAATAACTACAGTAAACGAACCCAGCCTATAAAGAAACCCCAAGCCCACTCTAGATAACCCTAGATCAAGGATACGTACTCACTTACATCATCATGTTGACTGTCCCTTTGCCTTTCAATTATTTATTTAATTATTTAATCAAAGCGTGATTCTTACGTTCAGCACGACTCTATAAAATGAAGTGAAGGGAAGAGTGAGGAAACAAATTGTGTTTCCCATAAGGTTGGGTTTACAAAATTGGCAGCAGTGATGAAGATGATGAAATTGGGTTCACAGGGATTGGAAGTTTCGGCCCAAGGACTGGGATGTATGGGTATGTCCGCTTTTTACGGCACTCGAAAACCGGATGAGGAGATGATCTCTCTCATTCACCACGCCGTCAACAAGGGAGTCACTTTCCTTGACACCTCCGACGTGTATGGCCCCCACACTAACGAGATCCTCATCGGCAAGGCGTTGAAGGGCGGGATAAGAGAGAAAGTCCAGTTGGCTACCAAATTCGGTTTCAAGATCGGGGATGCGGGCATGGTGATATGTGGAGATCCAGCCCATGTTCGAGCCGCGTGTGAGGCCAGTTTGAAGAGGCTTGGTGTCGATTTCATCGATCTCTATTACCAACATCGCATTGACACTGGAATCCCCATTGAAGTCACAATGGGGGAGTTGAAGAAACTAGTGGAAGAAGGGAAGATAAAATACGTGGGTCTATCTGAGGCTTCGGCTTCAACCATCAGAAGAGCGCACGCGGTTCATCCTATCACAGCGGTGCAGATGGAGTGGAATTTGTGGTCGAGAGATGTGGAAGAGGACATTATTCCTACATGTAGAGAACTTGGGATTGGGGTTGTCGCGTATAGTCCTTTGGCACGAGGATTCTTCTCCGACGGTCCAAAGTTGGTCGAGAACCTCTTGAAGGATGATTGGCGAAGGACTCTACCGAGGTTTCAATCTGAGAATCTGGATCATAACAAACACGTGTACGAGAGGATCAATAAATTAGCATCAAAGAAGGGCTGTACCCCATCCCAGCTAGCATTGGCGTGGGTACATCACCAAGGAGCGTGTCCTATTCCGGGTACCACCAAGATTGAAAACCTTGAACAAAACATCGGGGCTCTGGATGTAAAACTAACAAACGAGGAGTTGGCAGAACTAGAATCAATTGCGGCTGATGGTGTCGTCAAGGGTGACAGATGTGGTCCCAGTCAGAAGACATGGCAGGATTCGGACACTCCACCTTTGTCTTCATGGAAAGCTTAGCTTGACTGAGGCCTTCCAGGCGCAAACATGCCTTCATTTCCACTTTGATTAGTGCAAACTTTATGCTTTGAAATTTATGCTTGTCGTCCGCTTTAGTTATCTGGGATTTCTGTTTTGCTATGTTGAACCATGCTCATATGTTGTGCTACAACTAAGAGTAATGTTGCTTTTATATATGTTGCTAATTTTGAAGTGAAATAATAAATAGATTCTGATACATATAGTGGTTGTATTAAATAAATTTAGAGAAGGAACATTGAAAAAAAATTAACAAGAGAATCTACTATCCTTCCTATATTTTCTACTATCAATATTCTGAATTAGGGACCAAGTATATAAACAAAACTTGAGTTGTTTTTCCTTTTGTATATATCCGGTGGATACAAGTGTTTTATCCTTTGCATTTTCATTAACCTTCTGCTTTTAGAAAAATAAACCTGCGTTTTAGGTAGACTGATAAAATTAAGAAATAATGGATTGTACACTTTCGGATATGCTAGTTACTTGTAGGGGTGTGCACAAATCAAAATACACTGAACCGAACCGAACTCACTCTTACGATTTTTTTTAAATCGTTCTAAAAATATATAGGACCACATAATTCGGGTTGGTCTCGGTCTTGATTGTAAAAATCAGTTTTGGATTGGACCGGACCGCTTTCACTATATATATATATATAATTGTTTTTTAATTTCCTAACACACCCACGCACACTAGTATCACACCGACACACACACTGCTTTTGAAACCCAACATAACCCTAATCCTTTTCTTATTTTCTTCTTTCTCACTCTCTACGAACAGTCGGCGGCCCCCCTCACTCTCTCTAAGCCGTTACGAACACTCCTCACTCTCCTCTTCCACTTCCCTCATTCTGCTCTCCTCCCGCTCACAGCCCTTGCGAACAGCAAACCGCTCTCATTCGGCTCCCAGCCCACAGCCCTCACTCTCCTCCGGCTCCGGCAGCAAACCGCTCTCATCAAGGTACATACGATCCTAACCAAACCGCTTTAAGTTGTATCATCTGTTATTTTTACAGTTCTCAACCCTTACTGTTCTTATTACTATACCAACTAAGATTTATTTACAGTTCTGAGATTTGTTTACCAACTGAGATCTGTTTACAGTTCTGAGATTTATTGTTCCTCTTACCAACTGTTTGGATTACCCATACTCAAATCAATATAGCCACTTACCCAAGAGAGCCACATTTCTCTTTATGTAAATTACCCAAACTCAACCCTCCTCTTGTTTTGTTTCTACATACAATAGAAGTTTCAAAAGTAATTCAAGTATGGTATTCAAAACTATTAAAAACTCTTGCATAATTGGAACACACCACAAAACCGACAAAACTATAACAAAGCCCTAATTCATATATGTGAATATATGTTGATATACACACATTTGTATATATATTAATTTAAAGATCAGAGATGAGAGATGATAAAGATCAGATAGATATATTGACACTCAACCATTTTTCTGAGTAGCAACCAACACCCACTGTTTGTGAACTTCTTTTTTTCTTCTTCTTAGTGGCTAATACTCTATGAATGAATAACAGAATTCAGAGGATTTTTCAAACAGCCCTCGTTCCCTCAAAAAGTTGACAGAAATTTTAATGAAAAAATTAAATTAAAAAAAAAAAAGAAACGACTTCTCTCAGTTTTGTATAATTTTATTAGGGTCCGTTTGATACACATTGGACAAAAGTGTTGGCATGACAAAATTTACCAGGACAAATTTTGCCTAGACAACAAATATTTTTTTCTCACATTATGCTATCAAACACCAAATGAGGTAAAACAAGTTTTTTAGGCAAAACATTTTAATAACACATTTTCGTCCATATTATCAAATATAATAATAAAAAATATGTTTTTTTTTCGTCCCAAGTTTTATTTAATAAAAAACAGTATTTTTTTTCCTTTTTACTTCCCATTTTTATTTATTAAAAAAGTAACAAACTATATATAAAAAAAGTTTTTTACCCCAAAACTATTTATTAAAAACAGTTTTTACATTAAAACAGTTTTTAATTTTTACATTAAAACAGTTTTTATAACACAATTTTTAATTTTTACATTAAAACAGTTTTTATATTAAAAAAGTTTTTACATTAAAACAGTTTTTAATTTTTTACATTAAAACAATTTTTACATTAAAACAGTTTTTACTAAAAAACAGTTTTTACATTAAAACAATTTTTTATATTAAAACAGTTTTCACATCAAAACATTTTTTAATTTTTTACATTAAAACAGTTTTTACATTAGAACAAATTTTTACATTAAAACAGTTTTTTACATTAAAACGGTTTTTACGAAAAAACAGTTTTTACATTAAAACAGATTTTAATTTAAAACAGTTTTTTTTAACTATTTAAAACAATTTTTAAAATATTCACAACATTTTTTTTAATTATTTAAAACAGTTTTTAAATTGTTTTTTAAATATTAAAAGCGTTTAAGAAGTTAGCAAATTTCTTGACAAATATTACTCACCCATATAGCAAAGCAAAATTTGCCAACATGTTATGCATATGAGGTGTTGTACATTATCAAATAACTTGTAGGCAAATTTTGCTATCAAATACACCAAATTGTAGGCAAATATCATATTTGCTAACTTATTTGCCATTTGCCAATGCAAATAATGCTATCAAACGGCCCTTATATGTATATTCTATCATGTACATAATGAGTTTGGGGCACAACCGCAGAAATCTTGCAGTATTATACGTAAGTAAATCAATTCTAAATAAGTACATGTTTGTCTACTACTTCCACTATTAAGATGCTGTACAAAAACAATGCTGTAGTCCCTGAAAAAATATATATTTGAGAAGAGGCTCAAATCAATATGCATAGAAGAAAAACTTTACAATCTTAATCATTCATCTTTCACTTTATTGCAATTGTACATATGACTCCAAGGTCTCTTGCATCTTTGAGATATTTGTTTGCCTAACCACCTGGGATGCTTGTTGCAAATTCCGAATTCCACGACCCAAACGGGCAATTGAAGGAGTTGTAGGAAGAGATTCTGCAACAAATTCAATATTGTCACCATACATAAACAACCCTGAAAATGTAACGTTGTCCATGGAATAACCCCAATTTGTTGGACTCCCCATTTCCTCTTTATTTCATAGAAGGCTGTTCGCATGATCAAAATACTTGTCTGCTCAGCACAGACTACTAAACTATGGGCCATTGCTCAAATTTTCTGGCAGACAAGGCTGCCTTCAAGACAGACGTTGTTTTCACTCCATAACTCGCAGGCCCTCATGCCAACCTTCTAGACGGGTCAAAAGATTTGTCGTGGTCCATAGCAACTGCTTTCTGGGTATATAACGTGAAAAGTTTCAGTGAAATATAGGTTTTTAAGGTAACGAGTTTCAAGAAGGTGGGTACAGAGATGAGCTTGGGAATCGATGAGGCCCCTAAAGCCGCTGTTGCTCCAGCTCCAACTGTAACTATTGGCCTGTCAGTTAACAACTTAGTTCGATAAGTAGTTTCTGTTGCGATCCTTTCAGAATCATCATCATTGTCATATTTATACATTTAGACTAACCGTTCCACTGAATCCTCAACCTCCCGTGTCGCAGGAGCCCTTCAGTATTTTCTGAGACCCGCAAGACTACGAGCTTCTACCATAACAACTACAGATTTGAAATTCTTGGTATGATTTCAATGGGCTTGTGCATGAAGAAAATGAGACTTATCCCCCGTAGGAAGATGAGAGAACTCGATTATATCCGGGCAAGCGAGCTTGCTAATAGGGCACCGAGAAGCCTTGTTTAAAGCCATTCTAAGTCCCTCTACTGCAAGTCGAAAGGTCTGAACTTTGGATAAGAGTTGGGCATCCACGGTTTCTCATCTATCCACATCAGAGATCATCTTCTGTGCATAAGCCAAAGCCCTTCTAACTGATGGGAGGTTAATAAAAATGTCGTGCAAGTTAGTAACAGGTAAATAGTTTGAGCAAAATGTGGGGCCTGGTAATTACATCTCAGTTGAAACTCTACAAATTCCAATTCAGAAATAACATTTGACTGTTGAATATATGAAGATATTAATTTCACCATCTGGGCCTACATATCATTAGTGAGGAAGAATCGTTCTGTAAAAATAGAACCATCTCTTTGTAGAACCATACTGCATTGATTCACGACAATCACTGGAAACTTATTTGGCAAACTGGACTCAGTAAACGAGTTGCTCCCAGAATTCATATAGCAGGAAGAAAGAGGAGCCCACTTTTTCTGCAGCCTTTTTTGCAACCAAATGATGTTTATGAAAATCGACCCCGAAAATTTCTCACAAAACAAACAGCTCAGCTGTGTTCTCATACACCTCTTTACAAGTCTTGTGGATGATATAACCTTTAAGTACGTAGGCATTGAGGTCACGAGATTATCCCTTGATTCTCTCTCCTCTGATAGAATCTCAATCAGGGCTGACGGTGAAACCTGGGCTTTGACTGCCTCTGGCCGAACTTCATTAATTAGACAAGCTGCTTCCAAAGCTGCACGTTCGGGCAAGTTTTGTGCAGCTAGTATGTAAACTACAGATTGTGTTTCTGGCTCGTAAAAGGCAAAAATAAACTGTTTTGTTTGCTCGGGTATTGAAAGACGGCGAACTAAACTTTCTGATACTTTTAGATCATCGGGTTTACGTGGCGAGAAAGGTAATAGAGTCTGAAGGTACGAGAGAACTGAGGGTGGCATGATTTGAACATACAGAAACAACCTATGTTCTGTAGTATCGATCTCGATGTTATTATGAACGTCTCAAAACAGAAGTTGAATGATTCTATCACAGGCAATTATGTAAACAAAGCACTTCTTGAGAAACCCTGGAGATTAACTACAATATTGCGTGAAACCATCCAAATCAACCGACGTCTCATCACCAGGATACATGCCCAATGAACAAATAACGCGGGTAATATTTTGACAAAAATATCCTGCTAGCCCTCCTCGTGAACATTTATTAGAAGACATGGAACACAAGCGGATATATCTGATGATCAAATGAATATGAACCTTTCTGTGAAAGACTCCCCATTCTTAGTCGTCTGACTTCACTGAACTGTTCTCAACAGATCTAACACCTGAAAAGATAGGTCTGCAGATTATAAACAATAAAACAAAAATCAACATTAGAGTACCCTGACATTTCTTCTAGTCGATTTCATAAAAATATTGCAGACAACATGATACCAAAGATGCCTTAAACTATTTAGGAAACCCTCGCTTCTCCACACTCAAACCCATCAAACGTTGGCCCATCACTAGTATTGAAACCTTAAAAGTCTTCCCCAGTTAATCCATAGTAACTCGGAAATAATTGATAAATAATTTGGGCTTGCTAAGATCACACAAAATCACCTTAATTTATCTAAACTATAGAAGTTCGTATAGACTGCAGAGTGAAAATCATGGTCCTCCAAATATGAATATATTATCCCAAAATAAAATAGATCCTACTATAACGCAAACACTGCTACAATCATGGTTTTAGGTTGGGAACTAACTTTCAGTATATTTACTCTCGTCCCTATCCAAATTTATACGAGTTCACTGATTCATGGGCCACCATATAATTATGGAGTGACATGAGTGGTCTACATTATTGGATTACTATTAGAAGCACAATTCTTGTTCATCTTGACAAATCATCTTAAAAGACTAAGCCTATTGTCAAAGGACTTCACCGAGGTTTCAATCTGAGAATCTGAATCATAACAAACACGTGTATGAGATGATCAATAAATTGGCAACAAAAAAGTGTTGTACCCCATCTCAACTAGCATTGGCCTGGGTACATCACCAAGGAGTGTGTCCTATTCCGGGTACTACCAGGATTGAAAACCTTGAACAAAACATCGGGGCTTTAACTGTAAAACTAACAATCGAGGAGTTGGCAGAACTAGAATCAATTGCGGCTGCTGTTGTCGTCAAGGGTGACAGATGTGGTCCCAGCCAGAAGACATGGCAGGATTCGGACACTCCACCTTTGTCTTCGTGGAAAGCTTAGCTTGACTGAGGCCTTCCAGGCGCAAACATGCCTTTATTTCCACTTTGATTATTGCAAGTTTTATGTTGTGAAATTTATGCTTGTCGTCCGCTTTAGTTACTTAGGATTTCTGTTTTGTGTGCTTTCAGAGTGTTAATTGGTTTCCTATGTTGAACCATGCTCATATGTTGTGCTACAACTAGGAGTAGTGTTTCTTTTATATATATTGCTAATTTTGAAGTAAAATAATAAATAGATTATGATACATATAATGGTTGTATTACATAATCCTTCATATTTTTTCCACTATCAATATTCTGCATGAGGGACTAAAGATATAAACAAAACTTTGAGTTGTTTTTCCTTTTGTATATATCCAGTGTATACAAGTGTTTTATCGAAAAAGCCCCAAAAAGTTGCCACTAGCTAAAATAGGAAACAAACTGTGTCCATGGCCTTGAGATGTATTTCATTTTGCATTCTCATAAACCTACTGGTTTTGAAAAAATAAACCCGTGTCATAGGCAGACTGATAAAATTAAGAATTATGGATTGTACACTTTCGGATATACTAGTTACTTGTAAGGGTGTGCACAAATCCGAATACACCGAAAAAACCAAACCGAACCAAACACACTTTTGCGTTTTTTTTAAATTCGGTGTAAAAATATATAGGACCGCATTATTCGGTCTTGGATTGTAAAAATTGGTTTTGGACCGGACCGCTTTCATTATATATATATATAATTTTTTTTAATTTCCTAACACACGCACGCGCACTAGTATCACACCCACACGCATACTGCTTTTAAAACCCAACATAACCCTAAGCCTTTTCTTATTTTCTTCTCTCTCTCTCTATGAACAGTCGGTGGCTCCCCCCACTCTTTCTCTAAGCCCTTACAAACTCTCCTCACTCTCCTCTTCCACTTCCCTCACTCTCCTCTCCTCCGGCTCACAGCCCGTACAAATAGCAAACCGCTCTCGTTCGGCTCCCGGCCCACAGCCCTCACTCTCCTCCGGCTCCAGTAACAAACCGCTCTCATCAAGGTACATATGATCCTAGCCAAACCGATCTCAGTTGATATCATCAGTTATTTTTACAGTTCTGAGATTTATTTACAGCTCTGAGATTTATTTACAACCATTACAGTTTCTTATTACTATACCAACTGAGATTTATTTACAGTTCTGAGATTTGTTTACACTTCTGAGATTTATTGTTCCTCTTACCAACTGTTTGGATTACCCAAACTCAAATCAATATAGCCACTTACCCAAGAGAGCCACATTTCTTTTTAAGTATATTACCCAAACTCAACCCTCCTCTTGTTTAATTTCTACATACAATAGAAGTTTCGAAAGTAATTCAAGTATGGTATTCCAAACTATTAAAAACTCTTGCATAATTGCAACACACCACAAAACCGACAAAACTATAACAAAGCCCTAATTCATATATGTGAATATATATTGATATATACACACTATATATATTAATTTAAAGATCAGAGGTGAGAGACGATAAAGATCAGATAGATATATTGACACTCAACCATTTTTCTGAGTAGCAACCACCGACCACTGTCTGTGAACTTTTTTTCTTCTTCTTGGTGTCTAATACTCTATGAATGAATAACAGAATCCAGAGGATTTTTCAAACAGCCCTCATTCCCTCAAAAAGTTGACTGAAATTTTAATGAAAAAATTAAATTAAAAAAAAAAGAAATGACCTCTCTTAGTTTTGTATAATTTATTATATATATATTCAGTCATGTACATAATGAGTTTTGGGGCACAACCACAGAAATCTTGTAGTATTATATGCAAGTAAATCAATTCTAAATAAGTACTTGCTTGTCTGTGTGACACCCCGACTAATTAAATACCGGGTAGCTACTCCTTTATTAAATCAATACAAAATGCCAAGTTGGTTCAGTTAATAGCATCACTGTCGAAAACATTTTAATGATTACTAACCACCTAGTATTTAAAAAGTAAGTTGTCAAATTTTAAGTTAAGTCTGATTAACATGCAATAAAAGAAATAATGGAAGAACAACATAATCCATTCACCATAACAAAATAATGAAATAACCAACAAATAGTATTAAGTCCGGAGGAAAACTCCTCACAACAAACCCACAACTGAAAATAAAATGACAAGTCTTAATCCTGAATAATTACATGCCCGAAGTCTGAATAACTGAAATAAATGAAATGTCTAAAGGAAATGGGCGACATGCCTTACAACTGATAAATGCTGAATATAGAGTCAAGATAGATGAAGCGTCTACAAGCAAGTCCTGTAACTTCCACAAACAGCTACAGCTCGTCACCTGAATGAGAATCCTAAGCATGATGTCCTTGTGGCTCGGCACCTAAAATGGTTTTTACAAAAATAGATTTGAAAGCAAATGGGTCAGAGCCCGAAAGTGGAAATCATTTTTAAAAACAGCAAGTGTTTTAATATCATTAAAACATTAAATGCAAAATACATGTTAGGACGTGCACTCACATGAAATTCTCACCTCTCGACTATATGTGCACTCCTAACGTACCGTACCCATCTAAATGCCATACATATCTAACCAAACCGTTATAAGTTCTACCCCTTACTACTCGATTCCCATATTACATTCTAGCGTTATAAAATCAATAGAGGGTTTTACTTAAACTCAGATTCTCAATTAGTCATACAATTCACTATTGGTTAACCCGTTATATTCCTCAAAACATTACCATAAATATATTCACAATATCAATATGAAGGTTCCCATTAATCAAGTGTATATTATTCACGACATAAATATACAATACAAGCACCCCGAGACTAAGCTGCGGTGCACACATACTCTGCTATCTATCCCGGTACATCACGTACATAAGGATCACGCATTCCGAATCTCTCAGGAATCATTCTCAGATAACCACATCACAAATAATGGAGGCGAACACAGTCACATCACATGGGTCACGCACATACCTACGCTCCCATGATCAACAGACTTATTAACAACCCAATAAGTCCTTCTTTGACCTATGTTCATCGAGGTAACCAATCTAAATCCCCCCCGTAGGCAACACAAGGATAGATGGCCCTAAGCGAACGCAAACCTCCCGTGATAGCAAGTATGGTAGGTATGTCATACACATAAAGTCATATACATATACTAAGTATACACACATCTTAGTAATCACCATAGTATATTAGTGGTACACTTCTCATTCTCGTACCGACATATAATACTACAATTTATATGTTCCCGGTTAATATAATCATTTAGGTCGTCAATAATACTCGCATCGTACTAGGCACTCTCGTCCTAATCCAAAATCTCCCGTTGGTTCGAACTACACTTCTAGGTTTCACTCTTCATTATACCCCAAATGTCTCAAATATATCAATTAATCATCGAGGTAAAGTTATCTCTACATAAAATCAAGGTTACGGGACACTCGAAAATCAAAACAGGCTAAAAAGCCTAAACTCTCAACTCGTTAGAAGTCTCGTTCGAACGAGGCTGTTCGAATGAGAGTTCGTTCAAACGAACTGAGTCTTCTAATGAGATCTTGTTCGAACGAAGTTGTCTTTCTGACGAGATCTCGTTTGAACGAAGTCATCGAACGAACTTCACCCTCGTTAGAGGTCAAAGGTCAACTCGTTAGAAGCTCGTTCGAACGCGATCGTTCGAACGACCTGGGTAGGTCTTCTAACGAGTGACCAGTTTCGAGCCCAGATTTCCTATTTTCGTTTTATCAACTTCTCTACACCTCAAGTCTCATCTAAACATTACTCCAACGATTGTTTAAGGTTCCTAATCGTCCCTAAACATACTTAGGTCACATATTAACATGTTTGGGGATGTTAATTCATCCTAACCTCATTCAAATATCAAATCTCTACATATTTTCCCCCAATTTTAAAAACATGAACCCTAGAATTTATAAATCATCAAAGAGACTAATTAAATCCGTTTTTGTTTCATACTAATTGTAATATCATCAGAATAATCATCCAATACAAATCTACATGTGATTTCCTCATCAAAAATGTAATTTCTACTTCCAATTTAAATGGGTTTTTCATTAACTCCCAAGAACAATAAGATTTTATCAATTCCTACACATGGAGGAAACATTCTCTGCAAATTAACGAAAATTAAACCACTTGCCTTATTTGAATCTCTGATTTTGACGACGGATTGATGGAGTATTCTCTCTCTCTCTCTGCAGAATTCCTCTATCTCCCTCAACAAGCTTTTCTTCTCCAAAGTTAATGGTGGCTAGGGTTTGTGCTTTAGGAACTCTTAGGAACAAATTTCAATAACCTCCGTGGTCGATTTGGTTATTAGTGGGCTTAGTGGGTTATTGCCAAATCAGATATTAATTCCCAATTTTCGTAGGTTTTAATTCCCAAAAATCCAAAATTACCAAACTACCCCTATACGCTGCCGGTATGGCCTAAAAATGCCCCGGGACCCAAACCAAACCCCCGACTAGTGTTTTCTGACTATTTCGACCCTTACGGACGCGTTGGCGCACTCAAAACGACCATACGGTTAATAGAAATAAAATTCACTTTTTAATTTACATAATTATATTCCTGACGCGACTGTCACACGCGTCTCAACAAAATTTTCAAATTGCCGTATATAAATCTCACGACAATTTTCATAATTCAATACCCATATATAGTCATATATACACATTATATTCGAATACCAACTCACATCTCGTTAGTATTTTATCCGGATTAATTTCCAATTAATTCACATTTAATTTAATTAATCCCAAAAATAATTATAAAAATAAATATCACGAAAATACGGGGCATTACATACTCCCCCCCTAATAACTGAATTTCGTCCCGAAATTTGGAATTAGAAAGTACCTGGTAAGAATAACTCTGGATGACGTTCGCGCATCTCATCCTCGTGCTCCCAGGTGGACTCCTCGACATTATGATGTCGCCACTGAACACGTACTAACGGAACTATCTTTGACCGCAGTCTCCGCTCAGTTCGGTCCAAAATAGCAATCGACCCCTCCTCGTAGGAGCTATCAGGATGGAGATCGATGTCCTCCAAAGCAATGTGAGAATGAGCCAAATCGTCTCTAAGATATTTCCTTAGCGAGGAAATATGAAACACATCGTGAATCCGATGCAAATGCTCCGGTAACCCAAGCCTATACGCAACCGGTCCAATCCGCTCAATAATAGGAAATGGTCCCACATATCTCGGTGCCAATTTCCCTTTCTTCCCGAAACGCATAATCCCCTTCATAGGAGATACTCTGAGCAAAACCTGGTCCCCCACTTCAAATTCCCTGAAGGATCTCTTCGCATCAGCATAGCTCTTCTGCCGATCCTGAGCTACCCGAATGCGACTCCGGATCAATTCTATCCTTGCCGAAGTATCCTGAATCACTTCCGGCCCAAGTAGTTTGTTGTCCCCCACCTCCAACCAACATGCTCGGGAACGACAAGGTCTACCGTACAACGCCTCAAATGGATCCATGCCAATGGTGAACTGGTAGGAGTTGTTGTAAGCAAACTCCACCAGTGGAAGATACTGCTCCCATCCACCCCCGAAGTCAATGATGCACATACGTAGCATGTCCTCCAATATCTGATTTGTACGCTCAGTTTGCCCATCAGTCTGCGGATGATAAGCCGTACTCAACCGCAATTCCGTGCCCATGGCCTCCTGAAAAATCTCTCAAAACCGTGAAACAAATATCTTGTCTCTGTCAGACACGATATTTATGGGCACACCGTGAAGTCTCACTATCTCTGCGATAAAAAGCTGGGCATACTGTCTCGTAGTATAGTCGGTCTTTACGGGTAGAAAATGAGCGAATTTGGACAACCTTTCCACAATTACCCAAACGGAGTCGTGACCCCTTTGTGACGTAGGCAACCCCGTGATGAAATCCATGGATATGCTCTCCCATATCCACATCGGGACCTCCAACGGCTGTAGAAGTCCTGTCGGTCTCTGATGGTCCACTTTTACCAGCTGACACGTGGCGCATCTAGAAACAAACAAGGCAATATCTCTTTTCATACCGCTCCACCAATACTGTCGTCTCATGTCTTGGTACATTTTGTCCCCTCAGGGATGTACCGCGAATCGTGAACCGTGCGACTCTGCCATCACCTCATGCCGCAATTCCTCCCCTTCCGGAACTACCAATCTCCCATTGAAGCGTAATCCCCCGTCTGAGCTAACGGTATAGGATTCGGCTCCCTCTGCCAATAATCGAACTATCTCCTCCTGACAGAACGAGTCATTTGCCTAAGCCCTTACTACCTTCGTGATAATCTGCGGCGTAACAGTCATCACAGACATGAATGATCGGGCCACTGCATCCTGGTATCCCAACTCCTTCCATTTGGCCTTCCACGCCCCTGCCACCTCATCTACTGGCCTACGGCTCAACGCGTCTGCTACTACGTTAGCCTTCCCCGGGTGATACTGAATATCAAACTGATAGTCCTTTACAAACTCAAGCCACCTTCGCTGCCGCATATTCAACTCCTTCTGCGTGAATAGGTACTGTAGGGACTTGTGGTCTGTGAACAATCGAAACTTTTCCCCCAAAAGGTAATGTCTCCAAATCCTTAAGGCAAATACCACTGCCGCTAACTCCAAGTCATGAGTGGGGTAATTCTTCTCGTGAGGCTTAAGCTTACGGGAAGCATAAGCTATGGCCTGACTCTCCTGCTGTAATACACCCCCAAGTCCTTGTAAGGACGCATCGGTGTAGACTAGATACTCAACTCCCGATCTCGGCAATGCTAACACAGGTGCTGAGGTCAACTTATCCTTCAACTCGTCAAATGCCAACTGACAGGCATCACTCTAGATGAATGGCACACCCTTACGAGTCAGATGTGTCAGAGGACCCGCGATCTTTGAAAATCCCCGAATAAACCTCCTGTAGTATCCTGCTAGGCCCAAGAAACTACGGATCTCTGTCGGTGTCGTTGGCTGTCTCCACTCCCTCACCGCGGATACCTTCCCCGGATCAACAGATATCCCCTGATCGAAAATAATGTGTCCCAAAAACTGGACCTCCTTCAGCCAAAACCCACACTTCTCATACTTTGCATATAGTTCGTTCTGGCGTAGCGTCTGCAAAACTTACCTCAAATGCTCGGCTTGTTCCTCCTCTGTCTGGGAGTAAACCAGAATATCATCAATGAAGACAATGACAAACTGATCTAGGAACTCTCTGAACACCCTATTCATCAAGTCTATAAACACTGCTGGAGCGTTGGTCAAACCAAAAGGCATAACCCGAAACTCGTAAGTCGTAAGAACCATATCTCGTTAAGAACGCAGTCTTCGAGACATCCTCTTCCTTGATACGCAATTGATGGTATCCCGACCGCAAATCAATCTTCGAGAAGAAAGAAGCTCCTCTCAACTGGTCGAATAGGTCATCGATTCGAGGCAACGGATACTTATTCCGTATCGTGACCTTGTTCAACTCTCGGTAGTCCACACACAATCTCAGTGAACCATCTCTCTTCTTTACGAACAACACTGGGGCACCCCACGACGAAGTACTCCTCTGTATAAACCCCTGACCCAACAACTTCTCAATCTGGTCTCGTAGCTCTCGCATCTCTGCCGGAGCCATACGGTACGGTGCGCGTGCTATAGGTCTCGTATCTGGCAACAAGTCTATGACAAAGTCTATCTCTCGACTGGGGGGTAGGCCTGGTATCTCCTGAAACACATCGGAATACTCCCTGACAACTGGGATCGAATCTAAAGGAATCACAACCTCCTTAGAGGTATCCTCCTCTATGTAATATAAATGAGCGGTCGAGCCTCCCTCTGGGCGAGGCATCGCTACTACAAACATCTCTTGCCCCGGAACGGTAAAAACAATGCTCCCACCGAAGCAATCAATCATGGCTCTATAATTCGCGAGCCAATCCATACTGATAATCACATCGTGCACATGCATATCTAATACCAGCATGTCGGTAGGTAATACCAAACTACCAATCTCTACCCCCACTCCCCGGCATATAAAGAAAATAAGCGACCCACTCCCCAATGGTGAGTCTACACACGTCACTGTGCTCTCTGCTGTAGCTAACAATCCTAAGGCTTTCGCAAAATGTGTAGCTATAAAGCAATGTGTTGCCCCCGAATCAAACAAAACCCGACCCATAGTACCATGGATAGGAAACATACCCTCAATCGCGGGTGGTGCCTGTGGAGCTGCTGCCTGGTGGACGTTATAGACACGTCCATACTGTAACTGCCCCTGCTGCACAAGAACTGCTGGAATGGCTGGTAGTGCTGGCACCTAGGCTGGAGCTGGGAGAGCAGGTGGAAAAAGTGGCCTCTGTAGCTCATGTCGAGCACCCTGCTGCTGCTGCGGGGCCCTGCCCCTATCAGGACAGTCCTAGCGTTTATGGCCAGTCTTGCCACAAACGAAACACTTTCCCGGGAAGTTCCCCCCTCTCTGTCCCTGCTGCCCCCGACCCTGGTGGCCGTTACCGTTCCTCCACTGGCCCTGCTGAAACTGCTGATGTTGGCCATTCTGACCCTGTTGGTTCTGATGGCCGTTCGGACCCTGATGGCCCTGCCGGAAACCCCCATGTCCGTGCCTGAAATTCCCTGACCTGAACCTCTTGTGATCCCCCTGTTGGGAACCCTGATCACCCTGTCTCTGCCCCTGAACAGGTTGTGCCCCACTGGCACCATTTCCTCCAGTCCTGCCCTGATGGCTGGACTCTCCCGATCGCTTGCCCTCAGCCATGTGAAAGCGATGATCCTGGCAATGGAGTAATGCAGCGTTAACCACATCAGAATAAGTGGCTAACGAGAGGTTCCCTAACAAGTGCTGACGAATCCTCCATGTCAACCCGTCCGTAAATTTTTGTATCTTCTTCTCCTCTGTCGGTATCTCATCCGGAACTATGTTCAGAAGATCAGTGAATTCGGCCTCATACTCGGCCACAGCTTTACCCTCCTGCTTAAGGCTCATCAACTTCCTCCTCATCTCCGTGTGAACATCTGACGGAAAGTATTTGCGGTCAAACCGCACCCAAAACTCCTGGATAGTGAGAGTATCTCTCTCCTCCACGGTGGTAATAAACTCCCACCACTGCAGTTCAGACCCCACTAGCTTAAAGGTAGCTAGTATCTGCTTCTGGACATCGGTGCACTCATACATCCTCAGGTGCCGCTGAATTTCCTTCCTCCACTGACTAGAAACCACTACATCGAAGCTACCTGCGAACTCCGGAGGGTGTGCTTTCTAAAAAGCATCACGTACACGTTCCCAAGCAGACGGGAATGCATGTGCCTGAACTGGCGCGGCTACTGGTGCCTGAGGTGGTGCCTGCTGAACTACGGCAAGTGCAGCATTTACCGCCTGGGCCACAATGGCTGCAACCTCGGCGGCATTCATCGTGCCCTGAACTGGTGCGGGCTGCGGTTCTGGCATTGCATCCCTAGGAATTCTTTGTGCACGTTGTGGAGGCATTCTGAAACAAGAATAAAGTCTATAAGTTCGCAGTTATAAACTCAAAATAGCTGAAGAACGTAGCATACGCAAAAGAATACAACAGTCCTAAATTATAGGGCTCTACATCAAAGAAAGCTCAGCGGAAAACATAATAAGCCGTACAGATCCTAAAGGACACTAGAACCTGAAGCTCTGATACCACCTGTGACACCCCGACTAATTAAATACCGGATAGCTACTCCTTTATTAAATCAATACAAAATGCCAAGTTGGTTCAGTTAATAGCATCACTGTCAAAAACATTTTAATGATTACTAACCACCTAGTATTTAAAAAGTAAGTTGTCAAATTTTAAGTTAAGTCTGATTAACATGCAATAAAAGAAATAATGGAAGAACAACATAATCCATTCACCATAACGAAATAATGAAATAACCAACAAATAGTATTAAGTCCGGAGGAAAACTCCTCACAACAAACACACAACTGAAAATAAAATGACAAGTCTGAATCCTGAATAATTACATGCCCGAAGTCTGAATAACTGAAATAAATGAAATGTCTAAACGAAATGGGCGACATGCCCTACAACTGATAAATGCTGAATATAGAGTCAAGATAGATGAAGCGTCTACAAGCAAGTCCTGTAACTTCCACAAACAACTACAGCTCGTCACCTGAATGAGAATCCTAAGCTTGGTGTCCTTGTGGCTGGGCACCTAAAATGGTTTTTACAAAAATAGATTTGAAAGCAAATGGGTCAGAGCCCGAAAGTGGAAATCATTTTTAAAAACAGCAAGTGTTTTAATATCATTAAAACATTAAATGCAAAATACATGTTAGGACGTGCACTCACATGAAATTCTCACCTCTCGACTACATGTGCACTCCTAACGTACCGTATCCATCTAAATGCTATACATATCTAACCAAACCGTAATAAGTTCTACCCCTTACTACTCGATTCCCATATTACATTCTAGCGTTATAAAATCAATAGAGGGTTTTACTTAAACTCAGATTCTCAATTAGTCATACAATTCACTATTGGTTAACCCGTTATATTCCTCAAAACATTACCATAAATATATTCACAATATCAATATGAAGGTTCCCATTAATCAAGTGTATATTATTCACGACATAAATATACAATACAAGCACCCCGAGACTAAGCTGCGGTGCACACATACTCTGCTATCTATCCCGGTACATCACGTACAGAAGGATCACGCATTCCGAATCTCTCAGGAATCGTTCTCAGATAACCACATCACAAATAATGGAGGCGAACACAGTCACATCACATGGGTCACGCACATACCTACGCTCCCACGATCAGCAGACTTATTAACAACCCAATAAGTCCTTCTTTGACCTGTGTTCATCGAGGTAACCAATCTAAATCCCCCCCATAGGCAACACAAGGATAGATGGCCCTAAGCGAACGCAAACCTCCCGTGATAGCAAGTATGGTAGGTATGTCATACACATAAAGTCATATACATATACTAAGTATACACACATCTTAGTAATCACCATAGTATATTGGTGGTACACTTTTCATTCTCGTACCGACATATAATACTACAATTTATATGTTCCCGATTAATATAATCATTTAGGTCGTCAATAATACTCGCATCGTACTAGGCACTCTCGTCCTAATCCAAAATCTCCCGTTGGTTTGAACTACACTTCTAGGTTTCACTCTTCATTATACCCCAAATGTCTCAAATATATCAATTAATCATCGAGGTAAAGTTATCTCTACATAAAATCAAGGTTACGGGACACTCGAAAATCAAAACAGGCTAAAAAGCCTAAACTCTCAACTCGTTAGAAGTCTCGTTCGAACGAGGCTGTTCGAACGAGAGTTCGTTCAAACAAACTGAGTCTTCTAACGAGATCTCGTTCGAACGAAGTGGTCTTTCTGACGAGATCTCGTTCGAACGAAGTCATCGAACGAACTTCACCCTCGTTAGAAGTCAAAGGTCAACTCGTTAGAAGCTCGTTCGAACGAGCTCGTTCGAACGACT
The DNA here is from genome assembly GCA_949130495.1 of Sambucus nigra. Classification (NCBI taxonomy): domain Eukaryota; kingdom Viridiplantae; phylum Streptophyta; class Magnoliopsida; order Dipsacales; family Adoxaceae; genus Sambucus; species Sambucus nigra. The sequence continues at coordinate 639,882,757 of OX422215.1, forward strand.
TGGGCAGGTCTTCTAACGAGTGACCAGTTTCGAGCCCAGATTTCCTATTTTCGTTTTACCAACTTCTCTACACCTCAAGTCTCATCTAAACATTACTCCAACGATTGTTTAAGGTTCCTAATCGTCCCTAAACATACTTAGGTCACATATTAACATGTTTGGGGATGTTAATTCATCCTAACCTCATTCAAATATCAAATCTCTACATATTTTCCCCCAATTTTAAAAACATGAACCCTAGAATTTATAAATCATCAAAGAGCCTAATTAAATCCGTTTTTGTTTCATACTAATTGTAATATCATCAGAATAATCATCCAATACAAATCTACATGTGATTTCCTCATCAAAAATGTAATTTCTACTTCCAATTTAAATGGGTTTTTCATTAACTCCCAAGAACAATAAGATTTTATCAATTCCTACACATGGAGGAAACATTCTCTGCAAATTAACGAAAATTAAACCACTTGCCTTATTTGAATCTCTGATTTTGATGACGGATTGATGGAGTATTCTCTCTCTCTCTCTGCAGAATTCCTCTATCTCTCTCAACAAGCTTTTCTTCTCCAAAGTTAATGGTGGCTAGGGTTTGTGCTTTAGGAACTCTTAGGAACAAATTTCAATAACCTCCGTGGTCTATTTGGTTATTAGTGGGCTTAGTGGGTTATTGCCAAATCAGATATTAATTCCCAATTTTCGTAGGTTTTAATTCCCAAAAATCCAAAATTACCAAACTACCCCTATACGCTGCCGGTATGGCCTAAAAATTCCCCGGGACCCAAACCAAACCCCCGGCTAGTGTTTTCTGACTATTTTGACCCTTCCGGACGCGTTGGCGCACTCAAAACGACCATATGGTTAATAAAAATAAAATTTACTTTTTAATTAACATAATTATATTCCTGACACGACTGTCACACGCGTCTCAACAAAATTTCCAAATTGCCGTATATAAATCTCACGACAATTTTCATAATTCAATACCCATATATAGTCATATATACACATTATATTCAAATACCAACTCACATCTCGTTAGTATTTTATCCGAATTAATTTCCAATTAATTCACATTTAATTTAATTAATCCCAAAAATAATTATAAAAATAAATATCACGAAAATACGGGGTATTACAGTCTGCTACTTCCACTGTTAAGACGACATACAAAAACAATGTTGTAGTTCCTGAAAAAATATATATTTGAGAAGTGGCTCAAATCAATATGCATAGAAGAAAAACTTTACAACCTTAATCATTCATATTTCACTTTATTGCAATTGTACATAGGACTCTAAGGTCTCTTGCATCTTTGAGATATTTGTTTGCCTAACCACCTGTGATGCTTGTTGCAAATTCCGAATTCCACGACCCAAACAGGCAATTGAGGGAGCTGTAGGAAGAGATTCTGCAGCAAATTCAATATTGTCACCATACATAAACAACCCTGAAAATGTGTCCACACTACAAACTAACGTCGTCCATGGAATAACCCCAATTTGTTGGACTCCCCATTTCCTCTTTATTTCATAAAAGGCTGTTCGCATGACCAAAATACTTGTCTACTCAGCACAGACTACTAAACTATGGGTGGGCCACTGCTCGAATTTTCTGGGCAGACGAGGCTGCCTTCAAGACAGACGTTGTTTTCACTCCATAACTCGTAAGCCCTCATGCCAACATTCTAGATGGGTCAAAAGATTTGTCGTGGCCCATAGCAACTACTTTCTGGGTATATAACACGAAAAGTCTCAGTGAAATATGGGTTTTTAAGGTAACGAGTTTCAAGAAGGTCGATACAGAGATGAACTTGGGGATCGATGAGGCCCCTAAAACTGCTGTTGCTCCAGCTCCAACTGCAACTATCGGCCTGTCAGTTAACAACTTAGTTCGATCAGTAGTTTCTATTGCGATCCTCTCAGAATCATCATCAATGTCGTATTCATACATTTTGACTAACCGTTCCACTGAATCCTCAACCTCCCGTGTCACAGGAGCCCTCCATTATCTTCTGAGACCCGCAAGACTACGAGCTTCTACAATAGCCACTACATATTTGAAATTCTTGGTATGATTTCAAAGGGCTTGTGCAAGAAGAAAATGAGACTTATCGCCCATAGGAAGATAAGAAAACTCGATTACGTCTGGGCATGCGAGCTTGCTAATAGGGCACCTAGAAGCCTTGTTTAAAGCCATTCTAAGTCCCTCTACTGCAAGTCGAAAGGTCCGAACTTTGGATAAGAGTTAGGTATCCACAGTTTCTCATCTATCCACATCAGAGAGCATCTTTTGTGCATAAGCCAAAGCCCTTGCAATTGATGGGTGGTGAATAACAAATGTCATGTAAGTTAGTAACTGGTAAATAGTTTAAGCAAAATGTGGGGCCTGGTAATTACATCTCAGTTGAAACTCTACAAATTCCAATTCAGAAACAGTAGTTGACTGTTGAATATATGAAGATATTAATTTCATTATTTGGGCCTACAGATCATTAGTGAGGAAGAATCGTTCTGTAAAAATAGAACCATCTCTTTGTGGAACTGTACTGCATTGTTTCACAACAATCACTTCAACTTATTTCGCAAACTGGACTCAGTACATGAGTTGCTCCCAGAATTCATATACGGTGTATCAAGCAGGAAGAAAGAGGAACCCACATTTTCTACAGCCTTTTTTGCAAACAAATGATGTTTATGAAAACTGACCCCGAAAATTTCTTGCAAAACAAACAGCTCAGCTGTGTTCTCATAGACCTCTTTACAAGTCTTGTGGATGATACAACCTTTAAGTACATTGAGCTCACGAGATTATCCCTTGATTTTCTCTCCTCTGGCCGAACTTCATTAATTAGACACGCTGAATCCAAAGCTGCACGTTCGGACAAGTTTTGTGCAGCTAGTATGTAAACTACAGATTGTGTTTCTGGCTCATGGAAGGCAAAAATAATCTGTTTTGTTTGCTCGGGTATTGAAAGCCGACAAACTAAACTTTCTGATCTTTTAGATCATCGAGTTTACGTGCAAGAAAGGTAATAGAGTCTGAAGGTACGAGAGAAATGAGGGTGGCATGATTTGAACATATAGAAACAACCTATGTTTTGTAGTATCGATCTCGATGTTATTATGAACGTCTCAAAACAGAAGTTGAATGATTCTATCACAGGTAATTATGTAAACAAAGCACTTCTTGAGAAACCCTGGAGATTAACTACAATATTGCATGAAACCATCCAAATCAACCAACGTCTGATCACCAGGATACATGCCCAATGAACAAATAATATGGGTAATATTTTGACGAAAATATCCTTCTAGCTCTCTCATGAACATTTATTAGAAGACATGGAACACAAGAGGATAAATCTGATGATGATCAAGTGAATATGAAGCTTTCTGTGAAAGAATCCCCATTCTTAGTCATCTTACTTCGCTGAACTATTCTCAACAGAACTAACACCTGAAAAGATAGGTCTGCAAATTATAAACAATAAAATAAAAATCAACATTAGAGTACCCTCACATTTCTTCCAGTCGATTTCATAAAAATATTGCAGACAACATGATACCAAAGATGCCTTAAAATATTTGGGAACAAATAATTGATAAATAATTTGGACTTGCTAAGATCACACAAAATCACCTTAATTTATCTAAACCACAGAAATTCGTATAGACTGCAGAGTGAAAACCATGGCCCTCCAAATATGAATATATTATCCCAAAATAGAATAGATCCTACTATAAAGAAAACTCTTCTACAATCATGGTTTTAAGTTGGGAACTGACTTTCAGTAAATTTACTCTCGTTCAACCCCTATCCAAATTTATACGAGTTTACTGATTCATGGGCCACCATATAATTATGGACTGACATGAGTGGTCTACATTACTGGATTACTATTAGAACCACAATTCTTATTCATCTTGACAAAGCATCTTAAAAGACTGAGCTTATGGTCAAATAAGTTTTCGCTTCTTCTAAAACAGTGTTCTACTAATAAATACACGAGGAAGAATATCAATAGCAGGACTTGTTGTAGAAAAATTCAAACCTAATTTGCCAATCAAAATATGTCAACTTCCGCATTCATTCAGCCCAATATTTTACAGTTTGAACGTAATAAATAATTGTAACCATATAATTCCAATCAGAAGAAAGAGCTCATAACATAGACGTCGAATTTGTTGACTGTCCTCAAAATAGGGTCATGGTAACCTCTCATCCTATTAATTTTTGAAACATTTAAAAAACAGGGACCCAGGAAAACTACTTATTCATTGCTTTAATGCTTGAGCCACCAGGTGAGAGGCTTTTCCGGTAGGGTCAATAAATTTAAACTCTCGTAATAGATCCAAAAAGCAAAGAGGAAAAGAAAGAATCTACTACATGGATATATTTTGCTTGGGATATGGCTGGACTTTTTCTCCACTCTTTCAACCTATCACATCCATCAAAGTTGCCTAATTATAGAACACCTATGCTTTTCATTTAAGTAAGTTTGATTACATACACAACTTAATTGTTGTAAGAGCAAAAAAACCTTCTACTTAACATTAATTTTTTAAAATAAATTGCGGTTATTAGCCCCGTTTTGGTCCATATTGATTGTTAATGTATATACTACCTCACTAACTCACCCCACCACTACCTCCAGCACTTCTCATTTTACTCCACCTTGTTCCCTCTCCCTTCACTATATATAAGTTGTACATATAATGTGTAGAGGGGGTTTGAAGGTAACCTTGAGATTAGGGGAAAATTCCTAATTAGCAATAGTGGTTAAGATTAGTCAACTGAGGCAGCTCAGGCGTGACAGCTCAGACGTGGCAACTCAGCGAGGCAGCTGGGCGCGGCAGCTTATATTTTAGCTGGTTGAATTAATTATATTGTACTTTCTTTATTATTGACTGTAAGCTATAACGGTTGTAATGATGTAACGATAATAATAAGTGAGTTTGTGTGAGGTCAAACGGTACTCGCGAGAGACCAGGCTTGGCAGGGCCTGGGAGAGCTTTCATGCTCTATCGAATGACCTCACCGTGGGAAATTTAGAGGGACTTGGTTTGGAGGATTGAGAAGTGAGGCACCTTTGGGGCTTGTCCTGACCATCTTAGATGCACCTGGTAAAAACACCGAAGGACCCTGACCGTGGCACCTCGGGCGGAGTAGCTTGGAGTTCCATCGGGCGTTGAGTTGAGAACCAAACAACCCTCTACCTAATGTCACATCTACTGTAGGTGATGTCACTAGCCAGCTAAACAATGTCAGGCCCGCACTTAAGTAAACCACCGTGGTATTTGGGGATGTCAGGAAGTTGGTGAGCCACCTCTGCGACAACAGCCCCCTGACACAGATTGGTTGGGCAAAAGGCATGTCTTGGCATTTAATGTTTATGACGTGGAGACAACTAGGGAATTAAGCATTTAATGTTGTGACATAAAGTATGGGGGATGTCTTTCACAGTCTTTAATGACTGAGTTGCCTCGAGGGTGTTTAAGGACCCCAACCACCTTTGAGGAGAGGATGATCTTTTTGAGAACTTTGGAGTTATTGCTAGAGATACACATCAGAGAGAGAGAGAGCTATTGTAAACCAGAGGGTTTATCCACTCACCATTGTTATTTATTGCGAAGCTTTTAATACATGACAGAGATTCTTGAGGGCGTATGGTGTGTTTCTACCTACCTACCAGGGTGTATCTAGGGTGCTTATTTCTCTCTCCCTCTATCTAAGTTACTTCTAAAGTTCATTATTATCTCCTGAGTTATACACGAGAGATTTGTGAGTATAAACTGAGTTCATCTTCATTGGGTTTATGTTTGTATGTCCTATCATTAATCCAAAGCTTTGGCCAAGTTAGCTTATCATTATCATACTCAAATAGGGGTTACGCCTCCATCTATAATCTAAAGTACCCTCTTACATTTGGCGACTCTGCTGGGGAGGCATTCTTCTAAGCAAGGAGTATGGCGCAAGATAATGCTACTCGAAGACTCAACTTTGATGATATCCAGCACAACGAAGAATAGGCCGCGAGAGAGCTGGCAGACCTAAGGGATGGGGCTCCTCGGGTAGAGATACCCCCGGTTCCAATAGCGGCAGGTGTTCCAGGGGTGGCACAACCTTCCACGAGCGCGGGGATGGGACCCGCCCAGATTTCACTCCTCATGAGCAAGTTTTACGAGTTTTTGCAAACTCCAGTAGCTTCAACTATGCTGGGAGGTTTAAAGGCTAATGCTTTCGTAACACCCGGAGTAGCTCCAACGGCCCCACTAGGTGCATGTATTGGTGGAACGATCCCAGCAACCATACCCTCCGTTGTGAATCCGATGGTGGGGACCTTCGGAGTATCAACGGCGTCGGCAGTAACGATGGCTCCAGCTTTAACAGGTGTTCTGCCTGTAACCCCATTGGTGGTTGCCCCATCGCCCATGGAAGAAATGAGAAAGAAGATGCAAAAGGAGATGTTGAAGCTCATGCAGGCTTCCTCACAAACTGTAAGCGAGGTAGCCTCGGTATACGATGACTTTCGAACACCTTTCCCTCAGGAATACAACGACGAGCCTTACCTAAAAGACTATATTCCCCCTATCTTTGAAAAATACACCGGAAAAGGTGGGAACCGGAAGGAGCACATTAAGCGTTTCGTTGAACACTTAGGAGCATATTGCAATGATAAGAAGCTTAGATTGAGGGAGTTTTCCAAATCCCTAACCGACAAGGCATACACCTGGTACTCCCATTTGACTCCCAATAGAGTTTCTACGTGGGAGGAGATGCATGTATTATTTGTCGAAAAGTTCTTCTTGGCAGAAGATGAGTTCACCCTGACCCAACTTAGTAGGGAGAGGCAGAGATCGGGAGAAGAGGTGGTGGCCAATATTCGAAGGTTCAGGGAAAGGTCCCTCGACGTAAGGGAAGAGGCCAAGGAATCCAAGTTGTTGCAGATTTGTGCTGAGGGACTGCTTACTGAGTATATTTGCCACCTAATCAGCGAAACGCGCGAGGGAACTTTTTCGGCATTCCTAAAATCTGCAAGAAACATCTCTTCAGTAGTACGACCCATCCCGGTGGTGGCTCCCATGATGTTCAGGCAGCCGATGCAACCTGCGGGGGCAAGGTCTCAGCCCCCACGGGTAGGATACGTCGAGAGGGAAGATGGGGGTAAGGCGCCGAAAGGGGACAACAAGACAAAGTTTGGAAGGGACAGAGAAGACCCGCCACCATTGCCTTTTACGAGAGATGAGGCAGTGAGCTGTTATAATGCAATGGTCCAAGGTGGAACGGTTTATGAACCAAAAGGTGTTTCGACAGAAGAGCCCGATGCGGCGACGAGGGCTGATCCCAAATACTGCCAGGTTCATTGAATGATCCAGCATCCAACAGAGAGATGCTTCACGCTGTGAAGAATCATCGACAAATACATGAAGGCGGGGACATTGAAAATCCCCACAGAATATTAATAATAAACCACTTCTAGCACACGGGGCCAATTTGGTGATGGCCTATGATGAGGAGGCAGAAAGAGAAGGAGGAGGGTTAACGATGAAGCAGAAGGAGCTCGAAGAAGCTCTGGAACATTGTACCACGGGAATGGCTAACGTAGTTTTAACCTACAATGAAGCAAGCGCTAAAGACGTGGAAGACATATACATCGTTGAAGGTGAGGAAACAGACCCGGTCATAGAGTATAGTGCAGTTTCAAAATCTCCAAAGTTCACTTGGTTCTTCGATCAAGTGGGGATCCTGAAGGAGAGCAGAATGGAGATAACTCAGGCGATTTTGGACATTGCAAGAAGAAATGCGGTCCCCTCGCTAAGGTGGAGGGGACCCATGGCTAGACTGGTGAAGAAGTTTCTATCAGAAGTAACCTTCAGCGATGCAGATAGAGCTGTAAGGTTCCCCCATAATAGGCCTCTGTATGTAACCGCTAGCGTCAACGGGGTTATCTTTGCAAGGACTCTTATGGATGGGGGTGCTTCCATCAATATTATGCCGATCAACTCCTTCCACGCGGCTAATATTCCGGAAGAAAGGTTGGTTCCCATGCCTTTGGTAATTTCGGGGTATGACAATCAATCTTCCAAATCCATCAGGTATGTGAATGTTGGGATTGTGATGGGAAATATGAGTTCCCACATCAGGTTCCATGTAATAAAAAGTGTAACTTCCTATCATTTACTAATAGGGAGAGTGTGGATGCACAAACAAGGGTTAGTTCCTTCAACTTATCATCAATGCGCCAAGGCAAATATCAAGGGAACAGAAGTGACCATTAGGGCCACGAAGAGGCCTTTCGCTATCGAAGAGGCACACTTAGTGGATGCGGCATTTTATACAGAGCTGGAGGAGGATGTGCGGGTCCTAACAAGGAGAATGGAGGGAGCATGGGTTCCCTCGATTAGAGAGAGAATGGGGCCCTTGAATGAGCAAGGTAAAGAGGGTGGAAGTAGCGAAGGGGTGAGGATCGAAGAAGCCCATCAGGTGATCCCTCGACCCCAAAAGATCTCGAAGAAACTCAAAGACAGGATGAAGCCTAGAACAGACCCGATGGAGCATGAGGTCCAATAGCAAAGCATGTTGAGTCACTTCTCAGGGGAAAGAATCGTTGAGGCTTCCAGAGAGAAGAAGAGGAAGGCCGTGGCAACAGCTACCACCATGCAATGCAATGCAAGAAAATTATCACTGAAGAGGGAAAAGTGGTATACCGCTTATAACGGTGTGAACGGGCGGTCGAAGAGACTAAGGATGAGGTTGACCCGATGTATGAGTGTTTCTTGGTGGATCAATAGGGGCAGTGTATGGTGATAGACAACTCCAGCATACAAGAGTTCGTAGAAGATATCGCCGAAGAACGAGACTACATGGCAGATCAACTAAGGCCCCAGGCACAAGAGTTGGATCAGCTGAACTTAGCAAGAGAAGGGGTAGATCCAAGGCCTATCTTTATCTCAAAAGACCTCGAGGAGGAGAAACGAGAAGACTTGGTTGAGCTGATTCGAGAATTCATAGACGTCTTCGCATAGAAGTACACTGAAATGGAAGGGCTGGATGAGGAAGTGAGCTGTCACAAACTGAACGTGATGCCTTCGTCTGTTCCGGTGAAGCAGGCAACAAGGACTTACAAACCTAAACTAGACTTGAAGATTAAGGAAGATGTCCAATGTTTGTTGGCGGCAGGATTCATCAAGCCAATACAACATCCCCTTTGGCTATCCAGAATTGTGCCAGTGGGGAAGAAAGACAAGAACCAAATAAGGATCTGCGTGGACTTCAGGGACTTGAATAGGGCTTTCCCCAAGGATGAGTTTCCCCTACCCTCCATCGACAGTTTGATAGATGCCACGGCTGGTCACGAGATGTATAGATTGATGGATGGGTACGTAGGGTACAACCAGATCAAGATGGACCCCACAGACGCAGAGAAAATGGCCTTCAGAACTCCGTTGGGCAACTTCATGTACAAAGTGATGCCGTTTGGACTCAAGAACGTTGGGGCTACTTACCAGAGGACAATGATGGCTATTTTTCATAACTTCTTCCACAAATTTATAGAGTTCTACGTGGACGACCTGGTCATCAAATCGAAGAAGGAGGAGTCCCATCTGAATGATTTAAGGAAGGTGTTTGTTCGATGTAGGAAGTACAAATTAAGGATGAACCCGTTAAAATGTGTCTTCGGGGTGACGAGCGGGAAGTTTTAAGGCTTCGTGGTTGATCGACAAGGGGTGCAGATGGAACAGGATAAACAGCGGGCAATCTTGGAGATGCCATGTCCAAAAATGGCGAAGGAGCTTAAGAGTTTTCTCGGTAAAGTCTCCTACCTTAGGAGATTTGTGCCTAGATTGGCCGAAATAACACACCCACTGATGCAGCTGTTGTGAAAGAACACGAAATTCAGGTGGGAGGAGGTTCACCAAGAGTCTCTTATGAGGCTGAAGAAACTGCTCGTTTCACCCAAATCATGGTTCCTCCCCAGGCAAGACTACCGTTGCAGCTATACCTTACATCTACCACGAGGTTCGTTGGAGCTCTGCTGGCACAAGAACTAGACAGGAAAGAACGACCGGTTTACTACCTCAACAGTATCATCCATGGGCCGAAAGTTAGATACAGTAGCTTAGAAAGGCATTATTTGGCCTTAGTATTTGTAGCGTAAAAACTTAGGCATTATATGTTGTCTTTTACAATTCATATTATAACTAGATGTGACCCCATTAAGTATTTACTTGCAAGAACCATATTGATTGGCAGGGAAGCTCGATGGTTCCTTATTCTCTCTGAATATGACTTGAAGTACGTGGTCCCTCGCACAATTAAAAGCCAGGCGTACGCTGATCTGTTATCCATTTTCCCTTCAGGAACCTTCGAGCCACCCAAGGAAGACATTCCAGGAGATAATTTGTAGGCTAATTATCTGGATATAACTGATGAGGAATGGACGATGCAGTTCAATGGATCTTCGACGAAAAAGAAGGGAGGAGCAGAGGTTATTCTTTCAAAAGGAATGGAGGAGATTTGCCTTTCCTACAAGCTAGATTTCCCTTGTTCCAATAACGAAGCAGAGTACGAGGAGTTGGTACTGGGGCTGCTGGAGGCTCTTCGAAGGAGAATTCGTTCACTTTGCATTAAGGGTGACTCGAACTTAGTGATTCAGTAAGTAAACGGAGAATATGCGTTGAAGCACACGAGTTTAGCACCATACAGAATAATCATTCAGAGGCTTCTCAAATAGTTCCATCGGACCAAGATCAGAAGACATCCCAGAACGATGAACTGCCATCCAGACGCCTATGCCACTATCGCCCAGAAAATGGTCATGAGGAACGATAAGACTATCGTTATGATCTAACGAAGGACAGCTCCTTCGGTGGTACAGTTAATACTACCGATGGAAGAGGACGCGAACTGGAGGGGAGAGATTAGGAAGTAACTGGAGTCTGGCGAAGGAGCTATGGGACTAAGAGAGTTAGCCCAATACTTTACGAACGAGGAAAATCTTTACTACAGAAATGCTGGGGGATAGTTGTCAAGATGTATCAGCCCAGAGGAGGCAGAGCGAAGGTTGAAAAAAACGCATGAGGAGCACTGCGAAATGACTGAGATACCTCTATATAGGATAATTCAAAGAGAAGGGTATTTATGGTCTAGAATGAAGCAAGATGCGGTAGAGCTGCAATGGAAGTGCAATAAGCATCAGCTATTTTTCGAACAGCTGAGTGCCATTTCATTGAAACTCAAACGGACTGGATGCAGACCTATATCGACTTCATTCAGGATGGAGTTATCCCAACGGAGAAAATGGATGCGATGGGACTGAGGCGAAGGGCCCCAAGGTTTTATGTTCAGGAGGGGCATCTTTATCGAAGGAGGTACTTCAATAGGCCATTGCGTTTCATCACGAAGGAGGAAGCAACTGGGATCCTCAAACAAGCGCATGATCCAACCCACATAGGAGGGGCCAAATTATATGATCAGCTGATGACGTTGGGGTATTATTGGATAACAATGGAGAAAGACTCTGCTAAGTTCGTTCGAAAATACAAAGCTTGCCAACTTCATGGAAATATGATCTATGCCCCATCGGTAGACTTACACTCTCTGTCAACACCCTATCCATTTCATACTTGGGCGTTCGACCTAGTGGGGGCAATACACCCCTCTTCGAGAGGCAAGATATGGATACTGGTAGCAATGGAGTGTTTTACAAAATGGGCCGAAGCGATACCATTCAGAAGAGCAACGACTGGGGTGGTGAGCAACTTCATCAGAGAATACATTATTTGCTGTTTTGGGATCCCAGAGGTTATTCTTTCAGATAACGGGACTCCCTTCGTCAATTCTGAAGTAACAATGCTCACGGACAAGTACTCCATTGTTCATCACACTTCAACGGTAGCATACCCAAAGGGAAATGGTCAATCCGAAGCGACTAACAAAACCTTGGTTAATATTTTGGCCAAGATGATGGAGGACTTTTCAGGGGCGTGGGATGACAAGATACCAGTTATTTTGTGGGCCTATTGAACAACCAAGCTGAAACCCACAGGATACACGTCGTTCTCCCTTATTTATGGGGTTGAGGCAATCCTTCCAGTGGAGTTGGAAGGTCCCTCCGCTCGATATGCCTTGCGAAGTAGCATGCTCCCTCAAAATAGACATGTACAGTTGGAAGCATTGGATGAACACAGAGATAATTCGATGCAACACTTCCAAATGTATACGAAACAACTCTCTAGGGCATACGATAACTTGGTGAGACCAAGGAAGTTCGTGGAGGGAGACCTCGTATTGAAAGCAGCAGTGAAGCACATCAGGGGGCTTCCTCTACCCAAGTTTGCAGCCAACTGGGAGGGACCTTTCGTTGTGAAGGAAGCTCATGATTCATGTTATTGTTAATTTTGAAGTTAGAGGAAGATAAGCCATTTAAGATTAACAATAAATGGCTGAAGGTTTATCATGTGTAAATAATCAAGTTTGAACCACTGTTATAACTGGCTGTTGTTATGAATATACAAGTTTTAGTTACGATTTGAACTCAACGAAAGAATTACAGAAATGTAGAAATTTATAACATACAAAAGCAGTCACAACACATAGAAGAATTGGAAAATATACATTCTTCATTCATAAATAATGGAGTATTACAAACATTTGGGAGCTATCGCCCAAGAATTACATAGGGAGAAGCAGATGGAGGATATGTATACAAGAAGCAATTATCCTAAAAGAAATGATAAATCCGAGGAAGAGAAAAAATATCTAGGAAGGCCCGAAGAAGCTGCTGTGAAAGACCATTGGGCGTTAATAGAACCTCTAGCCTCGTTTGCACTTGTGTACGTTCGATGAGGAGTCTCTCGCATTTCAGTTTGACCAGATGCAAGGCTTCTTCGGCATCCTTTATCTCTTGATCCACTGCTTCCAAAAGGTGCGCTAATGCGACCAACTTAGCTTCCTCAGCTCGCTGGTCCTCCTGATGCTTTCGTAACACTTCCCTCTGGCCGATCAGTTGCTGGTTCTTCAAAGTCTTCAAAAGTGTTATGATCCAGTCAAAACGGAAACCATCACTCCCCAACTCCCTCAGAAAACCCAAAAATTGGTTAAGGAGGGATCTGGTAACGCTTGCAGTAGGAGTACTGGCAATTTCAGCAACAACGATCGCCATGCCTTGAAGTCTGTGACTCATAACGTGAATATTAGAACGCAGGCAATCCGATGTGAAGGTTTCAGGGTGAAGATTCACCAGTTATTCGATCACCAAGCGGTGGTTGACAGGCATTTGAGGAGACTGCCGAAGCACCATCAGGCGAAAAGCATGAGGAGCTAGGTCAAGAAGAGGGAGTTCGCACCCAGATTCACTCTCTGCTGCAGCACCAGTCGTAGAACCTTGATCATCATGACCAGAGTTTTCCGAAATAGCAGGTTCCCGATGGGGTGAGCCCATAGGCGAAAAAACTGGGGGAGAATCTTCCCGAGCAACCTGAGAAGAGATAGAAGGCATAATAAGTTTATGAAAAAAATATTAACAAGCGTTTTCGTTGTTAAGTCACCGTTATAAGGTGGAGTTTATGAAAAATATTAACAAGCATTTTCGTTGTTAAGTCACCGTTACAAGGTGGAGTTTATGAAAAATCTTAACAAGCGTTTTCGTTGTTAAGTCACCGTTACAAGGTGGAGTTTATGAAAAATATTAGCAAGTGTTTTCGTTGTTAAGTCACCGTTATAAGGTGGAGTTTATGAAAAATCCTAACAAGCGTTTTGTTGTTAAGTCACCTTTATAAGGTGAAGTTTATGAAAAATCTTAGCAAGCGTTTTCATTGTTAAGTCACCGTTATAAGGTGGAGTTTATGAAAAATCTTAACAAGCGTTTTCGTTGTTAAGTCACCGTTATAAGGTGGAAGCTCATGAGAAATAACAAAAAAAATATATATTTATACCTCAGTCACTACAGGGGCAAGAACGGGAGTCATTGTGGCAGCTGCAGGGACAGGAACGGTTGGGGATGGGATCATTGCCTCAGAAATCATAATGGGGTCCCTGGTCGCAGAAGCCTCAATGCTCGGCAAGACGCCCTCACCAACATAAGGCACCAAGGTCAGCATAGGGGGTTCATCGGGAGAAGATGATGGGCTCCCAAACAAATCCCCAACACGGAGGGGTGAAGAAGCACTACTACGCTGGGCAAAAGCACCAACCTTGGCCTTGACTACATGAGGACCACCAAGATAAGTAGGTGGTACAAGATTGGGAGAAAAGTGTGACATGAGGGAAAGTGTTAGAAAAGAGGAATAAATACATAAAATATGAAGAAGTGTCTCTACGTGTTACTTACCTCGGTTATGGCACTGAAAAGGGGAATGGTGGTCAGAGGTCTCATCAACATCGTTGGAAGAAGAATGTTAGCTAACAACGAGGATACTTCAACCTGGGGAACCCAAAAACATCTCGAGGTTCATCAAGATAAATAAATAAAAAGGGTGGGACCGAAACACGCTATAACGAATGAAATGTAGAGGAAATCATACCTCGGGCTCACTTTCTTCAACTAAAACAATGGGCAGAGAAACCTCGGGTGGAGGAGGTAAATCAGAGGGGACTAAGAGTGTTGTCTCGGGTTGCGTTACCTCTGGTGGTGAAGAGACACTCACAGGCTCAACAACATCACCTCCCACAACAACTTCCCTAGCACGATGGGAGCCTGAACGGCGAGAATAAGTGATCCCCGCCATGGGGGAATGGGGAGGAGTCACATCGGTACGAAAAACACCGAAGTGTCCCCCCACAAAAGGGCTCACGGGAGGACTGGGGGGTTTGGTCTTTCCTCTTCAATCCCCTGCACCACAGTTGTCAAGAAAAAAATAATAATAAGCAAATGCAACCTGCCTTAAGCAAAAAAGAGAATGAGTAAATCAAGCATACATACATCGGATTCAGAAGGGGAACGGGAAGATATGACCAGGGGCGAAGAAGGAGGAGTGGCAACAACGGAGGGGGAAGGAGTGAGATGTACCTCAGGAATTTGACGCACCTTAGGAGTTTGCTTCCTCTGAGACTTGGTACCCAGAGTCTTCTTCCTTGACCCCGTTGTACCAATACCGACATCTCGAGGAACCCTTGAGCTCTTTCTCCTTCTGGCCGTTGGTTCCGTGGGATCAAGCACCACCGTAGGAAAAGCAACCAAAGGAGGAACAACGACAGCGTGCCGTTGATACTCAGAATTTATTCGATCTATCTCCGCCTGGGCTTCCTTCCTTAAGCGCTCAGTCGTTTCGGCAGACATGGGAGGTAGAACGGAGGCTATGGGGAAGGCTGCCACGGGAGTCTGGGGCTTCTGGGACTTAGATTTTGACCTCGATTCCCCATTCTTGGCCATTTTTGCCTTCTTGGCAGGTGGTTGGGAAGGCCCCTCGCCGGTAGTGGCTTCAGTTGAAGGGGAAGGCTTCTTCGGAGCTGCGGTGGTTTTGGGTTTGGGTGTGGCAATAGGGATCATGGAATAAAGCGGGGGAAGCTCGATAGGAGGTGCCTTAGGGGTCATACTTAGAGGGAATTCCATCCCAAGTACGGAGTTACCTTTTAGCCCCAACTCTAAGGCAGAAAATGAAGAAACGGGAGGATACACTGGATCTCCCTCAACGAACTCAATAATTTCAGCCAGTTGCTTCGGCCAGTATTTTGTTGCAAATAGAGGGGTCACGTCCCCTTGCCTAGTAATGTTGGGAATGGTGACTCGCCAGCCATAATAGATCTTATCCCCCATGCAACGGTTGAAGATAAAAGAGAACATGCCTCGCTAAAGGAGACCTTGGGGTTCGACGATTGAAACACTGGACGTGGAGCCCCCTGGTCAAACCCAAACTGGCGGCTGCATCGATTGGGGTTATAGTACTCACTGGTATATCCTCATTCAGTTTAAGAGGGAAGATATCCTGTGGAGAACAGAAGGACCACAACTAACGAGGGATCCTCAATATCCAAGGTAGGGGCTTGTACCACTCTGGCTTTATGTTGAGAAAATCCACAAGTATGAAAGAAGACTTCCTCCTGATAGGGCCTCATGACAAAGTTCTCAAAACTATCAATCACAGATATTAACTCTTTTCGGCTTTGTCTCCTATGATAAATAAAGGACCGTGGAGGCAGAATTATCTCCCCCGAAGGAGGGCAGTTGGTTTTGGCCGCTACGGCAGGGAAGCGAAAGTAAAGGAAGCCGATTAGAAGGACGCTGTTGGCAAAATTGGCCAAGTTATAACGGCTAAGAGATCGTTCATGTCAAACAAAGTCCTATCCAGCCAGGTGTAGAGGGATCCCAAGGCAATTACAGCCAGTGGAAGTTTTATGCCCCGGGACAAACGAAGGGACATATTGATAAGGTCCCTTCGGGGCTGGTTGTTTGGTTTTCCCATCAAAAGGAAACGAGAAAGAATCACAAGAATATAGGCAGGAAGTTCCAACGGTGTACCTTGACCAGGAGCATCTGTTGAAGAACTGCCTTCACCAGAACCCTTGAAGAAATAATTAATCAAGGGAGAGAAAGTAGCTTTGTTGGACAAACCGATACAGCTTCGGCATATACGATCAAACTACAAACGATCGGTAGTCTCTTGAGCATCAAGAGCCTCATCGGTATAGGGCTCATGACCTGTTGCATCGAGGCCCAGGAGCTCACACACGTCTTCCAAAGTTATGGTGAACTCGCCCCATGCAGCGATGAACGTATGAGTAGTAACGTTCCATCGAGAGACCAGGATAGGAATAGCAACATTGTTCTTCGAAAGAGTGAACTCACCTAACCATTTAGCCCGTTGTAACCCAAGCTTGGTGAGAATATCAGCGTAAGAACTTTGCATATGGGAGTTCCAGTCAGCAAAGTGAGCAGGAGATCCCCCGGGCGCTTCGAAATCAATATGGGACCATGGGAAGTCCCCTCGCTCCAAGCGAAATCGCAGAGTCCCCTCTGGAGGAAGAAATCCCCACTTAGAAGAATCTTCGTCTTCATCACCCAACAGTAAAGCGTCAAACTTAGAAGAAAAATGCACAGTCTTGCAGGCAACAGCAAAATCATCACCTTCTCCAAAAATAGGAGACCGACGATAAAACCTCAGCTGTTCTTGACGGGAAACATCCAAGGTGGAGGCAGAAGTAGTGGTGGTAGACGGAGCACCGGTAGAAAATATAGTGGGGTTGCTGGAAGATGCCATGACAAATGACGATAAGATAGCAGAAAAGCTTCAAGCAAGACGGGTTTAAAGAACGAGGATGGAAGATCACGACCACAGGTGGTGGTTCAGAAGATGAGAGAGGAAGACGGTAAGAAAGAGCTTAACAATAATGGAGTTCTCGCAGGATTTCTCTCTCTAAAGTAAATGGAAGTTTGAAGAAGATAGTAACAGAGTAAGAGAAAAAAGAGTTTAAGTGTTTAGGTATAGTCGTTTGAAATTTTAGATTATAGTCGTTTCAGTTTCCCACTAAGCGCACATTCAAGGCCGCCTGCAATCATGTCCAAGGAATACGTGGCACTTCGGGAAGTGCTTTGACAGTTGAAAAGACAGCGCCACGTCATTGATGAAGTGACACCTGGGGAACACAAGCCGTTTCCTTCCTACGCAAGATTGAGTTTTGGTGCCAAAATATCTTTGTCAGACATATCCAATAAACCCTTAACGAAGAAGATGTCCGAATGGTTCCGAAAAGCTAAGATGCTCCCTCGTTATAAGTTAAAACGTTGTTTAGATAAGACTCATGTACATCGGGGAGAATTTTAGAACCTCTTAAAGACTCTAACGCTCTAGTCCTGAATAAAGGAAAGGAGGCCTGAATCTTTTCACATAGTGAAAGATCCATCGGTTTGAGATGTTTCGTGCAGACATTTCTTGTCCCAAGTAAATCTCTCCACGAGGGGGAAAATGTAGAGGGGGTTTGAAGGTAACCTTGAGATTAGGGGTAAATCCCTAATTAGCAATAGTGGTTAAGATTAGTCAACCGAGGCAGTTCAGGCGTGACAACTTAGACGTGGCAACTCAGCAAGGCAGCTGGGCACAACAGCTTATATTTTAACTGGTTGTATTAATCATATTGTATTTTCTTTATTATTGAGTATAAGCTATAACGGTTGTAATGATGTAACGATAATAATAAGTGAGTTTGTGTGAGGTCAAACGGTACTCGCGAGAGAACAGGCTTGGCAGGGCCTGGGAGAGCTTTCATGCTCTATCGAATGACCTCACCGTGGGCACTTTAGAGGGACTTGGTTTGGAGGATTGAGAAGTGAGGCACAGTTGGGGCTTGTCCTGACCATCTTAGATACACCTGGTAAAAATACCGAAGGACCCTGACCGTGGAACCTCGAGCGGAGTAGCTTGGAGTTCCATCGGGCGTTGAGTTGAGAACCAAACAACCCTCTACCTAATGTCATATCTACTGTAGGTGATGTCACTAGCCAGCTAAATAATGTCAGGCCTGCACTTAAGTAAACCACCGTGGTATTTGGGGCTGTCAGGCAGTTGGTGAGCCACCTCTGCGACAACAGCCCCCTGACACAGATTGGTTGGGCAAAAGGCATGTCTTGGCATTTAATGTTTATGACGTGGAGACAACTAGGGCATCAGGCATTTAATGTTGTGACATAAAGTATGAGGGATGTCTTTCACAGTCTTTAATGACTGAGTTGCCTCGGAGGTGGTGTGGGGGACTATTTAAGGACCCCAACCACCTTTGAGGAGAGGATGATCTTTTTGAGAACTCTGGAGTTATTGCTAGCGATACACATCAGAGAGAGAGAGCTATTGCAAACCAGAGGGTTTATCCACTCACCATTGTTATTTATTGCGAAGCTTTTAATACTTGAAAGAGATTCTTGAGGGCGTATGGTGTGTTTCTACCTGCCTACCAAGGTGTATCTAGGGTGCTTACTTCTCTCTCCCTCGATCTAAGTTACTTCTAAAGTTCATTATTATCTCCTGAGTTATACACGAGATATTTGTGAGTATAAACTGAGTTCATCTTCATTGGGTTTGTGTTTGTATGTCCTATCATTAATCCAAAGCTTTGGCCAAGTTAGCTTATCATTTCCATACTCAAATAGGGGTTACGCCTCCATCTATAATCTAAAGTACCCTCCTACATAATGTAAACTCTCACTTGTAGATATCAATACACCACAGTTATCCCTTTCTCTTTCTAAACCATATGTTTACATTGTTCTGAGGTTAAACCTCCATATCTTAGCCACCTTACTCAAATATTACTAAATATCTTCATCATAAATCCCAAAGCAAACCCAACCAACTTATCTCGTTCTCTCACCTTGACAACACCAATGAATCAACAATAAATTTTTAGTCTCTAAAATCTGCGTCTTTGGACTGTCAAAGTCATCATGAAAATCTGCCACAATTGTCGCCGGAAACTTCTTGAATCAATCTCAGTCTAAATCATCCTCAGAATCTCCTCTCCAAACCGAAACCAAATAAGTTCCAAACCAAACATTTTGATATTTTCTTTACTCTACTCTTTCATTCTAACTTCTGTAATTTATTTATTCCATCCGATGTCTCTCACCCCATTAGTATCATACTTTATGACTCTAATTACATACATTGGGCCCAAGCAATGACTAGTTTTCTCAAAGGTCGCAAAGCTTGGCGACTCATTACTAGGGATATTATTGCACCACAGAAAGATGCCACTGAAACCGATGATAAATTTATTGAACGGATGGAAGATTGAGATTGCAAAAATGGTAAAATGCTCACTTGATTTTGTAACACCTCTCTTACTTCTATAAATCAACAATTTGGTTGATTCGACACTACTAAAGAAGTCTGGGACTTTCTCAAAATTTGTTACACCACTACAAACCTTGCTCATCAATTTTGACTGCTGGTAAATCTTCATCACAAAAATCAATAGCAAGGATAATCCATTGAAAACTTTTTGTCCGAGATGTATGTTATTTGGATCAGAGCCTATTTGGGCACATTTTACTGATACTGCCAAATTTATAGCCTATCGATATCAACAACGCATCATAATTTTTTTCACTGTTCTAAAAAACCCGCCTAGGCTCCGCCTAGGCTTAAGGCTTGGGAGAAACACCTCGCCTTACGCTTTTCACGCCTTGTTCTTGGTAAAACCCTTAAGGCACACTTTTTTCTAAAAATAACAATGCTTTAGTGAAACGATATCGTTTTTTAAAGAATTTCTTTACAAACCGGACCATTATCTCATCCAAAATAATCAAATAGTATTTTAATTTGCATATATTCTGACATATTTTTATGATATGTGCAATTTTTGTATTTTAATAGCCTTGTTATGGTGAAAAAATATTAAAACATATTAAGAAGGCCTAAACGCCTTTTCACACCTTTTTACGCCTAGGCCCGCCTAGGCTTCTATGGCTTAAGGATTGGCCTCCACGCCTCAATCACGCCCCGCATTTTTTAGAACCTTGATTTTTTTAATGGCTCTTCATGATCGTTTCGAACCTATTTGAGCCTATCTTCCCCATAGGAGCCCTCTACCCTCACTTTATGGTGCTATTTCAGAACTCCTTTCCAAAGAGTCAAGACTTGACACCTCCAAATCTCACATTAAAGACATAGTCCTTGCTACTCATTAGCTTAAGTGTGGCCAATAATTCTCTTTTCGCAATACAACATCCCAAATATGAGTGTACTTTTTGCCATAATACCAACTATGTTCTTCTTAACTGTCGTGCACAAAACTGCAAACACTGTCACAACCAAGGGCCCGACCACTAACATAATGATTGTCCAAGCAATCCATATAAATAATGTCACAGTAATTCCAATAGAGGAACTTCAGACCTATATCCTCAGTCCTCCAGATCTCCCACTGCTACTACTACTAAGGGCTCCTTTCCTCTGTTAGATTCTGCTCCACATGTTTCTACCAGTGACCTTGTTACTATATTCGAACAAGTTATATCCACTTTTGGTACTACTATGGCTGTCACTTCAGTTACTTCTTAGTTCTTTGATTCTGCCTATTATAACCATATGATTGCTGACTCTATAATTTTCTTCTAAAAAACTCCTTATCCACATACGCCTTCCATACACACTGCTGATAGCTCCCATTTACATGTTAGACACATAAGTCACGTATCCACTTCTAGTATTTCACTCCCTGCCACATTTGACATTCCCAAACTAACCATCAATCTCATTTCCATTGGCCAATTATGTAACCTTGGACTAATGTTCTTTTTTTTTTTTCTGGTTTTCATCGGGGCATATTATTGGGATAGATCGAAAGATTGGATGTATGTTTGAGATCATCCACCTTCTTACTCATCATCATCATTTTACCATTCCTACAGTTGTATCTACATCTTCCGCTTCTCCTCTCACCTTATGGCATTCTCGTTTAGGTCACGTGTCTGTTGAGCATCTTCGCTCCTTAATATATTAAGTGGTCAATTAGGTTTAGTCAAAACTGAGCATGTCTCTAGCACTACCATTTAATAAAAGTGATCGAATTTCTTCTTCTCCTTTTGATCTTATCTACTCCTATGTTTGGGATCCTTCTCTTTATCCCACAATGGAGGGTCTAAATATGATGGGAATGGGCACTTTTTAGGGTTTTATTGCATTTTATTGTATTTTTGTTATTTTATTTTATTTTCTTTTATTGTTTGTTTAGTATTTAGAGGCAGGAGTAGCAAAAGGCTAGTAAGGACATTGTTGTAATTAGAGAATTAGTTTAAAGCCTAAGCTATTCCTCCCCTTTAAATACTCCCTTGTATTCCTCATTTGAGGGCATTCTCCATTTGAAATATAAGAAATCTCTTGATTCTCTCTCTAAAGTTAGGGTTTGGTTTATTTTTTGTCCATTGGCGTGTAGTTTACGTCAAATTGGTATCAGAGTGAGGTGTTGCTCCAAAAATGGTGTTTGGTATATCGATGTGTCTTTATCAAATTGTGCATTACATCTAATGGCTTAAACAAAATCAGTACAACATCTAGAAGAGGCCAATCAAGAACTGATGCAAAGGTTGGATAGGAAACAACAATAAATGGATGCTCTCTTACAACTCTTCCCTAACCTTAAAACCTCCTTTAACCCTAGCCCCCACTGGCCAGCCACCACCTCCACCCCAACCACTTTAGCCCCTATCCTACACTCCACATGTTCTACCCTTGTCCTAACCCCCCCAGCATCTCCCACCCCCGTCTCGCCCCTTTTTTCCTACCCCGAACATCGCTTCCCCTTCCGTCCTCCCTTCGCCTTCCCCCACCCCTTCGAACTCCCCCAAAAAAACCCGTCGACCTCCCTAGAAACCCCCTGCTGTTTCCACTCTAAACCCCAATCCCCTCGACCCTCAAAAGACCCCACCTGAACCCAAACCCAGCTCCCTCCTTATCGCCGACCACCCCAGGTGGCCGTGGACCCTTCTCAACCCAAAAAAACCCCGAAAACCTAGGGTTTTACCCTTGCTCTACTTAGAAACCACCTGGGAAAAAAATTCAACCCCATCATCTTCTATATGCCCCGAAATGTTGATTTTTGACTCAGGATCTAGGGCTGGTATGAAAGAGAAAAAGAAGGAAAGAAGAAGGAAATTTGTGGGATGCACTCCTTAACTTTCAAAAATTTTATTTTTGCCCCCCACAAGTTTTTAACACTTTTTTTTGGAATTTCCTCACGAGTCACGAATTGTTTATTAACGCCCGAGGACGAACTTGGTTTTAAGAGTGGGAAAGTGATGGAAATTGGCCATTTTTAGGGTTTTATTGCATTTTATTATATTTTATTATATTTTATTATATTTTATTTTATTTTATTTTGTCATTGTATTTCATTTTGTTTAGTGTTTAGAGGTAAGAGTAGCAAAAAAACTAGTATGGGCATTGTTGTAATTAGAAATTAGCTTAATGCCTAAGCTACTTATCCTATTTAAATATCCCCTTGTATTCCTCATTTGAGGATATACTCCATTTGAAATATAAGAAATCTCATAAGTCTCTATCTAAAGTTAGGGTTTGGCTTATTTTATTGACCATTGACGTGTAGTTTACGTCAAAATATTGTGTTCTCTTTATAGATGATTACACGCATATTACTTAGATATATCTCATGAAAAATTGCTCGGATTTGCCCCAACTCTACTATGACATTGCCCACATTATTTACACTCAATTATCTTCCCTAATTAAAAAATTTCGTGCTTATAATGCCATGAAATACAGGTAACCCAATTTTCTTAAATTTCTTCGCCAACAGTGCACTGTTTCTCAATATTATTGTCCCGACATGTCTCAATAAAATGGTCGTGGGGAGTGCAAACATCGTCATATATTAGACACTATTCGAACTCTCCTTATCTCCGGTTCATGTCCCGAACATTTTTGGAGGGAAGCCGCTCTCACCACAGTTTCCAAAATTAAATGTATTCCTATGTCAATAATTGATAACCAATCTGCCTATGACCGTTTGTATGGGGTTTCCCAAGCCTACAATCTCCTGGAAGTTTTTGGTTGTGCTTGTTTTCTCTTACTCCAACCTTATGAGCACTAAAAACTAAAACCCCGTCCCCGTCTTTGTTGTTTCTTAGGATATTGGGTTGAACACAAAGGGCATAGATGTTGGGATCCCATTTATAAACGGCTTTGCATCTCTCGTCATGTCATCTTTGGGAAAATAAAATGTTCTCCTTTGTCTTAAAATTTCACATTACATCCTTTTCTCCCTCTCCATTTTTCACTGACTCTACCTGTAGGGGGGGCTTGAAGGTAATCCTGAGATTAGGGATAATTTCCTAATTGGCAATAGTGTTTGAGATTAAGCAACCGAGGCAGCTCAAGCATGGCAGCTCAAGCGTGGCAACTCAGCCACGCAGCTTGGCATGGAAACTCATACTTTAGCTTGTTGTATTATTCATATTGTATTTCTGTTTATGTTGACTGTAAGATATAACGATTGTAATGATTTAACGAGAATAATGATGAGTTTTAATATGAGGTCAAATGGTACTCGCGAGAGACCAGGCTTGGCAGGGCCTGGGAGAGCTTTCATGCTTTATCGAATGACCTCGCCGTGGGAACTTTAGAGGAACTTGGTTTGGAGGATTGAGAACTGAGGCACCGTTGGGACTTGTTCTGACCATCTTAGATACACTTGGTAAAAAACACCGAAGGATCCTGACCGTGGAACCTCGAGCGGAGTAGCTTGGAGTTCTATCGGGCGTTGAGTTATGAACCAAACAACCCTCTACTTAATGTCACATCTACTGTAGGTGATGTCACTATCCAGCTAAATAATGCTAGACCTGCACTTGAGTAAACCATCGTGGTATTTGGGGCTGTCAGGCAGTTGGTGATCCACCACTGTGACAACAGCCCCTGACACACAGTGGTTAGGTAAAAGGCCTGTCTTGGCATTTAATGCTTACGACGTGGAAACAACTAGTGCATCAGGCATTTAATGTTGTGACATAAAGTATGAGGGATGTCTTTCATAGTCTTTAATGACTGAGTTGTCTAAGGGATGGTGTGGGAGGATATTTAAGGACCCCAACCACCTCTGAGGAGGAGGTCGATCTTTTGAGAGTTTAAGGAGTTATTATTAGAGAGAAGATAGAAAAAGAGGGAGTTATTGCAAACGAGAGGGTTTACCCACTCACCATTGTTACTCATTATGAAGCTTTTAATACTTGACAAAGATTCTTGAGGGTGTTAGGTGTGTTTCTACCTACCTATCAAGGTGTATCTAGGGTGCTTACTTCTCTCTCCCTCTAGCTAAGTTAGTTATAAAGTTCATTACTATTCCCTGAGTTATACACGAGAGTTTTTTTGAGTTTATATTGAGCTTATCTTCATTGGGTTTGTGTTTGTGTGTCCTATCATTACTCCTAGGCTTTGGCCATGATTATTTTATCATTATCATACTCAAATATGGGTTACGCCTCCATCTATAATCTAAAGAACCCTTTTACATTTGGCGACTCCGCTGGGGAGGCATTCTTTTAAGTAAGGAGTATGGCACAAGATAATGCTAATCGAAGGCTCAACTTTGATGACATCCAGCATAATGAAGAATAAGCTATGAGAGAACTGGAGGCCCTAAGGGATGGGGCTCCTCGAGTGGAGATACCTCCGGTTTCGACGATGTCAAGTGTTCCAGGGGTGACACAAGCTTCCACGAGTGCGGGGTTGGGACCCACTCAGGTCGCGCTCCTCATGAGCAAGTTTTATGAGTTTTTGCAAACTCCAGTAGCTTTAACTATGCTAGGAGGATTGGAGGCCAATGCCTTCGTAACACCAGGAGTTGCTCCAATGGCCCCGCCAGGTGCGGGCGTAGTAGGAACAGTCCCAGGGAGAGTACCCTATATTGTGAATCCAGCATGGGGAACATCAGGAGCATCGACGACCCCAATTGTGGTGCCTGCTCCAGCTGCAACGGGCGCTCAACCCGTGGTACCATTGGCTGTTGCCCCAGTAGCATCACCCATGGAGGAAATGAGAAAGGAGATACAAAAGGAGATGCTAAAGTTCATACAGGCTTTCTCATAATCTACTGGCGAGGTAGCTTTAGTTTTTGATGACTTTCGAACACCGTATCCCCTAGGAATACAATGACGAGCCCTACCCGAAGGACTATATTCCTCCTATCTTTGAAAAATACACGGGAACGGGTGGGAACCCGAAGCAGAATATTAAAGGATTTGTTGAATATTTGGGGGTGCATTGTAACAATAAAAGGCTTACGTTGAGGGAGTTTTCTAAATCCTTGACCGATAAGGCATATACCTGGTATTCCCATTTGGCTCCCAACAGAGTTTCTACACGGGAAGAGATGCAAGTGTTGTTTGTCCAGAAGTTCTTTCTGGAGGAAGATGAGTTTACTTTGACCCAACTGGGTAGGGAGAAGCAATGACCTGGGGAAGAAGTGGTGGCATATGTTCGAAGGTTCAGAGAAAGATCCCTCGACGTGAGAGAGTAGGCCAAAGAATCCAAGTTGCTGCAGATCTTCACTGAGGGGCTGCTTCCTGATTACATCTGCCATCTTATTAACGAGATGCGCGAGGGGACCTTTGCGGTGTTCTTAAAAGCAACGAGAAATATCTCTTTGGTGGTGTGACCCAATCCGGTGGTGGTGCCCATGATTTTTAGGCAGCCGATGCAACCCGCGGGGGGGAGGTCTCAGCCCCCACGGGTAGGATACACCAAAGGGGGAGATAGGGGCAAAGCAACGAAGAAGGATAATAAAAGGAAGTTCGAAAGAGACAGGGAAGACCCACCACCATTTCCTTATACGGTAGAAGAAGCTGTCAGCTGTTACAATGCGATGGTCCAAGGGGGAACGGTCTATGAGCCAAAGGACGTTCCTACGGGGGAGCTTGATGTGGCAACAAAGGCGGATCCAAAGTATTTCCAGGTTCATCGAAGGATCCAACATCCAACAAAAAGGTGCTTCACACTAAGAAGAATCATTGACTAATACGTGAAGGCAGGGATATTGAAAATCCCTCCACAGAATGTCAATAACAACCCACTACCAGCACATGGGGCCAATCTCGTGGTGGCCTACGATGAAGAGGCCGAGAGAGGAGAAAGAGAAGAGTATGAAGCAACTTTGGAAACCTGTACTAAGGGAATGGCTAACGTGGTTTTAGCATATGATGAAGCAAGCGCCAAAGACGTGGAGGATGTGTACAATGTTGAAGGGGAGGAAGCAGATCCGAGCCAAGAATACTGTGCAGTTTCAAAATCCCCGAAGTTCACCTGGTTCTTCGACCAGGTGGGGATTCCAAGGGAGAGTAGGTTGGAGATAACTGTAAGGACACAAATTTCTAATTGAGTCCTTTGTAGTTTTGGCTCAATTTCGGACAAAAACATTTGAGTCATAGGATAAAGTTTAATTGATCATACTTCAAGCCTATGACGTGTTTGTTGAAGACGTAGCGGCCAGGTGTATAAAGCCTCATCAAAATGTTGAGTTTAAGTTCCTTATATCTACGTCATCATCAGTGGTTCCATGATCCCAATGTATGAATGTATTACATATATATAAAGGAGATTGGAACATTTTATAATGGGTGTACGTTTATTTAAACTGTTGTTTAATTTCAGAAAGATTTTAATAAAACTTTAAAATTAGTTTATAAAGTTTTTGGGCTAAAAATAGAATATTTCAAACTTTTTGGAAGTTCGTTCGAAGTGTTGTTTGAACGATATTGTCGTTCGAACCACATTATCGTTCGAACGAGTTTGCCAACGAGTTCCCATATTGGCCACTGGAACTTCGTTTGAAATGTCGTTCGAACGAGATGGTTGTTCGAACGAGATTTCTAATGAGTTCACACTGGAACTTCGTTAGAAGCCTCGTTCGAACAAGATTTCATTCGAACGAAAATGTCGTTCGAACGAGATTTGGCGGGAACAGTTATTTGGCAGTTTTTGGCAGTTTTTCTCACTTTTTGCACTACTTTACCCCCACTAACTTTTGACAGATCTTAATACTGCGGGAACCAACCTTTTTGGTTTAACTTTTCATTCCATTCTAACTCCTAGAGAGTGTTTTTGAGAGAAAATTCTTCCAAGAAAAGTTCATGGTTTTGAGTGTTCATCTTTCAAAGAAAAATTCATTTAACACTCTTGTTTACACACAATTGTTTGTTTAATCCAAGTTCCATATATATATATATATATATTCATTTCTTGGAGTTTTGGCATCGGTTTTTCATCTCTACCGTTTTGAAGAGAGGTTTGGGTTTGCTTCTAAATCCCACAAAGAAGAAGATGTTTGCGTCGATTTACCCACTTGGATAAAGGCTCCTTGTTCGGGTGACGGTGACCATATAAAGTCCGATCGGTGGATTCCGAGACCGCGGTGGAGCTCCGTGGTTATTCGCTAAGAAGAGGTTGATACAAGAAGGAGCGTCGGGGCTTGAGAGGGATCCAGTCGAGTGTTGTAAGTCTGCTGTCTTGTATTTGCAAATTCCGTACTTAGTGGATTTGAGGCTAGGGCCGTCCGAGGTTTTTTCCCGTTGTGGGTTTTTCCTCGTACATCGCGACGTAGTGGTTTCATTGTTTATTTTATCTTGCTATACTCACCTAGAATGCATGCTTAGGTAATTCAAGATAAAATTTGATTTTAATCACTACATATTTAATTTGGTGTGAAATTAATATTGGGTAATGTTTAGTTAATTTGATTCAAGTCATTTAATTTAATTTGATAAAATTAGTTTGGCCTAATTTGCTAATATTGAGAAATATGACTTAGGCAAATTTTTTAAGACTTGGGTTAATTAATTTGGTTTAAGTGAAATTGAAATAAGTGTGTGTGTTTGAATTTAATTTCACTTGGTTTAATTTTAATTTAGAAGAAATTAAAATTTGTTTATTTGTTTGAACCATCAACTTGCTTCCGCATTTTCTAAAGGAAATTACTTTTGAATTTAAAATTGGGGCCTTCGGGACATTTTTCAAATTGGTATCAGAGCAAAAGCGATAAATTATTTCGTCAAGATCCTTTAAATAATTTTTGGCTAAAATGGAATTTTTCCCATTCTCAAAATTTCCTATTTTCAATGGTTCTAATTACGCGTACTGGAAAGCGCGTATTAAATCAGCACTTAAATCTATCGACGAGAGGGTTTGGATGTCAGTAGTTAACGGCTGGTCTCCACCAACTCATTTAGTAGAAAATGAACGTGTTCCCAAACCGGTCGATAGATGGAGTGAGGGTGAATTTAAACTTTCAAACTTTAATTCCCGAGGTTTAAACGCCTTGTTTAGCGGTGTCACACCGGATGAATTACGATGCATTATGACATGTGAGACCATTAAAGAAGCTTGGGATATTTTACAACTCACTCATGAAGGTACAAGTGTCGTTAAAGTTTCGAAACTTCAAAACCTCACCACCCAATTTGAAACTATCAAAATGAATGAAAAAGAAACTTTTAATGAATTTTATGCTAGACTTTCCGATATTGTTAATTCATCTTTTAATTTGGGAGAGAAAATACCCGACAACCGAGTAGTAAAGAAAATTTTAAAGTCCTTACCCAATAGATTTATTCCAAAAGTGACCGTGTTAAATTCTTTACCAACTTTAGCCTCTATGAAATTAGAAGAGCTCGTAGGTGATTTACAAACCTATGAACTAGACATGTTTCCCTCTAAAACTGAAAAGAAAATTGAAAGGGTCATTGCTTTAAAAGCTCAAAAAGAGGATAAACAAGTAGTAGAGAGCGAGAGTGACAGTGAATTGGAAGATATGGACTTGTTTGCTAGGAAATTTCAAAAGTTTCTTAAAATTAACAAAGATAAATTTAAAAATGACTTTAAGAAATTTGAAACTTCTAAGCATGAAAAAGTCGAGAGGATCCTTAAAACTATTAATGAAAATTGAAATAGGAGCGAGTAAAATATGTGTTTCGATTGTGAGGGTTATGGCCATAGGGCTTCTGAGTGCCCCACTAAACTAAGGAAAGAGGGTAAGCGACCCATTTCATATAATGAGACCCTTAGTGATAGTGATAAGGAAGAGGGACCCGATTCCCCCACTAAGCCCAACTTTATGGCTTTCATGGCTAGTCATGTGAGTGATAGTGAGAACTCATCTATAGATGAAAATTTATCACATGACACTTCTAAGGTCATTGTTTATGATTCCCTTGTTTTTTATGATAGTAAGAGTGAAGAAGAAAGAGAGAGTGAAAATGAAGAAGTGGTTAATGTGAGTGAACTTCAAAATGATTTTCAAGAATTATATGAAGAATCAATTAAATTAAAAAGATCAAATTTGAAGTTAGAAGCAAATTTAAAAGAGCGTATCAAGGTCGTCGATGATAGTGTGTTGGTAGAAGACGTTAGGACACATGAGAGGACTCTTCGAGAGAAGCTTGAATATGTAGAAGGAGAGAGAGATAGCCTTAGAGGTTTAATGGAATCCTTGAAAAAGGAGCTTCTCGAGTTCGAAGAGATAAATGTTTTATTAGAGTCTAACATTCTAGAATTAGAAGACAAATTAAAAGACTCTAGTAATATCAAATTTGATTTGGAGTGTCGTTCGGAAAAATTAGATAAAATATTAGGAATGGTCCAAATTAAAAATGACACTTGTGGTTTAGGCTTCGATACTTGTAATAAATCTACTCAAAAAGCCAAAATCAACTTTTTAGGAGAATCGCCTAGGAAATCTTTTAGAGATCAACCCTTAGGTAAATCTTTTCGACATGTTTTTACTTGTGCACATTGTGGTAGAAAATGTCATCTTAAGAAATATTGTTTTGATCTTAAAAGATTTTCTAGAAAATCCCAATGTAAGTAAACCAAGGTAGCCAAGATTCCTACACCCCGAGATAGTCACTCATCATTAGTTTGGGTTAGGAGATCCGGCTTGGTAACTTTACAAGATAGGGTATTTGATTCTCATTTACTTTCACATGCTTCCTCCCTTGCAAAATCTAAAGGATGAATGTGTTAGTTTTATTTGTATACTTTAGCTTTTGTGCCTCATGATATATCATCATGCTTATTGTATGCTTGTTTAATCATTTTCTAGTCATTGCTTTATCCCATATCTCATGCTAGAATTATGATTTTTGTTTATCTCTTGTATTATATTTATTTCATCTTTGTTTGCTTTAAATCAAAAAAATACAAAATGATTTTTGTTTATCATTTGTGTTTTACTTGTTTGGTAATTTAGGATTAATGAAACATACAAATGATTTTTATTTGTCTTTTGAGTATATATTTTTATTTTTGGTTAAAAATGTCAAAAACTCAAAAAGATTTTTATTTTGTGTGTATTTTAGTTTGACACACTTTATGTGGCATATACTTGTGTTTGAATCTAATGTATTACGCTCCCATGTGGCTAGAACTTTTGGTTTAGATTGTCAATCCTTATAATGTTCTTTACCATGCTTATATGGAGTAGTTGGATTTTGTATTGATTAAATGGATTCTATATTTATATGCCTCTATCCACACATGGATGAGCTCTTTTGAAATTTAACTTCATATGTATATTTGTGCTTTTTGAGGTGTTCTCCTACCAATCTTTTCATCTATAAATTTGTGACCTAGGAGGACTAGTGCATGTCAAAACCCGTTGCACATGAGATTTGTGTGAAATAAAAAAATGATAAATATAAATGTGCACGGAGAAGGGCTCCGAAAGGATTTATTATCCTTTGCGATTGTAAGCCACCTTTTGAAATGGACCTAAAAGAAATACGTGGTCCAAAATTATAAATGTGTTTGCTTAAGTGTGCAGGAATTATATTCTAAGTGGCAACTTTCACCCGCAAAGATTTTGATCCTTTGGGTTGTTTGAGTCAAGCATTGTAATTTTATTTTGGGTGGGACTTTTGTTAGTCTAATAGAGCTTGACGGCCCTTTAGGATTTTTGTTTGTTTTTGTCCCGGAATAGCCAAAGAGGGAGATTTGTAAGGACACAAATTTCCAATTGAGTCCTTTGTAGTTTTGGGTCAATTCCGGACAAAAATGTTTGAGTCATAGGATAGAGTTTAATTGATCATACTTCAAGCCTATGACGTGTTTGTTGAAGACGTAGCGGCCAAGTGTATAAAGCCTCATCAAAATGCCGAGTTTAAGTGCCTCGTTTCTACGTCATCATCAGTGGTTCCATGCTCCCAAGGTATGAATGCATTACATATATATAGGAGCTTGGAACATTTTATAATGGGTGTACGTTTTTTTTTAAAATTGTTGTTTAATTTCAGAAAGATTTTAATAAAAGTTTAAAATTAGCTTATAAAGTTTCTGGGCTAAAAATAGAATATTTCAAACTTTCTAGAAGTTCGTTCGAAGTGTCGTTCGAACCACATTGTCATTTGAACGAGTTTGCCAACGAGTTCCCATATTGGCCATTGGAACTTCGTTCGAAATGTTGTTCGAACGAGATGGCTATTCGAACGAGATTTCCAACGAGATTTCTAACGAGTTCACACTGAAACTTCGTTAGAAGCCTCATTCGAACGAGATTTGGCGGGAACAGTTATTTGGCAGTTTTTCCCACTTTTTCCCCTACTTTACCCCCACTAAATTTTGACAGATCTTAATAGTGCGAGAACCAACCTTTTTGGTTTAACTTTTCATTCCATTATAACTCCTAGAGAGTGTTTTTGAGAGAAAATTCTTCCAAGAAAAGTTCATGGTTTTGAGTGTTCATCTTTCAAAGAAAAATTCATTTAACACTCTAGTTTACACCCAATTGTTTGTTTAATCCAAGTTCCATATATATATATTCATTTCTTCGAGTTTTGGCACTAGTTTTTCATCTCTATCGTTTTGAAGAGAGGTTTGGATTTGCTTTTAAATCCCACAAAGAAGAAGATGTTTGCGTCGATTTAACCACTTGGAGAAAGGCTCCTTGTTCGGGTGACAGTGATCATATAAAGTTCGATCGGTGGATTCCAAGACCGCGGTGGAGCTCTGTGGTTATTCGCTAAGAAGAGGTTGATACAAGAAGGAGCGTCGGGGCTTGAGAGGGATCGAGTCGAGTGCTGTAAGTCTGTTGTCTTGTATTTTTAAATTCCGTACTTAGTGGATTTGAGGCTAGGGCCGTCCGAGGTTTTTTTTCCGTTGTGGGTTTTTCCTCGTACATCGCGGCGTAGTGGTTTCATTGTTTATTTTATCTTGCAATACTCGCCTAGAATGCATGCTTAGGTAATTCAAGATAAAATTTGGTTTTAATCACTACATATTTAATTTGGTGAGAAATTAATATTGGGTAATGTTTAGTTAATTTTATTCAAGTCATTTAATTTAATTTGATAAAATTAGTTTGGCCTAATTTGCTAATATTGAGAAATATGACTTAGGCAAATTTTCTAGGACTTGGGTTAATTAATTTAGTTTAAGTGAAATTGAAATAAGTGTGTGTGTGTTTGAATTTAATTTCACTTGGTTTAATTTTAATTTAGAAGAAATTAAAATTTGTTTATTTGTTTGAACCATCAACTCGCTTTCGCATTTTTGAAACGAAATTACTTTTGAATTTAAAATTGGGGGCCTTTGGGACGTTTTTCAATAACCCAGGCAATACTTGATATTGCAAGGAAGAATGTGGTCCTTTCGATGGGATGGAAGGGACCCATGGCCAGGTTGGTAAGGAGGTTCCTGTCAGAAGTGACCTTCAACGATGCAGATAGGGCTGTAAGGTTCCCTCATAACAGACCGTTGTATGTAACTGCCAGTGTAAACGGAGTTAGTTTTGCGAGGACTCTTATGGATGGAGGAGCTTCCATCAACATCATGTCAATCAACTCCTTCCATGCAGCGAACATCCCTAAAGAAATATTGGTCCCCATGCCTTTGGTAATCTCAGGGTATGATAACCAATCTTCCAAATCTATTGGGTACGTAAATGTTGGGATTGTGATGGGAGATCTGAGTTCCCATATCAAGTTCCATGTGATAAAGAGTGTAACTTCCTATCATCTACTAATAGGAAGGGTGTGGATGCACAACCAAGGGTTAGTTCCTTTTACGTACCACCAATGCGCCAAGGCGAATATCAATGGAACAGAAGTGACCATTAGGGCAACGAAAAGGCCCTTCGAGGTCGAGGAAGCTCACTTGGTAGACGCAGCATTTTACACGGAGTTGGAGGAAGATGTCCGGGTCTTAAAAATAAGAATGGAGGGTGCATGGTTTCCTCGATCAAAGAAAGGATGGGGCCCCTGAATGAGCAAAGTAAGGAGGTTGCGAGTATCACGAAGGTAATAGCCGAAGAGGCTCACCAGGTGGTCCCTCGACCCTAAAGCACCTCGAAGTAACTTAGAGACATGATGAGCCCCAGAATGGATCCGAGGGAGCATAAGGTCCAATGATAAAGTGTGCTGAGCTGGTTCTCAGGAAAAAGGGTGGTCGAGGCTTCTATGGAGAAGAAGAGGAAGGCAGTCGCCGCTACCACTAGACAATGCAAGAAAGTCATTAACGAAGAAGGAAAGGTGGTATATCGATTGTAACGGTGTGAGGGGGCGTCCGAGGAAGATGATAATGAGGTTGACCCGATATATGAATGCTTTCTGGTGGATCGACAGGGGCAATGTATGGTGATAGATAATTCCAGCATATAGGAATTTGTGGAGGAAGTCACCGAAGAACTGGATTACATGGCAGATCAACCCAAGCCCCAGGCACAAGAGTTGGAACAGTTGAACCTGACGAAAGAAGGAGAAGACCCAAGGCCCATCTTCATCTCAAAGGATCTCAGCAAGGAGAGACGAGAGGCTTTGGTCCAGTTGATTCGGGAATTTATAGATGTTTTTGCATGGAAATACACAGAGATGGAAGGGATGGATGAGGAGGTGAGTTGCTACAAGTTGAACGTAATGCCTTCAGCCATTCCAGTAAAGAAGGTAACAAGAATATACAAGCCCGAGCTGGATCTGAAGATTAAGGAAGAGGTCCAACGCTTACTAACGGTAGGTTTCATCATACCGATACAACACCCACTCTGGCTATCTAGCATTGTCCCAGTGGGAAAGAAAGACAAAAACCAAATAAGGATCCGTGTGGACTTTAGACATTTGAATAGAGCTTGTCCTAAAGATGAGTTACCTTTGACCTCCATAGATAGCATGATATATGCAACGGCAGGTCATGATATGTATAGCTTCATGGATGGGCATGTAGGGTACCACCAGATCAAGATAGACCCCGTGGATGCAGAGAAAACAACATTCAGAATCCCGTTGGGAAACGTCATGTACAGGGTGATGCCGTTTGGACTCAATAATGTTGGGGAGACTTACCAAAGAACAATGATGTCCATTTTCCATGACTTCTTTCACAAATTTGTGGAATTCTATGTGGATGATTTGGTCATCAAGTCGAGGATGGATGAGTCCCATCTAAGCGATTTGAGGAAGGTGTTTTCCCATTGCAGGAAGTTTAAATTAAAGTTGAATCAATTGAAGTGTGTTTTTGGAGTAACAAGTGGTAAGTTCCTAGGCTTCGTGGTTGACCGACAAGGGGTGAAGATGGACCAAGATAAGCAGCGAGCGATCTTAGAAATGCTATGTCCAAGAACGGCGAAGGAACTGAAGAGTTTCCTCGGTCAAGTCTCCTACCTTAGGAGATTTATTCCCGGGTTAACCGAGATAACACACCCACTGATGCAGCTACTACGAAAGAACATGAAGTTCAAATGGGAGGCAATTCACCAGGAGTCTCTTAATGGACTAAAGAAGCTGCTCATCTCACCACAGACCATGGTTCCACCAAGGGCAGGAATACTGTCACAGCTGTACCTCACATCCACCACAAGTTTCGTGGGATCTTTACTGGCACAATAGATCGATGGGCAAGAAAGACCAGTTTACTACCTCAGTAGGATCATCAATGGGCCAGAAGTCAGATATAGTAGCTTAGAAAGGCATTGCTTAGCCTTAGTATTCATAGCGCAAAAGCTTAGACATTATATGTTGTCTTTTACAATTCACATTGTAACTAGATGTGATCCCATTAAGTATTTGATTGTAAGAACTATATTGATTGGCAGGGAAACTAGATGGTTCCTTATCCTCTCCGAATATGACTTGAAGTGCATGGTTCCTCGCACAATTAAAATCCAGGCGTACACTGATCTGTTGGCCATTTTCCCTTTGAGAACCTTCGAGCCACCCAAACAAGATATCCCGGGAGATGATTTGCAGGCCAACCGTCTAGACAAAATGAACGAAGAATGGATAATGCAGTTCGATGGGTCATCAACAGAAAAGAAAGGAGGAGCAGGGGTTATTCTTTCGAAAGGAATGGAGGAGATTTGCTTTTTTTATAAGTTAGATATCCCTTCCTCTAATAACGAGGCAGAATATGAAGCATTGGTGTTGGTATTGCTAGAGGCTCTTCGAAGAGGGATCCGTTCACTTGGCATCAAGGGGGATTCATACTTGGTGGTTCAGCAAATGAATGGAGAATACGCGTTGAAACACATGAGCTTGGCACCATACAGAATGATCATTCAAAGGCTCCTTGGCCAGTTCCATCGGACCAAGATTAAGAGGCAGCCTAGAACGATGAACCGACATCTAGACGCTTATGCCACCATTGCCCAGAAGATGATCATGAGAAGCGATACAACTATCATCGTGATCCAGTGAAGATTAACTCCTTCGATGGTACAATCAATTCTGCCGATGGAGGAGGATGCAGACTGGAGGGGAGAGATTAAGAGGTAGCTGCAGTCTGGTAAAGGAACGATGGGGCTCAAAGAATTGGCCCAGTACTTTACAAACCAGGGGAACCTTTACTTCAGAAACGCAGGAGGATGGCTGTCAAGGTGCATCGACCCAAAAGAAGCATGGCAAAGATTAAAGAAAACACACAAAGAATAGTGCGAAACGACTGAGATCCCCCTTTATAGAAGAATTCAAAGGGAAGGATATTTTTGGCCTAGCATGAATCAGGATGCAGCCAAGTTACAACGGAAGTGCGATAAATGATAGTTATTCTTCGAGGTAGCTGAATGTCATTTTGTGGAAGCTCAATCTGACTGAAGACAACCCTATACTGACTTCATTAAGGATGGAGTTGTCCCAACAG
Organism: Sambucus nigra; assembly: GCA_949130495.1. Classification (NCBI taxonomy): domain Eukaryota; kingdom Viridiplantae; phylum Streptophyta; class Magnoliopsida; order Dipsacales; family Adoxaceae; genus Sambucus; species Sambucus nigra. Next base: position 639,919,320 of record OX422215.1, read on the forward strand.
AGAAAATTTATGCGATGGGACTCCGATGAAGGGACCCGAGATTCTACGTCCAAGAGGGGCAGCTTTATCGAAGGGGATACTTCAACAGGACGCTAGGTTACATCACGAAGGAAGAGGAAGTCGAGGTTCTCAAACAAACACATGACCCAGCTCATATAGGAGGGGCCAAGTTGTATGACCAGTTGATGACTTTGGGGTACTATTGGCCAACGATGGAGAAAGATTCTGTTGAGTTCGTTCGAAAATGCAAGGCCTGCCAGCTTCATAGAAATATGATCTATGCCCCGTCAGTGGACTTACACTCCCTAGCAATGCCTTATCCTTTTCACACCTGGGCGTTCGACTTGGTAGGGGCAATACACCCTTTTTCGAGGGGGAATATATGGATATTAGTTGCAACGGAGTGTTTCACAAAATGGGCTGAGGCGATACCACTGAGAAGGGAAACAATAGGAGTAGTGAGCAACTTTATCAGAGAGTACATCATTTGTCGTTTTGGGATTCCAAAGGTTATCCTTTCAGACAATGCTTTTCGTTAATTCAGAAGTAACGATATTCACAGACAAATACTCCATTGTCCATCACACTTCGACGGTGGCATACCCAAAGGGAAATGGTCAAGCTAAAGCGACTAACAAAACTTTGGTCAATATTTTGGCTAAAACGATGGAAGATTTCCCAGGATCGTGGGATGATAAGATACCCATCGTTTTATGGGTCTATCGAACGACTAAGAGGAAGCCTACAGGGTATACATCGTTCTCTCTTGTTTATGGGGCTGAGGCAGTTCTCCCAGTAGAGTTAGAAGTTCCCTCGACTCGATATGCTTTGCGAAGCAGCATGCTCCCTCAGAATAGACACATGCACCTAGAAGCATTGGACGAACATAGAGATAATGAGATGCAATATTTTCAAATGTACACGAAGCAACTCTCTAGGGCATATGATAACTTAGTGAGACCGAGGAAATTCATGGACGGAGATCTCGTATTAAAGGCAACAGTGAAACATATTAGAGGGATTCCTCTACCTAAATTTACAGCTAATTGGGAAGGCCCTTTCATCGTAAATGAGGCTCATGACTCAGGTTATTGCTTAATTTCATAAATGGAAGAAGATAAACCATTCAAAATTAATAATAAGTGGTTGGAGGTTTATCATGTGTAGGAAGTTACGTTGAACCTCTGATGTAATTGGCAGTTGTTATAAATACACAAGTTCTTTCTTATGATGAGTATGCAAGTTCTTTTCTATTATGCCTCAAGTAGATATGAAAGAATTATAGAACTTCGTATTTCACAATCTATGTAAACAGTTGTAACACAAAGAAATGGCATGAGAATAAGTATCTTTTTCCATTCATACACTTTGGGGAATTACAAAATTGGGAGCTATCGCCTAAGAATTACATAGGAAGAAAAGAAAAATACATATACAAAAACTCATTGACCCAGGAGGAGCCATAGGTCGGGGGAGGAGAAAAAATCTCCAGGAAGGCCTGAAGAAGCTTTTAAGCAAGACCGTTGGGCATTAATGGCAACTTCCAACCTAGTCTGTGCTTGCGTACGTTCGATAAGAAATTTTTCTCATTTTCGCTTTGACAAATGCAGAGCTTCTTCGAGGTCCTCCACCTCCTTGTCAATGGATCCGAGGAGAGGTTCTAGCTCGGGCAGCTTAGCTTCCTCGGCCCTCTGATCCTCCTGATGTTTTCGTAAGAGCTCCCTCTGGCTGTCCAACCACTAGCTCTTCAAAGTTTTCAAATGTGCGATGAGCCAGTAAAAAAGGAACCCGTTATGACCCAACTCCATCAGATAACCCAAGAATTAGTTGAGGAGGGGTCTGGTAACATTGACGGTTGGGGTGTTGGCAATTTCAGCAATGATGATGGCCATGCCTTGAAGCCTGTAGCTCATAACTAAGATGTTTGAACGAAGGCAGTCCACCGTGAAGGTCTCAGGATGATAACTCACAAGTTGCTCAATCGCCAAACGGTGATTAATGGGTATTTGGAGAACGCTGGAGTACCATCAGGCAGAAGGCATGAGGAGCCAAGTCAGGCGGAGGAATATCGCACTCAGATTCTCTTTCCGCAGCAGCACCTGTCGTGTAACCTTAATCATCATGGCTAGTTTCTTCGAAAGCAACAAATTCACGAAGGGGCGAGGAAATACGCGAAGGAGCTGGTGGAGAATCCTCCAGAGCAACCTAAAAACAGTTAGAGGAAACAAAGAGTTTATGAAAAAATCTTAACAAGTGTTTTCATTATTAAATCACCGTTATAGGTGGAGTTTATGAAAAAATCTTAACAAGTATTTTCATTGTTAAGTCACCGTTATAGGTGGAGTTTATGGAAAAATATTAACAAGTATTTTCATTATTAAGTCACCGTTATAAGTGGAGTTTATAAAAAATCTTAATAAGTGTTTTCGTTGTTAAGTCACCATTACAGGTGGAGTTTATGAAAAAAATCTTAAAAAGTGTTTTCATTGTTAAGTCACCGTTATAGGTGGAGTTTATGGAAAAATCTTAACAAGTGTTTTCATTGTTAAGTCACCGTTATAGGTGGAGTTTATGAAAAAAAATCTTAACAAGTGTTTTTCATTGATTGAGTCACCTATATAGGTGGAGTTAGAGAAGCTGAGAAATACAGAGAAATTAGAGAAGTACCCCAACAGTAGGAGCGGATTAGTAGTTACCACGGGAGCCATAATGCTAGAAATCGTGGGAGGCAGGCTTGTTACCTCAGCAGCTTTAACGAAGCCTTCGCCTGCAGAAGCCCCAAAGGTAGGTACACTCCCCTCGCCAGCATAGGGTACTATGGCCAATATGGGCGCATTATTAGAAGCAGATGTTGGACCTTCGAGGGATGCCCCAATGAGAGCAGTTGCACCAACTGGGGCCTGAGAAGGGATAAGGCCACTTAACGCAAAAGGCGGAGAAAGACTTGGAGAAAGCTGCAAACGTAAAAACAAGTGTTAGGAAGAAAGGAGTAACCGCAAAAGGATAAGAGACAGAAATGAACCTATCTTACCCCCGTTATGGCACTGAACAGAGGAACTGCAGTAATGGGTCTTGACAACGCAGGAGGAAGGAGAATGTTGGCTATCAGCGACGCCACTTCCACCTAAAACAGTCCATCATGTTACAATTGAGGAATAAACCAATGAGACAAATAAAAGATGTAAGGCGTGGAAAGAAATTTACTTGTGGGGCACTCTCTTCGACCATAGAAAGGGGCAGAGAGACCTCTCGCTCCGAGGATAACTCAGAAGAAGCTGTAACAGTTGCCTCAGGCTGATCATACATCTCAGCAGCTCTCGTGGCGGCATCCCTGGCCCGATGAGAGGATGAACGGTGCAAATAGGTGAGGCTTATCAAAGGAGAACGTGGAAAGGCGGCGGGGGATGGAGGGGTACTACAACGTCCCCCCACGAAATGGCTCACTACGAGACTGGGGGGACTGACCCTCACTTCTTCAACTCCCTGCACCAAAGTTATCAGGTATTAAATAAAGGCGCTATGCCAAGAAAATAAAAGAAGAATGAGAAATAAATAATGCACACATACCTCAGATCCAGAGGGAGAGCGAGAGGATATAACCACTAGCGAAGGCGGCGGAGAGGCAGCAACAGAAGGAGCTGGTGATAAAAGTCTCTCAAATGTCTGCCTCTTCTGGGACTTAGTACCCAGCGTTTTCCTTCTTGAGCCTATTGCACCACCACTTTCAGGCACCTTCGACCTTCTTCTGCTTTTTATCGGTGGCTCACTAGGATCAACCACGATTGTGGGGAACGTACCAGGAGGAGGAACGAGGATTGTGCGCCATTGGAATTCAGCATTTATTCGGGCAACTTTGGCCTCCACCCGCCTCCTCAGCTCTTCAGCCATTTTCGGAGACATGGGATGGGGAACAGAGGAAATTGGGAATGCCTCTAATGGAGTTTGAATTTGACCTTGGGCCTTAGGCTTCTTAGACTTGGATTTCTTGGCCTTCTTAGCAGGTGGCTGAGAAGGCCCTTCTCCCGTGGAAGCTTCGGCCATGGGGACAGATGGTTTGGGGGTCGCAGCGGCCTTTGCTTTGGGCGTGGCAACAGGGATCATGGGGAAGTATGGAAGAAGTTCTGTGGGAGTTTCTTTTGGGGTCTGACTTAGAGGGAACTCAACCCCGAGAACGGAATTGCCCTTCAGTCCCAGCTCTAGGGCAAAAAATGAAAGAACTGGGGGATACACGAGATCACCCTCAATGAATTCAACAATTTGGGCCAGTTGCCTCGGCCAATACTTTGTCGCAAATAGAGGGGTTGAAGCACCTTATACTCTTGACTCACTTGAGTCTACATTGTATAGGTGCTCATCTAGTTAAAAAAAAAGTAACAAAATTGTGTGCTTTCCTAGAATCCAAAAAGCCTCAGAAATTGTCTAAAATTCATTCCTCTTATTTGTCTAATCAAAGGTATATGTAGCAACACTCACACACATTAGGATTACATTCATTTATTCTATATTGCATATTATTGGTTGTGTGTGTGTTGCGGGTGTTAATTTCCCTAAAATTGATTTTTAATAATTTTTGGGAATTTTAAATGATATTTAAAACAATTTTTATCTTAATTAAAATTGGATTTATAAAGTATTGGGGTCATTATGTAATTCTGGATTGTTGGTTTTATTGGTTGAAAGTTCACTTGGGTAGAAACCGAAAGCGCTGGAGACTATAAGGTGTGTTGGTAATTATTTCCAAAACACGCGTTTCAGCTTTAATCCTAGCCCTACACCTGTCGCTTATATATCGGTTTGATTTGTGTTTCTTCCAAGAGACAATCCATGTGATCAATCTCAACCATTGGATCGTGTTAATCAACGATCTGCATGCATTCTAATTCAATCCTAGTGAATCCCTCTTAAACCAATCAGAAGCGTTTTAACTACCGCTTATCTCTAACCCTTGGATCAAAGTCAAACTGCCTAGACCAAATCGTAGCCCTTGATTTTGAACCATCTTCCTGATCCTTCTCAGACCACTATAAAAGGAGGCTATCCCTCAGCCAGAAGAGACTTTTGCCACTTCATCTATTTGAGTGAGTAGATAGAGAAGAGATAAACCAGAGAGAGAGAGAGAGAGAGAGAGAGAGAGAGTTAGAAACCCTAATCCTAAAATGTCCTAACATCTTTCAAACCCTAACCTCTTTCAAAACCAGTATATTCCAAACATAACCTCGAGTGTTTGAGAGTTTTGAGTGTTGATTTGTTAGTTGTTTGATGCTGTAACCTCTTCGTTCTCATATCTTGTTTTCATCTTAAACATTTGATTAGATATGTGTTTTTACTTTTATAGAAATTTTAGATCTAGTCATTGCATGTTATATTACACATAGATCTGCATCTATAGTTTCTCATATTGGGAAAACTTTTGTTGCTTTATTTTTGTAAATGTTTTCAACTTCAAAATCAATAAAAACATTTTCTGTTTCTAGTTCTTTTGAAACAAAACCTTCGACCTAGATGGAATCGCACTTGGTGATTTTCAATCTCAAAAATATTTTCAAAACCTGAGATTGATTAAGATCTTGAAACGTCTTCCGAGCAAGATAGTCGTGGATTCTGGGTTAATATTAAAGGTCAAATAAGGTTCAAAGTTTCCTAAGAAGAGAGAAACAGAAAATCACAACATATAGATCTTATATGTAATTTGATAGGACTGTTTATATAAATCATCGTGAGTGTGTGCATGCATGTGTTAGAAAGCACCTTCTCAAACACTAGCACCCTACCACACTAAAAGTGTTGGTAATAAGATCTTGAAACAAGAGTTGACATAAAGAACTGGAACAAATTGGAACTGGAGAACAACATCAACAAACAGAACTGCAGAAAAGTTAGAAGGACGCCAGTGGGTACATTCCTAAACTTGTATAGGTCTGATTTATGTGCATGTGTGTTATATAGTTTGTAACTGTTATAATTTGTTTTAGTGAAATTTTTGATTTACTCCATAGAGGGAGTCGTGGATGTTTCCTCAGTTGGGTGAGGTTTTACCACGTTAAAAATATCTTGTCATTAATCTTTCTACATCTCCTCATCCCTTTCTGTTTAGTGTGCTGGATTAAAATCGATTTTAGTTTTGATTTTCAAAACTTGTTAATAAATCTTGAACAAATCTCGTGCATTATTTTTAAACACATCTTGTGATTAAACTGATTTGATTTCTAGAAAAGAGTTTCTTCAAAAAACAGTTCGGAGTTACTTAAATAGTTTAATCTTGTATTAAACGGCTTTAGTAACAGTTTTTCAATTGGTATCAGAGCCTTGAAATATTTTTAAAAGATCTTGTGTTTCTGAAATTGTTTTCTTAAAATCATAACAATGGATGATAAAAATGAAAGATTTGGTAACTTGACCAGACCCTCACTCTTTGATGGAAACAACTTTTCTTACTGGAAGGTAAGGATGGTTCCTTTCATACAAGGAACCTTGGGAGATGATGTCTGGGATATTGTTGAAAATGGATACTCTTATCCTACTAAACCAGCCACTGAAGGAAGTAATGAGAGGGTTAAGAAAGCATTAAGTGAGTTCACACAAGAAGAGAAGAAGACTTCTCGTAATAATAACAAAGGCAAGAATGCTATCTTTATGTCCATAAATGAACATGAGTTCAAAAGGATCTCATCTTGTGCCACTTCTAAGGAAGCTTGGAATACTGATCACTGCACATGAGGGTGAGACTAGAGTTAAGGATGTTAAAACTCAAATGCTTGTTCAACAGTATAACTCACTAATTATGTCTGATCATGAAACTTTTGATGATTTTTATATGAGATTAACTGATAATGATACGAGAAATCATACATAGGTAGATCTCGTGCCAACAAGTCAAGTATGAAGTGTAGAATAAATAGATAAAGCAAATAAATAGAGAGAAGACAAGGTATAGAGTGGTTCAGCCTCTAAAATAGGCCTACGTCCACTGTGTTGCTCCGTTCTCATTATGTGCGTTGCATTGTACAATATAATCGTGCCTATAGAGGCGTACAAGTATGATAGTAGAGGAGAGTACATGATAGTATTAGAGATTTCGGTGAGCCTGTGAGACGGCTGTGATGCCGATTCCAGGCCTCCAAAGCTTATGTTGGGGTGATGTAGAGAGAATCTGTGTTGTAGTGCCTCGGGTCTGCCTGGAACCGATCCCCACTTCCAATCTGTGATCCTCTATTTATGAGGAAGTGAATTGAGTCACGTGCCCTGAGCACGTGGCGTATACCGAGTCTGCAGTAGACGTGGATGAGGGCGTGCGGCCCAGAGTGGCAGAGCTGTGCTGTTGGAGGGGGACCGCGAACCCTAAGCTGGGGTGCCGCGGCCTATGATGGGGAGGGCCGCACCCTATAGGAGTTCTGACCGCGCCCTATTGGTGTTCTGGTCGCGCCTTAAGTGAGGTACCGGCCCCGGCTTGTATGGATTGAATGCGATTGTAGAAGTACTGCCATGGCAAGGTTCTATACTTGTACTATCAATAAGCCCCCAAGCCGTAGTGCCAAGGGAGATGCATTGGGACTGCGGCTAAGTAGCCTAGGTGCCGCGGTGCTTCCAAATCGACGATTCGTCTTTCGCGCTCCCTTATATAAATTGTTTCTGGCCGTGGACTTCATTACGTTTCTAAAACTTTTGAGAGCAAATCGAGAGAAAACCTTTTTCTTTCTTCCTCAAGCATTTTCCGCCAGCCTTCCAAGGTGGTGTGAGGCTGAGCATCGCTGATTTCTTCATTTTCAGGTGATCTTTCGATCCATAGACTTCGTAATTTGTATTTCTTTCCAGTTTTTAATAATCGAACGTCTGAATCGTACACCAAACCTACTTCTAATTTTCATGGACAAACCCTAGTTGTTTGATAGGAATCTTGGGCTTCAATTTAAAATCTTCTTATTCCCTCAGTATCGAACACATGAATGCTGAGTACCTCAATAATTGCTAGGATAAATCTTCATATGCTGAACTGAACTGAGATGCCATGAAAATCATATAACTGTTATTGCTGTTCTTGATGCTTTTCACCAAGTTCTTCATATTTTGCGAATTTTGATCCTTAAAATGATTAAACGTTATATTCATGAACTGTTTTAAGAGTAAGGCCACGGCATGATGCCCCAACTTTAATCTATTCCCATTTTGGTCCTTGTGGCATACCGCGGACGTCGGCCGCAGTCTCTTAAAATCTGATTTCCCTTTGCAAAACAAGAGTATATAACTGCAGATATCTTAAAAATGACAGTAGTCATTTACTTGTTGGAGGGAGAGGCCGCGGATATAAAAAATATCAGTAATGTTGAACCCCGTTCTGGAACCAAATCGCGGCGTTTAGTAGGCAGGCTTAGGACCCTTAGGCTGATTTATCCTCGGTTAGATGGTCACCTTTTTAGGTTCAATCAATAGTAGGCAATTCATGTAAATAATCTTTTCGCGGCTTCTTGGTCTTTTCCAAACCATACTGGCTGCGGCGCCTAACTGCGGACTCTGCTTTTCAGGTACTGCTGCAGCTATATGAACTTTGACCCAGATGAGTTCTTGAGAGGCTTTTGGGCGAAGCATTTTGGGGCCTCTCCTCCTGAAATTTCTTCCGTGCATCCTCCAAGGTCAATAGGCCCTTGCAAATTAAAAGATTACTCGAACTGCATCATACTCGACTCAGACTCCGCGGACTCCTCATCTGGGAAGGCCTTCCAATCTCCGCCGATGGAAGAGGAAGCCAACTCAAGTACCCATCCAATGGGTGAAGGAGATACTGCCGCAGCTGCTAGAAATAAGCCTGGAGGTACATCAGGCAGGGCTGCGAGACCCTTGGCCGCGCTTGGTATCCGCAGCTTAATGACCCAAAATTGGGTTAAGAAGGTGGATGAGGCCTTCGAATTTCTAGAAAATTTGATGTGTTCATCCCCTGTCGCGAACCAAAGACCGTGCACGGTTCTTTCTGATGACGGAATCTGCTTCCCCCTACACGCGTTCATTTACGGGCTGCGGCTACCTGCCCCAATTCCTATCCGTCGTCTTTTCCAGACAATGAAACTGGCCCCAGCCCAGTTAGATCCCAACGATTGGAGAGCTGTTCTTGCCACGGTCGTGCTTTAGGAGAACTTGTTCAAGAAGGACATTACTCCCGTGGAGTTCTTTCATTTTTACCGCCCAAAAGAGAACTCCGTAAAGTTCGCAGGATACTACTACTTTTCACTCTGCGACAGGAATGAAACCCTTTACACTGGGAGGCCGACGAGTGTAAAAAATTAGAAAGGAAAGTACTTCTACATTTCTCGATAAGGGTGGGAGTTCCACCCTGAAGAGAATGAGAGGGAAAAGTCGTTTCAAATGTCGCGGCAATGGGGAACTCCCTCCAAACTAGGTAATTTTTAAATGTCCGCGTCCCTTCCGCATATTTTGTTAAATATCTGCTACCTTTGGATTTATTTTTCTTTAGTCCTTGATAACTTGACTTTAAACAAAAGGCAAGAAAAGAGGGTTGCTGAGGCAGCGGCGGTACCTGCTAAACACAAGAAGTTCAGCACACTAGTTACATCAGCGAGCATATTTGAAGCAGGTTTCTTCCCCAACAAGTCAATTCCCTAGCAAATGGCCGTGGAAGGTAACTTTTTGTTCATATACTTGTGTTTCTGCAATTTTTGTTCAAATACTTGTGTTTACAGTTGCTTCTCTTTTTTAGGTGAGGAAGTTGATAGGGAGCTGCTGGCTGCCCAACTGGCGAAAATGGACGAGGATGCGGTGGTTCTCAATAATACCGCACGAAGCAGGAAGAGGAAAAGGTCCAAGGCCAAGGATTCTGCCACGGCACCCTCTGGAGACAAGGCCACTGATCCTGCCGCGGATCACATGCTTAATGATGAAAACCTTGCGCATCATGAACACTTTTATGACGACATAGGGGAAAATTTGGCCGCGGCTGGCCTGATATCAGCTGAAGTCCCCCTTCAATCGTCCTCTCCTCCACCGCCAACTGTAGTGGCGGTTAATGTGAATTTTCCACCTCCCCAATTCTGCGGAGAGTTCGGGCCAGACGGTAGGCCAAGGCCTCAATTAAGGCAGCTGGACCCAAATTCCTCCTGGGACACTACAGCAAAGGCTGCGCGGAGAATGAAGTGAGCCTTGGATGCCGCGAACCTCGAAAGGCTGGTTGGGGAGGATCACGAAGATCTGGAGGACTATGGCCTCCACAGCCTTCTGAAGGTACGTACTAGTCATTTAACTTTGCATCTCATATTTTTCTGTACTTTTGCTAACGTCTTTTATTTCATACAGGCCGCAGATGTGATTGTGGTCCAGAAGAGGAAGTATGAGGCTTTGTACAGGATGAAAGAGGCCGAGAAGAACGCTCATGCCGCGGACCTGCAGTCTGCACGGACCTCTTCTTTCGAGGCAGGGAAAGAGTCCACTGCCGCGGCCCTCCAGGCAGCCCATATGGACTTGGAGAAGGCCAACAAGGCCAGAGAGGAGGCGGAGAAGAATTTTAATCAAGCCGCGGAATCTTTGAAATCATCACAGGCCCAAACAGCCGAAGCCGCCCGTGTTGCAGAGATTGCAAATACCAAGATCGCCCTCCTCCAGCAAAAATATCAAGAGCTAGAAGCCAAGTCTGTTCAGAAGGATGAAGATCACGCCGCGGCAATACAAAAGTTGGAAGTTGATCATGGCGACGCCCTCCAGCTAGCCATAGATCATGCCGTAGAGTCATTCAAAGGCTCCAAGGATTTTTTCCTCACCAATAACAGGGCATACCTCCGCGGCTACCAGGAGTTGCAGCAGAGAATTATTAAGAACTTCCCTGTTGCCAAGGAGATGGTCCTCGCTTGGAAATTAAGTGATGCAAAACATCAAGAGTGCATTGCTGAGCTGAAGGACGCGGCTGAAGAAAGGGCAAGGCAGATAGCCCAAGCAGAGGCAACGGCTGAGGACGGAGAGACAGAGACTGTCGTGGGCGGAGAAGAGGCTGATGATGATGACGCAGCCTCTTAAATTCTTAATTTCTGTTGCATCAACTTTTTGTAATCTTAAATTCTTACATTCTTAATATAGGGCTGCGTCCCTCCTTTTTGTAATCTTAAACTGCTGTTGTGGCTCCGGCCTCCATTCTGTAATCCATGGATATTAATACAAAAGGCTGCGGCCATATTTTTATCACTGATTGCTTAATACCCCTTGCTTTTCTATATTGCATGTTTTACATTGCCTGCTATAATGAATGGTTACACGTTACTTCCACATTATTGAAAATGCGTCCACGTCTCGATGACATCTCATTTCAAGTTCGCGGGAAGGGATCGACTTCGTCTGATTTTCTGTCAATGTATGCGCCCAAACAAATTGTGGAATCATCAAAGGCAGCTGCGTACAAGCCACGACCCTTCATCCTACCGCGTCATGCAAATATCTTCATTTGATTGCCGCGGCCTTGATTTCAAGGCTGGGACTTCCTGATTGCATGGGGTTAAGCTGCCTTCATCACACCCGGTTGTCTGAACTGTTTATCTTTTGTCATCCCAAAACCCACATGGAACATGTAGCGAGATTCAAGATATTACTGCCTTAGCACTTTCATGAATGAATGGCTCCCGGAGCTCTGCAACCGTATCGGTGGTCTGCGGCGCACTTCAGGTTCATCTGAACAAGGTACCTCCGTAGACATATGTTGGTGTTTCCAAATCTTCTCGAGCTGGATCGTGTCACCAAGCCCTAATATGAGAGACGCTAATAAGCCTCTCCAGGCTGGGTTATGTTATTAAGCCACCCACAGCTAATATGAGAGATACTATCAAGCCTCTCCAGGCTGGGTTATGTTATTAAGCCACCCACAGCTAATATGTGAGACACTATCAAGCCTCTCCAGGCTGGGTTAAGTTATTAAGCCACCCACAGCTAATGATATATATAAAGCCATCCCTGGCTAGATATTGTAAACCTCCCGGCTTAATGACGCATCCCAAAAGCTAAGAACGGGCATTATAAGCCCCCGTGGCTAATGTCACACTCCGATAGCAGAGAATTGGCATTGTAGGCCCTTGTGGCTAATAAAAGCTCCTTGAATCCTCAGATGCCTTTGCGGATACGGTCATCATATGATAAGATGTAGTTGCACATTCCGAGGGGGACTTCTGGGCTAATGAAGGTCGTAACCCATCCATTAGTGCATCCGAAAGTAGAATAATCCTTCGAGATAATTTTATTTTATTTCCACTGGAATCTGTTTGAGACAAAAAGTCTTTTTGTGAGATAGTAGGTTATGAAACCAAGAGAAATATCAGATATAGCTAAACTTGCTAGTTCATATATTTATATATGTATGCTTCAGCTAATGACTTTGTTAACAGAACATAAAGTCTTGAGTATTAAGGCTACAGTGAGCTTCATAAAACATAAACAGAAATAGTTGAAATTAGAAAGACTAAGGATGGGATGCGGTATGCAGCCTCTGCCAGGTCTGGCTGAATCCCTTATGCATTCTTCAGGAATCACTGCAGCATCCCTTGCCCAATTAGCCTTTCAACTTCATCCTTCAGAGCATAACATTGCTCTGTGTCGTGGCCATGGTCCTGATGGAATCTGCACTAGGTAGCTTTGTTCCTCTTGTGGGGTGGAGCTCTCAATTTTTCTGGCCACCTCAAAATCTTGTCCCTTTTGATGAACTCGAAGATCTCTTCAATCGGGAGGCTCAACTGAGTATAGACACCCGACTTTTTCTGCCTTTTTTGACCTCCGACCGTTGATCCCGCGGTTTCATTTACTGCCGCGGCAGGCAAGGTTGGCTTTGTTGTTTCCTCCACTTCCGCGCCTATGTTTTTAGATGCCGTAGCCTCCAGCATTAGCACCCTCTGAGTTAGAAAATTGACCTGGGTCTGAAGTGAGGCGTGGCTGTCATAGAGGTGATTAAGGTGATTGTATAGTTGCACAATCTCATCCTTGACTTCTGCACTCCGGCTGGATTCTCCTTCCATCTCTCCTTGTGTTAGTCTTTATAAAGTTTACAGAATCTGAGACAAAACTAACAGAGATGAGTGATCACAGAAGTATCAGGAAGGAGGGTTTGAATTGCTCCATGATTATGCTGCTGAGGCCGCGGCCAGTATGGCACGTAAGTGCACTGCCGCAGCCTTTCAATGTTATTCACCAAGGTCGATCCAAAGGCCACTCAAATCCCTCCCACGATGATTTTGAACTGTTGTGCAGGTCCGCACCAGTAGGGGTCGCGACATGAGATACTGCTGACCTTACAGGCCACACCCCTGTCTGGGCAGGGGAGAGATCCCAAGACAGGAGCTGATATTTTCTCCCCCAACACGTGAAGAAAAACCTACTAGGGTCCATTGATGAGAGAATTTCCTTGTGGCGCGCAATATGGCACAACATCAATGGTAACCCCTAGATCATAGGTAGATGACAACAAAAATGGGGTAGATACAATCCCTCCCTAATCATTCATCTTTTTGAGGCAAAAACCCATCATGCATTTTAGCATTATCTAGATGGAATGATATCACAGGGTTATGCAAAATAGATCCAAAGCCATTAAATGAAGATCCAAAGACAGATCCAAAAATATGAAATACCCATAAAAGGGGGCGAATGTGATGCAGAGTCCAATGACCAGTAACCGACCCGTGAGGAGATGATCCAAAGGACCCTCAGGGATCGAATAAGGTGTTTGAAGAACTCATATATGCAGAGAAACAAGATTGAAATATCTCGTTACCACAGACGGCACCAAACTGATGATACGAGAAATAGTACATAGGTAGATCTTGTGCCAACAAGTCAAGTATGAAGTGTAGAATAAATAGATAAAGCAAATAAATAGAGAGAAGACAAGGTATAAAGTGGTTCAGCCTCTAAAATAGGCCTACGTCCACTGTGTTGCTCCGTTCTCACTATGTGCATTGCATTGTACAATATAATCGTGCCTATAGAGGCGTACAAGTATGATAGTAGAGGAGAGTACATGATAGTATTAGAGATTTCGGTGAGCCCGTGAGGCGGCTGTGATGCCGATTCCAGGCCTCCAAAGCTTATGTTGGGGTGATGTAGAGAGAATATGTGTTGTAGTGCCTCGGGTCTGTCTGGAACCGATCCCCACTTCCAATCTGTGATCCTCTATTTATGAGGAAGTGAGTTGAGTCACGTGCCCTGAGCACGTGGTGTATACCGAGTCTGCAGTAGACGTGGATGAGGGCGTTTTGCCCAGAGTGGCAGAGCTGTGCTGTTGGAGGGGGACCGCGGACCCTAAGCTGGGGTGCCGCAGCCTCTGATGGGGAGGGCCGCACCCTATAGGAGTTCTGACCGTGCCCTATTGCTGTTCTGGCCGTGCCTTAAGTGAGGTACCGGCCGCGCCCTGTATGGCTTGAATGCGATTGTAGAAGTACTGCCACGGCAGGGTGCTATACTTGTACTATCAACTGACATTGTGATCAAACTGCATGGTAATGGGATAACTTATGACAAACATGAAATTGTATCTAAAATTCTAAGGTCATTACCACAAAAATTTGATAATAAAAGATATGCTATTGAGGAAATGTGTGATCAAAATCTCACTCCTGAATTACTCAGTAGTAAACTTCGAACTCTGGAAATGGAATTAGAATTTAAGAAACAAATGACCTAGTCCCATAGGAAACAAACTAGTTCCAACTTGAGTTTTTCTTCTAAGTTGATGAAACCTGAGTTTACTATTCCCACCGATGATTCTGATGAGGAATGTGATATAGATAGTTTGGATAACCAAATTGCTTTGATGTCAAAACAATTTAAGAAAATTGTCAAATTTAGAAATAAATTGGCAAACAGACAAGGAAAGCCAAATTATTCAAGTCAGTCTAACTACAAACCTCATGAGAAAGGTCAAGACAAACATCACAAGGACATGAGACCAAATAAAGACTTCAAGAATATTGAGTGTTTTAGATGTGGAAAACTAAGACACATAGCACAAGACTGTAGAGTGAAACTAAACACTGTCAATAAATATACTATGGCCAACATTTGCAAAACATGGGATGATTCTAGTGATTCTGAGAATGAGGAACCTGAATCTTCTGATTGTTTTTATCCTTGCATGTCTTTATTTTTTAAGATAATATACAATGATGATATGCCTATGTATGAGAATGATGATAGTAACTCTACTCCTGCTGTTGTGAATCATGCTGCTACTGGTTTAGATGATTTACTTTCTGAGAATATTGTTAGTTCAACCACGGGGTGTGTGAGTCAAAGGGAATGCGATAATGATGATGCCCATGGGTGCGTGAGTTCAAGAAATGAATCCTTAAGGGTCACTTCACACACTGCAATTAGTGACTCAGACACGCACACTTTATGCTAAAACTCTCAAGAAAAGCACTAGACTAGAAAAGATAGTGAAAGATCTCACTAAGAAATTAGAAGACCTAAGTCTAATGAACGCTGAATAATATACTACCCAATGTATAACTCATGAAAATGAAGTTAAAATTTTTGATTAAAAATTAAAGAATTTGATCATAGAAAATGAAACCCTGGAGAAAAAATATAAAGGGACATTATTAGAATTGGAACAATCTAAAGAAAAGACAGCAACAGTTTTCAAAAAATTTGCTAAATTTGAAAATAACTCAAACTGTATTGATGGATTTGTTGCTGATTCTAAAACCAATTCTGATGATCGAACTGGAATAGGATTTTGCCCCAATTTGAAGACTCAAACTAAAACTTTTGAACCAATTAAGTTTGTGTCAGGAGGCAAAAGACCTGTAGAAACTTGTCTAGACTTTCATTCTCTGAAAAATGAGTTTGACAAAAACCAATATAAGTTTGATATTAGGGAAACAAGTAACTCTAAGTGTGAAAGTCCATCTAAGACTAAATATGTCTGCCCCCCTAATAGGAAGAGTGATTTGGTCTTTCAAATTGTACTCCCTAGGAATATGGTTCAACATCAAAATCTCATCAAGCCTATGTTTAGAGACTTTCCTAAGGAGATAACCTCTTCAAGCAACCTATATTGATCATACTATGACTTGTATGATCATTTTATTAATGGTTGCTACTCTAGACGTTTAGTTAACCCTGTCTATAATACCCCTGTGTACCAAAACTCTAACTACTCTAGAAGGGGTCATAATAACTATGTTCTGCCTAGACAACCAAATAAAAAATCTAACTATAGGAAAAGAAAGACGAAACCTAAAAGAACATTTCCTTGAAGGATTCCTAAACACTTTCCTAAACCAAATGCTCATGTGTCTCATAAAATTCAAAATCATGCGCAAAACATTTTTCAGCAAAAATTGAATGCTTGCAAATTTTATCAAATGAGAACAAATAAGCGCAAAATGAAAACAAGAGCTATTTGGGTTAGAAAAGATGATCTATTACCCCAGATGAAGTGTAACATTGTGATTACTGCTTTAAAATCTGAACACACATCTTGTGGTTGGTATTTAGATTTTGGATGTTCAAAACACATGACTGGTGATGATACAAAACTTTTAAACAAAACCAGCTTTGTTGGAGGAAAATTTATTTTTGGTGATGGTGTATCATCTCAAATCATTGGTAAAGGAACACTCCAAGAAGAAGGATTACCTGTTCTTGAAAATATTCTTCTAGTCAAAGGTCTTAAGGCAAACCTACTTAGTATTTCGCAATTTTTTGACTCAAATCATAGTATCACCTTTTCAAAGACTAATTGCAAAATTTTAAATGAAAAAGGTGAATGCATTATTACAGGGCTCAGGACTCCGAATAATTGTTATACTGTTCAAAACAGTGTTGGGGTCTGTAAAATTGACAGAATGGATGACAATGAGATATGGCATAATCGTATGAGTCATATAAATTACAAAAATCTTAGTAGATTATCTTCTCAAGAAATAGTTAGAGGTATTCCTAAGATCAAATCTATTTCTACTATTGTCTGTGGTTCATGTCAGGAAGGTAAAATTATTAAAACTCCTCATAAGAAAGTCAAAGATATCCTAACCTCTAAACCTTTGGAGCTCATCCATATGGACCTAATGGGTCCTTATCGAACTGTTAGTCTTTGTGGACACAGTTACATTCTTGTTATGGTTGATGACTTCACCAGATTTAATTGGGTAGATTTCTTAAAATAAAAGTCTGACACATTCCAAACCTTTTTGAAGATTTTACTTCAAATTGAAAATGATAAAGACTCTCAGGTAAATAGGATTCATAGTGATAGAGGTGGAGAGTTCTTAGACACAGGTGTTGTAGAGTATTGTGACTATAATGGTTACAAACATGAATTTAGTGCTCCTAAGACTCCTCAACATAATGGTATAGCTGAGAGAAAGAATCGTACCCTTTAAGAGATGGCACGTGTTATGATTCATGGTAAGACTTTACCTAAGTATTTTTGGGTAGAAGCCATTCGTACTGCCTGTCACATTATTAATAGGGTCTATCTTAGAAAGAATTCTAAACAAAATCCTTACGAACTTTGGTATGGGAAGAAACCCAATCTTAAGTACCTTAGAACCTTTGGTTGTACGCGTTATGTCTACAAGGACAGAGAACACTTATCCAAATTTGAGACTCAAGGAGATAAAGCCCTCTTTCTAGGATATTCCCCTAACAGTAGAGCTTATCGTGTTTATAACCTTCGCACTAAGACCATAATGGAATCCATAAATGTAATTGTAAGTGACACTACTATAGAAAGTAAGACTGGAGAATCAACTATTGTGGTAGAGTCTGAAAATATTTTAGAAAATGACTTACCAGAAATAGATGATTCTTTACCAATTGAGACACCTGAAGTACCTAATTGGGTTGCTAAAGACCATCCCATAGACAACGTTGTTGGTAATCCCAGTGAACCCGTGCATACAAGATCTTAATTAAGAAACTACGCTCATTATGCATGTTTTGTTTCCCTTGTGGAACCAAAGAATGTTAATGATGCATTGAATGATCCTCAATGGATTTCTGTAATGCAGGATGAACTTCTTCAATTTGTCATTCATGATGTTTGGTATCTTGTACCTGGGCCTGATCACAAAAAGGTTATTGGCACACGTTGGATATTTAAAAATAAATCTGATGAAAGTGGGATAGTCATTAGAAACAAAGCCATATTAGTTGCTCAAGGATACTCTCAAATAGAGGGAATAGATTTTAACGAGACTTTTTCTCCCGTACTCGATTAAAATCTGCTTGTCTTCTCTTTTCCATAGCTTGCTACTTACATTTTACGCTTTACCAAATGGATGTCAAATCTGCCTTCCTTAATGGAATATTGACTGAGGAGACCTGTGTAGAACAACCAAAAGGGTTTATTGACCCTAAATATCTAAATTATGTCCTTCGTCTTAAAAAGGCTTTGTATGGCCTAAAGTAAGCGCCAAGAGCCTGGTATGAGCGCCTTTCCAACTTTCTCTTAGATAAAGGTTTTAAGAGATGTGTAAATGATCAAACCCTTTTTGTCAAACATTTTGACAAACATATCATTATAGCTCAAGTGTACGTAGACGATATCATCTTTGGATCAACTTCCCCTTCAAAAGTTAAATGCTTTTCTAAAATTATGCATAAAGAATTTCAAATGTCTCTCATGGGAGAGTTGCAATTTTTCTTAGGTCTTCAACTCAAACAAAATTCAGAAGGATTATTTGTCTCGCAATTAAAATACGCATTAGAGATTATTAAAAAATTTGGTCTTGAAAGTGCAAAAGATGCTTAAACTCCCATGAGAACTACTGTCAAAGTATCTAAGGATGAAACAGGAAAATCAGTAGATCCCACCCTTTATCGTAGTATGATTGGAACCTTACTATATCTTACTACCTCGCGTCCTGATATTATGTATGTTGTTTGCATTTGTGCTCGTTACCAGAACAATCCTAAAGAGAGTCATTTAACTTGTGTTAAAAGAATTATCAAGTACATTAAAGGCACTCTAAATTTAGGACTTTGGTACACCAATGATACTCCTAGCTCTATAATAGGATACACCGATGCTGATTGGGCAGGGTGTACTGACGATAGTAAGAGCACATCAGGCGCATGTTATTATATTGGTAATAATATGGTAGGTTGGAGTAGTAAGAAACAAAACTGCACTGCATTATCCACTGCTGAATCTGAATACATAGCTGCTGGCAGTTGCTGTGCTCAACTTCTTTGGCTTAAGCAAATGCTAAGTGATTATGGTATTCAAGAAAAACAATTACATCTCTATTGTGATAATAAAAGTGCGATCAATATCTATAAAAGTCCTGTTCAACACTCGCGAACAAAACACATAAAAATAAGACATCACTTTATTCACGAATTAGTTGAAACTAAGGAATTAGATATCAATTATCTTCCTACTGATTTTCACCTGGCAGATATGTTTACAAAACCTTTGGATTATAATAGGTTTGTCACCTTGCATAAATCAATTGGAATGGTGTGTGCTGAATAAATTTCTCGAATTTATATAATTTTTCCCTTTGTCCATATGAGACAAAATGGGGGAGAAATTTGAGTCTTATGCGTTCATTTTTTTCCACATATTTATAATAAGCTTGATCTTAGAAATCACTTGCAGGAATCTATACAGTTATTCTCAATAGGGTATTAATTTGTATTTAGTTGAGTTATGTACTTTTCTTTTCTAGGAAATGGGTAGATAGAACTTTTGTTTAGGAATAGTTTTTTCCTCATTTTTTTTAATTTCCCTACGAGTCCTAGATGACTCAAAGGAGATTTTGTCTCATATTTCCAAAGGGGAAGATTAAAGCACTTTATACTCTGACTCACTTGAGTCTACATTGTATAAGTGCTCATCTAGTTTGGAAATAGTGACAAAATTGTGTCATTTCCTAGAATCCAAAAAGCCTCAGAAATTGTCTAAAATTCATTCCTCTTGTTTGTCTAATCAAAGGTATATGTAGCAACACTCACACACATTAGGATTACATTCATATCTTCTATATTGCATATTATTGGTTGTGTGTGTGTTGTGGGTGTTAATTTCCCTAAAATCGATTTTTAATAATTTTTGGGAATTTTAAATGATTTTTTAATCAATTTTTATCTTAATTAAAATTAGATTTATAAAGTATTGGGGTCATTGTGTAATTCTGGATTGTTGGTTTTATTGGTTGAAAGTTCACTTGGGTAGAAATCGAAAGTGCTGGAGACTACAAGGTGTCTTGGTAATTATTTCCAAAACAAGCGTTTCAACTTTAATCCTAGCCCTACACCTGTCGCTTATATATCGGTCTGATTTGTGTTTCTTCCAAGAGACAATCCATGTGATCAATCTCAACCATTGGATCGTGTTAATCAACGATCTGCATGCATTCTAATTAAATCCTAGTGAATCCCTCTTAAACCAATCAGAAGCGTTTTAACTACTGCTTATCTCTAACCCTTGGATCAAAGTCAAACTGCCTAGACAAAATCGTAGCCCTTGATTTTGAACCAACTTCTCGATCCTTCTCAGCCCACTATAAAAGGAGGTTATCCCTCAGCCAGAAGAGACTTTTTCCACTTCGTCTATTTGAGTGAGTAGAGAGAGAAGAGAGAGTAGAGAGAGAAGAGAGAAACTAGAGAGAGATAGAGAGAGTTATAAACCCTAATCCTAAAACGTCCTAACATCTTTCAAACCCTAACATCTTTTAAAACCAGTATATTCCAAACACAACCTTGAGTGTTTTGGAGTTTTGAGTGTTGATTTGTTAGTTGTTTGATGCTGTAACCTCTTCGTTCTAAGATCTTGTTTTCAACTTAAACATTTGATTAGATCTATGTTTCTACTTTTATAGAAATCTTAGATCTAGTCGTTACATGTTATATTACACATAGATCTGCATCTATAGTTTCTCATCTTGAGAAAAATTTTATTGCTTTGTTTTTGTAAATGTTTTCAACTTCAAAATCAACAAAAACATTTTTGGTTTCTAGTTCTTTTGAAACAAAACCTTCGACCTAGTTAGAATCGCACTTGGTGATTTTCAATCTCAAAAATATTTTCAAAACCTGAGATTGATTAAGATCTTGAAACGTCTTCCGAGGAAGATAGACGTGGATTTTGGGTTAATATTAAAGGTCAAATAAGGTTCAAAGTTTCCTAAGAAGAGAGAAATAGAAAATCACAACATATAGATTTTATATGTAATTTGATAGGACTGTTTGTATAAATTATCGTGAGTGTGTGCATGCATGTGTTAGAAAGAACCTTCACAAACACTAGCACCCTACCACACTAAAAGTGTTGGTAATAAGATCTTCAAACAATAGTCGACGTAAATAACTGGAACAAATTGGATGTTAGCAAACTAGAGAACAACATCAACAAACAGAACTGCATAAAAGTTAGAAGGACGATAGTAGGTACATTCCTAAACTTGTATAGGTATGATTTGTGTGCATGTATGTTATATAGTTTGTAACTATTATAATTTGTTTTAGTGGAATTTTTGGTTTACTCCGTAGAGGGATCCGTGGATGTTTCCTCAGTTGGGTGAGGGTTTACCACGTTAAATATATCTTGTCATTAAGCTTTCTACATCTCCTCATCCCTTTCTGTTTAGTGTGCTGGATTAAAATCGATTTTAGTTTTATTTTTTAAAACTTGTTAATAAATGTTGAACAGATCTCATGTATAATTTTTAAACATATCTTGTGATTAAACTGATTTGATTTCTAGAAAAGAGTTTCTTCAAAAAACAATTCGGAGTTACTTAAATAGTTTAATCTTGTATTAAACGACTTTAGCAACAGTTTTTCAGGGGTCACGTCCCCTTGCCTAGTGATGCTGGGGATGGTGACTCGCCCAGAAAATGTGAAACTCACTCCCCACGTGGCAGTCGAGGAGAATAGAGAACATGCCTCACCAAAAGATACCTTGGGGTTAGATAACTGAAACACCGGGCAAGGAGCCCCTTGATTAAAGCCAAATTGACAGCTGCATCGGTTGGGATTATAATGTTCGCTGGTGTATCCCCACTCGGTGTATGAGGGAAGGTATCCTGGAGAAAACAAAAGCACAACGGCCAATGAGGGGTCTTCGATAATGAGGTCTACGATGGTTGGCTGGACCACTCTTGTCCCATGCTTGAAAAAATCACAAGTATTGAGAAAAATATCCTCCCCATAGGACCTCATTACAAAACTTGAAAAGTCGTCAATAAAGGAGGTCAGATCCTTTCGGCTCTGCCTCTTGTGGTAAACAAATGAGCGAGGGGGCAGGATTACTTACCCCGAGGGAGGACGGTTAGTCTTGGTAGCTACGGTCGGGAAGCGCACATAAAGGAAACTCGTCAGAAGAACGCAGTTGGCAAAATTGGCTAGGTTGTAACGACCTAGAGATCGCTCCATGTCAAAAAGTACCCTATCAAGCCATGTGTAGAGGGACCCCAAGGCGATTGTAGCCAGAGGGAGCTTGATACCCCAGGACAATCGAAGAGATAGGTTGATGAGATCCCTTCGAGGCTGGTCATTAGGTTTTCCCATTAAAAAGAAGCGAGAAAGAATTACAAGGATATAGGTAGGAAGCTCTAACGATGTACCTTATCTAGGGGCGGCCTCGGAGGAATTTCCTTCCGAAGGTTCTTTGAAGAAGTAATTGATAAGGGGGGTGAATGTGGCTTTGTTTGAAGCACCAATGCATCTTCTGAATATACGGTCCAACTCCAAACGGTCGGCAACCTCTTGCGCATCCAGGGCTTCATCGAAAAAGGGCTCATGACCTGTTGCCTCAAGTCCTAAGAACTCGCACACGTCCTCCAACGTTATTGTAAATTTCCCTCATGCAATGATGAATGTGTGGGTGGTAACAGTCCAGCGAGACACCAGAACGGGAAGGACAGTGTTATTCTTAGAGAGGGTGAACTCACCAAACCACTTGGCTCTATATAGCCCAATCCTAGGGGGGATATCAGCATGGGAACTCTGCATATGGGAGTTCCAAGAAGCAAAGTGAGCAGGAGTGCCCCCAGGACTTTTAAAATCGACGTGGGACCACGGGAAGTCCCCGCGCTCGAGATGAAATTTGATAGTCCCCTCAGGGGGTAGAAAGCCCCAATCGTGAGAACCCTCATCTTCATTACCAAGCGTCATGGCATCATACTTGGCGTTAAAAATACCACTCTTGCAAAACCCAGCAAAGTCATCACCTTCGGCAAAAATGGGGGACCGGAGGTAGAAACGCAACTGTTCTTGACGAGCAACAGTCAATGAAGCAGAATAAGGGGCGTCGACAATGGGGGTGGCGGACGGAGCACCGGTGGCAGAAGTGGCAAGGTTGCTTGAAGAGGACATCTCAGGCAACAAAAGTACGAAAAGGTTTGGTAAAAAGAAGAATTGGAAATGAATAGGGAGACGCACAACCGCCGATGGTGGTGCAAAAGATGAGAGAAGAAGGAGGCTGAGCAAAGAAGGGGGCAACAATGGAGGTCGCACAGAGCTCGCACAAAGATCTCTCTTTGAAAAAATATGAAAGCTTGAAGAAGAAGAAGAAGAAGAAGAAGAAGAAGAAGAAGAAGAAGATGAAGAAGAAGAAGAAGAGAAAGGTTTGAAATAAAGAGACGTTTGAAACTTTTAAACCCTTTTACTTGTCATTTGATTTTCCCACCCCCGCATGTGCCAAACCGCCTATAATTATTTCAAAGGCACACGTGGCACTTCGGGAAGTGTTTTGACAGTGGAAAAGACAGCGTTACATCGAGTATGAAGTGACGTCTGGGGAATAGAAAGGGTTGCCTTCCTAACTAAGTTTATGTTTTGGCGCCAAAATGGTGTCAGACATATCCAATAACTCCTAACGGAAAAGATGTCCCAACGGTTCAAAAAAGCTATGATGTCCTCTCCCCATAAGTCCAAACGTTGTTTAATTTGTGACTCAGTTACATCGGGGAGAAATTCTTCTTTTTTGAACATAGCGAAGCATTACAAGGGAGAATTTCACTTACCAAGAGTCCAAACGGGTATTTGAGAAGGTTAGTAGGCCTTTCGGGAGAATTTCAAATAATAAAGCCAGAATGATTGAGGCTCAGCATGAGGAAAAAGTGGCTATGTCCCTTCGCCCAAGCCTCATTAAGTCATGGCGCTTCGGCTCAGGTACATCGGGGAGAATTTTACTTTTTCCAGGAGCTTATAACGCTGCGGCTCTAACGAGGGAAAGAAGGATATAATTTTTTCACACAGAGAAGGTTCATCAGATTGAGAAGTTTCATGCAGATATTTCTTGTTCCAACAAATCTCTCTACTAAGGAGCAAATGTATAGGGGGCTTGAAGGTAATCTTGAGATTAGGGATAATTCCCTAATTGGCAACAGTGTTTGAGATTAAGCAACCGAGGCAGCTCAAGCGTGGCAACTCAGCGAGGCAGCTTGGCATGGTAACTCATACTTTATCTTATTGTATTAGTCATATTTTAATTCTGTTTATGTTGACTGTAAGCTATAACGGTTGTAGTGATGTAACGAGAATAATAATGAGTTTTAGTGTGAGGTCAAACGGTACACGCGAGAGACCAGGCTTGGCAGGGCCTGGGAGAGCTTTCATGCTCTATCGAATGACCTCACCGTAGGAACTTTAGAGGGACTTGGTTTGGAGGATTGAGAAGTGAGGCATCGTTGGGACTTATCCTGACCATCTTAGATACACCTGGTAAAAAACACCGAAGGACCCTGACCGTGGAACCTCGGGCAGAGTAGCTTGGAGTTCCATTGGGCGTTGAGTTGTGAACCAAACAACCCTCTACTTAATGTCACATCTACTGTAAGTGATGTCACTAGCCAGCTATACAATGTCAGACCCGCACTTGAGTAAACCACCATGGTATTTGGGGCTGCCAGGCAGTTGGTGAGTCACCTCTGGGACAAAAGCCCCCTGACACACAGTGGTTAGGCAAAAGTCATGTCTTGGCATTTAATGTTTACGACGTGGAAACAACTAGTGCATCAGGTATTTAATGTTGTGACATAAAGTATGAAGGACGTCTTTCATAGTCTTGAATGACTGAGTTGCCTCGGGGATGGTGTGGGAGGCTATTTAAGGACCCCAATCACCTCTGAGGAGGAGGTCGATCTTTTGAGTGTTTAAGGAGTTATTATTAGAGAGAAGACAGAAAAAGAGGGAGTTATTGCAAACCAGAGGGTTTACCCACTCACCATTGTTACTCATTATGAAGCTTTTAATACTTGACAGAGATTCTTGAGGGTGTTAGGTGTGTTTCTACCTGCCTACCAAGGTGTATCTAGGGTTCTTACTTCTCTCTCCCTCTAGCTAAGTTAGTTCTAAAGTTCATTACTATTCCCTGAGTTATACACGAGAGTTTTTGTGAGTTTATATTGAGCTTATCTTCATTGGGTTTGTGTTTGTGTGTCCTATTATTACTCCTAGGATTTGGCCAAGATTAGTTCATCATTACAATACTCGAATAGGGGTTAAGCCTCCATCTATAATCTAAATAACCCTTTCACATTTGGCGACTCCACTGGGGAGGCATTCTTCTAAGTAAGGAGTATGGCGCAAGATAATGCTAATCGAAGGCTCAACTTTGATGACATCCAGCATAATGTAGAACAAACAGCGAGAGAACTGGAGGCCCTAAGGGATGGGGCTCCTCGAGTGGAGATACCTCCGATTTCGGTGACATTAGGCATTCTGAGGGTGACACAAGCTTCCACAAGTGCGGGGTTGGGACCCACTCAGGTCACGCTCCTCATGAGCAAGTTTTATGAGTTTTTGCATTCTCCAGTAGCTTCGACTATATGCCAGAGACAACTCTTACTTCCCCAAACCTTACCTCACATCCTCCCTATACTACTTCACCTCATGAGATCTCAACCATGGCATATCTTAATGCTCCTGCCTCATCTCATGATTTTGGCACTGATTCATTTACCCTTGGCACTATTAATCTACCTACCTCTCAATCAACTCGGGTAAAAGAACCTCCTCGCCAACTTCGTGATTATCATTTCTTTTTCACCATTATCTCTCTTCATTAATCTTCATCTTATAAAGAAGAAAGTTCTGACTCATGTTGTCATAAAGCTATAACCGAGAAATTATAGGCATTTCACCAAGCACATACATGGGATCTTGTTGATCTTCCTCCTAACAAGAGAACTATTGGTTGTAAATGGGTTTACAAAATCAAAATCCATTCGGATGGGTCTATAGAACGTTACAAAGCTCGCCTTGTTTCAAAGGGCTTCACTCAGGAATATGGTATTGACTATGAAGAAAGATTTTGTCCAGTTGCTCGCTTTAGCTCAATTTTTAGTCTTCTTATTGTTACTGCTTCCCATAGATGACCACTATTTCAGATGGATGTAAAAAATGCATTCTCAATGGAGACCTTACTAAATAAGTTTATATAAAACCTCCTCCTAGTTATGATCATTCTCCATATCAAGTTTGCAAACTTCATCGAGCTCTATATGGTCTCAAGCAAGCTCCCCGAGCCTACTTTGCCAAATTCATCTCCACCATTAGTACATTTGGGCTTACTTCTAGTTCTCATAACTCGGGCCTCTTTATTAGCAAGATAGATTTTGGTACCACGCACTATACTAAAAAGGTCAAATTGTCACCTTTCAGTCGGCCAGATTTGTCACGGTCATTGACCGTGACAAAAAAAAATAAAAAACACGCATTTTTTATCACGGTCATTAACTGTGGTCATTGACCATGACAAGTCCGTGACAATTACAGTTGTCAAGGTCTTCTCAACGTTAATGTCCATGACAAAAAACACTTGTTTTTTGTCATGGGCTTGTCACGTTGATCGTGACAATCTTATAAATTTGTCATGGTCAATGACCGTGACAGGCCCGTGACAATTTTTTCAGTGAAAAAAACCTTCCCCTCCTTTTTTTCCCACCGTTTTGGTTTCCCTCCCTCTTTCTCTCACTAAGTGGCTGCTCTCTCTCTCTACAATTTCAGGTTACTTTCTTTCTCTCTTTCTCTTTCCTTTGTATATATGTTTGTGTGTATATGTGGGTGTGTGTGTGTGGGGGGGGGGGGGGGGGGGGAGAGGGGGTAGTGTGCATGTGTACATGGTGGGGGGATGGGTTGGTGGGGGTGGTAGTGGGGCAGGGGCGTGGTGGTGGGGTGTGTGTGTGCAAGTGGGTGAGAGTGTGTGTAATGACCCCATTTTCTTATGCCAATATATAATTATTTTCTTTCAATTTCATCTCACTTACTATCGAATAATGTTGTATTATTACATATGTGATATTCTGGATTCTTAATATAATAAAAATCATTTTTAAATATGAAGAATTAAGTGTAAAATGAGTCAAATTGATATTTTATGACACATCCTAAGCTAAATGATAAGTTTCATAATTATGTTTGAATCATGTTTAGCCTATGTGATATTGGTAATGTTTCATTAATATATATAATGTTAAGTTATTATACTTTCATAAGGCATGAAATATCAAATTAATTGCAACTACAAAATTTTGATGTTTTTGGTAAAAATATTCATGTTGAAGACAAGTTTTGACCATTGTAATATAACAATTGACTTGAGGTATAAACTAGATAGTTGTAGGTATATGAATTAGGTTTGTAACACAACAAACGTTGAATCAAACAGACATTCGAGTGAGAAGATATCATCTTTTTACGAACAAGGGGTAGGCAGTCATTTAGCCTTAAATGATATTTTGTCTTACATAGTTGCCACGTGTCATACTTTGATTGTACCAAGGGGAGGTGCTTTATGCCGACCTAAAACCTTTGAAATAATCTCCTCCTTCATCATATTTCATCCATGGAATAGGTTTATCTTAAGGAGAGAGAAACGGGAAGTTTAGGAAGAGAAAGGCGAGGAAAAATTCGGGGAAATTCATAGGAAATTACATAAAAGTCCCTAAGGTAATCTTACTCGTAATTCTTGTTATATTTTTCGTATTATTGATTAAAATGATAGAAATCATCATTACGAAGAATCAACTACAAATTAAATTACATCAAAGTCTTATAACCTATCTTAAGCGAAATGATAAGTTTTGGGGTAGAAATTGTAATTTTATGAAACTTGAAGAACTTGGTTTTAACTAAGAAGGTTTCAGGGACTAAAATGAAAATATAAAAATGATCATTTTGTGAATATAATATTTTCAGGAACCTTTATGAAATATTAGAAATATATAGTGTGAAATTACCAAAATGCCCTTCATGTGTAAAATAACCCTTATACCCTTAATAACTTTACACCTCGTGCTTGGTTTTAACACCTCGACCGCACACGTGTCGCCTTTATAGGAAAAGAAAAAACACATGTCAATCCTTTAGAAAAAGTTAAAACACGTGTCACCGTTTAGTGAACTAAGACTGCAAGGCTACTCCGTTACGCGATACGTGAACGCCAACTCACCAAAATGAAAACCTTATCACCCAGACACGTGTCAGCACCTAAATAACTTTGAAAAACTATAAATAAATCCCTTGGATCAGCCATCACACGAAATTATACCAAAAGCTTACAAATAAATAGTGAGAGAAAGTGCGGGGAAAGTTTAAGAAGAACTTTCGTCTCAAGATTAACGAGCGATCCAAGGCTCTGTATCTATAACTTCGGACTTCTGTTCTATGTGAGTACTCCGACATTCCTTGTGAATTTTAATTATATGATATTATGCAAACTATATATATATATATATATTTTGTGAACTTCTTTTATTCTAAAATTCATCCGATACCGATGATTGATTCATTTGTGATATGTTTATATTTGTCCATATAGACATACCGATTGGCATGATTATTAAAAATGATATTGAATATTGAAAATATGATTCGGTCTAGGGGGCCTCTTTACTGACTGACCTTCCCAGCTAGGTTATCACTAGTGTGCCCTAAATAAGGTGTTGTGACGAACAAGTTCAATTGACGCTCAACTATCGAGGAATAATACGGTAGAAGAATATATTATTAGAGTGTACTTGGCCATTAAAATGATATGATTGAAAGAAAAATTTATTGCCTTTGATTTTTGGCATCCGTTTAATTCTGAGCTATTCATTTCTATATACTATCATTTTAAATTATATACTGCAAGTTCCTATCCATAAATGTATATGCCTTCTCTTTTGATTTGAATAGGTATCAATTTTCTAAAAAAACCTTGGAATGTCTGGAGATTGAATCTCACTCAGCTTTTAGTTGACGTTGTAATAATTTTTAGGAAATAATTAGGCTCGCGGAGGGAACATAAAAGGACTATGTTTAAGATTTAACTTTTAGAGCTCTTTTTGTTATTTTAAATAAAATGTTTGTTTTATCATATAGAGCATGATTGGCTCTTTTGTAATAAAAGTTTGTTTTACGTTGTAACTCTTTACTTTTAACATAAATGAAGTTTCCTTTTAGAAATATCGGATGACGAAATTCCTTCACTTTTAGTGTTTTACGATTCGTAACCATGTGATTGTATTTCCGTTGCAATTATTTTAAGAAACATTTTTAAATCTAGAATATTTGTTGCCCTGGTGGCATGTCAAGACACTCGTTCTCCACTACTATTTTGGGACGGGGTCGTGACAGAGGTGGTATCAGAGCATAGGTTATGAACCCGTAGACTACTGAACATAAGTTTCGAACGTTATAGATTTTAAGTTTCCATACATAGGATAATGGATTAAATATCCGACTTATGTGATAACCCTCCATATGTCTTACATTCTATATAATTGTTTATATATAATTTTCAATTTGGAGATAGTATAATACATCCTACATTTGGCCATAACTGTAGAAAATGACCAAGACGAGATCAACTGCGGGAACTAGTGGTTCAAATATGGAAGGACTGAAAGGTGCATACAAGGCAATTGAAAGTCTAGAAAGGATTATGGAGCATCAGGTGAATAATGGAGCACGAAGGAATCTTGAACTAAGTAGTTGTACTATTGAATAGTTCAAGAAGTTGAACCCGCCATCTTTTAAAGGTACTCCTAACCCCACTGGAGCAGAAAATTGGGTGATGCAAATGGAAAAGATGTTCGATGTTCTTAAGTGTACAGATGATCGACGAGCTTCATTTGGAACATTCATGTTAGAAGGTGAAGCCAAACATTGGTAGAGAATGACTAAGAGAATACACGGGAAAAGGAATAATCCTAAAGGTTGGAATGACTTCTTAGTGATCTTGTACGAGAAATACATTCCCGAAACGGTGCAAGACTAAAAAGCAGCTGACTTCATGAGTGTGGTTTAAGGAAATATGATGGTTAGTCAATACGAGGAAATATTTACTGAGTTATCCCGTTCTGCACCTCATGTTGTGATAACCGATGTTTTAAAAGCCAAGAAGTTTGAACGTGGGTTGAGGTTGAATATTCGTAGTCAAATTTCCATCTTTAAGTTAACATCATATAATGACGTGGTGATTAGGGCAACAATAGCTGAGAAGGATAGTGAAGAATATAATCATGTTAGAGAGGGGAAGAGGAAGTTTGGATAACAAAGAGGAAGGAACCCCAATAACAAACCCTTTAGGAATATACCCAATACTGAGCGACCTTTTGTAAACAATCCCTTTAATGTTGATAGATGACAATGGTGCGGTAATATTCATAGAGGCAACCATGTTACATGGAGAATGGAAGTTGCTTTGGGTGTGGCCAAAAGGGACATAAAATGAGAGATTGCCCAAACAAAGGAAAAGAGTCGATAAAGACTTTTAATGACAGCACGGATCATGGCAGACAAGGTAGAGTTTTCAATCTTTCCGATGCAAAGGCTTCTAATGCAGTAGTGTCAGGTACACTTTCTATATGTGCACAACCTTTTCAAGTTTTAATTGATCCTGGTTCTACCCATTCATTTGTGTCTGTGCATTTTGTTAATCACTTTCCTAAAATTTATGAATTCTTGAATCAGAGCTTACATGTTTCTACTCCTTCTGGTGAGTTATTGACGGGAACATTAGTATAAGTCTTTCCCTATTGATGTTAGTAGTCATAAAATATTCGTCGATTTGATAATTTTAGACATAAGAGGTTTTGAAGTCATTTTGGGGATGGATTGGTTAACATCGTACCATGCTAAAGTAGATTGTTTTGATAAGGGAGTTACTTTCCAAATTCCTAACCATCCAGAATTTAGTTTTGAAGGAACTGGCATCCTATCTCCCATACATATTATCTCTAGAATGCAAGCTTGTAGTTTTCTTAAGAAGGGATGTCAAGGATTCCTTGCAAGTGTTATTGAGTCGCAAACAAAAGAGCTTAATTTAGAAGATATCTCCATAGTAAAATGATGATGCTGGAAATAGCACCGCCCTTCAAGGTGTTTGTAAGCTCAATTCAATGTTAAGAATGGCAGTATAAGGGTATATAGTAGAAGGGGGTGAGGAGAAGAGGATTAAAACCGGAATATAAGTGGTTCAGCCAATCAGGCCTACGTCCACTGTGCAAGTGTGTGATTAATATCACTGTATGAGGGCTCTAATTGCCATAGATACAAACCCTCTTGCTTTCTCTCTCTACTGTATATTTGGACAGAGTATCAACTAGGGTTGCTTATTTTGGATCCCTCTCCAAGAAGGAAAAGATAATTATATATAGTATGTGGGGGAGTAATGCACCACCTTTGCATGCAATGAGCATGTTTGTGCTGATCTAGACAATATGATGAGGACATCTGTCACTGTCACATGTAGAGAATGATGATGAAATATTCCCCCACGTGAGGGTTTTAATTTGTTATAACTGATTGTGTACACGTTTTCCCAACCATACATATGCTATTAAAGGCTCGACCAACTCTGATTGGTCCCAACCTCGGCCTGGAGGAAGACGAGGTTGGTGTGGTCGGGCAACTGCTTGATCAGTGGTGACCTTGGCTCAGTGGGAGAGCCGAGGTAAGGCAGGTGGAGCTGTAACTTCAGCTTGGGCCGAGGTAATGGTGGGGTGGCAGGAACGTCGGCTGATTCCCAACCGAGGTCGGTTACGATGATGGAGTAGTCCTTGCAACCTCAGCCTGCACCCAACCGAGGTTGCCAGCCTTGGATGACCTGATGAATAACTGCCCATGTGGATCATGAAGACCACACCTGCTGTCTGAGCATGAGGTAACTAGTAACATCATCCATGGCCGACCTTGATTAGGACGAGACCGTTATTTTCCAATCTAAGGCCGTTCTAACCTCGTCCATCTCCCTGGCCGAGGTTAACGTCTCTGAGCTGCTGGGTACATTTAGGGCATATCAATCACCCCTAGCCCTTAGTTACCTATGTGACAGGTGCCTAAGGGGTATGTTTGTCTGAGGTTGGACTTCCTTAGGTGTTAATATCTTTTTGACAAGTGTCAGTTATTGAAGTAGCTAGCGTGCCTGGCAGGTGTAATGATTACAGTCTTTTGGGCTCCTAAGACAATGATAGGCCTTGGGATGCGTGCAATAGGTTTTCAGGGTTTTACCCGTTTCCTTTCTCTTTCTTACACACTTCTTCATTCTCTCGCCTGAATTTTCTCTGCTCTCTCTCTCTCTCTACAAGAGCTTGGTTAAGGTGTATTTGGTGGCTTTTTCTTGCAAACCTCTCTTTCTTCTTCATGCATTCTCTCAGGTATCGTCTATCACCCCTTCTTCTCCATTTATTGCATTTTTCTGCCTTTTTCTTCCATTTGTTGCATTTTTTGGCGAGCTTAAGAGTTTTCCAGTGAACTGTTCTTTAATCGTTCTTGTTTAAAAACCTAGTTTCATCCTTCGTCAAATTGCCAATCCTGTTTATTTAGAAGAGTCATAAGTGTAGGGTCTGACTCTTATGCGCAGGCCCCTTTATCAACTCTTAGAGGAATTACCCTCTCTTAGGGAGAAGACGTTAGATAAAATTAGGCAAATATAAAGAGCCCAAGAGGAAGCTTGTAGGGCAGAGGCATTCCCCCTCAGACCTATCTTTCCACCCCCTCGAAGGCCACATACCCTGAGCCAGCCGAACCAGTTAAGTCAGCAGAGGTCCCAGTTGAACCTACTCCCATGTCTGAGTCTAAGTCGTCCACCTCATACCCTATGTCTGTGGACTCCTTTTAAGAGGCCATGGACTTCTCCGTTGAGCAGGATCAAGTCCCTGATCAAGTTGGGGTTTCCAGTCGGGCCTCGTCTCATAAGAGTTCAAGCACATCGCACTCTTCCTCTGACGTTGAGATTGTAGGACCTAGTGTGGCTGTACCTCTAATCTTTGAAGTCGTTCCCCTGTCGGCCGTCACAGGAGCTGAGTTCGCTCAGAGGTTCCCCAGTGCTGCCCCATCGACTGCTCAGGCTGACGTTGAACAGAATGATGATGATGATGGTGCTGAGAGCAATATTGACACTGCTGAGGCGACCGAGATAGAGAGCATTGTCAGCGAGGTAGACCTTTTGGCCTTGAAACATCTATATTCTATAAGTCCATCTATAAAACTCAGGAGACCTCTGAGGGATGAGAGGGCTTTTGGCGGCCGAGATGGTGAGATCTGCTTATATGAGCAGATGTTCAAGTTAGGATTTTGTCTGCCAATTCATCCCATCATCAGGGCTATATTGTCCTACATTAACTTGGCTCCTTCCCAGTTTTCACCCAATGCCTGTAGGTGATAATTGGAGCTATTGTCTTATGGAGGGTTGTCCATCATTCAGATCTTCCTGTCCAAGTCTTCATAGGGTGCTCCGTCCCCTCATCTGCCAGGAATCACCCGAGCTATTACCATTTTTTTAGCTCGAAAGTCAAATAAAAAGATGTTGCAGGTTACCTAAACCTCGAACCATAATTGTAAACCACGCTACTTCTTTGCGTCAGGGCCATAGGAGTTTGGTCCCTGTGCCCCATCTTCCTCCCTAGAGCCGAGAATACCCCTGAGATGGGGAAAGGTGACAATGGCTACTAGCGGTGAGCCAAAATAATCTTCAGAAGGTCAAAGACCTCCAGGATCAGGGGGAGAATGGTCTGCTAGTCAAGTACGAGCATTTGATGACTCCATACTATCTCTTCGAAACTGTCCTTGGGGGGAGTCCTTTAACCTAGCTCCGTAAGTTTCTCTATTATTTCAATAAGTTATACATCTGAATTTACGTATCTCTGATTTTTTGACTCAGACCTTTCTATTTTGCAGAGCGCCTAAAGGGGATTTCCGACTACCTCTGGGAGATGGCAGCCCCTAGTCTCACGAAGCTTGTAAAGAAAGCATGTCTAAATGCGCCTCCTCCCCCTCCAACTACCTAAAGGGCTTAGGCCTCCAAGAAGAGGAAACCTGCCGACCCTGCCACTAAGGATCAGATGCAGAAGAAGAAAAACCAAAAGACGGATCGTGCCATCCCCATTTCTTCTGAGGACGCATTGATTGCTCGCTTGGAACAACTGAATATTGGTGATAGTCTTATCGGCCATAGTCTGAAGGCCCTGGATGCAATCGGTGATGCCATGACCGACTCTGACAAGAGCTTCTGTCTCTCTCTGGATAGGCCTCTATTGGCTGAGTTCTCCCTATATCTCTCTATCCAAGTAAGACCTTGAACTTCTGCTTTGAATTATATTCAAGTGTAACATAGATTTTGAACTATACGGACCTTAGACTGACATCTCTGCATATGTTCTATAGGGTCTCCTCACCATGCACCATTTTGTTAACTGGACCTTGGGGAAACTTCCTCTGATTGAGAAGGGCTAAGAGGCCGAGAAGACCGAGGCTGCTTTGAACGCTGAAGTGGAGCGTCTGAAGGAATCTTTGAAGAAATCTGAGACCAGCGTGAAGGGGTTAGAGAAAGACATGGACATGCTGAGGAAGGATCATAGCACTGCCGTGAAGACTTAGGCTGACTCTCTTCAACATAAGGTCGATGTGGATGTGAAGGCTGCCTTGGATGATGCCTCTGAAAAAATCTTAAAGGAGTACAAGTTCTTTGATGAGTTTGTCAACTTTGACTTCGAGTACCTGGAAAGGGGTGTAAAGGCCACTGGTAAATGGGCTGCCATGAAGGAGAAAGAGTCAGGGAGCCTTGCAGCCTCCGACTTCATTGGTTTGGGTTATACCGACCCTCGGTTTGCCCAGTCCTTGAAAGAGGTAGAGAAGGAGAGTGGTGGCGTACCTACCGAGACTGCGCCCCAAGATGATACCAGGACTAAAGATGTTGTCGCTCAGGATGATGGGGTGGAAGTAACTACCCATATCCAGGGAGATGGAGGCATGGCAGCTAACCCTGAGGCTATAGACACTTGACCATTTTGTGGAGATTTATATAATTTTAATTTTCATGAAGAACTGTAACCTCTGATGATAAACTCTATTCCCTTGTAGTTTATAACTCTCAATTTTAGTCTATATCAACCTCTGAGGAGGGTTTTATTTCTTTAGTTGCTGAATGTTCCTTGAATGATTTTCTATATTCGAAGTCTCAATATTATTGTCTAAGGTCTGAGGTCATCCAAGTACGATGTCTTACCTCAGACATTGTCACCAATTATGATGTTATTAGGTCCGAGGTCATCACAAAGATGTTATCCCCATAAAATATTCACCAAATTAATGATGTATAGGGTCTGAGGTCATCCAAGTATGATGTCTTACCTCAGACCTTGTCACCAATTATGATGTTATTAGGTCTGAGGTCATCACTAAGATGTTATCCCCATAAAATATTCACCAAATTAATGATGTCTAGGGTTCGAGGTCATCAAAGAATGATGTCTTACCTCAGACCTTGTCACCAATTATGATGTTATTAGGTCTGAGGTCATTGCTAAGATGTTATCCCCATAAAATATTCACCAAATTAATAATGTTAAGGTTATGAGGTCATCGCTAAGATGTTATCCCCATAAAATATTCACCAAATTAATGATGTTAAGGGTGTGAGGTCATCACTAAGATGTTACCCTAAAATTTTTCACCAAATTAATGATGTTAAGGGTCTGAGGTCATCACTAAGATGTCTTACCTTAGACCTTGTCACCAATTATGATGTTATTAGGTCTGAGGTCGATTCTATCACTAGAGTACAATGAACCAAGAATTAACATGAAAACCGATCTTCTCATTAATAATCTCTTCATAAGATGATACATTTACATGAAATCCCCGGTAACATCATATGTAATAATTTTTTAGATGATCAGTGTTCCAAGGATTGGAGAAAGGTTCCCCTTCGAGGTTTTCTAGCCTGTAGGTCCCGGGTACAACCTCCTCTATCACTTTGTAAGGACCACGCCAATTTGGGTGAAGCTTGTTTGCCTTCTGCAACGTCTTCTTCAGCACTAAGTCTCCCACGGCTATGGGTCTTGATTTTACCCTTTGGTGGTAGAACTTTGCTATTCTCTGCTGGTAAGCTACTTGCCTGATTTCAGTGTCTTCCCTTCTCTCTCTAATCAAATCTAGGTCGAGTCTTCTCTCCTCCCCATTCTTCTCAGGGTCATAGGTCTGGACCCTATGAGTAGGGAGTCCTATCTCTGTTGGTAGGATGGCCTCTGAGCCATGTGCTAACATAAATGGGGTTTCCCCCGTCGGTGTCCTAGCCATTATTTTGTAGTCCCATAGCACAACATAAACCTCTTCGGTCCATATTCCCTTATCTTATTCTAACCACTTCTTGATTCCATCGAGGATTATTCTATTCGTGACTTGTGTCTGACCATTTGCCTGAGGTCGGCCAGGAGAAGAGAAAAATTGCTTTATCCCAACTCTTTCGCAATATTTCTCTAAGGAAGAGTTCTTGAACTGGGTTCCGTTGTCCGAGATGAGGGTTTTTGGGAGGCCATGTCTACATATGATGTTCTTCCAAATAAATTGGAAGGTCTTCTGCTCTGCAATCGTTATCATTGGCTCTGCCTCTACCCACTTGGAGAAGTAATCAATGGAAACTATCAGAAATCGGTAATTATTTGCAGTCCTTGGCAGGGGACCCACTAAGTCAATTTCCCATACTGCGAAGGGCCAAGGTGAACTGATTGATGTCATAGGCTGATGAGGTTGATGGGGGATAGTGGAGAATCTCTGACATTTATCGCACCTCTTTACGTAGGCTGCATCATTCTTGGTCAAGGTCGGACACCAGTATCTTTGCGTAATAATCCTTTTAGCTAATGGTCTTCCTCCTTTGTGACTGGAGCAAGAACCCTCATGCACCTCTTGTAGGATGCGGGGAACTTCTGTGGGATGAACACATCTGAGGAGAGGTATTAGGAATCCCTTCTTATATAGGACATCTCCTATTATGGAGAACTTTACAACTTTGTACCTTAGTTTCCTCCTCTTTAGCTTTGCTTCTGGAAGCTCTCCCTTTCTGATATATCTGATAAGGGGATCCATCCATGAGTCCCCTAAGTTCAGATTGAGGCAATGGTTACTAACCTCTTCTTCTTTAATGGTCGCCTTGGGAAGGATCTCAACTGGGACTGTCCTTCTGATGCCTGTCCTAGTTGCTGAAGCTAACCTCGCTAGTGCATTTGCGTGACTATTATTTTGTTGAGTTACTCTCTTCATCTTTACCTGTTCGAAACCTTCCAGTATCATTCTTACCTTCTTCAGGTATCTGGACATCCTTTCATCCTTGGCCACATAAACCCCCAACACTTGGTTAACAACCAACCTCGAGTCGCTGTGAAGTAGAAGTTGTCTTACCCCTAGGGTCTTTGACAATGAGAGACCTGCTATCATGGCCTCATATTTTGACTCGTTATTTAATGCCTTGAAGTTAAACTTCAAGGCATATTCAACATTTGTACCATTCAGAGCTGAAAGTATTAGCCCTGCACCACTTTCACCGTCGTAAGAAGACCCGTCAACAAAGAGGTTCTATATTTCTTTACCTGATGAGAAGTCCCCTTCTGACATGATTCCTTGATTGAAGAGTTATCGATATTCCTCATTCTCAGCTATTTCGCTTCCAGTTCTCTTGGATACAACCTCTTTCGAATCTCCAAAGACGTTTCTATTTGACCCATTAGCAATCTCTAAGTTATTCTCAACTTCGACCTCTTCCTATGAGAATTCTACAATAAAATCTGTAAGAGCTTGCCCTTTGATAGCCACCCTGAGCTGATAAGTAAGGTCATACTCTCCTAACTCAAAGTGTTGAAGTATACAGGCCTTTGGATGCTAACGTCTTCCCGTACTATGGCTACACTTATGGCTGATTCAGAGACTGCTAGATAAACATATAACTTCTCTCCTATTATGGACCGAGATAAGAGTAAATGGGATCCGAGGTAATACTTGAGTTGGTTAAAAGCCTCGTCACACTCTTTGTCCCATTCGAAGGCCTTTTTGAGTACCTTAAAGAACGGAAGACACTTGTCCGTCGCTCTGGAAACAAATCTGTTGAGCACAGCTACTCTTCCAGTGAGCCTCTGAACATCCTTGATACTCCTAGGTGTCTTCATATCGATCAAAGCCTTGATTTTCTCAGGGTTCGCTTCTATTCCCCTCTGACTGACAATGAATTCGAGAAATTTACCAGCTCCTACTTCGCAGACACACTTCGCTGAATTGAGTTTCATTCTATACAAGTCCATGATATCAAAGGTCTTTTCTAGGTCTGCCACATGTGTGCATGCCTTTAAGCTCTTCGACAACATATCGTCTACGTACACCTCCATAGTCTTGCCTATTTGGTCTTCAAACATCTTATTCACAAGACGTTGATATGTTGCCCTTGCATTTTTCAGACGAAGGTCATAACATTGTAGCAGTAGGTCCCTATGTCAGTAATGAAGCTGTCTTCTCTGAGTCTCCAGCATCCATGAAGATCTTATTGTAGCCTGAGTACTCGTCCATGAAGCTCATGAGCTCATACCCTGCAGTAGCATCTACCATGTGATCGATCCGAGGTAAGGGATAGCTATCTTTTGGGCAAGACTTGTTCAGGTCAGTAAAATCTACGTACATTCACAATTTTCCATTGGCTTTGGGCACAATGACTGCGTTTGATAGCCATTCCGGATATACGACTTTCCTGATAAACTCAGCCTCTTCCAACTTTTTAACCTCTTCCCGGATGACATCGTACTTCTCTCTTGAGTAAACTCTTCGTCGTCATTTGATTGGCCTAGCATCTTTAGTCATGTTGAGTGTGTGACACATAACCGCAGGGTTGATGCCAGGCATGTCCGCGTGACTCCAAGCAAAGACACTTTTCCTCTTCCTCAAGAAGTTTATCAGCTCTTCCTTGATTTTCGCTTTTAAGGCTTTTGCCGACCTAGACAGTTTTTTCCGATTCGTCCTTATTGAGGACTACGGATTCTACCTCTTCCGTGGCCTCTCCTTTCTTAAACTTTATTTCATCTCTAGGGTCAAGTGTATCAATGTTATAAGTGGTAGTTGCTCTCTTATGGTTCTCTCTCTCTTCATCCGAGTTGAAGTAGCATTCTCGTGCTATGGTCTGGTCACCCTACACTTCCCCTACCCTATAGGGGGTCGAGAATTTTTGCATCTGGTGGACCGTCGATGGCACAACTTCAAACTCTTTAAGGTCTACTCTTCCTATGATGAGGTTATAGGCCGAGAAAACGTTTTCGTCCATAATGAAAAAGTTAATCTTTCGAGTTAACCTCTTAGGCCACTCATCGCCCATTTGTACATCCATCTCATACATGCCCAGTGGATGGACCATTTCATCGCTGAAGCCCATTAACGGATGATGGTAGGGTACCAGTCTAGCTTTGCTAAGGCCTAGGCTCTTGAAGCAGGGCCAAAACATAACATCTACTGAACTTCCTCCATCTACGAGAATTCCTTATACCTCACATCCACGAACTCTTGTTATGATTACCAAAGGGTCATCATGTGGAGCTAGGATGCCTTTGAAGTCGAGTCGGGAGAACCTAACTATGAGAGTTTCCATGCCTACCTTCTTTCTCTTCTGCATTATCTCGAAAGACGTCAGATTTACCACTTCAAGTTTGGCCACTGACTTGGCCTCTGCCATATGAGCTTTTCGGTCGGCCACTTCAGAACCACCCCCTGCAAGCCCTCCGCATATGATATTAACACCAAAGGAGATCATACCAACCCTTTTCACTAGGGTGTTGTCATCTTTTGGTGGGAGGTCCGGATCGTCTTCATCATCGCCATCCGAGTCATCGTCTCTTCTTTCTGGGGTATCGTCACGACATCTGTCGTTTCTCTTCTTCTTATGGTCATCTCTTCCCCTTTTAGGGGCCTTAACATTAACATACTTCCTTAACTTATCGGACTTCAACATCTTTTCAAGCTCATCCTTTAAGGTGAAGCACTTATCTGTAACGTGGCCATGGTCTTAGTGGAACTCGCATCATAAGTTCTTGTTCCTCTTATGTGGAGGAGCCTTCAATTTCTCTATCCATCTCAGAGATCGGTCGTTCTGAATCTCAGTGAGGATGTGATCGCAGCTCACAGTCAGAGGTGTATAGTGTGCGAACTTATCGTCAGCTGACCTTTTCTTTCCATCCTTCTTTCTTTGGAACTTACCGCTACTACCGCCGTACTCGTACTCATACTTTGAGGTCATGGCCTCTTCAGCGTTCATGACCTTACCCGCAGTTTCCAATAGCTCTGCCATGGACTTGGGAGGGTCCTCCTCAAGTCTCCATAACAACTTTCCTTTCTGCAGACCTCCTATGCGGGCGGTCATACCGATATTCTCTTCATAGTCTTCAACCTCAAGTTTTTCTTTGTTGAATCTAGCGATGTACTCTCTTAGGCTCTCGTTCTTACCTTGTTTGACATACAACAGATGGGTGGTCTTCTTTTGAGGTCTTACCCCAAAACAGAAGTTGTGAATGAATCGTTCAGCCAAGACCTTTAACTTCTCAATTGAATTCTTCGGAAGAGAAGTAAACCAGATGTGCGCTGCTCCCATCAAAGTCGCAGAGAAGGCCCGACACTTCATCTCATCTGGTATTGAATAAATGTCCACCGCTAACTGGTACATCTCAATATAATGTACAAGGTTGGTCTACCGTCATACTTGGGAGACACTGTGGGCGGTTTAAACTTAGCAGGGGTTGGAAAACTTACTATTCTGGCCACGAATGGAGAGCCTTCTGAGAAACCTCTTTGCAGTGGGTCTCGGTTTTTTATGAGGTCTCCTAACTTTTCTTTAAGACGTTGGATGGAGTCATTTCATGGTCTTGCAATGCCGGCTTGGCCGAGGTTGTCCCCAACCACCTCCAAGGGGTGGACTGTGGGTTCCCCACCCGCAGCACAACGTTGACTGTTGACCTCTTCCTGGTCTCTTCCTCATCCTATATGGGGTCGGACTTGATGAGGCCGACGTTGAACATCTTCCCTTTGTGAGACGGCTGCACTTCTCGACCTTAACAACCTCTGTCTTAGGTCGTTTAAGGGGCCTATCCTTTCAAAGGCCGACCCTCTGCTCAATCAATCAAAAGATGATCCTCTTATGCCTCCACAACCTCGGTTCTGCTAGATAGGACGAACTGTGTTATTCGAAACCTCATATGGATCCCAACACTCTTATGGGACATCTTTCGCCTCCACATCATCATACCTATCCTCGGGCCAAGGGTGTCCTTACCTCCCCAGGCGTAAACGCCTAGGGTTAGCGACGTCTCTCCTCTGCTGGGGTTTAGGGTGGTCTTTGCGTGGTGCTTCGGGTGGTCCCCTGGCTTCAGGATGGGGCTGAACAACCACCGAAGTAATGATCTCCGGTGAGACCCCAGGTGGTCTCATCATCTTTTGACTTAGTTGTGCGAATTGCTCCTTCATTTCTTATTGCGTTGTAACCAAAGACTTCATGGCTGCTGCCACCTCCGCCATTTTGGACTGAGGCGGTGCCTAGCTGGAACTAGGCCCTCCAGCCCCAGGCAGTGGAAGAGTTGGGGGTAATTCCAGTTCCATATGTTAACACTAAAGAGCTGGTGTAGTAGATGAGCTTAATACCTTAAAGGACCTCTTTCAATGGTGAAACAACTTCACACAAGGGGTGAGGCCTGGTTCATCACCAGAGTCT
Organism: Sambucus nigra; assembly: GCA_949130495.1. Classification (NCBI taxonomy): domain Eukaryota; kingdom Viridiplantae; phylum Streptophyta; class Magnoliopsida; order Dipsacales; family Adoxaceae; genus Sambucus; species Sambucus nigra. The sequence continues at coordinate 639,961,249 of OX422215.1, forward strand.
CCGATGAGGTTAATCTAAAAAAGAGGAAGAGACAGCTTCTCGTTCCCACAAACGGTGCCAAAAATGATGATACTGGAAACAACACCACCCTTCAAGGTGTTTGTAAGCTCAATTCAATGTTAACAATGGCAGTATAAGGGTATATAGTAGAAGGGGGTGAGGAGAAGAGGATTAACACCGGAAAATAAGTGGTTCAGCCAATCAGACCTACGTCCACTGTGCAAGTGTGTAATTAATATCACTGTATGAGGGCTCTAATGACCATAGACACAAACCCTCTTGCTTTCTCTCTCTACTGTATATTTGGACAAAGTATCAATTAGGGCTTCTTATTTCGGATCCCTCCCCAAGAAGGAGAAGATAAGTATATATAGTATGTGGGGGGTGTAATGCACCACCTTTGCATGCAATGAGCATGTTTGTGCTATCTAGCCAATTTGATGAGGACACTTGTCACTGTCACATGTAGAGAATGATGATGAAATATTCCCCCACGTGAGGGGATTGATTTATTATAACTGATTGTGTACACGTGTTCTCAACCATACATATTCTAATAAAGGATCGACCATCTCTGATTGGTCCAAACCTCGACCTGGAGGAGGATGAGATTGGTGTGGTCGGGCAACTACTTGATCAGTGGTGACCTTGGCTCAGTGGGAGAGCCGAGGTAAGGCAGGTGTAGCTGTAACATCAGCTTGGGCCGAGGTAATGTTGGAGTGGTAGGAACGTCGGTTGATTCCCAGCCGAGGCTGGTTATGATGATGGAGTAGTCCTTGCAACCTCGGCCTACACCTAGCCGAGGTTTTCAGCATTGGATGACCTGATGAATAACTGCCCCTGTGGATCATGAAGACCTCACCTGCTGTCTGACCGTGAGGTAACTAGTAACGTCGGCCATGGCCGACCTTATTTAGGACGAGACCGCTGTTTTCCAATCTAAGGCCGTTCTAACCTCGGCCATCTCCCTGGCCGAGGTTAATGTCTCTGAGCTGCTGGGTACATTTAGGGCATATCACTAAAAATTTTCCAGATGATTTACCCAGTCTTCCTCCTAGTAGAGTGTGACACCCCGCTTATTCAAATAAGAGGTGGCCAACCAATTACTCCGATAAAAACGATAATCATTAATGGTCCATTCTTAGCATCACTGTCGTATAATAACAGTACGAGACAACAACCAAATAGTTTTGAAAACCGATGTCATAATTTTACTAGTTTGATAAAAATAATTGAGAGAATCCAATTTGTAACAGAAGGTGGACTTGAATAAAGGCATATAATAAATTAATAACAATTCTACAAAGCATAACTGAATAAGCTGTCGGTTAGAAGACTAATACAAATGGTTACACCAAGTATTACAGTAGATATAAATAATAACTGGGTCAACACGCCCGAATATACAGGCGGATCGTATCTAGAATGTCCAAAACATTGATGCGTCTACTACAAAAATCCTACAACATCCACAAAATGCTGTAGCTCCTTGACACCGGGAAGGAAAGATCAAAGCGAGCACCCTTGTGGTGGAGCACCTGAGCATAAATAATAACCACACAAGAAAGGGGAATATAAACGGGTCAGGGCCCGGTTTGATATGATATACGTGTGAATAAAATGCATGACAGTTATGAATAATAAAGTCATAAGAAGGTTAAATTCGCTCTGCAATATAAGAATCATCCTCACCACTCATTTAAATACACATCCTAGCGCCATACTAATCATCACAAGTTAAACTACCCCTATAATTACGAGATGTAGCCTAATTCCATTTAACATGATTAAATTTCCAATTCATAAAATATAACTTCACAAGTCCATTTATCATCGGGGTCATATACTATAAAGTTGATTTATCGATTCATTAACTCATATGAAATGCCATATTAGTGAGAACAATTACATTCATAATATAATGGTTCTAAGACCATCCTTTCGGGAGTCACTCTACTGGATGTGACCCTAAATGCTATCATCTTCCAGGGCCTATATCAAGACCACCTGGGCACCCTAAATCACACCGCGTGGGAAGCGGCGATATACCTTCGACAGTGAGTCATAACAATACCCGGAATTTCCTCACTTTGAATAAAATAATCATACAATATTACCACCGGTCCTATGGTCGAGGACTATATTCTCCCTGCATTCACTAACCAGGGGATTTACTTCATTTGCGTAACTTCCCTTATGATACCATTTAGAGAGGTATGTATATTCATGCCACAATCACAAGATATGCCAATTTAAAATGTACGTTTCTTATTTACGGAACCATATGTTCATAAAGATATAAGCTATAAAGTAAAATTATCCTTATACTAACCTCCAAAAGTCGACAACAATACTACCCAACTCTTCCCTAGTCCTAGACTCGCTTATTAGATAAGTTAAGACATTAATTTCCACTAAATAATCCCCGAGATAAGCCCGGATGCCCCTTTGCTAACCTAGGGTATTAGTTCCCCTTATATAAGACTATAATACTCTTTATTACTTCATATGAGAAGGATCTTAAGCCTTGAATATAAAAGAAAAATAATAGAAACCAAGTTGGAAAATTCTTATAAAACAACAAGATTCCGAATCGATTTGCCCCTGAAAGCGAATCGATTCTTTTTGTGAAAACCAACCTTCTGTCTAAGACCGAATCGATTCGTCCTTAACCCGAATCGATTTGGTTCATCGGACCTGTAGCCACTTTTTTTAGCGAATCGATGGGCTGAGGAGGGCGAATCGATTCGCCCTGGTCGGATTGCTCAGTTATGGCTACGGGATGATATAAACCCTAAATCCCCAAATCCTATTTTCTTCCATCTAACCCAACATCATCCATAAATAACTTCACCAAATCATTCCTACACCATAAACAACTAATATATCCAACTCTAATCATGTCTAAATCAAATACCTAAAGGTTTAAACATCAAAATCATCAAAATTCATAAATGGTTCAATCTTAAGAACACAACTATATATACAAATTATTCACACTCATTCATACATTTTGCAAGTTAGAAACTTGCCTCAATAATGTAGCCTCAGATTCTTCTTTGTTGCAACAATTCTAAGGCCAAATCACAAAACTCTCTCTTGTTTCTCCTCTTTCTCAAGCTCTCTCCCTCTCTAACTATTTCTAGGTTTAGAAACACAAATGAGCTTGAAATGTTCTTGAAATACTAAAATACCCAAAACATCCAAATTACATTAAGTCCAACATTAATTGCTAATACACACTTAAAATGACTCGTAACATCATAATTAAGTTACAACAAGTCAAAAGTACCCCAGATCCCCCAAAACACACTTGGCACTTATTTTGACTATCTCAACCATTTCTGGACTAACCGTGCCCTCTAAACTGGCATCCGGGATATCGTTCATTATTTCAAGTTTCAATGTCATATTAATTCTTTAATAATAACCCGATTGGAAAATAAATCATAACCGTCGCTTAAAACACAACGACGCAAAAAGATATGATGTTACACTATTTACATTTACTTAATGGTAAATATGAAAAACTCAGTAAATATTATCTCTTACATCACTTAAAGAAATATTTACTTCAACTTCATTTATTTTATATAATTTATCCACATGGCAATTAATATAAAAATAATTACTCATAAATAAGGGGTATTACATACTGCCCCTTTACAAGGGAATGTTGCCCTCAAAATTTAGGCGTACTTTGTAAAAAGAGGTGTGGGTACTTTTCTTGAATATCTTCCTCTCATTCCCAAGTTGATTCCTCAGCATTATGTTGTCCCCACTGGACTCGGACCACGGGCACCACTTTCGATCTTAGTTTACGCTCTCCGTGGTCTAAAATAGCAACCAGTTGTTCCTCATATGAAATATCGGGTTGTAACTCGATATCATCCAAAGGAATGTGCCAATGAGCTCCCTCGCATCTTTTATACTTCTTCAAAGATGAAACATGGAACACATCATGAATTTTTTGTAGCCGTTCCGGTAAAGAAAGTTGATATGCTACAAGGCCTACCTCTGCAATAATGGGAAAGGGCCTACATAGCGCGACGCAAGTTTTCCTTTCTTCTTGAATCGCATTACACCCTTCATCGGGGATACTCGTACTAAAACATGATCCCCCACTACCAATTCCACATGCCTCCGATTCGCGTCGGCATAGCTCTTCTGGCGATCTTGTGCAATTTGTATGCAGTTTTGAATAAGCTCAATCTTCGAAGAGGTATCTTGGATTATTTTAGGTCCAAGGAGCTTACTGTCTCCTACTTTCAACCAACAAGCATGTGATTAACACGGTCGGTCATACAATGCCTCATACGGTGCCATACCTATCATGAATTGGTATGAATTATTGTATGCAAATTCGAGCAACGGAAGGTATTGCTCCCATCCTCCTTTAAAGTCAAGTACGCACATCCGAAGCATATCCTCCTACATTTGGTTAACTCTCTCTGTTTGCCCATCCGTTTGTGGATGGTATGATGTACTCAATCGCAATTCGGTCTCAATCACCTCTTAAAAAATTTGCAAAAAATGGGATACAAAATTTTGTCTCGGTCTGAGACTATATTGATAGTCACCCCATGGAGTTTCACAATTTCTATAATAAAGATTTGGGCATAACGTGCAGTATTGAAATCCGTCCGTACCGATAGGAAGTGTGCCGATTTGGTCAAACGATTGACGATAACCCAAATAGAATCATAGCCACTTTACGACGTCGACAATCCAGTGATAAAATCCATTGAGATACTCTCCCATTTCCACACCGGTATTTCTAACGGTTGCAATAATCCAATCGGTCGCTGGTGGTCCACCTTCACTAATTAACAAGTGGCGCATTGGGAAACAAATTCAGAAATGTCCCTTTTCATTCCCGCCGACCAATACTGGCGGCGCGTATCTTGGTACATTTTGTCCCCACCTGTGTGTACTGAAAATCTTGAACCATGAGCATCCGTCATGATAGCACGTCTCAAGTCTTCCTCATCCGGGACTATAAGTCTTCTTTGGAAACGTAATCCATCCTTAGAACTAATAGAACATGACTCTGCTCCCTCGGTCAATAACTAACGTACCCGGTCTTGACTATCTTTATCCCTTCTTTGCACTTTTACTACTCGCAACACAATGGCGGGAGTAACGGTCAACACTCACATGCATGCTCTTGCTATAACATAATCCTGGATAAGTTCCTTCCATTTATCTTTCCACACTTCCGCTAATTCCCCCATGGGTCTTCGACTTAGCGCGTCAGCTACTACATTTGCCTTGCCTCGGTGATAATGAAAATTGAATTGGTAGTCCTTTACGAATTCTAACCACCGATGTTTCCATATATTTAGACCTTTCTGCGAGAACAAATATTGTAACGATTTGTGGTCCGTGAAAGACTAAATTTCTCACCCAGGAGATAATGCATCCATATCTTTAAGGCAAACACTACCACGAAAAGTTCCAAATCATGTACAGGATAATTCTTCTCATGGGGTTTAAGCTTGCGAGACGCATATGCAATGGCCATATGTTCTCGTTGTAGCACACCTCCAAATCCTTGTAGAGATGCGTCTGTAAAGACCAAATAATGTACTATCGATTTTGGCAACGCGATTACAGGAGCATAAGTCAACTTGCCCTTCAACTCATCGAAAGGTAGCTGACAGGAATCATCCCAAATAAATCGCACCCCTTTTTCGGGTCAAATTTGTTAAAGGGCCTAAAATTTTAGAAAAACCCTTAATGAAACGGCGATAATAACCTGCCAAACCCAAAAAAGATACGAATCTCAGTTGGCATCGTGGGCTGACACCATTCCCTCACCGTGAAAACTTTGTTTGGGTCTAGGAAAATACCCTTAACCGTCACAATGTGCCCCCAAAATTGCACCTCCTGTAACCAAAAGCCACATTCCTCGAACTTGGCATAAATTTGATGATCCCGTAGTGTATGCAGGACCAATCTCAAGTGTTTGGCGTGATCAGCTTCAGTTTGAGAATAAAATAGAATGTCATCAATGAGAACGATGACAAACTGGTCTAGAAAGTCCCGAAATACTCTATTCATAAAATCCATAAACACGGCAGGAGCGTTGGTTAGCCCAAAAGGCATGACCAAAAACTCATAAGACCCATGCCTGGTCCAGAATGCTGTTTTTGACACGTCTTGCTCTCGAATTCATAGTTGGTGGTACCCAGTCCTCAAATCTATTTTAGAGAAGTATGACACTCCCCTTAATTGATCAAACAAATCTTCGATTCAAGGTAACGGGTATTTATTCCCGATCGTTACCTTATTCAATTCACGGTAATCGACGCATAACCTAAGGGAACCATCTCTCCTCTTCATAAATAACACATGAGCACCCCATGGTAATGTACTAAGCCGAATGAACCCTTGTCCTAACAGTTGCTGAATCTGATCCCTTAACTCCCTCAATTACAAAGGAGCTATACGATATGGAGTTCTCACAATTTGTCGAGTTCTAGGCGCTAAATCAATTACAAACTCAATCTCACAACTTGGGGGTAAGCCCGAGATTTCTTGAAGGACATCTTCAAATCCTTTAATAACAGGAATCAAATCTAAGGAAATCACTATTTATCGTAAAGTCTCCTCCTCAATACAATACAAGTACGTGCTCGAACCTCCCTCCAAAAGAGTCATAGCCACTAAAAACATTTCTTGCCCCGAAATGGCAAAAACTATACTCCTTCCATAACAATTTACCATATCTCAGTATTTCACTAACCAGTCCATACCCAAAATAACATCATACCCGACCATATCCAGGATAAGTAAGTCGGCCTCAAAGAGCAATCTACCAAGGTCTATTCCTACCCTTTTACAAATAAAAAGTATAAGTGAACCATCACCCATGTAAGACTCCACACTAGTAAAAGTACTTTCGGAAGATTTAAATAACCCCGTCTAATGAGCAAAGTGCCTAGCGATAAATGAGTGTGTTGTGCCCGTGTCAAACAACACTCGACCCACATACCCGTGAATGGGGAACTTACCCTCAATAACTGGTGGCACTGGTGGTGTTGGAGGAAACAAAGCATCCTAAATATTATACACACGCCCATACTGAAGTTGTCCCTGTTATAGAGGGACGACTGGAATAGGTGCTGGAGGTTGTGGAGGTGCCTGCGGATTCTGAGGGCCTCTAGGTATCTGTCCCCCGTTCAACCGTGGATAAGATTTTCTCATGTGACCCTATTCACCACACTGAAAATAATGGACCACAAAATTTTCCAGATGTAGGCCCTGATTGTTGTTTCGAAATATCCCCGCACCTTGGCCCTGTTGGCCTAACTGCTGCTACTGCTGAGCATCCTGACCGGGCCTAAAACCACCTCCCCCAAAGTTGTAACCCCCAAAGTGTTGTTTCTTAGACGAGTCCCCTTGATGGAGGTCCCACTCTTTCTGCTTATTATCATGCTATTATAGTGGTGGTAGTGCTCCACCGGCACCATTTCATCCTTGTTTACTAGCCTGACCATAATATGTAATCTTCTTACTCCCCTTAAAGTGAAGGCGTTAATCCTAGAAATGGAGTAAAGCTGCAGTCATCACATCGCCAAATGTTTGCATGGATGGGTTCCCCAATAGGTGCTGCCTTATTCTCCAATTCAAACCCTCGATAAATTTTGAAATCATCCTTTCTTATGGAATTACTTCATCCGACACAAAGTTTGCTAAACGAGTAAATTCCTCTTTATATTCCTCCACTGATCGTTCCCCTTGAACAACATCCTGTAGCTTCCTCCTCATCTCCTTCTGGATTGCTGGAGGAAAATACTTTCGATCAAACAAAACCAAGAATTTCGAGATAGTCATGGTATCCCTTTATTCCGGAGTTGTCACTGTTGTAATACCCCGTATTTTTATGCCTTTTAATTCTGATATTTATTAAGTGAAATTTCTTATAATTACGAGATTAATTAAATTAATTTGGGATAATTAATTGAAAATTAATTCAGATTTAAATAACTAGCGAGACGAGAGTTAGTATTTGATTATTATGATAATGTTGAATATTACTGAGTGAATATGGTAATCTATGATTATTGAATTTATTAAAATTCTCATGAGTTCAAAATACGACAGTTTCGATAACTATGTTGGGACGCGCATGTTAGTCGTGTCAGGACCCAATTTAATGGAATTATGAGTAACTTATTTTTATATCATCCGTACGATCATTTTGAGGGTGCTAACGTGTTCGGAAGGATCGAAATAGTCAGAAAACACTAGTCGGGAGTTTAGTTTGGGTCTCGAGGCATTTTAGGCCTAACCGGCAACCCGGGAGGGTATTTTAGTCATTTTGACTTTTTGAGGAATTATAACCCACGAATTTTAGAAAGATTATATCATCCAACACTTAGGAATCTTAGGGTTATCACAACGAAAAATCACCAACGACAGTTAGAGAGGAAAAGAGGGAAGTTCCTAAAGGAGAAACCACCAGTTAGAGGCTTTTGCACCACCGTCACCACAACCGGATAGATCGGAGAGGGAGAATCATTCCCATACGATGTGCTTCAAAGGATCAGAATCTTCCTTCACGGGCAATTGATTTAACTTGTAATAATTCAGTGAAAATATCATCCATGTTAGTTTAGAATTGGAGAATAACCTTGAAAAATAATGAATGAATGGATTTGAAGAATTAAAATCGTAATATGGGAAGGTTTTGCATGTAGTTTAATTTATGAGATTATAGGAACCACGAAATTATGATCCATGGTAGAGAATTATGAAATTTTATTGGGTTATATTATGTTCTTGAAGAAAATAGGAGAACTAGGGTTTTTATGAAAATTAGGTGATTTAATCCAAGAAAATGATGATCCATGATGATTTAATGATTCTAATACGTTAAAGATTATGCAAATATGTTAATATGATGATTAGAATATTTGTTTGGTAGTTTGGGACGTTGTAATGGAGAATTTGGGGGGTAAAGTTTCAAGAACCCGTAACTGTTAAAAGTTATTCTGGGCAGATAACTGCTTGATCGATCGATGGACCCAAGAATGTCGATCTATCGACCCATTTCATCGATCCATCGATCCCTCTGGAAAAAGTGAAATGTTTGCCTTTAAATAGTTAAGTAACTTCCAACCTTTATAACTCTTTAATGATCATTGTTTGAACATATTGGTGCATAGGGAAGACCAGTAGGATGGTATTTGAAGCCTGGAAAATTATTAGATTTAATTGAAGTTAAGTAGTAAACTTACGAACATCTGACTAGTCGGGTATGATTAGAATTTGTGAGAACCTGAATTTATGTTGCTAACATTATAATTTGGGGTTAGAGAGGCCCTAAGGGATGGGGCTCCTCGAGTGGAGATACCTCCAATTTCGGTGACATCAGGCATTCCGAGCGTGACACAAGCTTCCACGAGTGTGGGGTTGGGACCCACTCAGGTCGCGCTCCTCATGAGAAAGTTTTATGAGTTTTTGCAAACTCCAGTAGCTTCGACTATGCGCCACAGACAACTCTTCCTTCCCCAAACCTTACCTTACATCCTTCCTATACTACTTCACCTTATGAGATCTCAACCATGGCATATCTTAATGCTCCTGCCTCATCTCATGATTTTGGCACTGATTCATTTACCCTTGGCACTATTAATCTACATACCTCTCAATCAACTCGGGTAAAAGAACCTCCTCTCCATCTTCGTGATTATCATTTCTTTTTCACCATTATCTCTTTTCATGAATCTTCATTTTATAAAGAAGAAAGTTCTGACTCCTGTTGTCATAAAGCTATAACCGAGAAATTATAGGCATTTCACCAAGCACATACATGGGATCTTGTTGATCTTCCTCCTAACAAGAGAACTGTGGGTTGTAAATGGGTTTACAAAATCAAAACCCATTCGGATGGGCCTATAGAACGTTACAAAGCTCGCCTTGTTTCAAAGGGCTTCCCTCAGGAATATGGTATTGACTATGAAGAAAGATTTCCTCCAGTTGCTCGCCTTAGCTCAATTTGTAGTCTTATTATTGATACTGCTTCCCATAGATGACCATTATTTCAAATGGATGTCAAAAATGCATTCTCAATGGAGACCTTACTAAATAAGTTTACATAAAACGTCCTCCTGGTTATGATCATTCTCCATCTCAAGTTTGCAAACTTCATCGAGCTCTATATGGTCTCAAGCAAGCTCCCCGAGCCTAGTTTGCCAAATTCAGCTCCACCATTAGTACATTTGGGCTTACTTCTAGTTCTCATGACTCGGGCCTCTTTGTTAGCAAGATAGATTTTGGTACAACTCACTATACTAAAAAGGTCAAATTGTCACCTTTCAGTCGGCCAGACTTGTCACGGTCATTGATCGTGACAAAAAAATAAGCATTTTTTTTATCACGGTCAATGACCGTGATAAAAAAACACGCATTTTTTTATCATGGTCATTGACCGTGGTCATTGACCATGACAAGTCCGTGACAATTACAGTTGTCAAGGTCTTGTCGAGGTTAATGACCATGACAAAAAATACGTGTTTTTTGTCATGGGCTTGTCACGTTGACCGTGACAATCTTATAAAGTTGTCATGTTCAATGACCATGACAGGTCCGTCACAATGTTTTCAGTGAAAAAAAACCTTCCCCTCCTTTTTTCCCACCTTTTTGGTTTCCCTCCCTCGTTCTCTCTCTAAGCGTCTGCTCTCTCTCTCTCTACAATTTCAGGTTACTTTCTTTCTCTCTTTCTCTTTCCTTTGTATATATGTTTGCGTGTATATGTGGGTGTGTAGGGGGGGGGGGGGGAGAGGGGGTAGTGTGCATGTGTACATGGTGGGGGGATGGGTTGGTGGGGGTGGTAGTGGGGAAGGGGCGTGGTGGTGTGGTGTGTGTGTGCAAATGGGTGAAAGTGTGTGTAATGACCCCATTTTCTTATGCCAATATATAATTATTTTCTTTCAATTTCATATCACTTACTATAGAACAATGTTGTTTTATTACATATGTGATATTCTGGATTCTTAATATAATAAAAACCATTTTTAAATTTGAAGAATTAAATGTAAAATGAGTCAAATTGATATTTTATGACACATCCTAAGCTAAATGATAAGTTTCATAATTATGTTTTAATCATGTTTAGCCTATGTGATATGGGTAATGTTTCATTAATATATATAATGTTAAGTTATTATACTTTCATAAGGCATGAAATATCGAATTAATTGCAACTACAAAATTTTGATGTTTTTGGTTAAAAGATTCATGTTGAAGCCTAGTTTTGACCATTGTAATATAACAATTGACTTGAGGTATAAACTAGATAGTTGTAGGTATATGAATTAGGTTTGTAACACAAAAAACGTTGCATCAAACGGACATTCGAATGAGAAGATATCGTCTTTTTACGAACAAGGGGTAAGTAGTCATTTAGCCTTAAATGATATTTTGTTTTACATAGTTGCCACGTGTCATACTTTGATTGGACCAAGGGGCGGTGCTTTATGCTGACCTAAAACCTTTGAAATAAGCTCCTCCTTCATCATTTTCATCCATGGAAGAGGTTTAGCTTAATGAGAGAGAAACGGTAAGTTTAGGAAGAGAAAGGCGAGGAAAAATTCGGGGAAATTCATAGGAAATTACATAAAAGTCCCTAAGGTAATCTTACTTGTAAATCTTGTTATATTTTTCGTATTATTGATTAAAATGATAGAAATCATCATTACGAAGAATCAACTACAAATTAAATTACATCAAAGTCTTATAACCTATCTTAAGCGAAATGATAAGTTTTGGGGTAGAAATTGTAATTTTATGAAACTTTAAGGACTTGGTTTTAATTAAGAAGGTTTCAGTGACTAAAATGAAAATATAAAAAGGATCATTTTGTGAATATAATATTTTCAGGAACCTTTATGAAATCTTAAAAATATATAGTGTGAAATTACCAAAATGCCCTTCATGTGTAAAATAACCCTTATACCCTTAATAACTTTACAACTCGTGCTTGGTTTTAACACCTCGACCGCACAGGTGTCGCCTTTATAGGAAAAGATAAAATACATGTCAATCCTTTATAAAAAGTTAAAACACGTGTCACCGTTTAGTGAACTAAGAGTGCAAGGCTTCTCTGTTACGCGACACGTGAACGCCGACTCACCAAAATGAAAGCCTTATCACCCAGACACGTGTCAGCACCTAAATAACTTTGAAAAACTATAAATAAATCCCTTGGGTCAGCCATCACATGAAATTATACCAAAATCTTACAAAGAAATAGTGAGAGAAAGTGCGGGGAAAGTTTAAGAAGAACTTTAGTCTCAAGATTAACGAGCGATCCAAGACTCTGTATCTATAACTTCAGACTTATGTTATAGATTTTGGTATAATTTCATTCTAAAATATATGATATTATACATATATCATATGAGTACTCTGACATTCCTTGTGAATTTTAATTATATGATATTATACAAACTATATATATATATATATATATATATATATATATATATATATATATATATATATATATATTTTGAGAACTGCTTTTATTCTAAAATTCATCCGATACCGATGATTGATTCATTTGTGATATGTTTATATTTGTCCATATAGACATACCGATTGACATGATTATTAAAAATGATATTGAATATTGAAAATATGATTAGGCCTAAGGGGCCTCTTTACTGACTGACCTTCCCAGATAGGTTATCGCTGGTGTGCCCTAAATAAGGTGTTGTGACGAACAAATTCGATTGACCCTTAACTACCGGGGAATAATACGGTAGAAGAATATATTATTAGAGTGTACTTGGCCATTAAAATGATAAAATTGAAAAAAAAAATTATTGCCTTTGATTTGTTGAATCCGTTCTATTCTGAGCTATTAATTTCATATTATATACTGCAAGTTCCTATCCATATATGTATATGCCTTCTCTTTTGATTTGAATAGGTATCAATTTTCTGAAAAAACCTTGGAATGTCTGGAGATTGAATCTCACTCAGCTTTTAGTTGACGTTGTAATAATTTTTAGGAAATAATTAGGCTCGCGGAGGGAACATAAAAGGACTATGTTTAAGATTTAACTTTTAGAGATCTTTTTGTTATTATAAATAAAATGTTTGTTTTATCATATAGAGCATGATTGGCTCTTTTGTAATAAAAGTTTATTTTACGTTGTAACTCTTTACTTTTAACATAAATGAAGTTTCCTTTTAGAAAGATCTGATGACGTAATTCCTTCACTTTTAGTGTTTTACGATTCATAACCATGTGATTGTATTTCCGTTGCATTTATTTTAAGAAGCATTTTTAAATCCAGAATATTTTTTTGCCCTGGTGGCATGTCAAGACACTCGTTCCCCACTACTATTTTGGGACGGGGTTGTGATAGAGGTGGTATCAGAGCATTGGTTATGAACCCGTAGACTACTGAACATAAGTTTCGAACGTTATAGATTTTAAGTTTCCATACATAGGATAATGGATTAAATATTCGACTTATGTGATAACCCTCCATATGTCTTACATTTTATATAATTGTTTATATATAATTTTCAATTTGGAGATAGTATAATACATCCTACATTTGGCCATAACTGTAGAAAATGACCAAGACGAGATCAACTGCGGGAACTAGTGGTTCAAATATGGAAGGACTGGAAGGTGCATACAAGGCAATTAAAAGTCTAGAAAGGATTGTGGAGCATCAGGTGAATAATGGAGCACCAAGGAATCTTGACCTAAGTAGTTGTACTATTGAACAGTTCAAGAAGTTGAACCCGCCATCTTTTAAAGGTACTCCTAACCCCACTGAAGCAGAAAATTGGGTGATGCAAATGGAAAAGATGTTCGATGTTCTTAAGTGTACAGATGATCAACGAGCTTCATTTGGAACATTCATGTTAGAAGGTGAAGCCAAACATTGGTAGAGAATGACTAAGAGAATACACGGGAAAAGGAATAATCCTAAAGGTTGGAATGACTTCTTAGTGATCTTGTACGAGAAATACATTCCCGAAACGGTGCAAGACTAAAAAGAAGCTGACTTCATGAGTGTGGTTTAAGGAAATATGATGGTTAGTCAATACGAAGCAGTATTTACTGAGTTATCCCATTTTGCACCTCATGTTGTGATAACCAATGTTTTAAAAGCCAAGAAGTTTGAACGTGGGTTGAGGTTGAATATTCATATTCGAATTTCCATCTTGAAGTTATCATCATATAATGACGTGGTGATTAGGGCAACAATAGCTGAGAAGGATAGGGAAGAATATAATCAGGTTAGAGAGGGGAAGAGGAAGTTTGGAGAACAAAGAGGAAGGAAACCCAATAACAAATCCTTTAGGAATATACCTAATACAAAGCGACCTTTTGTAAATAAACCCTTTAATGTTGATAGATGACAACGGTGCAGTAATATTCATAGAGGCAACCATGTTACAAGGAGAATGGAAATTTCTTTGGGTGTGGACAAAAGGGACATAAAATGAGAGATTGCCCAAACAAAGGAAAAATGCCGATAAAGACTTTTAATGACAGCACGGATCATGGCAGACAAGGTAGAGTTTTTAATCTTTCCGATGCAAAGGCTTCTAATGCAGTAGTGTTAGGTACACTTTCTATATGTGCACAACCTTTTGAAGTTTTAATTGATCCTGGTTCTACCCATTCATTTATGTCTGTGGATTTTGTTAATCACTTTTCTAAAATTTATGAATTCTTGAATCATAGCATACACTTTTCTACTCATTCAGGTGAGTTATTGATGGGAACATTAGTATAAGTCTTTCCCTATAGATGTTAGTAGTCATAAAATATTCGCCGATTTGATAATTTTAGACATAAGATATTTTGAAGTCATTTTGGGGATGGATTGGTTAACATCGTACCATGCTAAGGTAGATTGTTTTGATAAGGGAGTTACTTTCCAAATTCCTAACCATCCAGAATTTAGTTTTGAAGGAACTGGCATCCTATCTCCCATACATATTATATCTGGAATGCAAGATTGTAGTTTTCTTAAGAAGGGATGTCAAGGATTCCTTGCAAGTGTTATTGAGTCGCAAACAAAAGATCTTAATTTAGAAGATATCTCCATAGCTAAATGATGATGCTGGAAATAATACCACCCTCCAAGGTGTTTGTAAGCTCAATTAAATGTTAACAATGGCTGTATAAGGGTATATAGTAGAAGGGGGTGAGGAGAAGAGGATTAACACCGAAATATAAGTGGTTCAGCCAATCAGGACTACGTCCACTGTGCAAGTGTGTGATTAATATCACTATATGAGGGCTCTAATGGCCATAGATACAAACCCTCTTGCTTTCTCTCTCTACTGTATATTTGGACAGAGTATCAACTAGGGTTGCTTATTTCGAATCCCTCTCTAAGAAGGAGAAGATAAGTATATATAGTATGAGTGGGGTGTAATGCACCCCCTGTGCATGCAATGAGCATGTTTGTGCTGATCTAGCCAATCTGATGAGGACATCTGTCACTGTCACATATAGAGAATGATGATGAAATATTCCCCCATATGAGGGGATTGATTTGTTATAACTGATTGTGTACACGTGTTCCCAACCATACATATGCTAATAAAGGCTCGGCCATCTCTGATTGGTCCCAACCTCGTCCTGGAGGAGGACGAGGTTGGTATGGTCGGGCAACTGCTTGATCAGTGGTGACCTTGGCTCAGTGGGAGATCCGAGGTAAGGCAGGTGGAGCTATAACGTCAGCTTAGGCCGAGGTAATGGTGGAGTGGCAGGAATGTCAGCTGATCCCCAACCGAGGCCGGTTACGATGATGGAGTAGTCCTTACAACCTCGGCCTGCACCCAGCCGAGGTTGCTAGCCTCGGATGACCTGATGAATAACTGCCCCTGTGGATCATGAAGACCTCACCTGCTGTCTGACCGTGAGGTAACTAGTAACGTCGGCCATGACCAACCTTGCTTAGGACGAGACCGCTGTTTTCCAATCTAAGGTCGTTCTAACCTCGGCCATCTCCCTGGCCGAGGTTAACTTCTCTGAGCTTCTGGGTACATTTAGGGCATATCAATTACCCCTAGCCGTTAGTTACCTGTGTGACAGGTGCCTAAGGGGTATGTTTGTCCGAGGTTGGACTTCCTTAGGTGTTAATATCTTTTTGACAAGTGTCAGCTATTGAAGTAGCTAGCGTGCCTGGCAGGTTTAATGATTGCAGTATTTTGGGCTCCTAAGGCAATGATGGGCCTTGGGATGCGTGCAATAGGTTTTGAGGGTTTTACCCATTTTCTTTCTCTTTATTCTACACTTCTTCATTCTCTCGCCTAAATTTTCTCTGCTCTCTCTCTCTCTACAAGAGCTTGGTTAGGGTGTATTTGGTGGCTTTTTCTTGCAAACCTCTCTTTCTTCTTCAGGCATTCTCTCAGGTATCGTCTATCACCCCTTCTTCTCCATTTATTGCATTTTTCTGCCTTGTTCTTCCATTTGTTGCATTTTCCGGCGAGCTTAAGAGTTTTCCAGTGAACTGTTCTTTAATCGTTCTTGTTTAAAAACCTATTTTGATCCTTAGTCAAATTGCCAATCCTGTTTATTTAGAAGAGTCACAAGTGTAGGGTTTGACTCATATGCATAGGCCCCTTTATCAACTCTTAGAGGAATTCCCCTCTCTTAGGGAGAAGATCTTAGATAAATTTAGGCAAATAGAAAGAGACCAAGAGGAAGCTCATAGGGAAGCTCATAGGGCAGAGGCATTCCCCCTCAGACCTATCTTTCTACCGCCTCTGATGGTCATATACCCTGAGCCAACCGAACTAGTTAAGTCAGCCGAGGTCTCAGTTCCCATGTCTGAGTCTGAGTGGACCACCTCAGACCCTATGTCTGTGGACTCCTTTTAAGAGGCCATGGACTTCTCCGTTCAGCAGGATCAAGTCCCTGATCAAGCCGAGGTTTCCAGTCGGGACTCGTCTCATAAGAGTTCAAGCACATCGCACTCTTCCTCTTTCGTTGAGATTGTAGGACCTAGCGTGGCTGTAACTCTAATCCTTGAAGCCGTTCCCCTGTCGGTCATCACAGGAGATGAGTTCGCTCAGAGGTTCCCCAGTGCTGCCCCATCGGCTGCTCAGGCTGACATTGAACCGAATGATGATGATGGTGCAAAGAGTGATGTTGACACCTCTGAGGCAGCCGAGATAGAGATCACTATCAGCGAGGTCTCCCTTTTGGCCTTTAGAAATCTATATTCTATAAGTCCCTCTATGAAACTCAGGATACCTCTAAGGGAAGAGAGGGCTTTTAGCGATCGAGATGGTGAGATCTTCTTGTATGAGAAGATGTTCAAGTTAGGATTTTGTCTGCCAATTCATCCCATCATCAGGGCTATATTGTCCTACATCAACTGGGCTCCTTCCCAGTTATCACCCAATGCCTGGAGGGTGATAATTGGAGCTATTGTCTTATGGAGGGCTATCCATCATTCAGATCTTCCTGTCCAAGTCTTCACAGGATGCTACGTCTCCTCTTCTGCCAGGAATCACCCGAGCTATTACAATTTTTTTTAGCTCGGAAGTCAAATAAAAAGATGTTGCAGGTTACCTAAACTTCGAACCATAATTGTAAACCACGCTACTTCTTTGTGTCAGGGCCATGGGAGTTTGGTCCCTGTGCCCCCTCTTTATCCCTAGAGCGGAGAATACCCCTGAGATGGGGAAAGGTGACAATGTCTACTAAGGATGAGCCAAAATAATCTTCAGAAGGTCAAAGACCTTCAGGATCAGGGGAGAATGGTCTGCTAGTCAAGTAAGAGCATTTGATGACTCCCTACTATCTCTTCGAAATTGGCCTTGGGGGGATTACTTTAACCGAGCTCCATAAGTTGCTCTATTATTTCTACAATTTATACATCTGAATTTGTGTATCTCTGATTTTCTGACTCAGACCTTTCTATTTTGCAGAGCACCCAAAGGGTATTTTCGACGACCTCTAGGAGATGGAAACCCCTAGTCTCACAAATCTTGTAAAGAAAGCGGGTCTAAATGCGCCTCCTCCCCCTCCAACTACCTCAAGGGCTGAGGCCTCCAAAAAGAGGAAACCTGCCGACCCTGCCCCTGAGGATCAGAGGCAGAAGAAGAAAAACCAAAAGAGAGATCGTGCCATCCCCATTTCTTCTGAGGATGCATTGGTTGCTCATTTGGAACAACTGAAGATTGGTGATAGTCTTATTGGCCATAGTCTGAAGGCCCTGGATGCAATCGGCGATGCCATGACCAATTCTGACAAGCGCTTTTGTCACTCTTTGGATAGTCCTCTATTGGCTGAGTTCTCCCTCCATTGCTCTATCCTAGTAAGACCTTGAACTTCTGCTTTAAATTATATTCAAGTGTAACATCAATTTTTAACTATACGGTCCTTAGACTGACATCTCTGCATATATCTATAGGGTCTCCTCACCATGCACCATTTTGTTAACTAGACCTTGGGGAAACTTCCTCTGATTGAGAAGGGCCAAGAGGCCGAGAAGATCGAGGTCGCTTTGAACGCTGAAGTGGAGTGTCTGAAGGCCTCTTTGAAGAAATCTGAGACCAGTATGAAGGGGTTAGAGAAAGACATGGCCAGGATGAGGAAGGATCATAGCACTTCCCTGAAGACTCAGGCTGACTCTCTTCAACATAAGGTCGATGTGGCTGTGAAGGCTGCCTTCGATGATGCCTCTGAGAAGATCTTGGAGGAGTACAAGTTCTCTAATGAGTTTGTCAGCTTCGCCTTCGAGTACCTGGAAAGGGGTGTAAAGGCCACTGGCAAATGGGCTGCCATGAAGGAGAAAGAGTCAGGGAGCCTCGCAGCCTTTGACTTTATTAGTTCGAGTTATGTCGACCCTCGGTTTGCCCAGGCCTTGAAAGAGGTAGAGGAGGAGGGTGGTGCCGTACCTACTGAGACCGCGCCCTAAGATGACACCAGAACTGAAGATGTTGGCGCTCAGGATGAAGGGGTGGAAGTAACTACCCTCAGCCAGGGAAATGGAGGCATGGAAGCTAACCCTGAGGCTGCAGACACTTGACCATTTTGTGAAGCTTTTTGTAATTTTAATTTTCAAGAAGAACTATAACCTGTGGTGATAAATTCTATTACCTTGTAGTTTATAACTCTCAATTTTAGTCTATATCAACCTCTAAGGAGGGTTTTATTTCTTTAGTTGCTAAATGTTCCTTGAATGATTTTCTATATATGAAGTCTCAATATTATTATCTAAGGTATGAGGTCACCCAAGTACGATGTCTTACCTCAGACCTTGTCACTAATTATGATGTTATTAGGTCCGAGGTCATCACTAAGATGTTATCCCCATAAAATATTCACCAAATTAATGATGTCTAGGGTCTGAGGTCATCCAAGTATGATGTCTTACCTCAGACCTTGTCACCAATTATGATGTTATTAGGTCTGAGGTCATCACTAAGATGTTATCCCCATAAAATATTTACCAAATTAATAATGTCTAGGGTCTGAAGTCATCCAAGAATGATGTCTTACCTCAGACCTTGTCACCAATTATGATGTTATTAGGCCTGAGGTCATTGCTAAGATGTTATCCCCATAAAATATTAACCAAATTAATGATGTTAAGGGTCTGAGGTCATCGCTAAGATGTTATCCCCATAAAATATTTACAAAATTAATGATGTTAAGGGTCTGAGGTCATCACTAAGATGTTGCCCTCAAAGTTTTCACCAAATTAATGATGTTAAGGGTCTGAGGTCATCACTAAGATGTCTTACCTTAGACCTTGTCACCAATTATGATGTTATTAGGTCTGAGGTCGATTCTATCACTAGAGTACAATGAACCAAGAATTAACATGGAAATTGATATTCTCATTAATAATCTCTTCATAAGATGATACATTTACATGAAATCCCTAGTAACATCATATGTAATACTTTTTTAGATGATCAGCGTTCCAAGAATTGGAGAAAGGTTCCGCTTCGAGGTTTTCTAGCCTGTAGGTCCCGAGTATAACCTCCTTAATCACTTTGTAAGGACCATGCCAATTTGGATGAAGCTTATTTTTCTTCTGCAACGTCCTCTTCAGCACTAGGTCTCCCATGACTATGGGTCTTGATTTTACCCTTTGGCTGTTGAACTTTGTTTTTCTCTGCTGGTAAGCTTCTTTCCTGATTTCGGCGTCTTCCCTTCTCTCTTCAATCAAATCTAGGTCGAGTCTTATCTCCTCCCTTTTCTTCTCAGGGTCATAGGTCTGGACCTTATGAGTAGGGAGTCCTATCTCTTTTGGGATGACGACCTCTGAGCCATGTCATAACATAAATGGGGATTCCCCCATCAGTGTTCTAGCCGTTGTTTTTTAGGCCCATAGCACAACATAAACCTCTTCGGTCCATCTTCCCTTAGCTTCTTCTAACCTCTTCTTAATTCCATCGAGGATTGTTCTATTCGTGACTTCGGTCTATCCGTTTGCCTGAGGTCAGCCAGGAGAAGATAAAAACTACTTTATCCCAACTCTTTCGCATTATTTCTCTAAGGAAGAGTTCTTGAACTAGGTTCCGTTATCCGAGATGAGGGTGTTTGGGAGGCCTTGTCTACATATAATGTTCTTCCAAATAAGTTGGAAGGTCTTTTTCTCTATAATCGTTATCATTGGCTCTGCCTCTACCCACTTGGAGAAGTAATCAATGGCAACTATTAGAAATTAATAATTATTTGCAACCCTTGGCAGGGGACCCACTAAGTCAATTCCCCATACTGCGAAGGGCCAAGGTGAACTGATTGATGTCATAGGCTGATGAGGTTGATGGGGGATAGTGGAGAATCTCTAAAATTTATCGCACCTCTTTACGTAGGCTACATCATCCTTGGCCAAGGTCGGCCATCAGTATCCTTGCGTAATAATCCTCTTAGCCAATGGTCTTCCTCCTATGCGACTGGAGTAAGAATCCTCATGCACCTCTTATAAGATGCGGGGAACTTCTATGGTATGAACACATCTGAGGAGAGGTATTAGGAATCCCTTATTATATAGGACATCTCCTATTATGGAGAACTTTACAGCTTTATACCTTAGTTTCCTCCTCTCTAGCTTTGCTATCGGCAGCTCTCCCTTTCTGATATATCTGATAAGGGGGTCCATCTATGAGTCCCCTAAGTTCAGATTTAGGCAAGGGTTACTAACCTCTTCTTCTTCAATGGTCGCCTTAGGAAGGATCTCAACTGGGACTGTCCTTCTGATGTCTGTCCTAGTTGCTGAAGCCAACCTCGCAAGTGCATCTGCGTGGATATTATTTTACCGAGGTACTTTCTTCATCTTTACCTCTTCGAAACCTTCCCGTATCATTCTTACCTTCTTCAGGTATTTGGCCATCCTTTCATCCTTGGCCTCATAAACCCCCAACACTTGGTTAACAACCAACCTCGAGTCACTATGAAGTAGAAGTCATCTTACTCGTAGGGTCTTTGCCAATGAGAGACCTGCTATCATAGCCTCATATTCTGACTCGTTGTTTGATGCCTTGAAGTTAAACCTCAAGGCGTATTCAACATTTGTACCATCCGGAGCTGAAAGTATTAGCCCTGCACCGCTTCCACTGTCGCAAGAAGACCCGTTAACTAAGAGGTTCTAGATGTCTTTACCTGATGAGAAGTTCCATTTTGACATGATTCCTTGCCTGAAAAGGTATTGATATTCCTCATTTTCGTCTATTCCACTTACAGTTCTCTTGGATACAACCTCTTTTGAATCTCCGAAGACGTTTTTCTTTGACCCCTTAGCAGTTTCTAAGTTATTCTCAACCTCGACCTCTTCCCATGAGAATTCTACAATAAAATCTGCAAGAGCCTGCCCTTTGATAGCCACCCTGGGATGATAAGTAAGGTCATACTCTCCTAACTCAATGGCCCATGTCATCAATCTACCCGACTTCTCAGGGTTGTGGAGTACCTGTCTTAGTGGGGAGTCAGTGAGGATGACCATTGAATGGGCTTGAAAATAGGGCTTCATCTTCCTCGAGGCATGTATCAAAGCGTAGGCCAATTTTTCCATCCGAGGATAGTTTAGTTCTGACCCTTGAAGGGCCTTACTATTGAAGTATGCAGGCCTTTAGATCCCAACGTCTTCCCATACTATGGCTGCACTTATGGATGATTTAGAGACTGCTAGATAAACATACAACTTCTCTCCTACTATGGGTCGAGATAAGAGTAAAGGGGATCCGAGGCAAGACTTGAGTTGGTTAAAAGCCTCGTCACACTCTTTGTCCCATTCGAAGGCCTTTCTGAGTACCTTAAAGAACGGAAGACACTTGTCCGTCGCTCTGGAAACAAATCTGTTGAGCGCAGCTACTCTTCCAGTGAGCCTCTGAACGTCCTTGATACTCCTCGGTGTCTTCATATCGAGCAAAGCCTTGATTTTCTCAGGGTTTACTTCTATTCCCCTCTGATTGACAATGAATCCAAGAAATTTCCCAGCTCCTACTCCAAAGACACACTTCGTTGGATTGAGTTTCATTCTGTACAAGTCCATGATATCAAAGGTCTTTTCTAGGTCTGCCACATGCGTGCATGCCTTTAAGCTCTTCGTCAACACATCGTCTACGTAAACCTCCATAGTCTTGCCTATTTGGTCTTCAAACATCTTATTCATAAGACGTTAATACGTTGCTCCTGTATTTTTTAGACCGAAGGGCATAACCTTGTAGCAGTAGGTCCCTTTGTCAGTAATTAAGGTTGTCTTCTCTTAGACTTCAGCATCCATGAAGATCTGATTGTAGCCAGAGTACGCGTCCATGAAGCTCATGAGACCATGCCCTGCAGTAGCATCTACCATATGATCGATCCGAGGTAATGGATAGCTATCTTTTGGGCAAGACTTGTTCAGGTCAGTAAAATCTATGCACATTCTCCATTTTCCGTTGGCTTTGGACACAATGACTGCGTTTGATAGCCATTCCAGATATACGACTTCCCTGATAAACTCAGCCTCTTCTAACTTTTTGACCTCTTCCCGGATGACATCGTACTTCTCTCTTGAGTAAACTCTTCGTATTTGTTTGATTGGCCTAGCAACTTTAGTCACGTTGAGTTTGTGACACATAACCTCAGGGTTGATGCCAGGGATGTCCGCGTGACTCCAAGCGAAGACACTTTGCCTCTTCCTCAAGAAGTTTATCAGATCTTCCTTGATTTTTGCTTTAAAGGCTTTGTCGACCTGGATGGTTTTTTCCGGTTCGTCCTCATTGAGGATGATGGATTCTACCTCTTCTGCGGCCTCTCCTTTCTTCAACTTTATTTCATCTCTAGGGTCAAGTGTATCAATGTTATAAGTGGTAGTCTCTCGCTTATGGGCCTCTCTCTCTTCAGACGAGTTAAAGTAGCATTCTCGTGCTATGGTCTGGTCACCCTGCAGTTCCCTTACCCCATAGGGGGTCGGGAATTTTAGCATCTGGTGGATCAAACTCTTTAAGGGTTACTCTTCCTATGATGAGGTTATAGGCCGAGAAGACATTTTCGTCCATAACAAAAAAGTTGATCTTTCGAGTTAACCTCTTAGGCCAATCATCGCCCATTCGTACATCCATCTTATACATGCCCAATGGATGGACCTTTTCATCGCCGAATCCCATTAACGGATGATGGTAGGGTACCAGCCTAGCTTTGCTAAGGCCTAGGCTCTTGAAGCAGGGCCAAAACATCACATCTACTGAACTTCCTCCATCTACGAGAATTCTTTGTAGCTCACATCCATGAACTCTTATTATGATTACCAAAGGGTCATCATGTGGAGCTAGGATGCCTTTGAAGTCGAGTTGGGAGAACCCAACCATGAGAGTTTCCATGTCTACCTTCTTTCTCTTCTGCATTGTCTCGGAAGAGGTGAAATTTACCACTTCAAATTTGGCCACTGACTTGGCCTATACCACATGAGTTTTTCGGTCGGCTACTTCATAACCACCCCATGCAATCCCTACGCATATGATATTAACACCAAAGGAGATCATACCAACCCTTTTCACTGGGGTGTTGTCATCTTTTGGTGGGAGGTCCGGATCGTCTTCATCATCGCCATCTGAGTCATCGTCTCTTCTTGCTGGGGTATCGTCACGACATCTGTAGTTTCTCTTCTTCTTAGGGTTATATCTTCCCCTTTTAGGGGCCTTACCATCAACATACTTCCTCAACTTATCGGACTTCAACATCTTTTCAAGCTCATCCTTTAATGTGAAGCACTTGTCTGTAACGTGGCCATGGTCTTAGTGGAACTCGCACCACAAGTTCTTGTTCCTCTTATGCGTAGGAGCCTTCAATTTCTCTATCCATCTCAGAGATCGGTCGTTCTTGATCTCATTGAGGATGTTTTCGTAGCTCACAGTCAGGGGGGTATAGTGTGCAAACTTATCGTCAGCTGACCTTTTCTTTTCGTCCTTCTTTCTTTGGAACTTCCCGCTACTACCGTCGTACTCGTCCTCATACTTTGCGGCCATGGCCTCTTCAGCGTTCATGACCTTACCCGTAGTTGCCAATAGCTCTTCTATGGACTTGGGAGGGTCCTTCGAAAGTTTCCACAACAACTTTCCTTTCTTCAGACCTCCTATGATGGCGGTCATGGCGATATTCTCTTCATAGTCTTCAACCTCAAGTTTTTCTTTATTGAATCTAGCGATGTAGTCTCTTAGGCTCTCATTCTTACCTTGTTTGACATAAGACAGATAGGTGGTCTTCTTTTGAGTTCTTACCCCAAAACAAAAGTTGTGAATGAATTGTTCAGCCAAGCCCTTTAACTTCTCAATGGAATTTTTTGGAAGAGAAGTAAACTAGATGTGCGCTGCTCCCATCAAAGTCCCAGAGAAAGCTCGACACTTCATCTCATATGGTATTGAATAAATGTCCATCGCTGACTGGTACATCTCAATATGATGTACAAGGTTGGTGCTACCGTCATACTTGGGAGACACTATGGGCGATTTAAACTTTGCAGGGGTTGGAAAACTTACTATTCTGGCCACGAATGGAGAGCCTTCTGAGAATCCTCTTTGCAATGGGTCTCGGTTTTTGATGAGGTCTCCTATTTTTTCTTTAAGACGTTGGATGGAGTCATTCCATGGTCTTGTAATGTCGGCTTGGCCGACGTTGTCCCCAACCACCTCCAAGGGGTGGACTGAGTTTTCCCCAGCCGCAGCACAACGTCGGCTGTTGAACTCTTCCTGGTCTCTTCCTCGTCCTATATGGGGTCGGTCTTGATGAGGGTGACGTTGACCATCTTCCCTTTGTGAGACGGCTTCACTTCTCGAGCTTGGCAACCTCCGTCCTAGGTTATTTAACGGGACTAGCCTTTCAAAGGCCGACCCTCTTCTCAATCGATCAAAAGTTGATCCTATTCTTCCTCCACAACCTCGGTTCTGCTGGATAGGATGAACTGTGTTATTCGAAACCTCATATGGCTCCCAACACTCTTATGGGACATCTTCCGCATCTATATCATCATACCTATCCTCGGGGCAAGGGTGTCCTTTCCTCCCTAGGCATAAATGCCTAGGGTCAGCGATGTCCCTCCTCCGTTGGGGTGTAGGGTGGTCTTTGCGTGGTTCCTCGGGTGGTCCCCTGGCTTCAGGATGGGGCTGAACAGCCACCGAAGTAATCGTCTCTGGTGAGACCCCAAGTGGTCTCATTATATTTTGACTGAGTTGTGCGAATTGCTCCTTCATTGCTTGTTGCGTTGCAGCCAAAGACTCCAAGGCTACTACCACCTCCGCCATTTCGATATGAGGCGATGCCTGGCTGAAACTAGGCCCTCCAGCCCCAGGCAGTGGAAGAGGTGGTGGTAATTCCGGTGCCATATGTTAACACAAAAGAGATGGTGTATTAGATGAGCTTAATACCTTAAAGGACCTCTTTCAATGGTGAAATAGCTCCACGCAAGGGGTGAGTCCAGGTTCACCACCAGAGTCTCCGATGAGGTTAAGTAGAAAAAGGGGAAGAGACAGCTTCTCGTTCCCACAAACGGTGCCAAAAATGATGATGCTGGAAAGAGAACCACTCTTCAAGGTGTTTGTAATCTCAATTGAATGTTAACAATGGCAGTATAAGGGTATATAGTAGAAGGGGGTGAGGAGAAGAGGATTAACACTGGAATATAAGTGGTTTAGCCAATCAGGCCTACATCCACTGTGCAAGTGTGTGATTAATATCACTGTATGAGGGCTCTAATGGCCATAGATACAAACCCTCTTTCTTTCTCTCTCTACTGTATATTTGGACAGAGTATCAACTAGGGTTGCTTATTTCGGATCCCTCTCCAAGAAGGAAAAGATAAGTATATATAGTATATGGGGGGTGTAATGCACCACCTTTGCATGCAATGAGCATGTTTGTGCTGATGTAGCCAATATGATGAGGACATCTGTCACTGTCACATGTAGAGAATGATGATGAAATATTCCCCCATGTGAGGGGATTGATTTGTTATAACTGATTGTGTACATGTGTTCCCAACCATACATATCCTATTAAAGGCTCGACCATCTCTGATTGGTCCCAACCTCAGCCTGGAGGAGGACGAGATTGGTGTGGTTGGGTAACTGCTTGATCAGTGGTGACCTTGGCTCAGTGGGAGAGCCGAGGTAAGGCACGTGGAGATGTAATGTCAGCTTGGACCGAGGTAATGATGGAGTGGCACGAACGTCGGTTGATTCCCAGTCGAGGCCGGTTATGATGATGGTGTAGTCCTTGTAACCTCGCCCTGCACCCAGTCGAGGTTGCTAGCCTTGGATGACCTGATGAATAAGTGCCCCTGTGGATCATGAAGACCTCACCAGCTGTCTGACCGTGAGGTAACTAGGACGAGACCTTACTTAGGACGAGACCGATATTTTCCAATCTAAGCTTGTTCTAACCTCGACCATCTCCCTGGCCGAGGTTAACGTCTCTGAGCTGCTGGGTACATTTAGGGCATATCACTAAAAAAATTCCAGATGATTTACCCAGTCTTCCTCCTAGTAGAGTGTGACACCCCGCTTATTCAAATAAGATGTGGCCAATCCGTTACTCCAATAAAAACGGAAATCATTAATGGTCCATTCTTAGCATCACTGTCGTATAATAATAGTACGAGACAACAACCAAATAGTTTTGAAAACCGATGTCATAATTTTACAAGTTTGATAAAAATAATTGAGACAATCCAATTTGTAACAGAAGGTGGATATGAATAAAGGCATATAATAGATTAATAACAATTCTACAAAGCATAACTGAATAAGCTGTCGGTTAACAGACTAATACGAATTGTTACACAAAGTATTACAATAGATATAAATAATAACTGGGGCAACATGCCCGAATATACAGGCGGATCGTATCTAGAATGTCCAAAAGATTGATGCGTCTTCTACAAAAATCCTGCAACATCCACAAAATGCAGTAGTTCCTTGACACCGGGAAGGAAAGATCAAAGCGGGCACCCTTGTGGCGGAGCACCAGAGCATAAATAAG
Source organism: Sambucus nigra (assembly GCA_949130495.1). Classification (NCBI taxonomy): domain Eukaryota; kingdom Viridiplantae; phylum Streptophyta; class Magnoliopsida; order Dipsacales; family Adoxaceae; genus Sambucus; species Sambucus nigra. Next base: position 639,988,721 of record OX422215.1, read on the forward strand.
AACCACATAAGAAAGGGGAATATAAACGGGCCAGGACCCGGTTTGATATGATATACGTGTGAATAAAATGCATGACAGTTATGAATAATAAAGTCATAAGAAGGTTAAATTCGCTCTGCAATATAAGAATCATCCTCACCAATCATTTAAATGCACATCCTAGCGCTATACTAAATCATCACAAATTAAACTACCACTATAATTAAGAGATGTAGCCTAATTCCATTTAACATGCTTAATTTTCCAATTCATAAAATATAATTTCACAAGTCCATTTATCATCGGGGTCATATGCCATAAAGTTGATTTATGGATTCATTACCTCATATGAAATGCCATATTCGTGTGAACAATTACATTCATAATATAACGGTTCTAAGACCATCCTTCTGGGAGTCACCCTTCTGGATGCGCCCCTAAATGCTATCATTTTCCAGGGCCTATATCAAGACCACTTGGGCACCTTAAATCACGTCGCGTGGGAAGCGGCGATATACCTTTGACAGTGAGTCATAACCATACCCGGAATTTCCTCACTTCGAATAAAATAATCATACAATATTACCACCGGTCCTATGGCCGAGGGCTATATTCTCCCTGCATTCACTAACTAGGGGATTTACTTCATTCGCGTAACTTCCCTTATGATAGCATTTAGAGAGGTATGTATATTCATGCCACAATCACAAGATATGCCAATTTAAAATGTACGTTTCTTATTTACGGAACCATATCTGCATAACGATATAAGCTACAAAGTATAATTATCCTTATACTAATCTCCAAAAGTCCACAACAATATTACCCAACTCTTCCCTAGTCCTAGACTCGCTTATTGGATAAGTTAAGACATTAATTTCCACTAAATGATCCCCGAGATAAGCCCGGATGCCCCTTTGCTAACCTAGGGTATTAGTTCCCCTTATATAAGACTATAATACTCTTTATTACTTCATATGAGAAGGATCTTAAGCCTTGAATATAAAATAAAAATACTAGAAACCAAGTTGGAAAATTCTTATAAAACAACAAGATTCCGAATCGAATTGCCCCTGAAAGCGAATCAATTCGGCTGTGAAAACCAACCTTCTGTCTAAGACCGAATCGATTCGGCCTTAACCCGAATCGATTTGGTTCCTCGGACCTGTAGCCACTTTTTTTAGCCAATCAATTGGCTGAGGAGGGCGAATCGATTCGCCCTGGTCGGATTGCCCAGTTATGGCTACGGGATGATATAAACCCTAAATCCCCAAATCCTATTTTCTTCCATCCAACCCAACATCATCCATAAATAACTTCACCAAATCATTCCTACACCATAAATAACTAATATATCCAACTCTAATCATGTCTAAATCAAATACCTAAAGGTTTAAACATCAAAATCATCAAAATTCATAAATGGTTCAATCTCAAGAACACAACTCTATATACAAATTATTTACACTCAATCATACATTTTGCAAGTTAGAAACTTGCCTCAATATTGTAGCCTCAGATTCTTCTTTGTTGCAACAATTCTAAGACGAAATCACCAAACTCTCTCGTGTTTCTCTTTCTCCTCTTTCTCAAGCTCTCTCTCTCTCTCTCTAACTATTTCTATGTTTAGAAACACAAATGAGCTTGAAATGTTCTTGAAAGACTAAAATACCCAAAACATCCAAATTACATTAAGTCCAACATTAATTGCTACTACACACTTAAAATGACTCGTAACATCATAATTAAGTTACAACTAGTCAATAGTACCCCAAAAACACACTTAGCACTTATTTTGACTATCTCACCCATTTCTAGACTAACCGAGCCCTCTAAACTGGCATCCGGGATATCGTACATTATTTCAAGTTTCAATGTCATATTAATTCTTTAATAATAACCCGATTGGAAAATAAATCATAACCGTCGCTTAAAACACAACGACGCAAAAAGATATAATGTTTCACTATTTACATTCACTTAACGGTAAATATGAAAAACTCAGTAAATATTATCTCTTACATCACTTAAAGAAATATTTACTTCAACTTCATTTATTTTATATAATTTATCCACATGGCAATTAATATAAAAATAATTACTCATAAATAAGGGGTATTACATACTCCCCCTTTACAAGGGAATTTTGCCCTCAAAATTTAGGCGTACTTTGTAAAAAGAGGTGTGGGTACTTTTCTTGAATATCTTCCTCTCATTCCTAAGTTGATTCCTCAGCATTATGTTGTCCCCACTGGACTCGGACCACGGGCACTACTTTCGATCTTAGTTTACGCTCTCCGTGGTCTAGAATAGCAACCAGTTGTTCCTCATATGAAATATCGGGTTGTAACTCGATATCATCCAAAGGAATGTGACAATGAGCTCCCTCGCATCTTTTATACTTGTTCAAAGATGAAACATGGAACACATCATGAATTTATTGTAGGCGTTCCGGTAAAGCAAGTTGATATGCTACGGGGCCTACCTGTGCAATAATGGGAAAGGGACTACATAGCGCGGCGCAAGTTTGCCTTTCTTCCTGAATCGCATTACACTCTTCATCGGGGATACTCGTACTAAAACATGATCCCCCACTACCAATTCCACATGCCTCCGATTCGCATCGGCATAGCTCTTCTGGCGATCTTGTGCAATTTGCATGCGGTTTTGAATAAGCTCAATCTTCGAAGAGGTATCTTGGATTATTTTAGGTCCAAGGAGCTTACTGTCTCCTACTTTCAACCAACAAGCATGTGATTAACACAGTCGGTCATACAATGCCTCATACGGTGCCATACCTATCATGAATTGGTATGAATTATTGTATGCAAATGCGAGCAACGGAAGGTATTGCTCCCATCCTCCTTTAAAGTCAAGTACGCACATCCGAAGCATATCCTCCTACATTTGGTTGACTCTCTCCGTTTGCCCATCCGTTTGTGGATGGTATGATGTACTCAATCGCAATTCGGTCTCAATCACCTCTTAAAAAAATTGCAAAAAATGGGATACAAAATTTTGTCTCGGTCTAAGACTATATTGATAGTCACCCCATGGAGTTTCACAATTTCTATAATAAAGATCCGGGCATAACGTGCAGTATTGCAATCCGTCCGTACCGGTAGGAAGTGTGCCGATTTGGTCAAATGATTGACGATAACCCAAATAGAATCATAGCCACTTTGCGACGTCGGCAATCTAGTGATAAAATCCATTGAGATACTCTCCCATTTCCACACCGGTATTTCTAACGGTTGCAACAATCCAATCGGTCGCTGGTGGTCCACCTTCACCAATTAACAAGTGGCGCATTGGGAAACAAATTCAAAAATGTCCCTTTTCAATCCCGCCGACCAATACTGATGATGTGTATCTTGGTACATTTTGTCCCCACTGGTGTGTACTGCAAATCTTGAACCATGAGCATCCATCATGATAGCATGTCTCAATTCTCCCTCATTCGGGACTATAAGTCTTCTTTGGAAACATAACCCACACTTAGAACTAATAGAACATGACTCCGCTCCCTCGGTTAACAACTAAAGTACCCGGTCTTGACTATCTTTATCCCCTCCTTGCACTTTTACTACTCGCATCATAATGGTGGGCGTAATGGTCAAAACTGACATGCATGCTCTTTCTACAACATAATCCTGGCTAAGTTCCTTCCATTTATCTTTCCACACTTTCGCTAGTTCCACCATGGGTCTTCGACTTAGCGCGTCAGCTACTACATTTGCCTTGCCTCGGTGATAATGAATATTGAATTGGTAGTCCTTTACGAATTCTAACCACCGACGTTGCCGTATATTTATATCTTTCTACGAGAACAAATATTGTAAGGATTTGTGGTCCGTGAAAAGACTAAATTTGTCACCCAGGAGATAATGCATCCATATCTTTAAGGCAAACACTACCGCGAAAAGTTCCAAATCATGTACGTGATAATTCTTCTCATGGGGATTAAACTTACGAGACGCATATGCAATGGCCATATGTTCTGGTTGTAGCACACCTCCCAATCCTTGTAGAGATGCGTCTGTAAGACCATATAATCTACTACCGATTTTGGCAACGCGATTAGAGGAGAAGAAGTCAACTTGTCCTTCAACTCATCGAAAGGTAGCTGACAGGAATCATCCCAAATAAATCGTACCCCCTTTTCGGGTCAATTTTGTTAAAGGGCCTAAAATTTTAGAAAAATCCTTAATGAAACGGCGATAATAACCCGCCAAACCCGAAAAACTACGGATCTCAGTTGGCATCGTGGGCTGACACCATTCCCTCACATTGAAAACTTTGTTTGGGTCTATGAAAATACCCTCAGCTGTCACAATGTGCCCCCAAAATTGCACCTCCTGTAACCAAAAGCCACATTTCTCAAACTTGGCATAAATTTGATGATCCCGTAGTGTCTGCAGGACCAATCTCAAGGGTTTGGCATGAGCAACTTCAGTCCGAGAATAAAGTAGAATATGATCAATGAGAACGATGATAAATTGGTCTAGGAAGTCCCAAAATACTCGATTAATAAGATCCATAAACACGGCAGGAGCGTTGGTTAGCCCAAAAGGCATGACCAAAAACTCATAAGACCCATACCTGGTCAAGAATGCAGTTTTCGACACGTCTTGATCTCGAATTCATAGTTGGTGGTACCCAGTCCTCAAATCTATTTTAGAGAAGTACAACACTCCCCTTAATTGATCGAACAAATATTTGATTTAAGGTAACGGGTATTTATTCCAGATGGTTACCTTTTTTAATTCACAGTAATCGATGCATAACCTAAGGGAACCATCTCTCCTCTTCATAAATAACACACGAGCACCCCATGGCGATGTAGCATGCCGAATGAACCCTTGTCCCAACAGTTGCTGAATCTGATCCCTTAACTTCCTCAATTCCAAAGGAGCTATACGGTATGGAGTTCTCGCAATCGGTCGAGTTCCAGGTGCTAAATAAATTAGAAACTCAATATCACAACTTGGGGCTAATCCAGGGATTTCTTGAAGGACATCTTCAAATTCTCTAATAATAGGAATCAAATCTAGGGAAATAACTATTTATCGTGAAGTCTCCTCCTCAATATAATACAAGTGCGTGCTCGAACCTCCCTCCAAAAGAGTCATAGCCACTAAAAACATTTCTTGCCCCGAAATGGCAAAGACTATACTCCTCCCATAACAATTTACCATAGCTCGGTATTTCACTAACCAGTCCATACCCAAAATAACATCATACCCGACCATATCAAGGATAAGTAAGTCGGCTTCAAAGCGCAATCTACCAAGTTCTATTCCAACCCTTTTACAAATAAAAAGTATAAGTGAACCATCACCTATTGAAGACTCCACACTAGTAAAAGTACTTTCGGAAGATTTAAATAACCCCGTCGAATGAGCAAAGTGCCTAGTGATAAATGAGTGTGTTGTGCCCGTGTCAAACAACACTCGACCCACATACCCGTGAATGGGAAACTTACCCTCAACAACTGGCGGCGCTGGTGGTGCTGGAGGAAACAAAGCATCCTAAATATTATACACACGCCTATACTGAAGTTGTCCCTGTTGTAGAGGGATGGCTAGAATAGGTGCTGGAGGTTGTGGAGGTGCCTGTGGATTCTGAGGGCCTCTAGGAAACGGTCCCCCGTTCAACTGTGGACAAGCTCTCATCATGTGACCCTATTCACCACACTGAAAATAAAGGCTCGTAAAATTTTCCAGATGTTGTCCCCGATTATTGTGTCGAAATTGCCTCGCACCTTGTCCCTCTTGGCCTAACTGATGCTACTGCTGAGCATCCTGACCATGCCTAAAACCACCTTCGCCAAAGTTGTAACCCCCAAAGTGTTATTTCTTAATCGAGTCCCCTTGATGGAGGTCCCACTCTCTCTGCTTATTCTCAGGCTATTATGGTCGTGGTAGTGCTCCACCGGCACCATTTCCTCCTTGTTTACTAGCCTGGACAGAATATGTAATCTTCTTACTCCCCTTCAAGTGAAGGCATTGATCCTGGAAATGGAGTAAAGATGCATTCATCACATTGCCAAATGTTTGCATGGCTGGGTTCCCCAACAGGTGCTGCCTTATTCTCCAATTCAAACCCTCGATAAATTTTAAAATCCTCCTTTCTTCTGGAATTACTTCATCCTACAATAAGTTTGCTAAACGAGTAAATTACTCTTGATATTCCTCCACTGATCGCTCCCCTTGAACAACATCTTGTAGCTTCCTCCTCATCTCCTTCTGGATTCCTGGAGGAAAATACTTTTAATCAAACAAAACCCAGAATATCGAGATAGTCATGGTATCCATTTGTTCCGGAGTTGTCACTGATGTAATACCCCATATTTTTATGGCTTTTAATTATGATATTTATTAAGTGAAATTGCTTCTAATTACAGGATTAATTAAATTAATTTGGGATAATTAATTGAAAATTAATTCAGATTTAAATAACTAGTGAGACGAGAGTTACTATTTGATTATTATGATAATGCTGAATATTACTGAGTGAATATGGTAATATATGATTATTGAAAATACGATAGTTTCGATAACTATGTTGGGATGCGCGTGTTAGTCGTGTCAGGACCCAATTTAATGGAATTATGAGTAACTTATTTTTATATCATCCGTACAGTCATTTTGAGGGCGCTAACGTGTTCAGAAGGGTCGAGATAGTCAGAAAACACTAGTCGGGGGTTTAGTTTGGGTTCCGAGGCATTTTAGGCCTAACCGGTAACCCGGGAGGGTATTTTAGTCATTTTGAGTTTTTGAGGAATTATAACCCATGAATTTTAGAATGAATATATCAGTCAACACTTAGGACTCTTAGGGTTATCACAACGAAAAATCACCAACCACAGTTAAAGAGGAAAAGAGGGAAGTTCCTAAAGGAGAAACCCTCAGTTAGAGGCTTTTGCACCACCATCACCACTACCAGATAGATTAGAAAAAGAGAATCATTCCCATACCATCTGCTTCAAAGGATCAGAATCGTCATTCACGGGCAAGTGATTTAACTTGCAATAATTCAGTGCAAATATCATCCATGTTAGTTTAGAATTGGAGAATAACCTTGAAAAATAATGAATGAATGGATTTGAAGAATTAAAATCGTAATATGGGTAGGTTTTGCATGTAGTTTAATTTCTGAGATTATAGCAACCACGAAATTATGATCCATGGGTAGAGAATTATAAAATTTTATTGAGTTATATTATGTTCTTAAAATAAAATAGGAGAACTAGGGTTTTTATGAAAATTAGGTGATTTAATCCAGGAAAATGATGATCCATGATGATTTAATGATTCTAATACGTTAAAGATTATGCAAATATGTTAACATGATGATTAGAATATTTGTTTGGGAGTTTGGGACTTTGTAATGGAGAATTTTGGGGGTAAAGTTTCAAGAACCCGTAACTGTTAAAAGGAATTCTGGGCAGATAACTGCTTGATCGATCGATGGACCCAAGAATGTCGATCGATCGACCCATTTCATCGATCCATCGATCCCTCTGAAAAAAGTGAAATGTTTGCCTTTAAATAATTAAGTAACTTCCAACCTTTATAACTCTTTAGTGATGATTGTTTGAACATATTGGTGCATAGGGAAGACAAGTAGGATGGTATTTGAATCCTGGAAAATTATTAGATTTAATTGAAGTTAAGTAGTAAACTTATGAACATCTGACTAGTGGGGTACGATTAGAATTTGTGAGAACCTAAATATATGTTGCTCCCATTATAATTTGGGGTTAAAGACTGAAAAGGGGAAACTTTAATGACTTATATAACCTTAGAGACTATCGAGAGACTTAGTAACCTTTTTGGGTAGGGTATGTACTCGAAACTATACGTCTAGAATTATCGCACTAAACCTACTACGTAGAATAAATGGGATGATGTTATTATATGTGTGAGACTTACGATATAGGGCTGGAATATAACTATACTAAAATGATGATTACCTAAGTTGTGTGTGTACTCAGTATATGGATGATTATGTGTATGATATACCTACCATACTTGCTATCACGGGAGGTTGGCTTTCAAAAAAGGACCATCTTATCTTTGTGTGCCTATGGGGGGATTTAGATTGGTACCTTAAGGACATAGGATTATGAATGACTTATTTGGGAGTTGATAAGTCAGCTGACCATGGAAGCGTAGGTATGTGCGTGACCCATGGGTATGTGAACTATGTTCGCCTCTAATATGTCTGATTTGTATTGATACGGTTCCTGAGTGATTTGGAACGCGTGATCCTTATGTACGTGATGTACCGGGATTCGATAGCAGAGTATGTGTTCACCTCTACTTAGCCTAGGGGTTCCATATATGTATATATGTACATAGAGTGATTTATATATAAGCACTTGTGACTGGTTCACTGTTGCTTAGTTAATGCGAATAACTAAGATATGTAAATGGGTAAAAAATGTGAGAATGTATATAACACCTGAGATATGAAGTTTTGATTGATATAAATGTGAGATTTAAGTATGACATATTTGGGTAATACAAGTAGACATCCTATATTAGAATGTGAAAACATGAGTTAGTACGGACTAGTTAGATAGTGGCATAACTAGGATGGGTTAAGGGTATACGTTAGGGGTGCACATTAGTTGAGGGGTGAGAAACTCATGTACACAACTAACATGTATATAATATTTATTATTTAATGAAATTAAACACTTGTTGTCTTTAAACTGTTTTCACCTCGGGCTCTGACCCGTTTTACTCCAAATCTATTTTATGTTGTAAAAAAACTTTTTAGGTTCCCAGCCATAGGGACGCCAAGCATAGGAGTTCCATTCTGATGATGTACTATAGCTGTTGTGGAAGCTACATGATCTCGGTATTAGACGCCTTCACATTTATCCTTGGTTCCTTCAGAGTCATTCTATCAGTTAGGGCATGTTGCCCATTCTTATTTAGAGATTGTAGATACCGACTTTCATGATTTTAGATGTTGGTTCATTTATTCAGACTCTTGTATTTGGATTTTATTTTACTCTAGTATTATTATTGGACTGTGTACTCCAGACTCAGTTTATTTCATTTCGTTGGTTATTCATATGGGATTGTTTATGCGATTGATAGTTGATGGTTTAATTACTTGGTTAATTGTTAACTTAAGTAACAAAATTTGGCATCTCTCTATTTTAAATATTAAGTGGCTAGTAATTAATTAAATATTTTCAATAGTGATGCTAAGACTGAACCAACTTGATATTCTGTATTAATTTAATAAAGAAGTAGCTACTCGGTATTTAATTAGTCAGGGTGTCATAACTGACTCCCACCATTGTACGGCTTCCCCTACGAGTTTAAAAGTGGCGAGAATCTTCTTCCGCTCCCCGCTACATTCCACCATTCGAAGATGACGTTGAATATCTTTCTTCCATTGATTTTCCACAATCACATCAACACCACCTTGAAATTCTGGAAGGTGGCCTTTCAGAAAGGATTTTCTAACTCTTTCCCATGCGGAGGGTCCTGTATGGGCATGATCCACCGACGTAGATGGTTGTTGGGCTTGTGGAAGCTGTTGTGCCATAGCGGTCATTGCAACGTTGACTGCCTGGGCAATAATATTAGCCCCCTCCGTTGCATTCATCGTTCCCTGCGGTGGTGGGGGCTCTACGTCCTCTGTAACTCGATTTACCCTTACCGGGCGACCTCATCTAGGCGACATCTGAGATAAAAACTAACTGAATCAGGATGCAACTAAAAAAATTTATCCTTGTAGAAAATTGCAAACACACACAAACAAAATAGTTCTAATAATTGGGCTCTATATCAAATAGCACTACGGTAGAATATGATAAGTCCGCATAGATCCTAAGGACTCTAGAACCTGATGCTCTAATACCATCTGTGACACCCCGCTTATTCAAATAAGAGGTGGCCAACCCATTACTACAATAAAAACAAGAATCATACTGGTCCATTCTTAGCATCACTGTCGTATAATAATAGTACGAGACGACCACCAAATATTTTTGAAAAAAGATGTCATAATTTTGCAAGTTTGATAAAAATAATTGAGACAATCCAATTTGTAACAGAAGGTGGATATAAATAAAGGCATATAATAGATTAATAACAATTCTACAAAACATAACCGAATAAGCTCTCGGTTAACAGACTAATACAAACGGTTACACCAAGTATTACAGTAGATATAAATAATAACTGGGGCATCACGTCGAAATATACAGACGAATCATAACTAGAATGTCCAAAATATTGATGCATCTACTACCAAAATCCTACATCATACGTAAAATGCTGTAGCTCCTTTAGACTGGGAAGGAAAGATCAAAGCGGGTGCCCTTGCGGCGGAGCACCTGAGCATAAAAAAGAACCACACAAGAAAGGGGAATATAAATGGGTCAGGGCTAGTTTTGATATGATATACGTGTGAATAAAATGCATGACATTTATGAATAATAAAGTCATAAGCAGGTTAAATTCGCTCTGCAATATAAGAATCATACTCACCTCTCATTAAGTGCACATCCTAGCGCCATACTAATTCATCACAAGTTAAACTACCCGTCTAATTAAGAGATGTAGCCTAATTCCATTTAACATAATTAATTTTCAAATTCATAAAATATAACTTCTCAAGTCCATTTATCATTGGGGTCATATGCCATAAAGTTGATTTATAGATTCGTTAACTCATATGAAATGCCATATTTGTGAGAATAATTACATTCATAATATAACGGTTCTAAGACCATCCTTCCGGGAGTCACCCCAATGGATGCGCCCCTAAATGCTATCATCTTCCAGGGCCTATATCAAGACCAACTGGTCGCCCTAAATCTCTTCGCGTGGGAAGTGGCCATATACATTCGACCGTGAGTCATAACCATACCCAGAATTACCTCACTTCGAATAAAATAATCATACAATATTAACACCGGTCCTATGGCCGAGGACTATATTCTCCCTGCATTGACTAGCCAGGGGATTTACATCATTCGCGTAACTTCCCTTATGATAGCATTTAGAGAGGTATGGATATTTATGCCATAATCACAAGATATGCCAATTTAAAATGTACGTTTCTTATTTTCGGAACCATATATGCATAAAGATATAAGCTACAAAGTATAATTACCCTTATACTAACCTCCGAAAGTCCACAACAATACTACCCAACTCTTCCTTAGTCCTAGACTCGCTTATTTCATAAGTTAAGATATTAATTTCCACTAAATAATCCCCGAGATAAGCCCGAATACCCCTTGCTAACATAGGGTTTTAGTTCCCCTTAAATAATACTCTAATACTCTTTATTACTTCATATGAGAAGGTTTCTAAGCCTCGAATATAAAAGAAAAAGACTAGAAACCAAGTTGGAAAATTCTTATAAAATAGCAAGATTCCGAATCGATTCGCCTAGGTTTCGTATCGATTCACCCCTGAAAGAGAATCGATTATCTCTGAAAGCGAATCGATTATCTCTAAAAGCGAATCGATTCGGCTGAGAAAACAAACCTTCTGTCTAAGACCGAATCGATTCGGACTTAACCCGAATCGATTCGGTTCCTCAGACCTGTAGCTACCATTTTTAGCGAATTGATTCCCTGAGGAGGGCGAATCGATTTGCCCTGGTCGGATTGCCCAGTTATGGCTACAGGATAATATAAACTCTAAATCCCCAAATCCTCTTTTCTTCCATCTAACTCAACATCATCCATAAATAACTTCACCAAATCATTCCTACACCATAACCAACTAATATATCCAACTCTAATAATGTATAAATCAAATACCTAAAGGATTAAACTTCAAAATCATCAAAATTCATAAATGGTTCAATCTCAAGAACACAACTATATATACAAATTATTCATGCTCAATCATACATTTTGCAAGTTAGAAACTTGCCTCAAGATTGTAGCCTCACATTCTTCCTTGTTGCAATGATTCCAAGCCCAAATCACCAAACTCTCTCTTGTTTCTCCTATTTCTCTCTCTCTCTCTCTCTCTCTCTCTCTCTAACTCTTTCTAGGTTTAGAAACACAAATGAGCTCTTGCAAGACCAAAATACCCAGAACATCCAAAATACATTAAGCCAAACATTATTTGCTACTACATACTTAAAATGACTCGTAACATCATAATTAAGTTACAACTAGTCAAAAGTACCCCAGAACCCCAAAAACACACTTGGCACTTATTTCGACTATCTCAACCATTTCTGGACTAACCGTGCCCTCTAAACTGTCATCTGGGATATTGTACATTATTTCAAGTTCCAATGTCATATTAATTTTTAATAATAACCCGATTGGAAAATAAATTATAACCATCGCTTAAAACACAACGACGTAACAAGATATAATGTTACACTATTTACATTCACATAAAGGTAAATATGCAAAACTTAGTAAATATTATCTCTTACAACACTTAAACAAATATTTACTTCAATTTCCTTTATTTTATATAATTGATCCACATGGAAATTAATATAAAAATAATTACTCATAAATAAGGGGTATTACATAGAGAAATGGGGTTTACGATTGACCTTATTCCTAGAACTATACCAATCTCAAAACCACCTTTTCACATGGAACCTTTAGAATTAAGGTAATTAAAAGTTCAATTACAAGATCTTTTAAACAAGGGTTTTATTAGACCAAGTGTATACCCTTGGGGTGCCCTAGTGTTATTTGTTAAAAAGAAGGATGGGACGATGAGGTTATGTATAGATTATTGTGAACTAAATAAGGTGACCATTAAGAATAAATATCCCCTACCTCATATAGATGATTTGTTTGACCAACTACAAGGAGCAAAAGTATTTTCAAAGATTGACCTTAGGCCAGGCTATCACCAATTGAATATTAAGGTAGATGATATTTCAAAATCAGCTCTTCGTACTAGATATGGTCACTATGAATTTCTTGTGATGCCATTTGGACTAACTAATGCACTAGCCACTTTTATGGGTATGATGAATAGACTGATTAGGAAATATTTAGATCAGTGTGTGGTTGTTTTCATTAATGACATCCTTATTTATTCCCATAGTATTGAAGAACAGGAAAAGTATTTAAAGATAGTGTTGCAAATCCTTAGGAAGGAGAAATTATATGCAAAATTAAAGAAGTGTGAGTTTTGGTTGCCTAGTGTCTCTTTTCTAGGACATGTCATTTACAAGGAGGGAGTGTCGGCTGACCCTCAAAAGATCAAAGCTATACTGGATGGGACTAGACCCACTAATTTGACAGAGATTCATAGTTTTCTTGGATTAGCTAGTTATCGAAGAGTTGTTGAAGAATTTTCCAGTATTACCAAACCTCTATCTAGGTTAACACAAAAGAAGGTGAAATATGAATTGTTTAAGGAAGTTGAGAATAGTTTTCAAGAACTTAAGAATCGATTAGTAACTGCCCCAATTTGACTATTCTTTCCGGGATAGGGGATTTGTGATTTATAGTGATGATTCTAAAAATGGTTTGGGATGTGTGCTAATGCAAAATGGAAAAGTAGTAGCTTATGCCTTGAGACACTTAAAAACCCATGAGCAGAATTATCCAACCCATGACCTTGAATTAGCAACTGTATTTTTTTCTCTTAAGATTTGGAGACATTATTTGTATGGTAAGACTTGTGATATTTATACCGATCATAAGAGTTTAAAATATATTTTTACCCAAAAATAATTGAATATGAGACAAAGGAGGTGGTTAGAATTAATGAATGATTATGATTTAAATAATCATTACCACCCATGTAAAGCTACTGTAGTAGCCGACGCTTTAAGCAGGAAGTCTACAACAAATTTAGCATGTCTCATTACAAATCAGGAACCTTTATTAAGGGATTTGAGAAGTATGGAAATAGATGTACGTATTTATAACAAAGGAGGAATAATCGCAAACATACAAGTACAACCCATGTTGATGGAAAGGATCAAAATTGCACAAGTAAATGACCCACAACTGAAGAATATTAGAGAAGAAGTCATCGAGGGTAAGAGAATTGAATGTGTGCGCCATGTGATGCCCAACTAAAGAGGCAAATTTTATAGGAAAGAATTACTCAAGATTAACATTTCATCCCGAATGTACAAAAATGTATAGGAATATTCGAGAAGTATTTTGGTGGAATAACATGAAGAGGGAGATAGGGAATTTATATCTCAGTGTTTGGTTTATCAAAAAGTAAAAGCTGAACATAAAACGATCAGGATTACTGCAACCCCTACCTATCCCTGAGTGGAAATGGGAACATATTACTATGGATTTTGTGACAGGTTTACCAAGGAGTTCAAATAGTAATGATTCTATTTGGGTAATTATTGATAGGTTAACAAAATCTTCTCATTTTTTTGCCATTAAGATTACCCATTCTTTACAAAAGTTAGCTAAGTTATACATGGGAGAAATTATTAGGCTTTATGGAACCCCAGTTTTAATTATTTCTGATCGTGACCCTAGATTCGTATCTCGCTTCTGGAAAAGCCTACAAGCAACCATGGGAATAAAATTGAATTTCAGCACCGCTTTTCACCCTCAAACGGATGGACAATCTGAGAGAACCATTCAAATATTAGAGGATATGCTTAGGGCATGTTTACTTGATTTGAAGGGAAATTGGGATGATCATTTACCATTAGTGGAATTTGCATATAATAATAGTTATCAAGCAAGTATTCAAATGGATCCCTATGAGTCACTCTATGGTAGAAGGTGTTGTTCCCCTCCATGTGTGGTAGAAGTTGGAGAAAGAAAACTGTTGGGACCAAAATCGATACAAATCACAACAGAGAAGGTAAAATTGATATAAGACCGACTTCGAATTGCTCAAAGTCGTCAAAAGAGTTACGTTGACAATCGACACAGCCAACTAGAATTCCAAAGAGGAGATTTTATGTTCTTACGAGTATCACCATCAAAGGGAGTAATCCGATTTGGAAAGAAAAGGAAATTGATTCCAAGATACATAGGAACTTTTGAAATCCTTAAAAGGATAGGAGATTTTGCGTATATAATAGCCTTACCCCTGAACTCTCTAGTGTGCATAATGTGTTCCACGTGTTAATGATGAAGAAATACGTACCTCTTCAAGTTAGAGAAGATTTGTCATACATTGAGTATCCGATAGAAATTTTGGATCATAAAGATCAAATATTTCTAACCAAGGTAATTTCACTGGTCAAAGTATTATGGCGTAACCTTTGAAGAAGCAACATGTGAGTGGGAAGATGAAATAAAGGAGCGATATCCACACCTGTTGGGAAATTAATGTAAGCCAAGTTTGGGGGCCAAACTTTTTATAAGGAGGGTAGGATGTAATGACCACATTTTCTTATGCCAATATATAATTATTTTCTTTCAATTTCATATCACTTACTATCTAATAATGTTGTATTATTACATATGTGATATTAAAGATTCTTAATATAATAAAACCCATTTTTAAATTTGAAGAATTAAATGTAAAATGAGTCAAATTGATATTTTATGACACATCCTAAGCTAAACGATAAGCTTCATAATTATGATTAATTACGTTTAAATCATGTTTAGCCTATGTGATATGGGTAATGTGTCAATAATATATATATAATGTTAAAGTCATTACACTTTTATAAGGCATGAGATATAGAATTAATTGCAACTACAAAATTTTGAAGTTTTTGGTAAAAATATTCATGTTGAAGCCTAGTTTTGACCATTGTAATATAACAATTGACTTGAGGTATAAACTAGATAGTTGTAGGTATATGAATTAGGTTTGTAACACAATAAACGTTGCATCAAATGGACATTCGAGTAAGCAGATATCATCTTTTTACGAACAAGGGGTAAATAGTCATTTAGCCTTAAATGATATTTTGTCTTACATAGTTGCCACGTGTCATACTTTGATTGGACCAAGTGGAGGTGCTTTATGCCGACCTAAAACCTTTGAAATAATCTCCTCATTCATCATATTTAATCCATTGAATAGGTTTAGCTTAAGGAGAGAGAAACGGGAAGTTTAGGAAGAGAAAGGCGAGGAAAAATTCGGGAAAATTCATAGAAAATTACATGAAAGTCCCTAAGGTAATCCTACCCATAAATCTTATTATATTTTTGGTATTATTAATTGAAATGATAGAATTCATCATTACTAAGAATCAATTATAAAGTGAATTACACAAAGTCTTATAACATATCTTAAGCGAAATGATAAATTTTGGGGTATAAATTGTAATTTTATGAAACTTTAAGAACTTTGTTTTAATTAAGAAGGTTTCAGGGACTAAAATGAAAATATAAAAAGGATGATTTTGTGAATAGAATATTTTCAGGGACCTTTATGAAATATTAAAAATTTATAGTGTGAAATTACCAAAATGCCCTTCATGTGTAAAATGACCCTTATACCCTTAATAACTTTACACCTCGTGCTTGGTTTTAACACCTCCACAACACACGTGTCGACTTTATAGGAAAAGATAAAACACATGTCAATCCTTTAGAAAAAGTTAAAGCACGTGTCACCGTTTAGTGAACTAAGATTGCAAGGTTGCTCCATTACGCGACACGTGAACGCCAACTCACCAAATGAAAGCCTTATCACCCAGACACGTGTCAGCACCTAAATACCCTTGAAAAACTATAAATAAATCCCTTGGATCAGCCATCACATGAAATTATACCAAAAGCTTACAAATAAATAGTGAGAGAAAGTGCGGGGAATGTTTAAGAAGAAGTTTCGTCTCAAGATTAACGAGCGATCCAAGACTCTGTATCTGTAACTTCGGACTTCTGTTCTAGTTGAGTACTCTGACATTCCTTGTGAATTTTATTTATATGATATTATGAAAACTATATATATATATATATATATATATATATATATATATATAGTTGAGTACTCTGACATTCCTTGTGAATTTTATTTATATGATATTATGAAAACTATATATATATATATATATTGGGAACTCCTTTTATTTTCAAATTCATCAGATACCGATGATTGATTCATTTGTGATATGTTTATATTTGTACATATAGACATACTGATTGACATGATTATTGAAAATGATATTGAATATTGAAAATATGATTCGGCCTAAGGGGCCTCTTTACTGACTGACCTTCCTAGCTGGGTTATCGCTGGTGTGCCCTAAATAAGGCATTGTGACGAACAAGTTCGATTGACCCTCAACTACCGAGGAATAATACAACAGAAGCATTCGGTATTACAGTGTACTTGGCCATTAAAATGATATCATTGAAAGAAAAGTTTATTGCCTTTTATTTGTTGCATCCGTTCTATTATAAGCTATTCATTTCTATATACCGTTATTCCAAATTATATACTGTAAGTTTCTATCAATATATGTATATGCCTTCTCTTTTTATTTGAATAGGTATCAATTTTCTGAAAAAAACCTTGGAATGTCTGGAAATTGGATCTCACTTGGCTTTTAGTTGATGTTGTAATAATTTTTCAGGAAATAAGTAGGCTCACGAAGGGAACATAAAAGGACTATGTTGAAGATTCAGCTTTTAGAGCTCCTTTTGTTATTTTAAATAAAATATTTGTTTTTATCATATAGAGAATGTTTGGCTCTTTTGTAATAAAAGTTTGTTTTACTTTGTAACTCTTTACTTTTAATATAAATGAAGTTTCCTTTTAGAAAGCTCTGATGACGCAATTCCTTCACTTTCAGTATTTTACGATTCATAACCATGTGATTGTATTTCCGTTGCATTTAATTTAAGAAACATTTTTAAATCCAGAATATTTTTTGCCTTGGTGGCATGTCAAGACACTCGTTCCCCACTACTATTTTGGGACGGGGTCGTGATAGTGTGTGTGTGGTGGGGGGAAGGGGGGGGGGGGGGCAATGGTGGGTGGTGGAGCAGGGGTGTAGTGGGGAGGGGGTGGGGGGGTGAGTGGGTATATATTTTTATTTAGGTTTGAAATTGTTTGTATATTGTTTGACATTATAATATTGTTTTTATATCCTTATTTAGCTTTGAAATTGGTTAGAAATTGTTTGACATTATAAGTATTGTTTGTATATTCTTATTTAGGTTGGAAATTAGTTAGAAATTGTTAATGTTGAATTAATTGAGTAGATAAATTAGAAGGAGTACGGGGTACACATTTATTGGTTTGTTGTTGCTGTTGGATTATATTGGACGGATGTGGTTGGATATGGAATTTGGTTGTTTAATTTTTTTAAAATCCTTAATTTAATTCACACTAAAAAATCCTTAAATAATTATATTGTCTTAATTTGTTGAGTTGGTTACTTTTGGAAGTGGCACGACCACTGGATTATTGTCAAAATGGGGGGAGGGGGAGCTTTTCACTTTTTTTCTAAAATTACTTCGTGTCACAACCCGTTCGAGAGTGGCATGATCACGGACTTATGATAATTAAATGAAACATACTCTAAATTACATATAGTGTGCATAGATACTAGCCTTATAGTTCTTATCCGTACGTATGCAATACCCTTAGACCCATTCGAGAGTCATTTTTTCTGTAATGAGATCTGTCGAATTGTCCCGTTTGGACAGTTTGGGACTGCATAGTTTCTGTATAATAATATTCTTAGTGGCTCAAACTTGTTACTATTAAAGGAAGTTCTGCAGTCATATCTTAATGTTCTCTGGGTACATACTAGATGATGCGATTTTAAGTGTTATTTCAATTGATAAATTGAAATAACACTCACACTTGCGAATCTACGTCGTGTACTTGGAAAACTATGGGGATATGCTGCTGAATTTTTCTCAAATCGTAACAATGTGCATGAGCTGTTAAGTATATTACATAAATATGTCGTCTTGAATGGTATATGACCACTCACCCTTAGAGGAGATGGAGGAAATAGGAATTAATTTTATAAATTGAATTTGAATTAGAAATTTAAAAATCGAATATAAATAAGACATAATTAAATGAAACATACTATAAATCTAAGTTTTGTTTATACTAATCCACGAATATACGCTTCTTACCTTTAATAGATGATTGTTTGTAGTAGCTGTGATGGGGTATCCTAAATACAAAGAGTGGATGGGTGAGACAAATGGATTGGGGGATGTGTTTCACAGACAAATAGATTGGGTGAGACAAATAGTCCTAAATACATGATTAATTTTTCAATACGTTCGTCACATTAATTTTATGCAGAAAATATGAAGCCCGTGAGAACAATAAAAGACGAAAAACAATGGCACAATCAGACAAGAAATTTAGGTTGTGGTTGTCACACGAGGTAATTATAACGAAGATGGTAGTTATTAAATGTGACATTATAATATTACTTTACAACTAACCTAATTAATTTATTTATATTCTCAGCATTTAAAGACGGGTGATGTGACATCAAGACTTGCCCGTCTAGCCACTGAACCCTTGTTCATGGCATAAGAGTACAAAAAGTATCGATTAAACGGTTACGTATTCGGCGCAAGGGTGTACGAGGAAAGTACAAATGCCCACCGGGGGGAGGGGGGAGTTATGTGCCACGTATTTTTATCAATCTTTATTTCTTTTGATTTTTAGTTTTCCCCCTTTTTTGTCAATTTTTAAATGGTTTCTTTTCAGTTTTCTTTTCATCCTGTTTTTTAGTTCTTCTTTTTTTTTTGCATTTTTGCGGCTTGGGCTGGTAATTATTTTCCATATTTTTTTAATCTTTCTTTTATTTCCAATTTTGTTTCTTGTTTTTGAATCATAGTATGTCCATATGCCTTTAATCTTTGTTTTATTCGAGTTTGTCTTCTGTTTTTTAATCTTAGTATTTTCCAGATTTGTTTTTTATTTTTTAGTATTTTCGTAATATATTTTTATTATTTCCAACATTTTTTAGATTATCTTCATTTATTTCTACATTTTTATAAATTGTTTTTTTTTCCTCAGAATTTTAAAATTAGTTTTATGTAACTTTCAGGATATCTTTTAATATTTTTAATCTTTCGAGAACATATTATTGTTTTTTTTTCATTTTCATTTGATTTGATTTTTTTCCAGTCAATTCAATATTTATAAATATCTTTTGATGTTTTCTAAATTTTCGAATGATATTTTTTCTAATTTTCACAATCTTTCAATTTTTTTTAACATTGTTAGATTTTTTAAAAGTATTTTCAATATTTACCTATTTCTTTAATTTTTAACTCTCTCTCTCTCTCTCTCTCTCTATCTCTCTCTCTCTCTCTCTCTCTCTCTATATATATATATATATATATATATATATATATATATATAAACTATTTTTAGAAGTTTTTTAAGTATTTTTTTTATATTTTTACTTTTTTTAGTAGCAATATAATATAAAAAACTTAAATATCCCTTCACTTCGGTTTTCACCAAAATGTTCCTGGCACATGACCACTTTTGCATTCATATATTTAATGGTGTTAGGATTAGGGTGTATTGGGTAGTATTCTAACATGTTCGGGGCATTATGTAAAGAAAATGAAAAAATATGATAAAATTCAGGGGGAAAAGAATGAAAATGCTTGTAAAGTTGATCCTAGCACCAATTTGATCATGGTTAACTTGTCTAAGTTGAAGAGCAACGAACATGTGAGTGATGAGCCATTTGTTTGTGTATTTCAAAAGGTCAAGCAAGTGTTTTACTCGGAGTATATCAGCAACGACCCGTGGTCAATCATCTTACATGCGCCAAAGCGTCTAAACAGTAGTGTGGACGACTTGGCTGCTCCTACCGAATATCAATCCATTTTTTATGATAATCGGAATTTGAAATAATTTTTAGATTTGTATTAAGTATTCCAATTATCGGACAATAGTTTAATGCTTTTAATTCATTTGCACGTGATCTGTTTAGTGCATGTAATATTTAAATTCAATTCTTAAACATTAATTCAAAGTCCATGTCCAGTGGGTGTGTGTGCATTTATACTTGATCAGTTTAGTGCTTTTAATTCATTTGTACTTGATCATTTGCTCTCTTTCTCTCTTTCCTTTGTATGTGTGTGTGTGTGTGTGTGTGCGCGCGCGCGCGTGCGTGCGCGTGTGTGTGTGTGGGGGGGGGGGGGAGAGTTTTCAACTTTTTTATAAAATTACTTCGTGTCACGACTCATTAGAGAGGGGTATGACCACATAAAATGTTTGTATGTCTTCTTCAGGTGTGTGTGTGTGTACAGGTGTGTTTGTATTCCTTTAAATCATTTGGATTTGTACTAATAATAATGATTTTTTTATAGAAAATGTCTCCTTCGGGGATTAAGGCAAGGATAATGATGATGTCTTCTCCAGGGATCAGCGGTAGCGGAGGCGACGAGGGTTCATCGGCCCCTAGGCTCCCCAAATGGGGCAAATTGGGAATGGTCGTTGAGAACAAGACGAACATATTGACTAGATCCCTCGAGCTGGTGAAGACGATTATCGACCCGAGGTACACCAATTGGAGGGAGGTACCAAATGAGCTCAAGTTAGCTATTTGGGTGGCACTACAGGTAATGTATTTATATTTATATTTATATTTATATTTATATTTATATTTCAATTTCAATTTATATTTATTTGCAACTTACACTTATTTTGTATTTGTTTGACAGGAATAATTCAGCCTGCCCCCAGAACTCTGCGATTCTGTGTTGGAGCAGTTGAGGGAGAAACACACGACATGGAAGAAGAATTTACGGACCCGGTACTTTGGGAAAACCCAGGACTCCATTATCAGAATGTGTGAGTCCATCCCGCTGAAGGAGTCGATCGCATTGGCATAATTGCAAAAGTTCATTGACAATGAGATTAAGGAACGAAAATTGGCATCTCGCCAATCGGGGAGGGAAAACCGAGCAAAAAAGATGGACGTGCAATACTTCGGCCGTACGTCTTACGCTGAGGTGGAGAATAGGATGGTAATTTTTTATTTTTCTATAATTATAGAAATATGTTATTCTGCATTATTTTACCTTACGTTACTTACTAATTTTGCATTATTTTATTTCAGGGAACGGGGAGTGGCCCTGGGGGTAGGCCACATAGGCTCGATGCCTATGTGTCAATTCGGACGAAGAAGGCCAAGGATAAGTTGGTGTCCTCGAGCTTCGGGGCCATGATTGTAAGTAATCCGACAGTTTAATTTTTGTGAATTGCGTTATAATTTTTTATTTACTTATTTAACTAATCGTGTGCTTTTTGTTATTTCAGGCAAATCTTAAGGAAGTGCATTAGTCGCAGTCTGATGCCGACAAGGAATCTTTGTCCACGGACGCACTCAGCTAAGTTCTTGGCACTAATCGCAAGGGGAGGACTAGGGGGTGAGCTCACGGGTGGGCAAATCTAGGATCATCGTAATGGAGACGAGCAACACTGGGTTAGCTCGTCAAGTGGACACGCATGACGTGAAGCTATCAAGGTTGGAAGCGATGGTCCTAGATATGTACGCATTCATGAAGCGTGATTTGGGCAGAAAGGGAAAGGGCAAAGGGAAGGAGAAGGTGGTGAAGGAGGAGGTGGAGGAGGACGAGGACATGGACATGGACATCGCTTCTTCATCCCCAATACGCGCGAACTTTCCACTTCATGATCCAGTCCCATACTTGGCTCCCGTCGAGCGGCCTATGTCAACAATTGGTTGGCCAAGCATGTTTTTACTCGGCATATTTGATGGCAAGAAGATAGAGAGGGGGTTGAGGAACGGAATACAATCCCAGGTATGCCGGTTCATAACCGTATCCTTCAATACATCGAGGCCAAGGTGCTCGTCACGCGTGTGATAACCACCAAGGAGAACTCCACATTATGGTTGTGCGAACAATGCGGCGTGACGCATATTGAGGGGTGTCTCAATGCATATATCGTGTGGCCTTCATTCCTCCTCAAACCTACCCCAGACACTATGGTATTACATTATTTGTATTTATTTTTATTTGGACACCTGCATTATATTTGAATTGTTTTGAGTTGTTACATTTTCATTTGGATATGGATTGTATTATTATTTTATTTGGATATTCAATTATATATGGAATGATTTGGTGCATTATTTCTATTTCATTTGGATATATGCTGTTTGAACAGGTACAATTTTGCTATAACAGGTACAAATATACTGTTGTGCAGTGGCAGTGGCCAAATTGCCCTGTAGTTTTTTTTTAAATTCTGCCCAAATTTGGCACGGTCAATGACCATGATAATTTTTTAAAGTTTTTCACTGGTTTGTCACGGTCTTTAACCATGAAAAATCTTATCAAGGTCAAATACCGTGACAACAAAAGTTGTCACCCCCAGACTTGTCACGTTCATTGACATTGACAAGTTGGACTTGTCCGATCAATGACCGTGACAATCCGACAGTTTTGATGCAGTGACTCTTTTTTTACTTTATGTGGATAATATGGTAATCACCAGTGATGATGTTGCTGGAATCTCTGCACTTAAACTTTCTCTTAGCTCTCACTTTGATATGAAAAATCTTGGTCCTCTCAGCTATTTCTTGAGCCTAGAAATACTCTCTAATGCATATGGTTATTATCTCTCTCAGGCTAAGTATATTTCTTTTATAATCAATTGAGGCAGTCTTACTAATTGCAAGATAGCTGTCGCTCTTCTGAAAATCAATGTACATCTTAAATCTAAATAGTACTTCTCTTAGCAATGTGACTCTCTATTGACAATTAGTTGTAAGCTTTTTCTATCTTATAGTTACTCGTTCTGATATTGCCTATGTGGTTCATATTGTTAGCTACTTCTTATCTGGTCTAAGGATGACTCATTATGAAATTGTTTTACGTATCATTTGCTACATTAAGGGCACTATGTATCATGGTCTTTACTTCTTTATTCACTCTTCCCTAGTTCTTAGAGCATATTCAAATGTTGATTGGGCTGGTGATCCTATCAATTGTTGTTCTAGTATTGGATATTGATTCATTTGGGGTGACTCTATTATTTATTACTGAATCAAGAAACAATCTATAACGTCTCGATCAAGTATAGAAGCCGAATATCGAGCTCTTACTGATAGTACACAGGAACTTCTCTAGCTTCGTTGGTTACTTTAAGATATGAGAGTTTTCTCTTTCGCAACCACTATCCTCAGTTGTGACAATCAAAGTTCTATTCATATTTCTCATAATGACGTCTTCCACAAACGGATCAAATATATTGAGATTGATTTGTATGTCAATATTTTCTTAGTGGCACTATTCATCTTCTCTCCGTCACTTCCGCTGATCGGACTATTGATATCTTCACCAAAGCACATCCTTCAGTGTGTTTTCAAGACCTAGTTACCAATCTCAAGTTGAAAAATACTCCACCATATTGATTTTACGAGGAGGTATTAACTATACCTCACCCCACCACAACCTCCACTGCCTCCATACACCCATCACTATCTCCACTACCTCCACCATTATCCCCACTACCTCACTACCTCACCCCATCACTACCTCCACCACTCCTCATTTTATTATACCTTATTCCCTCTCCCTTCACTATATATAGGTTGGACATATAATGTAAACTCACACTTGTAGATATCAATACAACACATCCATCTCTTTCTCTCTTTAAATCATATGTTTACATTGATCAAGAATTTTATTACGTCAAAGTTAATCATTTTTTTTGTTGTATCTTAACTCCACATTAACAATGAACTTTAATTTTTCTTTTCAACTTCGATCCGATCCTTGGATAAAATTTCAATTCATCTAACTAAGCACATTATAAAGTTTCCACTCTTTGGTCCGTTATAGAATCCATAATACTTGATCGAATTTTTAAAACGATTGCACAAAATAATTATGTTAAAGTAAAAACTTCACTAAACATTCAAAAAATTTTAAATTGCAATTATCAAACTAATCTGGTCCTTATTAATCAATATTTAAGAATATTAAGATGTCAAACTTCATCATTTTTCTTACCCATATTTTGTAGTTTAGCTTAGCTCAAAATTTAAAATGAACTTTAACCCCTACTTTTCAACTTCAAAACTTGGATAATTTTTTTATCTAAAAGGAGGGGCTATTTTATGTATAGTCCAACAACTTATGGAGACTTATGCTATCTTTGCTCTTATATAATATTGATTGTGTGATAATATAATTCTATAATAGTTATAATTCATAATATTGCCCTCTCACAATGTAATATAACACTATTAAGCCATCTCAAAGCATTGGGAAAACTACCATCGTATTAATTTGCCCAATTCTTTTGGTAAAATTAGTACCCTAGAGCCTTAAACAATGTAGCATTTCATAAAAAATATGGAAAATTTGATAGCAAACTCCATTAAATTGTCCGTCCAGGTATGTTGCATTCAGTGGCGGAGCCTAAACAAAATTAAGGGTAGGGCACTGTTATGGACAAATCATCGAGCAGTTTTGGAGGTTCGGGGGCGGGAGTTCCTGAGATGAAATTTTCTAAGTTACTTTTAGATTTTACAAATATTCAATCATTAATTTTTACTTCTAGACAATTACAAATCAAATAATATAATCTCGACTACAATAGCACAAATGCAAGTAGTATGTTAATAAAATCCCTAAACTAGAGAAATACTATCACGTTGGATGGCACCAAGTGTTCGTACTCAACACAAATAAGGACACGACATGTGTGTACATTAAAATTTTGTATCTGTATAGTGGGAAACATCTGAGATACATAACACATACATACATATCATATCATTATTTGTATTGAGCCCGGATACATGGTGCCCTCCACACAGGATATTATTTATCCCTAAACTAAACAACAACTTGCAAATCCCTAAAAAAATAAACAAATCATAATAAATAAACTTTAAACAAAACAAAAACATCAAAATAAATCAAACATTAAAAAACAAAAAGAATAACCATAAACTAAAAATAATAATAAGAAAAACAAACTAACTATATTAAACCCTTAAAATCCTTTTTAAGTATTGCAGATTTACTCTAAAGTTTTCTAATTTTTTATTTCCAAATTTCTGAGTGGGAATTTGCCCCACCTCCATACACCATAGCTCCATCACTGATGCATTTAGATTGCCACAGTGAGAAGATTTGTTGTCTTTTAGCGCTTTTTGCCATTCTTGTTTTTTTATTTTTCACCCTTCTCATGACAGTTGGATTGTCTCAAAGATTTTTATTATCTTTGTCATAATTTTATTTAATGCTCCCTTTTTTGGTTAAGCAAAATAGCATTGGTCAAAATGCTTCTAGAGACTTACATTGTTATATTTAACAAATTGTGTAGTTATACAATTATTTAATTGTTTGGGACAACAGCATCCTAAACGTTTTAAAAGATAATAAAGGATCACAATCTAAACCCCATAAGTCGTTGCACTTCACACTAAAATTTTGAAGTAACAAGACTAAAGACCTCATTTCATATCAATTAACCTAACTCATGCACAAATATTCACTATTTCGTCCTATATAGAATCCATACAACTACATCAGTTTTTTTTTTTTTAAATTTATCAACCAAATACTTTGAAATTTCATACCAGTTTCCAAATGAATATTCAAATTACATTTATGGTCTTTTAAATTAAATACATGAATATATTTGAAGTCCTCACATAAAAAACACACGAAAATACAAACGCACGAACAAATGTAATACATGTATATTTTACACACACATACATATTTATTGTGACACCCCGCCTAATTAAATATCGCGTGATCAGGCCTTTATTAAATTAAAACATAATTTACATATGGTTCATTCTTAGCATCACTGTCATTTTTTTTAAACTTTACTAACCACCTAGTATTCAAAAGTCGATGCCAAATTTTATCTTTTATTAGAATAATAAATAAGCAAGCGAAAAACTAAATAAATCATTCACCACATGTAATATCTAAACCAATGGATAATAAAATGAATGAATTAAAAAAATCTTGCCGAATAAACCGTCGGCTATAACCAAACCAAATAAAATCCAATAATAACAACCAAATCCAATACAAGCCTGAACTGAGATAATAAATTTGAAAGGGGCAGCAGGCCCAACTGAAACTATAGCTGAAATAGATTCCTACACTAGGACTGAAGAATAGACGCGTATAATCTAAAACTCTGCAAGCATCCACCCGTGCCGCAGCTGATTATACCTGAAGAAGAATATCAAGTCTGGCGTCCCTCTGGCTGGACACCTAAAAGGTTCTGAAAATATTTTTATATCAAGAGTTAGTACTCAAAACATTTTGAAAATATTTAGCAAGAGTTTATCACAGTTCAAAATCGATTATTTATGACACAAGTTAGGTTCACATACACTTTTTTGAGTTTCCTCACCCCTCAACTATTGTGCATGCCTACCGTTCTCTACTTAGCCCACCTAGCTGTACTACCCAAGCTAACTAGACATAAGTAACTATCTGGACTATCGTCATCTCTAAGTACATGTACCGCCCATACAGTACGTTATCTGAATTAACATTTCTCGTATGTTAATTATTTATCTTGTAACATTTCACATATCTTATATTTCAATTTTTATAATTAAGTCTCAATATTTAATTTACTAACTCAGATATTCACTATCTAACTTAATCCATTAATTAAGTATCACTACTTAATTTTCCTTTCATATATATATATATATATATATATATATATATATATATATATATATATATATATATATAACATCTGCTAGTACTACTATCACTCATAAGTAGAATAATCATAAAGTATATATTTTACCCACAATATATACTATAATTGCATACTTTGTAATCACATCCCCGTATCACAAATTAAGGATTTATTGGCTTGGAATCCTACCTCGATCACCAACAGTGATTTATATATCCCGGCTCAGAATCATACCTCGATCACCAGTAGTTATTAAATTGGCTCGGAATGACAGCTCGATCACCTATAATAATAATATCTAGATTGGCTCAGAATCATACCTCGATCACCAATACTAGTCATCTATATTGGCTCGGAATCATACCTTGATCACCACTATTTATTTAGTATAATTTCGGTATTCACACAACCTATGTATTACTATCCATCAATAGGTATTCACACAACCTGATCATTCACATTTAGTACGTAGTATATTTCTCTCTAATACTTACCGTACATTTTATTTTACGATTAATCTCACTATCGTATAAATTAGAGTATTCACCCAACTGTAAGGGTCCAAGTTACCCCTTTTATAAATTTCAGTAATTAATTCTAACTTCCCCTACTGGTCGATACATTAACAAATTAAATTCCTGAAATTCTTTAACCATCTCCCACATTAGTTATGATTAAATTTAACCCAATCTCATTCTCGTCTTAATCCTCTCAATACGACTAAACCATACCCCTATCATAAGCCTACTTTAATATATTACTCTCTCAATATTACTTTACCAAAGTCCTCAAAAATCTCACAACAACGATTTAGGGGTTTAAGGCAAAAAGGGGCAATTTTCAATTTTCTGGGTAACTGAATCGATTCGCCCTAGGCCGAATCGATTTGATTCTGTACAGTTTTTGCACTTCATCTTCTTCATGCGTTTTTACCCGATTTTCACCATTTTTACTCAATATGATTCTCATGCTACTCCACCAAATCCAAGACCACATGTTCCTAACCATTTCTACATGCGCGAGGGTAATTTCTAATGTAAATCGGTCATTAAAACATTAAAGTTACCGATAAAAAAGGATTAATTCAGCAAATCCTCAAGAACCCTATATTTTAATATCCTCCATTAATACTCATATGAAACCCAGATGTAAATTCGTAGAACTTTCTAAAAATCTTAGATAACTTGTCCTCTACAGATTTTCATTCAATCTACATGCAATATCTTACCCAAACATGTATAAACATAGGTTTTTCTTCCAACCATATCAAAGAAATCAATATTTTTCATACCCTAGTCACATTGGTATTATAACTTCATATTAATTTATAATAAACAACTTGCCTTAATAGAATGGGTCTGATTTCGTGGTGTTCATGATGGATTGATGGTTCTCTCTTCAAATCCATACTCCTTAGATGATTAGGATGCGAGATCTAGGTCCAATTCTTCAAGAACACCTCCTAATCCTTGAAAATGGTTTCTCTTTTCACTCTAATGGCCTCCTTTGGGTTTATATGTTTCTTACCCTAACCCCGATCTCTAATCATCAGATATAGGACTTTAAATTTTGTAGGTCCTTTAATCTCAATTTGCCAAATGACCAAAACCCCCTAAATGGATGCCGGTTTGGTCTAAAATTGACTCGGAACCCAAACTATACCCCGGGTACACTATTCCGACTATTTCAACCCATTCAGAATCATTCGTGACCTCTAATTAGTCTACACGTGACTCTCGGTTGAGATAAAATAAAATACGCACATATCACTCGTTATGCCGTTTAACACTAATCATCAATTTTTTACTTTTAACACTTAGTAAATATTATATCATAATATTAATCAGTATCTATCTCTCGATTAATATTTAATAATCACATTTATCATTTAATCACATTAAATTACTTCACTCGCGTAATTTAAAAAAATTATGTTTTCGCAAATAAATTCCCGAATTGATTAAATTTCAAATACGCAGAAATATGGATTATTACATTTATCTACCGAGAATTAAAAGATACAAAATAAAATGAAAGAATGAGAATAAGATGTTCACATTATCTTGATCGTTTAAAGATTAAAAAAATAAGGCTTAAAGAAACCATGCTTGATTGGAAGTGAATTGGAATATGGATCGATTTTCGATTTGGCATTGCCACGTATCTATCTTCCAATATTTTCTCCCGAGTTATGAAAATAAGTTACTTTCTTAGTCATGTCTCATTTAAGTCTCGTTTGACTTTTATTTAATTATATTGGTTTTATTTTTTAAATATTTTAAACTAAAATATTTATTACACCCATTAAATCTTAGTTTGCACTTCTAACCTATGTGATCAACAGATAGTCACTTTCCAATCTCAATCCTTCTCTTTTTTCTTTCTCTCCAATCACAAAATCAATATTAGATGTGTTGTATATATGTGTGTGTGTGTGAGTGCGTGTGTATGTATATATATATATATGTACGATTTATGTATATATGTTAGCGATTGCGTACGAATGCATGAAAGTTTGGTATTCATGTTGGAAAACATAAGGAATTAAGATAAAAGGTTGGAGGATTTTACCAAAAAAATTTCTAGAAACCTGACAATTTTAGTCGACTAAAAGCCCAGGTTTAGTCTACTAAAACTTTTCTGTTTGAGTTTTAGTTAGTTGTCTCAAGGGTTTTAGTTTGGTGTAAAAAGTTTAGGTGACTAAAACTAGTTTTGGTCGATTAAAAGAAAAATTTAGTCGAATAAACCTCCAAGATTTTATGTAAAATAAAGTTGGGTTTAGGGCTAAGATTTAGGTAAAGTTTGAGGTACATTAGAGTGGGTTTAGGTGTGTAGGTTTTGAGCGTTTACAAGCTAAAATATGCAATTTTACTTTTGTACAATGGATTCTAAAGTACAATAAAATAAAGTAGTAATCAACTGAGCTTCTGAGTTTTCTTTGACTTGCTTGAATCATTAATTGTGGCTTATGGTGTGATGCTTGCACGAGTTTAATCTCTATAAATTGTGAGACGCATGAGCTTGCTTGTTTGACTGTTTGATGACTGGATAATGCTTGGTGCTTGTGATCTTCATTGCCTTGGTTATGATCTTCATTGTATTTTCATGAATATGATTGCGTGGTTTCTTGGATGATGTGTTCTTGATAAAATATCTCACAATGTATTGAGTGCATGTTTTACTCTCAAATACATTTAGAGAGAGGATATTGAAGTTGTGATCTTATATCGATTGTGTTCTTATCATACAAAATCTTTTTGGTATAAAACATTTAAGACCTATTTTGTTATCAATTATAATTCGATTTTCTATGTTTAAATACAATTATGATAAGAATTTGTGTTTGGGACACCTGTTTTTAAATACCGAATTATATTTTTTAATGTGATATAATTAAGATTATCAAAAAACAACAAAATGGTGTTTTCTAAATTCTATGTTTTTATTTTTCAACTCAGAATTATTCATTATTAATATTTTTATCCATTTATACCTTAATATATAATATACATACATAATACATTTATATGTGTTTAATTCTAATAAATAAAATATATAGATATATGTCATGTACAAAAAATTACATATATTTATATTTTATTAAATTATATAATATACAAAGTTCCATATGTTAAAATTATCAATACATACATGATATATATACATTTATGTATGTATGTAAGTAAACAATTGTATTATGTATGTATGTTATGTATATATAATTAAATTCCCCAACATACCTCATTAAAATACATAATGGACACATGATATATTTATGCATTTATGATGTATGTATGCATGTATATATGTATATACGTATGTATACATTCATGATCACGTATCATATGTGTACCTCTTAATAATATATCTATCAATAAACTCATTTAAAAAAATATCAAAAAATATATTTTGCAACCAAATTTTGTATATACATGATCTCCATAATGAGAAGATCATCTATAAAAAAATTCATCCAAAAATACAACTTGAAAGTAAGTGATTTGAAAATTGGATGAAGAGGTGCATTTTTAACCATTGAAACTTGTGATCATCATTTCACTCTCTTCCAAGTTGAATTTTGGGATGTAACTATTTATAAATGACTCCTCATTATGGAGATCACGGACACCAAATTTGGTTGAAAACATATTTTTTTTACTATTTTTAAAAATGGGTATGTTCATAGGCATGTTATTAGGAGGTATGTTGGAGAGCCTTACCATACATATACATAATGTATAATATAAATATACATGTTTGTTAAATTTTCAGAAAACTATATTTAAAAGCAAGTTTACCAAATGCACACTAATATTTATAAACAAAACAACCTCAAACAATATCAAAATGAAAGAAATTAATCACATACATTAATACATGTACATGGTTCGACAACTTACCTACATCCACAGAGAGGTTAATATGTTCTTATTAGTGTCTGTCAATGATCGAAGTTACATTCCATTGCTTGGGCTACGGTTTACAATTTATAGATGTAGAAAGTAAGTAATTGAGTGTACAAGTAACTCAATTACCTTGTAGATAACTCGTGGTGTCCCTGAATATCTCCTCTGAGATTGTTTGTAACCAATTTGAGTACATCTCTATGAATTTTAGTACATGTTAAATACATGAGTCTAAATAAATAACTTATTTGGGCCGGGAAGTACAATGTGCATGCTGGACTGGTCGACTTGTCTCTTGGGATGAAATAAATGAGCCCCCACAATTGCCCCTAAAATTTTTGGGCTAAACTTGTGGGCCAACAGATTTTAAATAAATCCAATTCCCATGGACTATTTTTTTTTAAAACCACTGTGCCAAGCTTGCAAGACTCGTGAACTTGAGAGGGTACGCTCGTTCGAGGTAAAAAACCATGGCAGATTTGTGATTTCTTTGAAGAGGTAAGGGCACATTTTTCTGAGCAGACATTTTTAGTGCAAAAATCCTCATTGGTACTTGTGCTCCATCATTAGCTCGAGGTTCAAACCCAGATACATCACTTCCAACCGTCATCTTTCAAACGCTTCTTATCCACTAAACTTCCAGTGTGTTTTCTTCTTCTTCTTCTTCTTCTTCTTCTTCTTCTTCTTCTTCTTCTTCTTCTTCTTCTTCTTCTTCTTCTTCTTCAGTTTTTCGTATTTCATAGAACTTTCCATTCATTACTATAAGTTTTTCTCATCTTCTCTTTGCTTTCACTACTTCGATTGTTCTTCTTTTGTTGCTAGAGTTTTTTTTATCATCTATGGCCCTTCTAGACAATAAAACGATAACTGAATTTAGGAAGTCTTATAATATTCCTTAGTGGGTGGAAATTAACTGTGCCCCCATCCCTAAAGATGTTCGTGACATGGGGGGGGGGGGGCACTGGATTCATACCCTCTTGATCACATAGGGTGGTTTAACTTTTCCCCCATACCCCCTTTTCTGATATTCTTCAAGTACTTCGATGTTGTCTCTTCTCAATGCGCTCCAAATGCTTGGAAATTTATAAATGGGGTCCATAGAATAAATGAATTGTGTGGGACCAACTTAGGACTTGTTGATCTCTATTACTGCTACATTTTTTGCGCACCAATGACGGTATTCTGTACTTGAAAATGAGAAAAGATGATAGGGTTTTAGTTGTGAATCTTCCAGACACCCATAAAGATTATTGGGAGCATGGCTTTATTGCTAGAAATCAGCAACATCCTCCCTAACCTAAGGGTGAGAGGTATCGAGGTCCTTAGATCCCTGACTGGGGGGAGGATCATATATGTCACTTTCTCTTCACTTGTGTTTGCTCACTGTTTCTTTTTCTTTTGTTTACTTGCTCACTACTTTTGTTTCTTGTCCTCTGATTTATATTTTCTTCTTTAGTTTTTGCAGATCGCAATAAAAAATAAGAACCTAACTTGAGCAAGGTGAGAGTTATTGATCTCCTCAAAGCATGGAGAGTCCAAGAGAGGTTTCCTGACGATGAGCACCCTTATTTTATAACTTATCTGTTAGAGTACAAGAATACCACCAGTAGTTTCATTGCTCGATCGATTGATAAATTCCATGCCTTAGAAATTCTTGAAGTAGGGACCTCTAAACTAATTGTGGTCTAGGAAGAAGAAGAAGAAAAAGAATAAGAAGAGGAAGGAGAAGAGGAAAAGGAGGAGGAGGAGGAGGAGGAAGAGGAAGAGTAGGTGGAGGAAGAAGAAGAAGAAGAAGAAGAAGAAGAAGACAATGAGAGGCATCCCCTGTGAAGAGGATAATGTTGAACATTGATGATGGCGATCAGGCTGTAGTGTCTTTGAAGAGATTAGAAGGGGGTTCCCCTAAGTTTAGTGACTCCATCTTGGGGGCCAAGGGGAAAGAGAATGAGAATGAGAAGATGAAGAGAGAAGAAGAAAAGAGAAGAATATGGGAGGATAAGAGAGAGAGAAAAGAATAAAGAAGAAGAAAGTAAGAAAGAGAAGGCCAAGAAAAGGCTGTCTGTAAAGTCTCATATAGAGCCTTTTTTAATTATGGATGTAGAGAGGTCCGGTGTGGCCGATAATCCTATACTGGATCCTGATTTGTTGACGCAGTTGGGGTCGGACCAGTTGGCACTCAAGTCCACCCAAGGACTTGCCCTGGTAAGTTTCCTCTTTTTTCTCTGTATTTGTCTTCTACTCACTAATCTTTCCTTTTCTGTTTTACGTAGTTTTTATCTGACTTCACCACTCTTTTGGATAGTCACGCTGACTAGTTTAAGAATAACCAGGAATTGAGAGATGCCTTGAAGTAGTACAAAAAGGAATTAGATGATGACCGTGCTGCACTTGAGCATGAAAAGGAGAGTTCAATAAAGGGTTATGCCGATCTACAAGCAACCAATAACTTGATAGTCGCAGAGAAGGAGAAGCTTGTTCAAGAAAATTGGGGCATGGTTGGGAAGGTTCAAAAGTTATAAGAGGAGATCTCGATAATGAAGGATAGTAACTACATGGAAGGATGGGATGCGACCTACAATGATGCTGAGCTCCAGATCGCGTATGCTAAAAAGTATCCTTCAAAAAAGGCTGGGATCAAGCTCTAAGAGTAGCGGGAGTGCCTCCAGATTCTAACCTGTTCCAGCTCCATTCTCTTGGACCCAATCCACTTGATAAAAAAGGGACTCTAGTTGGTTAGCGTATCGAATATGCTGAGAAGGAGTCTATCGAGGTATTTAGGTCTAAACGGTTTCCAACCAAGAGAGGAGGGATGCTGAGAAAGGGAAGGCATAAGGCATCATAGATTTAGGACTTTTCCTTTTTCTTTGCTTGTGCCTTATAATTTCCTTTCTACCTTTTGCTTCCCCCTTGTTAATTAATGAAAGAGACTTTTGCTTTCAATGATGATTTTTGGTCCTTCAATCATGCTAAAGTATGTTGTATTTTTTTTATTTACTGTGATGCTTGTACCCTATTGTCCAAGAGGACTACATCCCTCCCACCTCAAACTTGGGAAGGATCTTGGGACCAAGCATTGGCAAAAAAGTTCCCAAGTTATTTGTAAAGCTCTATAAGCAACTGAAAGCAATTACTGAGCAGTATAAGGATAATTCCAAGATGGTAGCCCAGCTAAAGGATGACCTCCATGTCATGAACTAAATTGGTTCCTCAGGATAATAGGAGATAAATAGTTTGAAGGTCTAAGTCTTGGAGAGCAATGATGTGGGCAAAGTAGTCAAGCTACTCCAGGGCAAAAGTAATGCATTTAAGAAAGAGGCCACCAAGCTGAAGAAGGACGTCCAAAGAGGGTATATCATCGCAGTCGATCTCTAAAGAGATGTTACAAGGTTGAGGAACTTGTTCAGAACGGGCCCTCAATAAGCATGGGCAACAGGTTATGATTAAGGCTGAACTGATGCACCAACAAGGCTGAAAGAAGATGAGGACGTTGCGTTCAAGCGTGAGTGGTTGTTTACCCTCAGGGAAGTGAAAACCTCAAAGGAATAAAACCTATGGTATAATTACCATATAGATTACCCTACTTCTCATCAACCTCTCTTCTCTAAGGACGATAAATGGATATCCATTGATTCCATTCCTTTCGAGCTTCCCAATTATTATTTTAAAGATGACGAGGAGGTGTTCGCTCCAAACCCATTGTTAGTCTAGGTCCTTATATGGTCTTTGGCGTGTCTCGTATTCTTATAACTAAGCATATGCTGACAAAATATGAGTTAATATCTTCCCTTATGTTTTGATTGCTGGTTAGGAAGAGTTAACATATACCAATTACTTAGGACTTTTGCAGGCCATGTAATACTGTTGATAATTTTGGGTTTCTCACTGATTAAATGAGTCAGTATTTAAGATCTGTCATTTTGGGCTCTTAGCTAACTAAATGAATCAAGAACAAGTGTTAAACATTTTAGGCCCCTGACGACTAAATGATTTTGATGACCGATGTTTAAATATTCTCCCAGTCCAATATGCCTTAGTAGTATCATTCCATCAGCCTCACCTTTTAGGTTGTGTCTTTTCACTCCCTTCGGCCTAGGTGAGATAATGGTGAGAATGTACCTGGATAATAGACCATCTGCCTGATCAGGTTTTTAGGGACCAACACAGTTGGCAACCAACTTAGGTTGTTTTTTTTGCTTAAGGATCCCCTGTAGGGCTTTTGGTGTTATCGGGGTAACTCATGAGGTGTATTTTGCTTATGATAAATACCTGAGGGTTGTAACAATTGAAATAAGCTCTTAATAACTTATTATAATTGCTGTGAACCCTGATCGAAATAATGAAATCCCTTGATTGAAATAAGTTGAATAACTTATTATAATCCACCGAGTTTTTTTTTATGCACGAGCAAGTTCCTTGGCTAAAACAAGTGGAGTATATTACTATAACCAAAGGTGAAAAGGAAAAGTTTAGATACATAACAAAAAAATTAAAGTAACCAATATATGAAAACGAAATGCGAGAGCCAATGGGCCTTTATTCATTGAATAATAACTTGTAAGCAACATAAGTTTGAAATGAAAATTTGTGTAAACTAATTGTGCTAATAAAAGATAAAGAAGACTGAAAGTAAAACTTCTTGAGCTTGGCTGCGTTCCATACTCTCGGTATCTACCTGCCTCCAGTGCTTCCAAGTGATATGATCCTTGAAGGTCATCCCTGAGTACCTTAAAAGGTCCTTCCCAGTTTGGCCCCAACTTACCATCTGACGATTTTACGGCACAATCGAGGAATTTCCTTAGGACATAATCACCCACCTTGAATTTCCTCAGATTGACTCTCTTGTTATACTGTCTAGTCATCTGCTGCTGATAGGAAGTCAACTTGATCATGACCTATTCTTTTCTCTCGTCTACCAAGTCAAGTTCAGTGTATAATGCATCATCATTCAGCTCTTCATCGACCCAGTTGGTTCTCATGGTAGGGATACTAGCTTGAAGCGAGATAATAGCTTCCATTCCATAGGTGAGTGTGAAGGGTGTTTCCCTAGTTGGTCTTCTAGGATTAGTACGGTAGGCCCATAAAATAAAGGGGAGCTCATCCACCTAAGCACCCATTGCTCTTTCTATAGTCTTCTTTAGGCTATCGAGCATTGTTTTGTTAAAAGGTTTTACCTGACCATTGCTTTGGGGACATGCCACAGAACTAAAATAGTTCTTAATGCCATGCTCGTCACAGAAGCCTTGAAAGAAGATTATTTCAAACTACGTGCCGTTATTAGTGATGATAGTTCTTAGTACCTCAAAGCATGTTATGACGCTGATTCAGATGGACCTTATCATGTGTGTATCATGAATGCTTACTAGTGATTTTGCTTCTACCCACTTGATGCAGTAGTCTATGCTGACCATCAGATACTTATAATATACAGGTGCGATAGGTAGTGGTCCCATGATATATAGTCCCCATCACATGAACAACTAAGGACTTATAAAAAATTTTAGGTTGCTCGCTGGCTGGTAAACCATAAGAGATAATTTCTGGCATTTCTCACATATGCTAACATAATTGCATCCTTTTGAATGTGGGGACACCAGTAGCCTCTGTTGATTGCTCGAAAAGATAATGGCCTCCCTCCTACGTGACTCCCATAGATAACATTATGAAGGTCGCTGAGAACTTGCTTGGTGTCTTGTGGGCGGAGCAATAGAGGTAAGGGCATGTGAATTATCTCTTATAGAATTTTCCTCATAGGACAAGGTAAAAATGGGTTGTTTTCATACTTATTTGATGAGCCAATCTCTTCTCATTTGATAACGTGTCACTCCATAGATATGCAATGATGGGGTTTATCTAACTAGGGGCCCTTAATGTGAGGAGGAATTACTTGGCGACCAACGTCTGGTCAATGCTTGGTCGAGGAACTCTATCTAAATAGTTCATCTGAGATCAGAGTCCACTATTGAGCTTAGGGCTACTAAGGCTTCAGCATGACTGTTTTGTCCCGAGGGAAACTAGTGAATATCGATCTTTTAAAATCCTTCCATAAAACCTTTTACTATAGAAAGGTATGCTGACATGCTGTCGTCTTTTGCTTTAAAATCTCCACTTACTTGCTTGGAGACCAGTCTAGAATTGTCGAACACATTGAAGCGCCTTGCCCCAGCAGTTGGTCTTTGCATAAGCCAATAATCAATGCTTCATATTTAGCTTCGTTATTGGAGGGTTCAAATACCAACTCAATTCCTTGTTTGATGACATTATCTTTATGTTTAACAAGGACAATCCTTAATTCTGCCCCCTTAGAATTGGAGGCTCCAATAACGTATAGGTTCGAATCCTTAAATTATGCTTCCTTATTTATTTACTGCTCCATTCCCCGTTGGTCGCTATTGTGGTCCCCCATGAACTTAACGATAAAATCATCCAGGCTATGTCCCTTAATTGTTGTTCTTGGCTGAAAGTGGATATCGAACCTCCTGATATCGACTGACAACTTCGAAAGTCGTCCAGTGAGGTCGACTTTTCTAAGAAAAACTTTGAGGGGATAAAACGTGATCACTGTTATTGACTGAGATTTGAAGTAGTGTTTCAGCTTCCTTGTGACAACCACTAATGCATATACTAGCTTTTCCAAGGGTAAGTAGCATTTCTCTTCATCTAAAAGTGTCTTTCTAGCATATTAGATGGGGTACTATCCACCTTCCTTATCACATAGCTAAAAACGTGGTCTCATACGGCGAGATTGAAATATAGAGGATCTCTATTGTTGAGGATCACCAATAGAGGCATTTTTCTGAGGTCGGACTTGATCTCCTCCAAAGACCTTGAGCAGGCATTGCCCACATGAGGCCTTTGTCTTTATTTAAAAGCTGAAAAAATGGTCGCCAAAGTTTCGAGGACTTGGAGATGAATAGGTTGAGTGTTGTGAGCATACTAGTAAGTTTTTGAACATCTTGCAATGTCTTCAGGTGCTAAACCTTGGTAATCGTATCAATCTAATTTGGATTGGCCTCAATTCCTCTTTTGCTGACTAAATAGCCCCAAAATTTACCCGATTAGACACCGAATGAACACTTACTTTTGTTAAGTTTCGTTCAGTAGTTCTTGATAATTTCAGAGGTTCTGGCTAAGTCCATGAGGTGGTGGTCTCTGTTCTTGCTTTTGGCTATAATCACCGATGTAGACCTCCATTAT
Organism: Sambucus nigra; assembly: GCA_949130495.1. Taxonomy (NCBI): domain Eukaryota; kingdom Viridiplantae; phylum Streptophyta; class Magnoliopsida; order Dipsacales; family Adoxaceae; genus Sambucus; species Sambucus nigra. Next base: position 640,027,896 of record OX422215.1, read on the forward strand.
GTCTCCCATGTGCTTCTTGAACATCTTCGTAACCAACCTCTGGTATGTTTCCCCTATATTCTTTAGGCCGAATAACATGACCTTGTAATATTATAAACCAATCGGGGTTATAAAATAAGTTTAATCCTGGTTAGGTCCAAACAACGGAATTTGATAGCATCCTGAATAGGCGTCCAGAAAACTCATCTTTTCATGTGCTGCAGTAGTGTCAACCATCTGATCAATATTAGGCAGTGGAAAACTATCTTTAGGGTAGGCCTTGTTGAGGTCTATAAAGTTAATGCATACCCTCCAACTTCCGTTACATTTTTGTACTACTACTGGGTTAGATTGCCACTTGGGGAACTGAACTTCCCTAACGGATCTCCAGAAGCTTCCCTACTTCGTTCTCCATTGATTTAACCTTATCGGGGATGTTTGGCGAGTGCAGTTTCGATCAGAAATATTATGTTTTGGTAAGCTAACATCATCTCCAACTTCCTCCGGGATTTTAATGAACCTGTCAGCAGGGTGAACCCCAGTCCCCTCCACCCCTGGTCAGATGTTTCGTAATTGCTCTCTAAAGGGTGTAGCCCCATCTTGGGCTTCCTCTAAATTATACTTTGGTACCCTTTTATTTTCCTTATGGGGGTGGATGGCTATGATGAAGCACTTCGTTACAGTAGCATGGTCACCACGAATCTTGACCATGTCCCGATTGGTGACATAATTCAGTTTCTAGTGGTATCTAGATGGTATGGCCTTTATGGCATGCAACACACCTATGCTTAGAATGGCATGATATGGGGACTCTATGTACACTAAAAACTCAGTCAACTTTGAGAAGTTACCTGCCCTGACAGTAAAAACTATCTTTCTCAGCGACATTGTAATTTTCTCATGAAGCTGATCAACGAAACAGTGGCCTCCTTGAGTTCGACTAGGTTGAGCTTCCGCTTATGGAACAACTCAAGGTACATTACCTTTGATGAGCTTACCTGATCAACCAACGGCTTTTCGATGCCCCAATTTGTAATTTAGAGAGTTATCACGAGTGCATTATGATGTGGAGGCCTCACTCTGATAAGATCTTCTTTAGTGAAGATGATGTGGTTGGTGTAGTCGACGTCCTCTGATCATCGGCGCTTTCCATCTTGGCTCTTTACAGGGTCAATTTGGAATGCCTTTATGACAGTAGTGACCAACTTTTGCTCCATCCGACCAAGATTCCTTTGGATCTGCTTTAGGTCCGACGCTCCATAGATCACTACAAACTCTTGTCCCATGTAGTCATCAAGGACATTATTTGGTTTTTGGTCGCCATTGGTTGCAACCTTATCAACTTTCTTCTCTATGTACTCGTTGAGATGTACATCTTGGTCCAACTCTTCTAAGTACGATTTTAGAGCCTTATAATTCTCAATTATATGGCCATATTCCTTATTTAATGCACATCTCAGCGCATTATTCCTCTTCGTTGCGTCACCACCCATCTTCTTGGGTCATTTGATGAATGGTTGATCCTTGATATTGCTCAAGATCTTGTAGATTGGTTCTTTGAATACTATGTTAACAACCCGAAATGCCTTTGAAGCATTAACCTAACTCCCATTTTTAGAGCCATTTTTGCATCTGTTTTTGTTCCCTTTCTTTGGAGTGTCACTCTTGTTTCCTCGTTTTCTTTCTTTTGATAAATCATTATCCCCTGCATTAGAGTGAACCACATCCTCAACATTGACTTATTTCTTAATACGGTCCATAAGGTAGTAGTTGTTGCTAGCCTCTTTCTTTATTAGGGACTGGTGCAACAAAATTGTAGTCGACAGACCAATTTTGAAGGATGCAATGAAAACCTGCTCCAAACAGTCCTCCACTTTATTGAAGACCTCTCAGTACCTCTTGGCATAATCACGAAGGCTTCCTTGTGGGTTTTTTTCTTCATTAGCAGTGAATCCATCCTCTTGGGGTGGGAGCTACTAGTTATGAAGCGAGTAGTAAAAGCCTCTGCTAGGGCCTTAAAGCTCTTGACCAACTTGTGGGGCAGCCTCTCAAACCACTTTTATGCTACGTCATGTAGGCTAAAAGGTAAAATTTGACACATAACGGTGTCGTTGTGGCTCCACAGGGTCATTGCCTGCCTGTATCACCGAATGTGCTCTATGTAATCCATTTTCCCGTCATAGATCTTGAACCTGGGAATGATAAACTTCTTTTGGGGGTCCTCTTCTTCAATATCCCTTGAAAAAGGGAATTTCATCTGAGTGTTGAGAGCTCTTTTGGCTCACTCCCTGGTGGATCTGACTCCTTGATGAGCTTGATGCTGGTCCTTATCTCTACGGACCAAAATTCTGATGTCCTCATCCCGACGATCATTGCTCCTGTGGCGCCTCTTTGATCAGACACACTCAAATCGATCACGCTTTGACCTGCCATGTTCAGATCTATCTTGATTTCACCTGGATCTCCTTCCTCGACTATAATTATTGCTCGCCTAAGGACTCGGAGTCTTATCACGACACTTCCTGGTATCTCTGTGGAAATGTCTCTCTATCCTTTCAGGTCAGTTTTGCAGGTAACAATTCTCTTCTTCCTGAAGGCTTGTGGCCTCCTCTTATTCTCAAATCCTGGCTTCATAAGCGTCGACCAGCCCTGAGATCTGGGTAGGCTTGGGTGGTCCCTGACTTTCTTGGCAGAACTAGATATTCGATTGTGGGCACATTTCTGACCGACCCTCGGTGGGACTGGGTCATCCTGCACATTATCAATCTGAGGAATATTAATGTTGTGGTGAGACAAAACGGATTTCTGTTGATGAGTGCTTTCGTAGGAAAAGGAATAATTTTCCAGAGATGGTGCCAATTGTGAGTGCAAGAATTATCACAATAAATGATCAGGAAAGTAATATCGAGATGAAAGAAATTAATCACACAAAATAATAGAGGTATGAGGTTCGTCAATTTGCCTACGTCCACGGAGAGGTTACTATGCTATTATTAGTGTTGTTCAACGATCGAAGTTACTTTCCATTGCCCCATGCTAGGGTTTAAAATTTATAGAATTAGAAAGTAAGTAATTGAGTTGTACAAGTAACTGAATTAGCTTGTAGATAACTCATGGTGTCCCTAAATATCACCTACGAGATTGTTGGTAATCGATTTGAGTATATCTCTATGCATTTAAGTACATGTTATATATGCGGGTCTAAATAAATAAATAATTTGGGTCCGGCAGTCCACTGTGCACAGTGGGCTGGTCGTCTACTCCCTTGGATTGAAATAATTGAGCCCCCACAATAACCAAATGAGCCCTTGGTTTCATAATGCCTAATAAAGATTACTTGAATTGTATTTGTGTTTTTCCTTTGATATTTGAGAAGAAGTAAGGTTTTCCAACAAGATTTTTTCGAAAGATGTTTCAGGGTTAGAATCGGTAATTACTTTTCAAGTTGAGTGTGAACTTTTTTTTCTCACACTTAAAAATGGTGATGTATAAAAGAAAGGTACTTTAGGATTACTTGTTTTTAAAATGCGATAAGCAGGCGTATGAAGTGACATTGGTATGATCATTATTGTGGAGTTATGCATCCATATTGATATTATTAAGAGACTAAGGTGTGAAAACCCGAAAAAAAGGTTTTTTTAATGAAAAAAAGGAAAGAAAACAAGGAAAAACATTGCTGGGCAAATTTACTATCACCCAAATGTGAATTATCTAAATTTGGAATTTGAAAAATTCTGAACAAAATGGCTCAGATTTTAGTATGAAAAATAATTTTTAGTCCTTTCACATAAAGGCTCGTAGTTCATTCAACTTGCAAATTAACTTAAAATCATTATTCAAGTAGACTTGATTTCTAAAGATAAAACTAAAATTCCAAATTACCCTTTTAAATCTCAAACCAAATGAGGGAAAACATGTACAAATATAGAGCTAAATGCCAAAATTTTACAGCATCATTACATTAAAAAGCATGTAAGGCTTTATTTGATGAGTATGATTGGTCATGACAAATGCAAAATTTTATATGACAAATGGACTCAATTTTCCATGCACACTCATAATTTACCATCTATTGGGGACAAAATTTTCTCCTTAAATCCAAGGAAAATTTTGTCACCCTAAATTTCCTAATTTTCTTTTTGTTTAAATAAAAGTTCTAAAAAGAAACATTTTTTTAAATGTAAAAATAAAAAAATGTTTTTAGAAAAATAATTATTGATAGTTTTAACAAAAAGTTTGATAAAATAAAAACAATAAATAAATAAATAAACTGTTTTGCTTTTAAAAAATACTATTTTAACAAAAACTGTACATTTTAACAAAGACTGTTTTATAAAAAAAATGTATTGGCTATTTTGATAAAATGAAAAAAATAAAAAAGCTGTTTTGACGAAAGCTGTACATTTTAACAAAAGCTATTTTATAAAAATACCGTGTTATTTAAAAAAATTATTTTGAATTTTAAAAAAATAACTGTTTTGTTTTAGAAAATTGTTTTATCAAAAACAATATATTTTTAAAAACTGTTTTATGAAATAACTGCTTTGTTTTAAAAAAAAAAGTACATTTAAAAAAAAACTTCTTTATAAATAAATAAATGTTTTCTTTTGTTTTAAAAAAAGTTTTTATAAAAGGTCCTAATATTTTCGCCAAAAATATTACTTGAAAACACCATTTTCTCCAAAACAACAAAAAAGGACATAATATTTGTACAAAACACTTAACACACACAACACCACATTACTATTGTCCCATATAAAAACCCTAAAAAATTTAAACCTCACTTTTTCTATTTTCCCCCTCTTTCTAACTTTACTCCCAAACCTTTCAACCTTCTAACCTTTCAACTTACTTCTATTTTCTCTCAAACCCTACTACTCTCCCTCAAGCTTCAATTGTGGCATGTTATACCATTAAAAATTACTCTTATTACTGTCATTTTATCAAATATATACTCTCATTTTGTGTATTAAACCCTCTCATGCAAACTACATATAAAGCCCCCTTTATAAACTCATTAAATCATATAAAATATAACCCTAATAATAGTAACTGGTAATATATTGCATAATCGAGAAAAAAACTACTATTTTACCCATTTAAGGAGCTAGGGTTTATCGATTTGAAAAAAAAACCTGTTATCTGCACATACGGCTTCCTGTCGCCCAAGGTCCCAATACTTTATGATCATATCTCACCGTGGTTTACTATTTATGGTCACAACCCATCGTGGTTTGATGTTCATGGGCATAAACCACCGAGGTCTTCTTTTCACGACCTCTTTTAACCGTGATGTGTTATTTCACGACCAATATTCACTATATTATACCAAATGTTGATTATACCAAAAAGAAAAATTAAAAATGTTGTGTAATTATTCCACTTTAACTTATTGACTTTTTGTGTAATAAAAATGCTCTAGGCCCTTACATATTATTTGACAGCCATCTCATTTGACTGCCAGGTTGTGTCTTGAAAATCTGTAAATTCCTTAATTTAGTGGGTAATATTTTTAGTGGAAATATCATGACCCATGTTGTCATTTTTAGTCCCTTAAATATTATTTGACAGCCATCTATTTTATATTTTCTTCATATTGAAAATATTTATAGTAATTTTTAATGTATGCATTTATATATGATTTTGCAAGTTTCAACATGATGAACGTATTTATGTATGCATATGTATATGATTTTAGTATATAAATGTGGCTATATGTTTATTGTTTCTTTGTTGGCATGAAGTTATTAATTTGATGTTCATTTGCTAATATAATTTTGTTAATTTCTTATGTAGGTCATATAAATGGGAGGAAGTAAAAATCCTCCTACCGCATCTGAGTGGAAGAGGAGGTTGGGGGTGATGAAGGAAGTACGACCACTCGTATCGTTCTCGTTTAGTAGTAGTGCCACTAGTTCGAGCAAATGATATTCTCCTATGTGGTCATTGGATAAAGTAGTCGACCAAGTAGTAGGGGGTTTAGTGACAGTTGGTGAGGATGTTACATCGCAATCAATTGAGCAAGTGGTTGAGCAGGTTGTAGGTTATTTACTTGGGGTTAGTGAAGGGGGTGAGGTAAAAGTGGGAGACAAAGAAGAAGAGAAAAAAGGAGAAAAATCCCAAGAGGAATCTAAAGACGAGGAAAGAGGGCAAGAAAGAAAGGAGGAGAGAGAGTAAGAGAGCGAGGAGGGAAGAGAGGAGGAAAGAGATCAAGAGAGAGAGAGAGAGAGAAAGGAAGAGGGAGAGGAGGAAATAGATGAACAAGGAGAGAGTGAAGGAGAGAAAGAAAACGTAGAAGGAGAGAAAAAAGTAGAGGACCCCAAAAATGATATAAACGAGTGTTCTTCATCGGAAGATGAAATCCAGCCATCCACATGTAAAGCGTCTGAGAAGAAAGCACGTAAAAAATAAGCCACTCGGATTCACAACTGCTTGAGGGGTGCTCGCCAAATAACCTTGATTTACTAAAGAATTCCCATAACCATATCGGTTATTCGATATGGAACCGACATGAAGATAGGGGAATAATGAAGTGCGTGTACCACTACAAAAAAATTACCGAGTGGGACATAAAGAAGGAAGATGAGCGGGTTATCGAGTTGGTGAAGAACTTGGGTCTGTGGGGTTTGATAAAACACTCCTATTGATACATAGACTACGTATTTGTGTTGGCATTCATCGAATGATGGAAACTGAATACGGATTCATTTCATGTCATTCGCTGAGATAACCATAATCGTTAACGATGTGTACCATCTCCTAAAAATCCCAGTAGTAGGTAAACCGGTGTACGGTACTATTTTTAAGAAGGCTGGGGAGAAAGTGACCCAAATCGAATGGCTTATGAAATATCTGGGTTGTACAGAGGAGTAGGCTTTGGAGGAGTGCAAGTATGTCTATGTCGTACATTTTGACGGGATAATGAATTTTTTCTGCGGGGGTGGGGAGGGGGGGGGGGGGGGTTAATAAGTTGAGGAAGAATGTCACGAAGAAAAAAATTGAGCAGGCTTATAGGGAGTACTTGCTTTTTACGGTCGATTGCTTGTTATTCTCGGATAAATCTGGGAACCGAGTCTCGGTGTATTACCTGCAGTCATTGCGAAAAGTTGGTAAATGCAAATAATATGCTTGGTGGATGGGCATATTAGTGCATTTATATCGGCAGCTGGGGATTACGTCATGGGTAGACATTTGATAGGTGGCCAGATATATTCCCCTTCTTGTGGTACATATTTTAAATTTAATACGTGCTTATAATTTTGTTTTGTACTATATGAATTTCCTAATTAATATGTCAATTTGATTGCAGGCGTGGATATATGACCACTTTAATTTGGCCAGGTGTGTTTGAAATCTTGAATTTCATCATGGTTAGCAGCGTCTATGAAAATGGAGGGCGTAAACGGTGTCAGGTGATGCCTTTGCACATATACTAGAGCTAAGGGAAAACGTAGACGATTTAAAAGCTTCATACGTAAGTATTATTTCTTTTAAACGCAATATTTTCTCTTTTTTATGTACTTACATTTACAAATATGTTTAGGTTGTATGGGATCCCTACTCTGAAAAACAGTGAGGCCTACCCATTTCAGGAGGTCTCATGGTACAACGACCTCCTCATTTTCTATGATGTCGATGAACCCTATTATTCGAAGAGGGTCCTATGCCCAACTGGCTGGGTTCAAAAAATCCCAAAATCGCCAATGTGCCCTATATCAGAGGAGTGTGGAAAGACTCAGGCCCATTACAAAGTAAAGATTGATATTAAGGAATGGTATCAAATTAACTGGGTGGACCATGTTCTTTCTGATGCCAAACACTCGATCGTGGTGAGGACCATGCTGTGGGAATGTGTGGATGGTTATATGACTTGGTACCTAGAAAGATCCCATCTCTACATTCAAAATCCCAAGCATAAACTATGCAAGTCGAAGTTAAAGAACTCGAATAAAACAGTAAAGGTTTCAAAATTTAACCGTAACACATTTGATGATAATATGAATATAGGCCTAGGGGATAGATGTAGCCATCCGCCTTCTCTAGGCGACTATTAAATTCGGCTCAGACCAGGAGGTTTCTAATGTCCTTGAATTATCACGTGCAATGCTTGATGCCCTGCTTCAGGCCAAGGGAACACACGCTCATAAAGAAAAGAGAAAGGCACTACCGCATTAAGAAACTCAGACCAAGGGACATCATGATCTAGTCCCCAAGCAAAAGGACCCCAAGAAGAAGGTCCCCAATCAAAAAGCCCCATGAAGAAGTGTTTAAAGCGAAAGAAGATAGAATTTCTTTGTAACTCAACTGTGTTTTAAAACAATTTTGAATTATGACATGTTAGAACAAATTTGAATTATGAAATGTATGAACAATATTTTTTTATGTGTTTGAATGTAAATAATATTGTGTTTGAATGTAATGCTTCTGTTTAATTCTTCTTTGTGTGAACATTTTTAATTGTACTTTATGGTGGTAGCCTCATTAATTATAAATAAAGACTTGCTTCATTGTACATTACATAAATTAGATGGTGACATCAAACCGTGGTATATGAATGTATGTCTATAAGTGACCGTGATACTGTGACACACGGTTTCCAGTGACCGGCATATTCTACCCAAAAAAACACAAGTTCCTGCATAAATGGGACGGTGATATCAAACCATGGTATATGAATATGTGGCTACAAGTGACCGCGGATATGTGATACGCGGTTGCAAGTGATCGGCATATTTGGGTTGGAAAATACCCCAAGTTTCTGCATAAACTAGACGGTGGCATCAAATCGGGGTATATTAAGGCATGACTACAAGTAACTGTGAGACTATGACATATGATTTCAAGTGACTGACATATTCCACCCAAGAAAAAACCCAAGTTCCTGCATAAAAGGGACAGTGATATTAAATTGTGGTATATAAAAGTACGGCTAGAAGTGACCATGGTTATGTGACACGCGGTTTCAAGTGACGACATATTTGGGTTGGGAAATATCCTAAGTTTCTGCATAAACTAGACGGTGACATCAACCCGTGGTATATGAAGGTACAAGTACTGGTAACCGTGAGATTGTGACTCACGGTTTTAAGTGACAGGCATATTCCACCCAAAAAAAACCCAAGTTCCTACATAAATGGGATGGTGATATCAAAACGTAGTATTTGATTGTACGACTACAAGTGACCGTGAGGATATGAAACACGATTTCATATGACCTGCATATTTGGGTTAGAAAATACCCCAAGTTTTTGCATAAACTAGACGATGACATCAAACCGTGGTATATGAAGGTATGATTACAAGTGACCATGAGTATGTGACACGAAATTACAAGGGACCGATATAGTCCACCCCCTAAAAACCCCATGTTCCTGCATAAATGCGACGTTGATATCAAACCAGGGTATTTGAATGTACGACTACAAGTGACTGTGAGGATATGAAACCTGGTTTCAAGTGACTAGCATATTTGGGTTGGAACATACCCCAAGTTTGTGCCAAAACTAGACGGTGACATCAAACCATGGTATATGAAGGTACGACTATAAGTAACGGTGAGTATGTGACATGTGGTTACAAGGGATCAACATATTTGGGATGGAAAATACCCCAAGTTTCTGCATAAATGGGGCGGTGACATCAAACCATGGTATATGAAAGTACAACTAAAAGTAAACATGAGTATGTGACACGCGATTTCAAATGACCATGGTATATGAAGGTACAACTGTAAGTGACCTTGAGTATGTTACATACGGTTTCAAGTGACCGACATATTTGGGTTGGAAATTTCCCCATGTTTTTGCATAAATGGGACAGTGACATTAAATAGTGGATATTTATATGATGGTGTGGTGTTGCCGTATATCTTACTTTGATGGTGTGGTGTCAATGTTAGAGATATAATGATGATTTTAAGTGACTGTATGTTATTTGTAATATTTGAAATGTCTTGCTTTATCCAAAAATCTTTGTTTATCGCATTAAAAACAAATAATTGCTATATAATTGCATTAACAAAATTGGAAATCGAGATATGTATAAACAAAATTTGAACAAAAAGTTACAAATTATTACAATCATTTGTAACACTTTCACCAATAATCAATTTACATTAACCAATATTTGCACAAAAAATTACAAATAGTTACAATAATCCGTAAGACTTTCACCAATAACCAATTTGCATATAACCAATATTTGCACAAAAAGTTACAATCATCCATAAGACTTTTACCAATCTAAGCCACTGTCATTTCCTTGTTTTCATCCAACGATATCAAACACGATTCATCTTTCGTCGCAAGGTCTTTTGGACATATATTCTGAAACGTTTGTAAGCAGGACTTGAACAAAGTAGTCCACTCTATGGCATCTTGATGGACCCTTGATCTCCAGTGAGTGGCAAATAGTGATACGAGACAAAATCTTGTGCATTTCAAATTCACCCAATGAATATTTGACACGTTGAGGACAAAGATGATGCAATTCTGTTCCATTGTTGATTTTGGTCTAAAGTCGAATGGAACAAAACTTAAGCATTGTACTTTGGATATCAACAAAACCATTAGCTTAAGTGCATTCACCACAAGATAGCCAAACTTTGGCATTATAAACCAACGCTCGCTTGTGTATAAGTGTCTGAAATAGTCCAATCTCCTCTCATACTTATCGATATCATAGGGGGTCATAATGGTGGGCCAAAATGGATTGTCCCTACATAGCTCGAATAACATAGCACTACGAATAGCATGAGAATATTCTACTCCATCCCCAATACCCGCACCTTTGGAAATGGCCGTATATTCATAGTTCCCATCCGATTTGACATTATATATATCGTACACAAATGATTGGAATGTAAGGACAAATTTCATTTCGAGTCAATTTGCAGTATTGTCTTAATTTCGAAAAAAACAATTTGTGTCATAGGATAGAATGTTCATGTTATATCCTTTCAAGCCTATGAAAAGTGTTAGTTGAAGATGTAGCGGCCCAAATTGAAGAATATATCCTTGCCAAGTTTCACATCCTCAACATGTGGATTCAATTGTCTCCTAAATATATGAATGCATATATATATATATATATAGGATCTTGGAAATTTATTTTGGGTGTTAGTATTTTTTTGTTATTTTTTTTGAATTCATAGTTCTAAGATTTCCTTCTCGGACACCTTTTCGTAGAAAAATCATATCAAATCCAAAAAAAATAAAAAAAATAAAAAAGATGGAGGTTGCACGTTCGTATCGAAATTCTCTAGAATCATGGCCTGAAATCTTGTTAGAAATGTCGTTCGAACATCCTCGTTCGAATGAGATTTTAAACGATATTTAAGATTTTTTTTGCGAATTCTCGTTCGAAATGTCGTTTGAACGAAACTTCAAACGAAATTTCAGTTTCGTCAGTTTTTCGCTGTTTTGTCTTTCAACCACCCACTTTACCCTCTTTTCCACTAACTTGTAGCTGATATATTTTGTGCAGGAAACAACTTTTTATACAGAAATTTTTCCATCTCTTAGAGAGTTTTGAGAGCTTAATTCTTCCAAGAAAAGTCTCCTTAGTTTTTGTTAAAAATGCTTAACCTTTAGAACAAAACCAAGTGTTTTACACCCAAAATATTTGTTTAGTTTCTATCCAAGTTCTCTCTCTCTATATATGTATATATATTTGTTTGGAGATAGTTTGGCACTTGTTTTATTCTCAATCATTTGAAGGAGATTATTTGGGTTTCTTCACTACCCTCAAACGGAAGACATTTGTTTCGCTGTGGTGTTCTCACATGGTGAAAGACACCATGTGTCGTTGGGGGTAGGTTGTACCTCCATTGGTGGACTTCAAGCTTCCGGTGGACTCCGAAGTTATTTGCTAGACGGAGGTATTTACAAGAAGAAGCATTGGGGCTTGAAGGGAGTCAAGTCGAGTGTAGTAAGTCTTTCGTTTTGTAACTATAAAACCATATCTAGTGAATTTGTTAGGCTAGGGAAGTCCGAGGTTTTTCCCATTTGTGTTTTCCTCGTACATCGTCGTGTAGTGAGATTGTTTCTTTTATCTTGTTGAACTCACCTAGAACGCATGCTTAGGTTAAAAAGATAAACTTTGGTTTAATTTGCATTCTTGCTTATTTTGGTGTTAAAATATGTTTGGGTGAATTTAAATTAATTTAATTCAAGTCAGCACAATTTAATTTGATAAAATTTGATTTAACCTGTATCAGAAATGAATTAATTATTGTTAATGTTTGTTTAAGTTGAAATTAAAATGTTGGTGTAGTTTAATTTCACTTTTATGTTTAATTTAATTTTTCATGTTTTGATTGTGCTTTGAAAGTAAAGAAAATTAAATAATTTTTGAAAAATTAAAATTTGGTATATCATTGAACCATCTCATTATTTAAAGTTTAAATTTGGGGGCTTCCACAATTACAAATGGTATTAGAGTGAGGATCGCTAAATTATTGCGTTTAAGATCCTTTTGAGTTTTTGAAATGGAAAATATGCCTTTTTTTTAAATTTTCTATTTTTAATGGTTCTCGCATGCTTGCACACGACTCTTCACTTGCTATATCTTATGAGTAATTGCTTGCATATTTTATATACACTAGCTTTTGTGCTATATGCTATATATTCCTGCTAGTTCTATGTTTGTTTGTCATTTTCTGGTCCTTGCTTCATTATATATGATTTGCTAGATTTATGACCTGTTCTTCTGTATTTTATTCTTTTCATTTTTGTTTGCATCAAATGAAAAATTCAAAAATATTTTGTTTATCATTAGTATTTTACTTTTATGAGTATTTGAGATTAATGAAAAATACAAATGATTTTTTGTTTACCTTTTGAGTAATTATTTTTTTTGTTGGTTAAAAATTTTGAAAAGCTCAAAATGATTTTATTTTTGTGCGTGTATTTTGGTTTTACACATCTTTTGTGGCATATATATGTGTTTGAATCCTATCGTTCCGCTTCCATGTGACTAGAACTTTTAGTTAGGAATTTCAATCCTTAAAGTGTTCTTTGTCATGGTTACATGGAGTAGTTTGAATTTGACTTGCTTAATGGATTCACTTGTTATATGCCTTCTCACACACATGCACGAGCTCTTTTGAACTTTTAATATCACATGTATATTTGAGATTTGTGAGGTGTTCTCCTACCAATCTATCCATCTACATGTTTTATGACTATGGGATATTTGTGCATGTTATTCCGTTGCACGTGAGTTTTATGTGTGAACAGAAATATATTATGTATGATAGTGCACGGTGAAGGGCTACAAAAGGAACAATCATCCTTTGCGATTAAGCTAGCGTTTACAATGGACCTAAAAGAAATACGTGGTCCAAGGGCTTAAAAAAATATGGCATTAAAAGAAAAATATAACCAAGGCCTAGTTTTTTTAGATTGATATTTTCATCAATAGAAAAGAAAAGAATAATATAATTTTTGAGGGAGTTTGGATGGAATATCAACAGTTTTTGCACAATGTCTTTGTATCCTAGTTATGCTATTTTATCATGACTCTATTAGTTTGTAGAATCATCAATATGCTAGGCTTGTATGCATTGTTCTTGTTTGTTCATAGAGTTCATTTTTTCTTGTCACTTAAGGCTAAATCTTAGTTGATAAAGTTTTGCAATCAAAGGAGAAGTCCGAGAACTTGTTTAAGTGTTCTTTAGTTACTAGTTTCACTTCCATTTCCATATGACACATTTATGACATAACAGTGTGGAAAACATATGCAATTTTGAGTTTTGTCATTTGTGTGTTTATATCTATATATAGATGCTTGTGCTTATTTGAAACCTTATATATATATGATATCTTTTTAAGTCTTCGCCTTGCTATCTAGTCTATATATGCTTTCAATTTTAATTGGTATTGATCTTTTTGGGAATTTTTTGGTTTGATATCCCATGCTTAGTGCATCATATTTTAAGTGGTATTTTTTGTTATCGTATCATAGTTGTGGATTAGTTATACTTCATTGTTGTCCATATGCTTTAATTTTCTTATCACTTTGTGCACCATTGCTGTCTAGTTTAGGGGAAGTATTTGCTTTAATTGGGAGAGAAATAAGTTATTTTATGATTCTTGACCATTGTCCATTCCTGAACAAAAAGGGGGAGAGATGGTTTCTAATCCTTTGAAATTTGGGGAGATCTAACTTAGGGGGAGACGTCTTTCTATGTAGATCATTGTTATATTAAGGGGGGAGAATTATTTTAGGGGGAGTATTGATTTAAATTTCATTTAATCTCTTGATATTCCATATGCATTTAAAGGTTTGCTCAAGTGTGAAGGAATTTATTTTAGCGGCAGCTTTAAAGCGGCAAAGAGGTTTATCCATGGGTCGAGTCATAGCTTTTGTATTTTTTTGGGGGGGTGGGATGTTTTGTCTAGACGAGCTTGACGGTCCTTTAGGATTTTTGGTTTGGTTTTGTCCCGGAATAGCCAAAGGGAGAGATTTGTAAGGAAAAATTTCAATTCAAGTCAATTTGTAATATTGGCTTAATTCTGGACAAAACAATTTGTGTCATAGGATAGAATATTCATGTTGTAGCCTTTCAAGCCTATGACTAGTGTATGTTGAAGATGCAGCGGCTAGAAATTACAGAATATATCCTTGCCAAGTTTCGTGCCAAGTTTCACGTCATCAACATGTGGATTCCAATGTCTCCTAAATGTATGAATGCATTAATATATATATATATATATATATAGGAACTTGGAAATTTATTTTGGGTGGTAGTATTTTTTTGTTAATTTTTTTTTGAATTCATAGTTCTAAAGATTTTGTACTCGGACACCTTTCCGTTGAAAAATCATATCAAATCCAAAAAAATTAGAAAAATACAAAATTGGCGGCCACGCGTTCGTATCGAAATTCTCTAGAACCATGGTTTGAAATATCGTTAGAAATTTCGTTTGAACGTCCTCGTTCGAATGAGATTTCAGATTTTTTTTAGAATTCTCGTTCGAAATGTCGTTCGAACGAAACTTCAAATGAGATTTCAGTTTCGTCAGTTTTTCGCCCGTTTTGTTTTTCAACCACCCACTTTCCCCTCTGTTCCACTAACTTGTACCTGATATATTTTGTGCGGGAAACAACTTTTTATACAGAACTTTTTCCAACTCTTAGAGATTTTTGAGAGCTTAATTCTTCCAAGAAAAAGTCTCCTTGCTTTTTGTTAAAAATGCTTAACCTTTAAAACAAAACCAAGTGTTTTACACCCAAAATATTTGTTTAGTTTCAATCCAAGTTCTCTCTATATATATCATTGTTTGGAGATAGTTTGACACCTGTTTTATTCTCAATCATTTGAAGGAAATTGTTTGGTTTTCTTCACTACCATTAAAAGGAAGACATTTGTTTCACTACGGTGTTCTCACATGGTGAAAGGCACCAAGTGTCGTTGATGGTGGGTTGTGCCTCCATTGGTGGACTCTAAGATTCCAGTAGACTCTAGAGTTATTTGCTAGACAGAGGTATTTGCAAGAAGAAGCATCAGGGCTTGAAGGGATTCAAGTCGAGTGTAGTAATTCTTTTATCTTGTAACTATAAAACCATATCTAGTGAATTTGTTAGGCCAGGGTCGTCCGAGGTTTTTTCCCATTTGGGTCTTCCTCGTACATCGTCGTGTAGTGAGATTGTTTCTTTTATCCTGTTAAACTCACCTAGAACTCATGAGTAGACACCTAATTCTAACAACCCCTAACCTCTCCTTAGGTCCCTAACACCTCCCTTCATCATTGCAAACCCAAGTCATACCCCGGGTACTGACCTAAAGGCCATCGGACACTCCTAGGCTCCATTTGACCAAAATTCAAACTCTTCAACTCGACCAAGACTGAATGAATATTCGAAGGTCACTGAATCCCCTTTCCAACGGTTTGTCTAGTGCATGATTCTGACTTACCATGCAGACGAACAACCTATTTTCCCCCAAAACCCGATTAGGAGGCCACTGGGCACTCTCGGACTCCATTTGACCAAAGTCAACTCTTCAAATCGATCAAGACTGAATGAATCTTCAAAGGTAACTGAAACCCCTTTCCAACGGGCCATCCCGTGCACAATTCTGACTTACAGTACGGACAAACGATCCGTTTTATTATGAGAGGTCATCGAATGCTTCTAGGGCCCAGTTGACCAAAGTCAACTCCCCAAACTGGGTCAAACTCTTTGGAATGTCAAAGTACATCTCCTAACCTTTCCAACGGTGTGTCTCGTGTGCAATTCTGACTTACCATACGGACGAACGATCCGTTTGCATCCGAAGTTTTCCCATCCAAAGGATCGATGAACGCTTCAGAGCCACATTTGATCCAAAGTCAACTCCCGAACCTGGGAGCGGTCTAAAGGACTTTTGAAGGTCTCTGAATTAAATTTTCAACAGTTTGCCCTATGTACAATTAGATCAACGACTTGTGCTATACGACCGATTTTTCGAAGGAGCCTGAAAGAGACGGCCAAACGGCAGGTCCCAGACCCTGCCTATCGGTAGTGTGCATAAACGAACCTGCCGATTAGTAGGACCAGGGCTATGTCGATCAAAAATTCCCTGGTCCTATAAAAAGATGGGCTTGACCTCATTGCAAAGGGAGCGTAGATTTGAAATACCTCACTCTCAGCGAATCCAAAAAACCTCTCTCGAAGTCAGTGTGAATTCCACATCCAAATCCCTTTCCAACCTTCACTTTTCATCATCCTTTTCACCAAACTTGGTGAATTAACTACCCTTCATCATCATCCAAGTGCAAGGGTTGCTCTCCAACATCCAAGATCAAGATCAAGATCTCCAAGAAGGTCCAACTCTTCCAACTCTCTAGTTAAATTCTCATAAATTCGCATTAACTTGTTTTATTACTTAGCACTTTTATTCTCTCATCTCACATATCCTAATATACTTTTTATTTAGTATTATTGCACATCTCTTATTTTCACATAAATAAAAAACCAAAAATAAGAAAAAGAGGATTTGCTCATAAATTCCAAACGGGAATTCTCACACTTTTCTCACAACTAAAATACTTTTTTTTACACCCCCCATATAAGAGAAGTACCCGATTGGATTTATGGGATAAATCCCACCCCTCGTTTTGCATACAAACTACGTGGACTTTGATGCCTCTATAAGCTACGTAGGCGTCTCGGGGTAAAACTCGAGACTCGAGTCCTTTTTTCTACTTTTTTCCTATTTTTCTATATTCTTTAAACTTAACTCTCGAAAATTCTCTCTCTCTCTCTCTATATATATATATATATTTTTTTTTCTTAATGGCGTATTATTTCACATGCGTTGTCATTCCCTTATAATGATCGACGTTAGGATAATCGCATAAATCCTATTTTCTAATATTACTTTGTAGGAATATTCCTATGGATGACTCGATTTATCTCTTCCATGATACAAGTCGATGATTCCTTTATCCACTACGTATACACATGCACACATATCACGGGGAAATAAAGGAAAATAGCAACAACCCATGAGAGATCGTAAGGGCGGAATGAGTGCCTAACACCTTCCCATCTCGTAACTTAGCCTCCGGACCCCTTTCGAATCATTTTAGTTTCGTATGTATCAGTATGTCTTTGGATGATGTCCTTTGGGATGGCTCCCTTTTATTTTTTCTATTTTGAGTAAAATAAAATGGCGACTCTATCTCTCTACATTTTTCACCTCATTCACCGATGCCGGCCGAAGCGCTCTCGAGAGGGATGCACGAGACCTAGAGGGATCCTCTCCCGCCGCGCCGCGAGGGGATATATCTGGGGATGGCCATAGCATGCTTAGGTTAAAAAGATAAAATTTGTTTTAATTTTCAATCTTGCTTATTTTGGTGTTAAAATATGTTTGGGTGAATTTAAATTAATTTAATTTAAGTCGACACAATTTAATTTGATAAAATTTGGTTTAACCTATATAAAAAATGAATTAATTATTGTTAATGTTTGTTTAAGTTAAAATTAAAATGTTGGTGTAGTTTAATTTCACTTTTATGTTTAATTTAATTTTTCATGTTTTGATTGTGCTTTAAAAGTAAAGAAAATAAAATAATTTTTGAAAAATTAAAATTTGGTATATCATTGAACCATCTCATTATTTAAAGTTTAAATTTTGGGGCTTCCGCAATTATATGGAAGAACTAGGGAACGTTCTTCATATACATCTTCTTCATCTTAGACCATGTATCAGGTTTCGCGCCCGTCAACGGGATCTTATTTGCAAAGATTTTTTTAAGCTCTGCTGTGGACGGTACATCTTGCTCCCAAGCACAAGGGATTCTTTTCATAGATATATCAACAGGCTTTTTTCGCTTAGGTGGCCTACCCTTTTGAAGAATTCATATGGGCTGCATCAAGGGTGTGCTAGAGGGTTGAGAAACTTCCATTAAGTTGCTTAGCATCATCTTTCTAACAGCTTCACTTGCCTCAATCCACCGTTTCTTAAACAATATCATATTTGGAGTATATTCAAGCTCACAGTACCGAGAGATGTCTGGGTTAATGTTAAGTTTCTTCCAATGATCGTCTAGTGCCCACTATGGAATTGCTTGGTCTATCTTCTCCCATTAGGCTAACTCGTGGATACATGGTAATCCGTAAATGGTGCGAAGTATGTGGGAGCATCGTATCTACATATATTGGGTGTTAGCGACTAATACTCTCAACACCGATCGCATGCAATCGATCTCCCCAACAATTATGTCTAAGGCATAGTGTGACGCCCTACCACATATCTCGCACAGCAACGCGTCATTGTGATCATGCTTGGTGGATTAGAGTGATTTTTGAAACTTCGTTTGTATTTAAGTGACTTGGTGGCCAAGCAATGTGTCCATACCCTTCCACACTGTCGCAAATGAACTAGTGCTATTGTTAAGTATTTTTTCAGTTGGGCGATTAACCCATGCATGAGCGAACTGAAAATGAAAAGGCATCTAGTTCTTTTGTATATACCCAATCATGTTTGGATTATTTTTCCAATTTTGACAAAAATCCAACCAATCATTCTCAAAGTCGATCGGATTTCCAGACTCCCCAACCCCAATCCAACCCTGCATAAATACCTTCTTATCCTGGTCTTTGATGTTGTGTTTCATACATGTACGTTCAATGTTTTTTTGAACATATAATATGCATAATAGAATGGTGGAAAGTGGAAGCATATTTGGCAAAGCTTTTAGACAATATTGTTGTTTGTCAAAGACAATAACTTGCGATAAAGCTTCCGACTCGTATAGTGACCACAAATATTGCAGTGCCCAGCTAAAATTCTCCTTTTTATCACTCTTCAGAAAAGAAAATGCAATGCAAAATGATTGACCGACAGAAGTGACTCCAATCATCTCAAATAATGGCATATTGTATCGATTGGTCTTGTAGGTGGAATCGATCACCAGTACACTCAAGAAGAATTTCACCAACAAGCAAGATGTGGGATGTGCAAAAAATAAATCCTCCACGACATCAGTTTGCTCATTCCTTCTATGCTATTAGGCATAACTCTTCTCCGTGAGAAAATACATCAATTGTTGCATGGAGGTGTGACTTTGCATATCAACATTCTTCATTTTTCTTTTAGCGTTATAAATTGTTCGTATGGATGAATAATTGTATTACTATCTCTATTTCAATGTCTGCAGTACTTCCTTCAGGTCCACCCCATTGTTGATCATCTCAACAATAATGTTCCACTCTTCTTGGGAGAGTCGACCGGCATAAGGGTATCCAACAAGTGTTTTAGACACCTCGTGGTTGTGTAGACAAAAGATAACTTCCACCCCCAACGTCCATCATCTTAGGGAATGCCTTTCAATCGAAAGGGACAATCACACTTTCGTGTTCCAAAACACTGATTCCTTATCTTGTCCATCCCCTCATATTTTTTGTTTCTGTGAAGCTCTTTTCGCTCACAACCAAGTACGACCCTCCCCTTCGGACTAAACTGTCCTTGTCAGATTTCAGAATGATCATGATCGCATGAATCTTGCGACCAACTTGTTGACACCAATTAATCATCTTGTTGTGGTTATAAAAAATCTACACAATACGAACACTGTTAGATGAAAGGACAATTTAATTGAAAATTTGAAGTATAAATGAAAAATCATGTTGAGTACAATATAAATAGACGAAACATGCCTCCTCAACTATATAGTCTTACGTAATCACATTAACATACGATCCTTCTTCTACTGCCTAATCCTAACGATGCATACAACCAAATTATGTCATACACTAATAATCTGAAATTGTTGAAATTTAACTAAGTGATATGGTTTTTTACCATAGACAATGTGAAATGTGAAAACAAATTGCGCAAACATTTGGGCAAGGTTGATGTCATTGCTTATTCGCTCATATTCGGTTTACGCATGTTCGGTTCCTCAGAGGAAGCACGTTGAGCAGATACACTCGATACAATAATATTGTTTATATCTTGCCAAAATGTATCATCAAGTACCGAGTCATCTAACTGAAATGATAATATAGAAATCAGTACAATAAGAATTGACAATCTAATAACAAAAATTAATAAAAACACATACGGTAAAGCCAAAATTTCTAATAAAGTCCATTGTATGTATTTGACTTATTTTCGGGAAAAAAATATTATTTTTGAGTCATAGATAGATTTTTTTATTGTCATGATTGTACACAGTCTATGACATAAAGCTTATTGAAGACGCTACGGCTAAGCTTAAAAGATTTATCATGTCGAGATTAATTTGGTGCACGTTTCATGTCTTCATTACATTTCGACCTCTTAGGTATGAATGTGCAATGATTATGGGACTCGAAAAATGTTTTTAGGATGTTATTTTACATATAAATGTTTTTAAAATGTTAAAAATGATTTTAAGAGTTTTAACTTCGTTTGTTCCGAGATAAGGATTATTAAGAGTCGTATAAAACCTCCCATTGTCTTTAGATGGTCCAAACGACATTCACAGTCATTCAAATGACATATGGAGGTCGCTCAAACGATGTCACTTTGTCGTTCAAATAACATAGCTATCGCGTTCGAACAACAACCTCATTTCACTCGAACGACACATCGACTCAAGTTTTTTATTTAAGGTATGTTTCACTCAGAATATCGTAAGTTGTAGAACCAGAAAAATAGTTTACAAATAGTAAATTTTTTGCACAATTTTTCTAAGGTTTTCAAAGTCTAAAAATATCCTTAGAGTTTCAAGATCCAAACTTTCATTCTCATATTCTATAGAGATCATAGTTTTCACTATTGGAGTTTGTTCATCACTTTGAACGTTAGGTTTTGCGGTGAAGAAGCGAAGGAGTTCGTGTTCAACATTATAGACATTGCCAAGATATATCGATGGACACCAAGGCATTCGTGAACATGTGTGATGTGGACAGGTATCGTAGAAGAACTTCTGCGTGGGCACTATGGAGGAGTAGTCGAAGTATTTGAGGAGCGTCAAGACTTATAGGGGATCGAGTCATTGAGTAAGTCTGTCATCTGTATTTTGTAATACCACGTCATAGTGATTGTCTAGCTAGGGCCATCTGAGATTTTTTCCCTTAGTGGTTTCCTCATACATCCGACGTCGCTTTTGTGAACTTATTTATTATACTTTCTTTAATCACCTAGATGTGTGTTTAGGATTAAACAAGATAAAATTGGGCTTAACTAAAATTAGTTCACATACTTCGTGAATTTAAAATTTGGAAAACATTTTTCTAAAAGAAAGTTGGTTTTGACATCCTTAAAACACATTTGAAAAAAAAAGGGGCCTACAAATTGGTATCAAAGCTAGAAACATTTTTTGTGAGTGTTGATCTCTTGTGTTTGTGGGGATGAGTTTTAGAAATTTTGAAAGTTTTAGAGCTCCTGTTTTTTATGGCAAAAACTATGCTTATTGGAAAATAAAAAGGAGAAGTTCTTTGAAATCAATTGATGAGCGTGTGTGGTTAGAGATCGAAAAGGGTTGGACCCCATGGGTTACACGAAAGGGTGATGCCACTACTTTAAAACCCGTTGAGTCATAGACTGTAGCCGAACATAGACTTGCATTTTACAACTCTAAATGTCTTCGCGTTATTTCCTCACATATCACACCGAAATATTATAATAAAATTATGACGTGTGAAACTTCGAAAGAGACTTGGGATATACCTTCACTTCCTCATGAGGACACGAACACGATTAGAGCGTTTAAAATTCAAAACCTCACTACATAGTTTGAGACGATTAAGATGTTAGAGTGTGAGTCATTTGATGAGTTTTGCGCTAGATTGTCCATCATAGTTAACTCGTGATTTAACTTGGGAGAGAAAATAACTGACAACTGAGTCATAAAGAACATCTTAAGGTCGTTGCTAAGTAGATTTGATGCAAAAGTCACCATTTTGAACTCCTTGGGTATTCTTGAATCGACGAAACATGAAGAGATTGTAGTTGACTTACAGACCTATGAACTTGATATGTTTACCTCCAAGAAAGTGCCAAAGAAAGAAAAGGGCATTGCTTTGAAATCCCGGAAGGAGGAGACTAAAGTTTCGGATGATGACTCCGATTCTAATTTTGAGGATGTAGACTTTTTAGCAAAGATGTTTAAAAAGTTTCTTAAGTTCCAAAAGTAATCGAAAGATGCCAAAAGACTTGAGAAATTCAATAACAACAAGGTCGATCCCGATCCTAATGATAAGAGTGAGAAAGTTAAGAGGGATGAGTCAGATAGGTGTTTTGGGTATAAGGGGTATGGTCACAATGTTACCGAGTGTCCCACTAGACTTAAGAAGGATGGAAAGAAATCTATAACATGTAATGCCATTTTAAGTGATAGTGAACCGAAAGAGGGAGAGAGTTCCCCCATTGAGCGTAACTTTATAGCATTAATGGCATGTCATGTGAGCAATGACGATAAATCTTCCCATGAAAATTCTCATGTGCATGACACTTCCGAGGCCGTTGAGTTTGAGTCCCAAGTGAGTGAGGGTGAATCTAGCGAGGATGAGGAGATTGATGTGGAAAAGTTACAATTTGCCTTTAGTGAGTTGTATGTGGAAGCAGTAAAGGTGAAGAAGGAAAACTTGAAATTGCAAGCTAATTTGAATGAGCGCGCCCTAGAAAATAATGATGCTTTGATTAAGGATCTTAGGGCACAGGAAAAGACTATTAGGGAGAAGCTAGAATATGTTGAGAAAGAGAGAGAAAGTCTTTGTGGTTTGATGGGAGATCTGAAGAAGGATATTCGAGAGTTTGAGGAGTCTAGGAGATTGCTTGAGTCTAGGATTAGTGAGTTATAGGAGAGATTGAGAGAATCGAGTAAGGTAAAGTTTGATCTGGAGGCTAGATCAGATAAGTTGGATAGGATGTTAGGCACCCTCCAAATCAAGGTAGATATGTTTGGTATAGTCCTCGATGATAGTATTGTTACCATTCCCAAAGCTAATAGAAATCATGTGAGGGAGACCATTAGGAATGTTAGGAGAGGTCGACATTTTGGTAATCATTCCCACCATATTTACACTTGCACTCATTGCGGTAGGAAAGGTCACCTTAGACATTTTTTATATGACCTTAGGAATGCTCCTAGGAAGTTTAGGAATAATGTCATTTCGGTTCCCAAAACCCCCATACGTCATTTAACACCTACTTGGGTTAGGAAATCAGACTTAGAGGCTTTAGGACTAAAACTTCATGATTTTTGTTAGTTTGCCCTTGATCCTTCCCATTCTAGATCAAAATGATGATTGTGTTGTCATGTTTGTCATACGCTAGTCTTTGCATCATGATTAATATCTTGCTAGTGTTATGACATGTGTATATTTTGTATTATATTTTTTTCATTTATTGAGTAAAAATTGAAAAATACAAAAAGATTTTATTTTTAATAAAATTTCTAGAAAAATACAAAAATATTTTTGGTTTTAAATATTTTTGAGAAAAATACAAAAAGATTTTATTTTTGGGGCAAAAATACTTTTAGAAAAACACAAAAATATTTTCGGTTTTCTTTTGTGTCATGATTTTTTCATGTTTGATATGGCATATTGGTTTGCTTGGACCCTCATCATTTCATTATCCATATGGCTAGGATATTTGGTCATAATTGTTGATGCGTTGAATGATCTTAACAATTGTGTATATGGGGTTGTTTCAAAGTTGATATGCATTTGAATTCGACTTTTTATATATTATGACATCTTTGTACACATGCATGAGTTTATATGAATGTTTGACATCTCATGCATATTTGAGTTTGATGAGACGCTCTTATCTCAATCTTGTCATCTATGCGTAAGTAGACTTAAGAGGAGGTGTGCATGTAAGAATCGTTTATCCGTGAGGATGTGATTGCTTATATTGAAAATATGATGAGTGTACACGGGGAAGGGATACAAAAGGATTACTTATCCTTTGCGATTAAGCCACCGTTTAAATCGAACCTAAAAAGTGTGCATTGTAAAAACTATCCAACGTCCAAAGAGTTTGAAAAGAGCCCGAAAAAATTATAACGATAAAAAGAATCATATGCCAAAATGGGCCAATTAGTTTATGTTCATTCCAAAAATATGATTATATATGAGGAAGTTTGGATGGATATTTAAACGGGTTTGCACCACGAATCCTTATGTTGAAAATTGTATGATGATGCTATTGTTTGTAGAATCATCAATATTCCAGATTTATGTGCATTTGATTGTTTAGTTCATTTATATCAATATATTAATTGTCACATATGAATAAAACAAAGTTTTATGACATTTAGCTATCAATTAGAGCTTCTTGAACATTTCAATGTGTCGGAGTTAAGATTCATTTGTTGTAGTTCACGCCCATTCACTCCATATCCATGTTTGAGTAAGTTGATACTATGCTAGCATGAAATTCACATTGTTTTACTTGTTTTATTTTTGCACTTTTGAGTCTGTTTTTGCTATTATTTGGTATTTTCAATTACTATTTTCAAGAAATTTTGTTCGATGGGCAAAACTTCATCATTTTTAGGACTGGAATACATAAACTTTGATGTCGTTCAAACGACATTTGTACCACGTTCAAGCGATAAGTCCATGTCGCGTGACGTTTTGATCTTGCGAGGTTCAAGCGACATTCAGAAAAGTTTTAGGTATGGGTCACGAGAAGGGTCGTGTGAAGGTCGTTTGATGGTTTTCATCACGCGAGAGCTTACTATTTTGCATTTGTTTATGTCACTTGATGCATGGTTCAAACGGCAGTGCATAGTCATTCGAGCGACCTCTGGGAGAAATTTTGGATTCTTCTGATTTCGTACCTACTTTGATTTAATGAGGATATCATACTATTTTGGTACTTTTAGGGTGTTTATATGTAGTATATGTTGATTATGCATTGCATTTAGTCACATCATTACTTAATTTGATGATTTCTTTTATATAACTATTTGCTAGCTACGATTGGTACTTTGGGATTATTTTTAGTTGGCCATATAGTTCATGTTTATCTAGATATGTTTCATTGATTATTAAATTATAGATATTTGATGATTTGTTCATCCTTTTCTCTTATTATATATTCAAGACAAAAAGTGGGAGTGATATATGTGATGTAAGGGGGAGTTTTGTTGAGCACATTCGTTCTTGTTGCACAAATTGGTATATTGTATTATGTGCAAATTGGTATCATGCTTTCAGATTAGTATCTTGTTTTGCTAACTTATTTAACAAATTCTTTTTTTACGTATTGGTATATTTTTATCATTTGTTCCTCCATACTTCACTAGGTATTTGTCTATTTCTTGTGTGTAGGTATTCTTCAGCGGGTCAAGATTTTGAGACTACATCACATTCAGACACCTCATGCTTGTCGGACCAACATTTACTAGTCTTATACTGTAATTTTTTATTTTGGGTTTTATGGGATGGGATTTAGGGATCATACGGCTTGACGGCCCGGCTTAGGTATTTCACTGTTTAGGTTTTGTCCCGGAATAGTCAAGGGGGAGATTTGTAAGGACACAATTTTTAATTGAGTCCATTGTATGTATTTGATGTATTTTCATAACAGAATATTATTTTTGAGTCATAGACATATTTTTTATTGTCACGATCCCACACAGTCTATGACATAAAATTTATTGAAGACGTTGCGGCCAAGCTTCAAATATTTATCATGCCAAGATTAATTTGGTGCACGTTTCACGTCTTCGTTACATTTTGATCCCTCAGGTATGAATGCGTAATGATTATGCGACTCAATTTTGTTTAGGATGTTATTGTATACATAAATGCTTTTAAAACTTGAAAAATGATTTTAAGAGTTTTAACTTCGTTTATTATTAGATACGGATTGTTGAGAGTCGTATGGAACCTTCCCTTGTGTTTAGATGGTTCAAAAGACATTCATAGTCGTTCAAGCGACATATGGAGGTCGCTGAAACAATGTGTCATTATCGTTCAAATGACATGGCTATCGCGTTCGAATGAGAGCCTCACTTTGCTCGAACGACGCGCCGACTCAAGTTTTCTATTTGAGGCATGTTTCACTCAGAATTTCATAAGTTGCAGAACCAGAAAAACTGTTTACAAACAATACATTTTTTGCACAAGTTTTCTAAGGTTTTCAAAGTCTAAAAACATCCTTAGAGTTTCGATATCCGAGATTTCATTCTCATATGCTATATAGATCTTAGTTTGCACCATTGGAGTTCGTTCATCACTTTGAACATTGGGTTTTGCGGTGAAAAAGCGAAGTAGTTCGTGATCAACATCGTAGATGTTTCCAAGATGTATCAATGGAAATTGAGGAGTTCGTGGACGCATATGTTGTGGACATATATTGTAAAAGGACTTTTATGTGGGCACTGTGGAGGAGTGGTTGAAGGATCAGATGACCGTCAAGACTTGTGAGGGATCAAGTCATTAAGTAAGTCTCTTATCTGTACTTTGTAATACCACATCATAGTGATTGTCTAGCTTGGGCCATCTGTGGTTTTTCCCTTAGTGATTTTGACGTGACCACAAAAGTGTATCTAATGTTCGTGCTGATATAGGCTCAAGTGCAAGACTATCACGTTAGTAATAAACCTGGTAAGTCAGGATCGTCTCCACAGGGAAATAGGCCAAATAAACGTAACGATGTTGGAAAGATTAAGAATTCGAACTTGATTCTAGAACAAAACAGAAAAGGTGATTTAGGGAGATGGAATCACTATAACTAAATAGAGTATGAAATTCTAGCTACTAAATATGAATTTAACTTCTGAAATGCTTTTAACTACTTATAAAAGTGAATTTTAACTGAAAAGTTGCAAGTGAGAAAAATGAGTTAGGTTACACTCTTCCAACCCTAATAAATTTATCAATGTTAAAACTAAATTATGAATTGAAATATCTCAGTAAAACCGGTCTTCAGTACTCCCAAGCATAACATATATGAGGTTCAAGCCCACACCATACGCAATCAAGAGATGAGTAAAGTAGTGTCGTATTAGCTACACACGCGTTGCACTCTTAAGCATCCCGATTGCCTAGGGAAAATTAGATGAAAAGTCCTACAATGGTTGTGATTACCACACAACATGATGAACTCAGTTATTTAATTCAAAATCAAATTTTACGCATTCATAAAGAACATCGGGTTGGATTCATGCATCCCAACCCTTGGAAAATTAGCCAAATGTGGTAAAGTAAGAAGAAAACATGATTTTTAAATAAAAGAACATCTTAACTAGTAACTTATAACTAAGAAGAACGAAATTATGAAATAATCAACTAACTAAAGAAAATCTGAAAGTAAAAATGGAATAAATTTACTTGTATTGTAGAAACTTGAATATAAAATCCTTACAGCTGAAATCTTCTATCAAAGCTTGGTTTTTTTCTTTTCTCTCTTCAAAAACTCTCTAAACTAATGAACCCCCTACAATAGTGTAACTAATCTCAATAAATATCTCCAAAATTTACAAGAGTTTGACCTACATAAAACTCTGAGAGAGAATAGAAAAATTCGTTGAAATCCAATGAGGCCCGGACCCATTGGGGGAGGTGGTCCGGATCGCCCCCTTATTTTAAATAGGGTTCCTTAGCTTAAGGCGGTCCGGATCCTTTTGGGGAAAAAGGTCCGGATCGCTGCCTATTTCTTGATAGAGGTTTTTTTCTAGGGTGGTCCTGATCTTTTTCTGGAAAAAGTTCCGAATCGCCTAGCTTTTCATATAGGTATGTTATGTAACCGGTCCGAACCATTTTCTGGGCGGTCCGAACCTGCTACCTTTTTCATTCAGGGATCTTTTTCTTGTTCCTTCTCAACTTCAAATCTTCGTAACTTTTTCACCGTCACTCAGATTGACT
Organism: Sambucus nigra; assembly: GCA_949130495.1. NCBI lineage: Eukaryota > Viridiplantae > Streptophyta > Magnoliopsida > Dipsacales > Adoxaceae > Sambucus > Sambucus nigra. Next base: position 640,056,183 of record OX422215.1, read on the forward strand.
TACCGTTTCCTCCAATGCTTTTGAATTTGGATTCTCTTCAACTCTCTAGCTGGCTTCAATTCCGGACGAAGGCTAAACATTTACAAAATTTCCCTTTGAGTTTCCTCCTTTGACTTCATTCATTGATTTTCCAGTTTCTTTATTCCTCAATGCTTCAAATACCTGCAAAACTTATAAGAAATACATAAAAATAGATGTACTTGTTAGAAGGAGTTAGTATCAAAGAAATGTGATAATTACACTCATTTTTCATTATTTGACATGATAATAGTTTCTAAATTAAGGGGATGAATTCGAAAGGATTTGAGCCTAATCAAACGCCCTAACTTAGAACTTTGCGCGTCCTGAGCAATGCAAAAGAATATAACTATGGGTCAACTCTAAAAAAATTAATTTTATTTGGATAGATTACCACTTTCATGGGTAAGAGATTGCATTGTGCGTATGCAACAAGCCTTTAAACCCCTAGTTCACCCTAGTAGGATGAGTTATGTCTTCCACTCAAAGAAAACTCAAAATAATAAAAAATTATATAATTCAAACTTTTCCAGAAAATTCTCATCATCAATTCAATTCAAGAGTCTCAATTCACAGTGTGTGTGTGTGTGTGTGTGTGCGAAGCCATAAATTCAATCGCGAATTTCCACTGGTTGACCATTACGTTACTTATCCGAAAATTCATTTTAATTCAAATTCTCACTAGGTGCTCTACAAACGAATCACTCGGAAATGCGGCCATTTTCTCTCGGTATGCATGATATAAGGAGTAAATATAGTGGAACACAAGTTCACTCACACTAAATTCAAAAGACGAAAATTTATGGGGTAAAAAAATCTCATCATTAGAATACGGTTACAAGGAAACGGGAAACATCGCCTCTACTTTAAGCCTTTAATCTCTTTTCTTGTCTTTTATGCCTGAGCTCTCCACGCGGTAAGCAAATTTACAACTTGAACTCGGTTAGGACTCTTCGGGTTTTTAAGGTGCATTGGGTAAAAGGAGATGGTTGGGTACTTTGGAATTGAAATTTTTTCTTGAAATGTCCATTAGGCTTTTGCTTATTTTCTTTTCTTTTTTTTTGTTTTTTTCTCTTTTTCACATTTTCTTGTCTTACTATTTTTGTTGAGCATGTTCTATTTTTCTTGCCCCTTTCTACTTGCACTAATTGGACTAAAATTCTGGGGTTTCACTTTTCTCAATTTCGGGCCATTTAGGTTTTTCGGGTAGTCAAACGAAAAGGGAAAAAATTAGTTAGCTCTAACTGCTTAACAAAGGGAAAAAATTTCACGACTTTTTCTGGCCAATTTTTTTGGGTAACAAACGAGGTCTTATTTCATTGTCCAAATTATTAATTGCGTTACCATATGCGTCTTGAGGTGGATTTTAGTTTAGAGATTCATTTAACGCATTTTTTAAGACAGCATCTCACACGTTTTTCGTAACCGATCAAATCAAAAGAATTGAGATCCTCAACGACTTTTGTAAATGCCAAATAGAGCTTTGATTTAACCCTTAATTCGGATTAATTTATAAACTCACAAAAAGGATAGGCTCGAATCTCACCGGGTTGGTTAATCTCCACACTTATGTATTAAGTCGTCCATGTTCGCTCAATTTCCATCTTTGGTCCATTTCGACTTTGTGCATTATGTTTTTACAGTTTGAAACTTTAAACCGAGTTTTAATGATATTTTTGAAAATTTTAAATTCCAAATTTTTATTTATTTTGAAGAAAAATATTTTTGGTTTTTCTGAGTTTTTCAATTTTTTTGGGAAATTTTGAAGTTTTCAAATTTTTTGGCATTTTGAAAATTTGTGAAGTTTTAGAAATACGCACTTGTCACCCCCTTAACTTAGACTTTTGCATTGTCCTCAATAAAAAATGACTAAAATCTAAAAAAGGCAAAGTAAGAAGTGCAAAAAATAAAACAAACAAATGAAGAAAATGCGAATTTTTATTTAGAACGACTGTGGTACATTAAACAGTGCAGAAAAACATACAACCATACAACCACATAAAAAACAGGCCACCGACACAGAAATCACAAAAGGCTTCACATAGGCAGGGGGTTGGAGCTACCAGGTGCATTCGGATCGTAAGGATCATAGAAGAAGCGTGGAGGGGGTCCACCAAAATTGAGTTCATACATGTGAGCTTGAAGCATATGCATCATGCTCGTGTCCCTTCGGTATTGCATGATGAACCCATTAAATTTTCCCTCTAATGTTGTTAGGTGCGCGTCCGTATGATTATCGGGTAGCTCGAAATCATAATCTTCTTTGTCCACATGGGATCCCACCCCTTGTTACCCCATATCGGCATCGGCCTCTACTTCCTCCTCCTCGCTACTCTCATCTTTATTGGACTCTTCATCTTCTCGGGCTCTTAGAATTGCCCTTTGTTTCTCACTTTTATTTCGGGTGTCTTGCCCAAAAGGGTTTGGGAGGCGAAGAGTCTCGACATGATGACCGAAGAGGTGATCGACGAGAATGGAGGTAATGAACCGGGCATAGGAAAGAGGAGTAGTACCTTTTTCATCCAAAGTCGCAAAGTAGACATCATGGAAAATGATATTAATGGATGAGGTGCGGTCAAAGAGGTGGTAAACGAGTGTTACTTATCGGGGTCGCATTCCGAAATCATTGGAATTCTGGAGAATGTTGGCGCACATAATTTAAAATGTGAGGCACGCTTTTTCGCTCAATTAGTCAACCCAAAATATACCAGTGTTCCAGACTTCCCCGAGCTCAAGATTCTCAATGAGGACGGCCTTTTCGAGTGGTTGGGAGGTGTTGGGCTAGACAAAAGTGGCGGGATTGGGGACGCCTTTTTAAGCGAGCTTCTCGACTATTGACAACAAAGATAATGGGATGTGTTCCCTCGAATTCACGCTTTAGCCACGAACTCGCTGATGCGTACGAGGATCTCGTAAAATTCCCGAACCTCAGCTGCCCAAATGGCATTGTGAGGCTCATACAAGAAGAGACACCAACCCGTAGGACGAAACACATTAGTGACAAAATTGGGTAGTGCGTCCCAATTAATGGCCCGCTCTACTTGGAGTTTTCGCGTATCCCCAAAGTATGTTTTGTACCACCGTAGTTCCTGGTCGGAGTGGTAGTCGTCGAGGTTATTATCGATCATATTGATGGTGTTGTATTTTGGGGGTCTGTCTTAGTCAGCCATGGAGTGAGAGAGTGGGTGGGCAAAATGGCTTGAAAGATAAAGGAGGAGATTTTCTTGAGAAGAGTTGGCGTGGGAGAGATGGGGGGTAGGGGTTGTATTTATAGGTGGGTTTTGGGGTGGGAAGGGTTGAATATGGAGGGAAAAGAGAAGGAAGCGAAGGGGATGTATTTTTGGGAGGGAAATGGTGGGAGAAACGAAATGGAAGCAAGTGAAGGGATTGGGGAAGGAGGGATGCACCTAGGGAATCGTTTGAGGAAAACCAGAAGGCGATCCGGACCGGGTTCAGAGGGGTGTTCCAGATCGCCTTCCTTTTTGCGACAGAACTCCTCTCTGCTTCACTTTTAACCCTTTCTTGTACGTTAAAGGCATTCCCACTTACTTACGACTCAAGCATGACCCTAATTTACGATCAACCCTCATTTTTGAATCCCGAGATGGTCACAAACTGTATGCTACCTACCTGTGAATGTACTCTACACCCATTTAGTGAACCTACCTAACCCATCCTAATCGATACCTAACTACTACACAAGAATCACCCCATACACGCCGGGGGTGCGACGACTTCTCATCATCAGCTCACTCAACCCCGTAAACCGGATCCGATAACCAAATGGTGTCGACATCCTCTACACATGCCTCTAGATATGGCTTTAGGCATTGACCATTGACTTTGAATTTATTTCCCCCCTTTGGATCTTCCAATTCCACTGCTCCCTGGGGGAATACGCTCTTCACAACAAATGGACCAGACCACCGAGATTGCAACTTACCCAGAAATAGATGAAGTCGAGAGTTATAGAGGAGCACATTTTCACGGCAGGAAACTCTTTTCATCGAATAATTTTATCGTGTGCGAGTTTCATCCTTTCTTTAGAAATCTTAGCATTCTCATACGCGTCATTGAGTATCTCCTCTAACTCATTCAATTGAAGCTTGCAAGCTTCACCGGCTTTGTCCATGTCATAGTTTACACTCTTAATGGGCCAATATGCTTTGTGTCTAACTCAACGGGAAGATGATAAGTTTTTTCATACACAAAGTGGAATGGGGACATTCCGAGTGGGTTCTTGTATGCGGTACGGTAGGCCCATAGTGAATCGTTCAATCGAAGGGACCAATCTTTCCGTTTAGGATCGCCGGTCTTTTCGAGTATGTTTTTGATCTCACGATTCTCTAACTCATCCTTCCCATTCGTTTATGGGTGATATGTCGTTCCAACTTTATAAATGACACCATACTTTCTCATGAGCTTCTCGAATGGCTTGCTGCAAAAATGCGTTCTATTATCACTGATTATCGCTTTCGGACCATCGAAGCGAGAAAGTATGTGTTCCTGCAAGAATCTTATCACCACTTTATTGCCATTAGTCTTGGTACCGATAACTTTCACCCATTTAGAAACATAGTCTACTGCAACTAGGATGTATAGGTAGCCAAAGGACGGGGGAAAAGGGCCCATGAAGTCAACACCCAGCAGTCAAAGATCTCAATAATGAGTATTGGGGATAATGGCATCATGTCTCGTAGGGTAATCACCCCCATCCGTTGGCATCTATCGCATGATTTGCAGTAAGTGATCACATCCTGGAATATAGTGGGCCAGTAAATACCACTTTGAAGAATTTTAACATCCGTCTTTTTTGTCGAAAAATGGCCTCCACATGCCTTCGGATGACAAAATTGGATGACCTTTGGAATCTCGTCATCCGGTACGCATCGTCGGATGATTTGGTTGGCACAATATTTAAAAAGGAGTGGATCATCATAGAAAAACATGCGCGACCAAGTAATGAACCTCTTCTTATCTTGAGGTGTCCACTCGGGAGGGACATCTCCCGTGACAAGATAGTTCACTATTATCGCAAACCAGGGCAAAGAAGAGGTGGCAAAGAGTTGCTCATCTGGGAAGTACACATCTATGGGTGTAGGATCACTAGGTACGTCGGACGAAAGCCGTGATAAGTGACCGGCTACGATGTTTTCTATTCCTTTTTTGTCTCTAATGGAGATATTAAACTCTTGTAGGAGCAAGATCCACCTTATGAGGTGCGTCTTTGCGTCTTTCTTTGCAAGGATATATTTTAAAGCCTCGTGGTCGGTGAAACAGGTGATGGGAGAACCAATAAGATAGGACCGAAACTTGTCTAGACCAAAGACTACCGCTAGCAATTCCTTATCTATGGTGGAGTAATTGAGTTGCACTCCGGTGAGAGTCCGACTACTGTAGTAGATGACATGAGGATTTTTATCTTTTCTTTGGCCCAAAATAGCCCCTATCGCATAATCGCTAGCATCACACATGAGCTCGAATGGTAAAGACCAATCCGGAGCTTGCATGATGGGAGCGGACACAAGCATGCTTTTCAATTTTTTAAAAGCACTTTGGCATGCTTCACTCCACTCGAGTGGGGTGTCCTTTATAAGAAGGTTGCTTAAGGGTATAGCGATGGCGTTAAAGTCCTTAATGAACCTTCTATAAAACCTCGTGTGTCCCAAAAAGGACCGCACGTCTTTTAACGATTTTAGTGGGGGTAGGTCAGCTATGACATTTATTTTTGCTCTATCAACCTCGATCCCTTTGGATAAAACAATGTCGCCAAGAACTATGCCCTCAGTTACCATGAACTGGCATTTCTCCCAATTCAGCACTAAGTTCTTCTCCATACATCGGGCAAGTACTTTCTGAAGATTGGCTAAATATAGATCGAATGAGGTGCTGAAAACACTGAAGCCGTCCATAAACACCTATATCCCTCTCTCAACCATGTCATTGAATAAGCTCAACATGCACCTTTGAAAGGTCGCGAGTACATTACACAAGTCGAATGGTATACGTTTGTAGGCAAACATACCAAAGGGACAAGTGAAGGTCGTCTTCTTTTAATCAAGTACATCTACCTTAACCTGGTTGTATCCGGAATAACCATCTAAGAAGTAATAGTAAGGGTGGCCCACTACTTTTTCAAGCATTTGATCGATAAATGGCAAGGGGAAATGGTATTTCCTAGTTCCAGCATTGAGTTTCCGATATTCAATGCAAAAGCGCCACCCAGTGGTGGTACGTTGGGGAACTAGCTCTCTCTTGGCATTTTCAATCACTGTCATGCCCGACTTCTTCGGGACGACTTGAATGGGGCTCACCCATTTGTTATCTGAGATTGGGTAGATAACCCCGACATCCAACAATTTTATGATTTCTTCCCTCACCACTTCTTTCATGGTTAGGTTCAACCTTCTTTGCATTTTCCTCGAGATATTAACATCCTCCTCGACGTGGATTTTATAGGTAAAAATCAAAGGACTTATACCCTTTAAATCCGTAATGCACCAACCAAAAGCACTCTGATGCTTCCTCAAAATCTTTAATAGCTTTCCCTCGTGCTCATCATCTAGGCTAGGGGAGACAACAACAGGAAATATCTCACCCTCTCCTAGAAAAGCGTATTTAACGTTGGAGGGCAGTTTCTTCAATTCGAGGGTCAGGAATGTGTCACTAGAGGGCATTATGTGTATCTTCCTTAGCGGTAACTCTTCGAACCTAGAAACCCAACTAAGATCTATCTCATCCTCGCCCAATGCTCTCTTATCAAGTAGCTCTCTCAACTCCTCAATCTCTCTCTCAAACTCGGTATAAGCTCCCTCGCTCTCATGACTAGACACTAAGCAAGCTTCTAAGGCGTCACCATATAAATTTTCCTCAATTTTCTCTTCAACGATCTCATCAACTAAGCTCACCGCATTAAGATCATCATCTTCTCCTGCTTATTGGGCTACGTTGAAGATGTTCATTTCTAATGTCATGTTCCCAAATGTGAGTTGCATCTGCCCATTTCAAGTATTGATTAGTGCATTAGCCGTAGCTAAGAATGGGTGCCCAAGAATGATGGGAACATAATTCCTCGAGGCGAAGGAGGGCTCCGTGTCCCAAATAACAAAATCTATGGGAAAGTAGAAAGTGTCCACTTGGACTATCACATCCTCAACTATACCTCTTGGTATCTTCACGATTCGATCTGCTAGTTGAAGAGTGATACTTTTGGGCTTAAGGTCGCCTAGATCTATTTGCCTATAAATTGAATAGGGGAGGATATTAACACTTTCCCCCAAGTCGAGTAAGGCCTTTTCAAATTTATTCTCTCCAATGGTGTAGGAAATAGTGGGTGCACCAGGATCTTTAAATTTAGGTAGGAGATCGTTAAGAATAACTGAGCTCACGTTCTGTGCTAGAAATACGTTTTTCTTTACCTTCATGCTCCTCTTCACTGTCAATAAGTCTTTAATAACTTTTGCATAGGCTGGAATTTGCTTTATTGCGTTAAGGAAAGGTAAGTTCAACTTCACATTTTCAAGCACTTCTAGCACTTCATCACAGGGGGTCCCTTTGTGGGGAGGAACCAATCTTTGAGGAAATGGCGTTGTGGAGGGTGGCTTGACAACTACCTCGGGCTCACTAGTGTTTTCTTTGTCACTCTCATTCAAGGGGATATCTTCGGCCTTTTTCGTATCGGGCGAAGTCTCCTTGTCTTTTGATGCATTGTGTGGGGGAGGTGATAAATCAACGACTCTCCCACTACGAAGAGTGGTCATAGCTTGATAGTGATCCTGATGTTCTGTAGAGGTGGAGCTAACACTTGTTTAACCTTGGGGAGCTCTCTGGCCCTGGGCAGGAAATTTTCCCTTCTCTTGGATACTCAATGAAGATTGTAACTTTGATATGTTCGCGTTCATGTCGGCGAACATGCGATCATATCTAACATTGGTTGCACTCTGGGAGTTGATGAACTGGTTTATTGTATCCTCGAGGTTCCTCTGTGGTGGAGTAATCTATGGAGCTGGAGGAGGTAGTGGTTGCTGAAATTGAGGAGGGGTCGAGGTGGGACAACCTATGAATGTGGGTTCATCGTAACTTGTGGTTGTCCGTAGTTAAAACCAGGATGGTTTCTCTATGAAGGGTTGTATGAGTTCCCATACGGGGCGTTAAAATTTCCTTTAAACCCTCCTATAGCATCTACCTGCTCGGTGTGCATGGCCTTATAATCGGAAATCATCGGGCATGCCTTTGTGGAATGATCCGCATCACAGATAGCACACACCTTTTTCTTTTGCGACACTGCTGGATCCGAAGATATCTCACAACCGACTATTAAGTAAATCTTTCATGTCTCTCTGAAACTGATCAAATTGATGGTCTATTATGGTATTACTATCCAATTTGAATAGAACGAATGCATTAGGCATGGTCGATACTTGTCTAGACCGAATTTGGGTATTAGGATCGGATGAGTGCCATGCTTGAGTAGTCTCTGCGACATACTTAAGATGGGCCTCGGCATCACTGGAGTCTAATTACTAAAAAGGTCATTCATACATTGTTTGCACAAGTTGTTTGGAAGCTACTGTCAACCCATTGTGGAAGAAAGATATCAAGTGGTGTTTTTCAAAACCATGATGCGGGCATGCACTTACAAACTCTTGGAAACGTTCCCAACTCTTGTTAAAAGGCTCAATATCTTGTTGTCGAAAACCTTGGATTTGATTCTTGGCAGAGTTGGTCTTGTGTGATGGGTAGAATTTTATGATAAATTTGGATTGCACATCCCTCCAGGAAATAACGAAATTCGGGGGTAGAGACCATAGGCAGGTCTTGGCTTTATCCTTTAAGGAAAAAGGGAAAATCATTAGGTGAACAACATCCTGCATGCAAGCTTGGTCACTAAATGTGTTGCATGCCTTTTCGAACTCTCATATGTGCAGGTATGGTTTCTCTGAATCCATGCCATGGAAAGTAGGGAGAATCTGTCTCACCCTATTGCGGAAGTGGAACTGACCGGTATTATACAAGAGTAAAATGCAACTAAGGGTGACAGTTCATTCAGGAAAGAGTAAGTCTTTCATGGGATGATAGGGTGGATTTCCCTCTCCAGTGCTGAAACTAGCCGCGTCAGACATCGCTCTCTCTTCAAATGACTCGAAATACTGACTCGGTGTCCTAGATATGTGACTCAAGGATTGACTCAGGGTGTAACTACCAATGGAGTGCTCAGGAGTAGGAAGTGGAACCCAAAACTGTGGAACGCGAGGCATGTGAGGACTGTCAGAGTTATACTCAACAATAGGATTGTCGTGAATTCTGGTTGGAGTATTTTGAGGAGTTTGAGTATGTTCAGGATTTTGCATTAAAGGCTTGTGAGAGATAATTTTTTTTTGGATTTTTATTTTTTTATTTTTTTTGAACTTTTGATCTAAGCTTTAGATTGACTCGATCTAACCTAAGTCTACCTAAATGCCGGGCAACGGCGCCAGAAGCTTGACGCGACCAAAAATGTGTATCTATTGTTCGTGCCGATATAAGCTCAAGTGCAAGCCCGTTGTGTTAGTAATAAATCCGGTAAGTCAGGATTATCTCAACAAGGAAATTGGACGAATAAACGTAACAACGTTGGAAAGATTGAGAATCCGAACTTGACTCTAAAACAAAGCAGAAAAGGTGATTTAGGGAGACGGAATCACTACAACTAAGTAGAGTATGAAATTCTGGCTACTAAATATGAATTTAAGTTTTGAAAGGCTTTTATCTACTTATAAAAGTGAATTTTAACTGAAAAGTTGCAAGTGAGAAAAACAAGTTAGAATACACTCTTCCAACCCTAATATATTTATCAATGTTAAAACTAAATTCTGAATTGAAATATCTGACTAAACCCGGTCTTTAGTACTCCTAATAATTACATATATGAGGTACAAACCCGCACCATACGTAATCAAGAGATGAGTAAAGCAATGTCGTATTAGCTACACGCGCATTGCACTCTTAAGCATCCCGGTTACCTAGGACAAATGAGATCAAAAGTCCTATAACGGTTATGCTCACCACACAACACTATGAACTCAGTTATTTAATTAAAAATCAAATTTTACGCATTTATAAAGAACATTGGATTGGATTCATGCATCCCAATCCTTGGAAAACTAGCCAGACCTGGTAAAGTAAGAAGAAAACATGATTTTCAAATGAGAGAACATCTTAACTAGTAACTTAGAACTAAGAAGAACAGAATTATGAAATAACCAATTAACTTAAGAAAATTTGAAAGTAAGAATGGAATAAATTTACTTGTATTGCAGAAACTTGAATGGAAAATCCTTACAGCTAAAATCTTCTATCAAAACTAGGTTTTTTTCTTTTATCTCTTCAAAAACTCTCTAAACTAATGATAAAAAACTAAAACAAAAACAAACTCCTACAGTAGTGTAACTAATCTCAATAAATAGCTCCGAAATTTACAAGAGTTTGACCCACATAAAACTCTGAGTGAGAACAGAAAAATTCGTGGAAATCCAATGCGGTTCGGACCCATCGGGGGAGGTGTTCTGGATCGCCCCTTATTTTAAACAGGGTTCCTTAGCTTAAGGCAGTCCAGATCCTTTTTGGGAAAAAGGTCCGGATCGCCCCCTATTTCTTGACAGAGGTTTTTTTCTAGGGCATTCCGGATCCTTTTCTGGAAAAAGGTTCGGATCGCCTAGATTTTTCATACAAATCTTTTAATGAACCGGTCCGGACCCTTTTTTGGGCGGTCCGGACCTCCTGCCTTTTTCATTCAGGGATTTTTTTCTTGTTCCTTCTCAACTTCAAATCTTCGTAACTTTTTCATCGTAGCTCGGATTGACTTGCCGTTTCTTCCAATGCTTTTGAATTTGGATTCTCTTCAACTCTCTAGTTGGATTCAACTCCGGACGAAGGTTATAAATTTATGAAAATTCCCTTTGACTTTCCTCCTTTTATTTCATTCATTGCTTTTCCAGTTTCTTTCTTCCTCAATGCTTCAAATACCTGCAAAACTTATGAGAAATACACGAAACTAGATGTACTTGTTAGAAGGAGTTAATATCAAAGAAATGCGATAATTACACTCATTTTACGTTATTCGATATGATAAAAGTCTCTAAATTAAGGGACTAAATTCGAAAGAATTTGAGCCTAATCAGGTTTCGTCTTACATCCGGTGTCACTTTTGTGAACTTATTTATTTTACTTGATTTAATCACCTAGATGCATGTTTAGGATTTAACAAGATAAAAATGGGATTAACTAAAATTGGTTCACATACTTAGTGCGTTTAAAATTTGGAAATGGTTTTTCTAAAAGAATATTGGTTTTGACATCCTTAAAACACATTCGAAAGAAAAAGGGCCTGCACATACATTGTTTAATAATTGAAATTTAATTTCAATATGTAATCCACGGCTAATTAAAACCGCTAGAGGGATATATACGGTGTAAGGTAATCGTGAATGGTAAAACCACGTCCACTTCCAACTGGGGAATCCTTAACACGATTATATGAAAGCGCAGTGTATGATCCCAAGGCCTCATCCAACAGTGATTTTACTATTGATTAACATTAACCCACGGTCAAATGAAATCGTGGTACAAGATAATACGGTCACTTATAACCGAAAGTGAACAAGATGATTTGAGTTTGGGAATACGGTCAGTTATGGTGACGGGTGGTCACTTCCTCTTTTCATCAGTTTAAACGTTATTTTACAAATTATATACTGTGTAGATTAGTTTTAATACCTAAAAATCATTAAGAAAGCGTTTGATGTTATGAGTTTGGGAAGCTTGAACATCAACTTTATTTTCCTCGACCATTGCAATGTACCCCCTTTATCCTTGATTTTGATAGAGAAACAACACAACAAAGACTACAGCAATACAACAAATACACAAAAATGAAGATTTGGGGAGAAATGAACAAGATGATTTGGACTAGATTTAACCGTAGGTGTAAAGGTTTTTGTCGGAAGATCAACATTTTTTATTTTTGTTTATTGTAGTGTTTTAGATTATGTGGTATTAGTGTGTGTGTAATTTTTTATTTAGTTTGGGGTATATTAGATATTTTATAGAAAATACAAGGTACAACACTTTTGAGTGTAGTTAATAAAATTTGTATTTAATTTTTATGTGATGTTTTGAAAAGATTTTTTTATTTAAAATATAAGGACCCTTATGATATTTCGACACGATCAAACTCTTCCTCCCTTAAATATAAATTTCTCCGTAACTCTTAAAGCTCTTCTGCCATTTTCTCTATACCAAACACCTATCCAAAAAAGGATAATATTAGGGCTACCCTTTTTTGTTACCCTTTTTGTTACCCTCGGCTTCAAAGTGTTGTATATTGCTTTGTTTTTAAGCAAAGTACAACACTATGAAGCCAGATGTAATAAAAATGGATAACAAAAAGGGTAGCCCTAGTGTTATCGCCCCAAAAAAAAACACCTCCTATAAGAGTATTGGTCACTTCACTGAGTTCTCAAAAAGTGTTTTCTCCTGTCATTTCAAATAATAACTAATGTTTTAATGATTAACTTTTTGTTTGCTGGTTTCTTAGTTTGTTGTCTTTTGTACTCTCATGGCGGGTTCCATTGGGACTTGCTTAGATGTTGCTTCACCTGAAATATCAAGTGGTACATTAAAGATAATTTACACTTCATCATAATTTATTGGAAACATTTACTAGTTTGAATAATTCTTTTGTACCTCAAAAATCGTAGGGGCTTACTTTTCCTGCACTTACTCGTGTTGGAGATCTTTTAATCTCCCTATGCCACTTCTTCGGTAATATTACACTTTACCTTTCTTGTTATTTCCGAATGAAAGGTTAGACTATGTTTTAATATGAATACTAACATGCAACTAGTGTGATGCAGGAACTTTACTATGATTTGGTACACATTCATCTTAAATTAATCAGTATAAAATTATATTATCTATTATCATTATACTCAACATGAACTAATAACAAAATGATTGGACACTTAATTCCAAAATTGATATTCACAATGACATTTTAAAATAATTGTTCACACAGTGATGTTCACATTCCATAGGCAAAGTTACATGAGACCATCAGAATTAGTTCCCATTCCCATTACCGGCTCTAGAATTGTTGGAAACAGCTGTCGAAGACAGCTGTTATATTGAGTAGTTGCAAAACTTAGATATGGTTCTCTCCGTATCCCACATCGAAAATCTCAACAAATTGAGTTGGGTATATTTACATTTTTTGTGGAACCAATGGGCAAGCCCTTTGGGCATTAGATGTTTTGTGTGTATGGGTGGGGGACTTATTGGGCCAAGTCACACACGCGCGCGCGCGCCGCCGTCCGTCCGGCCCGTGCCCGTGCTCGGGGCTTGGGCTCATTAAGAAATATTTTTTTGGACAAATAAATTAACGGTTTTGGGCTTTAAAAAATAATTTTTAACGATAATTAATTCCGAAAAAACGTGGGCATTTTACTATTGATTTTTTCCACCCACGTTTCCAGTTTTCTCTCCACGTTTTTGCCCACTAACGGTAATTTCTTTTTTTGCATAAAAGGACGTTGAGACCTCCGTTTTTCAACACAATTCCAACAAAAAAAATTCTTTACAGTTCATCTTCCCCATTGATACAGTTCCGAAATTTTTCTCCCAGAATAATTAATCTCATTTTACAGATTAATTATATTATTAGAATCGAGCAATTATACAGAATGGGTGTACACAGACCGGGTTGATTTTTGTGCTTTATCGATCCGTATTTTCTGATTTTGGATGCTATTTTATCCTGAGAGTGGCGGGGCTTCGAAACTGTAAGCACACTTTGGGCAGAGCCGCGAAGCACCTTAAAGAGAGAGACATTATCTGCGACTCAGCCGTGTTCTACAGTGTCCAGTTCGGGATTTCTTATATTTTCTGTCCCAGATTTATTTGCTCCAAAAATTGGGTAATTTCGTTCCCTACTTTAATTATGCATTTATTTAAATTGCTGCTACAACAATTTTAAGGTGTTCTGAAATTCTTCCATGGACGAAATTAACTCAAGTAACCTTAATAAGCCTTTCAAATATGAAGGCACCCATTTTAAACGTTGGAGCAAAAAATTGTTATTTTATTTAACTACGAAAAGAGTCGCATCATGTGTTCAATTTGACAAACCCGTAGTAAATAATCCACCTACTATTGAGGAAAGCAAAATAATTAGAACTTGGGAGGAAAATGATTTTTTGTGCAAGAACTATATTTTGAATGCTCTAAGTGACGAACTTTATGACTATTATGCCAATTATAAAACTGCGAAAGATGTTTGGGACGCACTTTTTAAAAAATATGACACGGAGGAGGCGGGTGCTAAAAAATATGCCGTCAGCCGTTATTTGAAATTTCAAATGACGGATGAAAAATCTGTTGTTGCTCAAACCCATGATTTGCAAATGATTGCCCATGAAATTATTTCTGAGGGCATGACTTTAGATGAGCAATTTCAGGTGGCTGTAATTATTGATAAATTGCCTCCACTGTTCAAAGAGTTTAAAAATATTTTTAGGCATAAGTCTAAAGAATTTTCACTAGAGTCACTTATTACTAAATTGAGAATTGAGGAGGAATCCCGAAAACAGGACTATAAAGATGAAATTCTTGTTATGTCTAACAACAGAAATCAGAAAAAGAACCACACTCCAGTTGTTTTAAAAGCAAAATGAAAAAATATGAAAAATCAGAAAAAGAGCCACAACCAGAATTTTAAAAATTAGACTCAGACTCAAAATAAGTATAAGAACCCTGGAAATGGACAGTCTAGCAACTCGGGACAGTTTTTCGGTTTCAAGTGTGGCAAGCCTGGCCGTATGGCTCGCAAATGTCACAATGTGCCATAAGCACAAGCGAATTTTACCGAAGAGGACCTATGTGCTATGATTTCAGAAATCAACATGGTTAGCGGTGCCGAAGGGTGATGGTTGGATACTGGCGCTTCCCGCCATATATGTTATGACCGTAGTCTGTTTAAGACTTATTCTGAGACTGCAGATAAGAAGGTGTTGTTGGTGATTCTCACTCCACTGAGGTTGCTAGTACTGGAAATGTGGAATTGAAGTTCACTTCGGGAAAGACTATTATCCTCAAAGAAGTTCTTCACACTCCCGAGATAAGGAAAAATTTGGTTTCGGGCTATCTTCTCAATAAAGCTGGCTTTACTCAAATTATTGGTGCTGATTTATTTACTTTGACCAAAAATGGAATTTTTGTAGGCAAGGGTTATGCCACTGATGGGATGTTTAAATTGAATGTTGATGCAATGAATAAAATTTCTCCTTCTGCTTATATTGCTTGTTCATTTAATATTTGGCATGCTAGGCTTTGTCATGTTAATAAATGACTAGTTAAAAATATGAGCACTTTAGGATTAATTCCCGAATTATCATTAAATGATTTTGAAAAATGTGAATGGTGTAGTCAAGCAAAAATCACTAAGACACCACATAAATCTGTTTTTAGAGAATCTGAACCACTTGATTTAATTCATTCAAATATTTGTGAATTAGATGGTGTCACAACTAGAAATGGCAAACGTTATTTTATAAATTTTATTGATGACTGTTCTGATTATTCATTTGTGTATTTAATGAAAAATAAAAGTGAAGCGTTTGACATGTTTAAAATTTTCCTTAATGAAATTGAAAATCAATTTAAACGAAAAATAAAAAGGTTACGTAGTGATAGAGGCACCGAATATGATTCTAGACCATTTATTGAATTTTATAAAACCCACGGTATTATTCACGAAAAAACTGCCCCTTATTCGCCCGAAATGAACGGTAAAGCCGAAAGAAAAAATAGGACATTAACTGAATTAGTTCTGGCTATTTTATTAAATTCAGGGGCTGCCTCACATTGGTAGGGTGAAATTATTTTGACTGTGTGTCACGTGCTTAATAGAATTCCTAAGACTAAAATGAAAATATCTCCTTATGAAATTTGGAAAAATATTAAGCCCAACGTGTCATACTTTAGAACGTGGGGGTGCTTAGCCTATGTACGTATACCCGACCCTAAAAGGTCTAAATTGGCAAGTAGAGCATATGAGTACGTTTTTATAGGCTATGCTATTAATAGCAAAGCATACCGATTTTATGACTTGAAAAATCAAGTAATTATTGAATCAAATGACGCCGATTTTTATGAAGATAAATTTCCTTTTAAATTGAGAAATAGTGGGGGCAAGTCATCCAATAATGTTTCTTTAAATAAAAATAAAGAAAATAATGAATCCATTTTAGAAATTCGAAAAAGTAAAAAGGCTCGTGTAGAAAAAGATTTTGGTCCTGACTTTTGTGCCTACACTTTAGAGGAGGAACCTAACACTATTTAAGAAGCCTTATCTTCTTTAGATGCCGATTTATGGCAAGAGGCTATTAATGATGAAATGGATTCTTTGGAAACAAATAAAACTTGGCATTTAGTGGACCTTCCTCCTGGATGTAAAACAATTGGGTGTAAATGGATTCTTAAAAAGAAATTAAAACCTGATGGCACTGTTGAAAAATATAAGGCACGTCTTGTTGCTAAAGGTTTTAGACAAAGAGAAAATGTAGACTTTTTTGATACATTTTCACCCGTGACTAGAATAACGTCTATACGTGTACTATTTGATATAGCTGCCTTAAATGATTTAATTGTACACCAAATGGATGTTAAAACTGCATTTTTTAATGGAGAATTAGAAGAAGAGATTTATATGGATCAACCTGAAGGTTTTATTGTACACGGTCAAGAAAATAAAGTATGTAAATTAGATAAATCTCTTTATGGACTCAAACAGGCACCTAAACAATGGCATGATAAATTTGATAGTCTAGTCATCTCTAATGGATTTAAAATTAATGAAAGTGACAAATGTATTTATTATAAATATGTAGAGAATATTTTCACTATCATATGTCTTTATGTTGATGATTTGCTTATATTTGGTTCTAATATTCATGCCGTAGAAAATGTTAAATCATTATTATGTGCCAATTTTGATATGAAGGATTTGGGTGAAGCTAGTGTAATATTGAGAATTAATATTACTAGCTCAGAAAAGGGACTTTCTTTGGATCAATCTCATTACATTGAGAAAGTTCTAAAGAAATATAATTACTTTGACTGTAAACCTGCTAGTACTCCATTTGACCCTAGTGTAAAGTTATTTAAGAACACTGGCGATAGTGTAAATCAAAATGATTATGCAAGCATTATTGGTAGCTTACGTTATGCTACAGATTGCACTAGACCTGACATAGCTTATGCCGTGGGAGTACTATGTAGATTTACCAGTAGACCTAGTATGGAGCATTAGCATGCTATTGAGAGGGTCATGCGGTACCTTAAAAGGACGATGAACCTCGGATTACACTATAATAAGCATCCCGATGTCCTTGAAGGATTTAGTGATGCAGATTGGAACACCCTATCTGATGATTCTAAGGCTACTAGTGCATATATATTTAGCATCGCTGGTGGTGCAGTTTCTTGGAAATCTAATAAACAAACTATTTTGGCTCAATCCACTATGGAGTCTGAGATGATAGCATTAGCTACTGCTAGTGAAGAGGCAGGTTGGTTAAGAAACCTTCTGTCAGATATCCCTTTATGGGAAATACCGATACCAGCCGTTTTGATTCATTGTGATAGTATCGCGGCTATTGCAAAAGTTGAGAACCGTTATTATAACAGTAAGAAACGACAAATACGTCGTAAGCATAGTACTGTTAGAGAATTTATCTCTACGGGTGCTGTGAGGGTGGATCATATACGGTCTGAACAGAACTTAGCTGATCCTTTGACAAAACGACTAGCTAGGGAGAAGGTGTGGAACACCTCGAAAGGGATGGGACTAAAGCCCTTGGATAAATGAGTCATTTGTGATGGTAACCCAACATATAGACTGGAGATCCCAAGAAATATGTTTAAAGGGTAATAACAAGTCACAAGTGATATGGGTTGAATCATGCTATTATTAATTAAAATGGAACGGGGTTTTACTCCGAGTCCATCCCTATGGAGCAAGATATCCTGAAGCGATTAAAGGATGAGTTATTATAACTCTTAATGAGATCTATATCTCTATTTTGAGTGGGGTACTTAGCTACAGGAGTATTCTTGATAGACTCACCTATGTGAATGGGGAAGTGTGGCCGCTTCCTATGGATATTTTGGGCAAATTCCTAAAGCGTTCGCTATACTGGGATAGAAGCACATGGCCGTAACGTGCTAGCTATTAGAATTATATCCAAGTAGGGTTGTGTGTGGGATGTTATCAGAGATAGAGTTCAAAACTACGGTTACTCTAGTATATTGTGAATCATCTTTACTACGTGAAGGTTCAAGTCGAAAGACACCTTTGCTTATGCACAATTCTATGAACTGTTGCTCGATAAAATGTTTTCAAGTTTTGCAAGTGGGGGATTGTTGGAAACAGCTGTTGAAGACAACTGTTATATTGAGTTGCAAAACTTAGATATGGTTCTCTCCGTGTCCCACATCGGAAATCTCAACAAATTGAGTTGAGTATATTTACATTTTTGTGGAACCAATGGGCAAGCCCTTTGGGCATTAGATGTTTTGTGTGTATGGGTGGGGGACTTATTGGGCCAAGCCACACACGCGCGCGCGCGCCGCCGTCCGTCCGGCCCATGCCCGTGTCCGGGTCCGGGTCTTGGGCTCATTAAGAAATAATTTTTTCGACAAATAAATTAACGGTTTTGGGCTTTAAAAATTAATTTTTAACGGTAATTAATTCCGAAAAAACGTGGGCCTTTTACTGTTGATTTTTTCCACCCACGTTTCCAGTTTTCTCTCCACGTTTTTGCCCACTAACGGTAATTTCTTTTTTGCATAAAAGGAGGTTGAGACCTCCGTTTTTCAACACAGTTCCAACACAAAAAATTCTTTACAGTTCATCTTCCCCATTGATACAGTTCCGAAATTTTTCTCCCAGAATAATTAATCTCATTTTACAGATTAATTATATTATTAGAATCGAGCAATTATACAGAATGGGTGTACACAGACCGGGTTGATTTTTGTGCTTTATCGATCCGTATTTTCTGATTTTGGAGGTTGTTTTATCCTGGGGGTGGCGGGGCTTCGAAACTGTCAGCACACTTTGGGCAGAGCCGCGAAACACCTTAAAGAGAGCGACATTGCCCGCGACTCAGCCGTGTTTTAGAGTGTCCAGTTCGGGATTTCTTATATTTTCTGTCCCAGATTTATTTGCTCCAAAAATTGGATAATTTCGTTCCCTACTTTAATTCTGCATTTATTTAAATTGCTGCTACAACAAGAATTCTATATTATCCTTATTCTCCTTCTTCAATGATGAACAAATCTTCATGTTCAGCATGGACTTTGTAAGATCCATCATTGTCAAGCATAATAAACGATAAAGACATACGAATTTTCTCTTTAACCTTGTTGCTATTGTTTGATGGAACAATTTTCTATCTTTGTCAAGAATTTTTATAGTAGACATCTTACCTTGGTAGTTGTAAATATCGTAAAGCTTCTCCGACCTATTTTTTTTATGTTTGTTCTTTCAATACTTGACAAAGTCATCGAGTTCCCTCTCTCGGAGCCTCGATTGGAAGCGTATCTCCCGAGGAGTTGGATTATCAATGTCGATGATATCTTTTCGAGCATATATTTGGTTTGCTTGATTTAGAAGTTTTCATTCATTTTGCTTCATATTGCTGTTATAAAATCACAAAGAAATTTTATGAACAATAGTTTAATGAACAAGAAACAAAATGTGCAGAAAATGAGTGTGGTGGAGATGCGAATGCTAAGATGGATTTGTGGTAAAACTCGAAAGGATAAAATTAAAAATGAACAAATTCGTAAAATGGTAAAAGTAGCTCCGATAGAAGATAAATCGAGAGAAAATCGACTTAGATGGTTTGGACACGTCAAGCGTAGACGAATGAATGCTCCTGTAAGGAAGATTGATTTAGTTAGTATTGATGGTAACGCAAGGAGTAGAGGTAGGCTTAAATTGACTTGGTGGGATATTATAAAAAAGGACATGACGACATGTGGTTTAACCGAAAATATTGCACTGGACATAATGGAATAAAAAAATAGGATTCATGTAGCCGACCCCAAATAATTGGAAAAAGACTTTGTTGAGTTGAGTTGAGTTTAATGAAACAAATTAAGATTAATACTTTGTACTAACTGTTGTAAATACATTTACAATCTCGGTTAAAGAAGACACTAATGCGTTTATATGCATATTCTAATGTGTGCAATCTGTGTAATATGATACAAATACTCAATTGCAAATATAAATGAATAATGTTACGTACATCATATTCAGAAAGTAGATATAAACCATAGTGAAAAACATCAATAATAGAGTAATATTTAAAATGAAGGAAAAGAAGCCTTTTTGGTCGACTTAATGCCCAAATATCCTTAACTGATAAATTTGTAAGAATTTATTATTTCTTGAACTTTTGACAAAAAAATAAAAATGAGGAAAAATATTTGGAAACTTTCTAGGATGATCTCTGTGATGTTTATGAACGGTTTTGTGAACTCTCCCAAACGCAAAAGATTTATTAGTGTTAAATGTTCTTGCAAAAGGTTTTATATTTGAAGTTTTTGTGGCAGCGGTTCTCATCCCACCATATCACTAACCCGCACTCTCATCCCCAACCCCTGCTTTACAAAGTGATTTATAAGTTACTTATCCTTCCAGAAGCAATTGAGGAGTGGCGACAAATTTTAAAATTAAACATACACAAACATGTCATTCTACGGCTATAACTATAGTTTTACATATCTATTACGCCTGTTATATTCATGGAAGAAGAAATTAGTTTCAGTAAGGGACTGTAATACCTCGCACTAGATAAAAAGTTACTAAGGGGCTGTAAAACTTTTCTTATTTTAAGTAGTTGTATGGAACCCTCCCCCTATATATTTTAAAGGGTCGATCTAATTCTCTTCCTTTGTATAAAATAAATGTTACTGCCTAAGAAATAACTGTAGAAAAACCTACACAGAAGAGGAGAACAAAATCCCCTAAAAGTTAATCAACCAGCCTAGAGATGATCAGTATGTAGAAAATTGTATGTAATTTTGAAAAAAATGATCAATGATCAGTATTAACAGATTTCAAATATAAAGCATGGTAGAGTTGGAAGAAAACATGTCAGAGGTCAATGCACAAAACAACTCTTAATACTTAAATGCACCAAACATGTTAGTGATCTACGCACTCAGAAAGGAAAAAGGTCTATATTCCATATACAAAAATGTGCCAAACTCAAAAATACCAATTGTCAAATCTAACATGAGACAACACCTCGTTGCCAATTTCAAAGAACATTCAAATCTGGGAAATTTTAAAACGCTAAAAAAAAGCTTATTGAGCTATTTAGAACAATCCAGAAACAACATTTATAAGTGATTCTATTTTTTTAAATATAAATGATTTTAATAAACAAATTTAATCACAAATAGACTAATATGTCATCACATACATAATCTTTGACATTGAACATAAATACATTAAGATGATTTTTTTCCTAACATATATTTCATATTAATCTGTTTAAAACAAAACACTCACTCTTGACATTTTATCATACACCATACATACATAATGATAGATGCTTTTGAGGTGCCACGTTGAGCATTATATGGGTAATAAATTTCATTGCAGTATTTCGTATATTTATAGTTGGCAGTTTGTAAAGAAGAACCACCTCCTAAATGCATTCTTTCAACATCATACAACTGATTCAACTAGACATAAATCAATAAGAGCTCAATTGCACATGTTTTACAAACAAATGATGTTTTAAAAATGGGATCAGGGGGAGAAACAAAAACAAAGTAAACAATAATTACTACGTCAAACCAAAAGACTATTACAATACAGTGTATGTAATAATAATACACAAAGAACATTATGTTGGTACACTTTATATATTGTTATTAAAAAATCAAATCAAAGAATTTTAAGGAGAAATCGAAAATAAAATCATAAATTAATTTTAAGTTTACTGTTCAAAATTAAATTATTACCTCATATGATTATCGCAAAATACGAACCACATCCGTTGAATCCAAATATTAACTGCACAATAAAAAATAAACAATATTACCTCAATCGTTTATTAATTCGTCGTAGACGATTCTTAGGTTGAGTCGCGGACTAGGTCGCTCTCTTTAAGACGTTTCGCGGCTCTACCCTCTTTGTGCAGGTAGTCTACAGGCACGCCGTCCCCAGGATAAAACAAGCCCAGAATCACCTCTGTATCATATAACCATGCACTGTAGTTATATGTCATACTAACACCTATTTCAAATTAATTGCTCAATATTCGAAAAAATATTTTGGGGTATATATATTTTCATGAAGAAAAAATGTTCTAACGAAGACAAATTTGCAGAAAGAGAACAAAAAAAATTTCTGTCACGCATTCTCTCATCTTTCTCCTTATTTTTCTGTCAAACCAAACTCAAGAAAAACCATGCTTGTCAAAACCAAGCTCTCAAAATCTCTCATCTTATTTTTGGCCGGTTGATAGAGATATATATGGGTTACAAGTGGTTGAGAAAGTGGGAGTATATAAAAGTGAGTAGTGGATACAAGTGGGTTATCAATTCCTTCATTTTAGCCGAAAGTTGTGTAGAAGTGGGGATGGTGGGTGGCTACTTTTGGCTAAAAAGGAGATGCCCACTAATTTTAATTTTGCCCCCTTATTATTCTAAAAGGTCTTTTCAAACTTTACACAGACTAACCACCATCTGGTTCTAACAATCCCCCACTTGTAAATTTTAAAAATTTATTGAGCAATAATTATTAATAGAATTGTGCATAAGTGAAGGTGTCTTTCGACTTCAACCTTTACGTAGTAAAGATGGTTCATATTATACTAGAGTAACTCGTAGTTTTGAACTCTATCTATGACAACATCCCACACACAATTCTACTTGGGTGTAGTCCTCAAGCCAACACGTTACGGCCATGTGCTTCTATCCCAGTATGTGAATGCTCTAGGAAATTTGTCCAAAATTACCATAGGAAGCGGCCACACTTCCACATCCACATAGGTGATTCTATCAAGGATACTCCTATAGCTAAGTACCCCACTCAAAATAGAGCTATAGATCATCATTAAGAGTTATAATTAACTCAACCTTAACTCGCTTCAGGATATCATGCTCCATAGGGATGAACTCAGAGTAAAATCCCGTATATAATTATTAGCATGATTCAACCCATATCAGTGTGACTTGTTATTGCCCTTTGAACCTATTTCTTGGGATCTCCAGTCTATAGGTTGGGTTACCACCACAAATGATTGAATATCAAAGGGCTATAGTCCGATCCCTTTCTAGGTGTTAAAACACCTTCTCCCGCACTAGTCCTTTCGTCAAAGGATAAGTCAGGTTCTATTCTCATCAGTCCGATCATTATCCACACTCACAACTCATTAGTTTTTAAATTCTCAAACTATGTTGTGATTACGACCTATTTGTCGTTCTTTCCGTTATGATAACGGTTCTAAAATTTTACAATAGCTATGGTTCTATTGTTGTGGATAAAATGACTGTGTCAATCTCTACCATAAATGGTATCTTATAATAGGTCTTTCAGCCTTTCATTTTTCACTAGCCATGGCTAATGGTATCACCATATACTCCATCATTAATTGTGTCAACAATTAATATTTCTTGTAGTTCCAAAAATTGCATCATAATATGTGTTATACACATATCCATTATTGATTCAGAATCAATTCTAGGTTCGTGGTTTTTATCAAAACACATAACATTTCTCAATAGCATAAGAATGCACCTTTTTTTATAATATAAACCTTCATAGTACTCCCACAAAAAAATAATTTCATGTCAACCGTATTTAGTAGCTCAGTTGAGACTACTTAAGATGTTCGCATATTCATCTTTTCTTTTCACTATATATAGTGTTCTTATACTTGGATCATGTGGAGTACAAGATGGTTCATAATAAGCATATATCTAATAAATAAATATTCTTTTATTTCAATGTACTCGATCAATTAATTGATCAATATGGCCTTGTAATATTAACAAGTAATATTCTTGTTTCATTGAAACTCTTTATGCCAACACTTTGACTTAGAATGAATTTGGTTTTCTAGGCAACAAAATATTATAACCAAATATTAGCTAATCATTATTGCATAAATAATTAAGAGTGCATTCATATTTCAACATGCTTAGTGATAAACACAATTCATATTATTCTTAATTCATTCTCATTTGATGATTTATCAAAATATCATACCATTTATTAGTGCCTTCCATATTAATTTTCCAACTTCAAGTTGGTCCATGTAAGTTGCTTTACATAGGTCACCATTCGAAAACAATAATTAATATATATATATATAATTTTTAACTCAACATCATATATAATATCAATGGCATTCAAATTAAATGAAGCCTTTCATTTTTATAAGAATAATTTAACTCACAACATGTATAAATAAGTTATATCGATGAATTAAAGCTTATATTCACAAATGATAATGGTCTCAATATTCCTTCAAATGATGTGTAAACACCTTATTATCTTAAAGTTATAAGATAAGTCAATTATAAACTAATTTCTAGTTCATTCCAAGGAATTTAATCAATCATTTATGACACGACCTCTCTAAGGATTTTTCGAATCCTTTTCAATAACATAAGCAAACTTTTATTTTTAACTCACAACTCAAAAAATAAGACTTATCTTGAACACCAAAGTTTCAGATTCTATTAAATGTTCTTCAATTATAGTTGAGAGGTACTCGATTGAGTGCCCCCACTATATCTTCAATTCATAAAATGGAATCTAAACTTATAGAGTTTCAACATTAAATAAAAGTTAATCTTATTTCTTAAATAAATACATACTTAATGCTTTCAGGTATAGCTGAATAAAAAAAAATACAAGTTCATTCGTTTTAGTCATAATTTCAGATTTTCAAAGTTCTTAAAGTCACATATAGATCATACAATCTATTTCATAAAAAAATATAATATACAATTTTTCATAATGTACACAATAATACTTCGTATTAGAGTTTAAACCTCTATTCCAACACAAAGCATACGGTTAAAATAATTTTACCCAACTAAATTATTTCTACACGCGTATGAAACACACCAAAGTGATTCCAACATAGTGGAATTCAATTTTATTATATACCTTTTTCAACTCATATAAATGAATAATACAAAGAATTATTCATATAAAATTCTAGCGATTGCACTCCAAACTCAAATATTATATAAGTCCTTATAGAATTTCTATGAAATTCATCTTCCATAAATTTTAGTCCAAATTTTTCTAAGTACTTCATAAATCCTTGAATAAGAAATTTATAAAGGCTTCAAAATATTTTGAATCCGTTGGGAACATGACATGATACATTTTATTTTAAGAAAATGTTGTCCAAAATATTTGTTCAAACGGAAAAACTTCAAGTTTGAAATTTCACCACGACCAAATCGCTTATTGAAAATTTATGAAAATTTTTCAGAATTCATCCTTTATGAGTCTAGTCTTATCCAAAATTGGAATCATTCAAAAATATTAAGTACTAGTGAAGATAAATTTATTTTACTACAAGGTGTCCAGAAAATTCAGCATTGCGCATCCCATTTGTAAAAATCATAATAAAAGATATACAACCCTTTTTTTCAGAAATTCCAAAGCCCAATATTTATAATCTCAACATACTACATGCATGCCAAAATTCATGAAATTTCAGTTTATATATCATCAAAAAACTGAGATGATATTCCAACAAAATTCATAACATATATTTCAGATTGTTTTTTCATTGTCGATCACTTTAGTGTGGTTGAAAAATATCAACTACGCTTTCACATAAACACTTCAAAAAATATTCGAACAAATTTCTTTTGTAGTAAACATAGCGCAGGGCGCAAATGTTTATTACTTACCATTCGAATCCATATAACAAATTTTCATTTGTTCCAATATAACAAATTTTCATTTGTTTCCAAATATCAAATTTTAATTTGATTCTATATGATAAATTTTTATTTATTTTCATATAACAAATTTTCATTTGTTATCAAATATCAAATTCTTACTTTGATTCCATATAACAAATTTAAATTTGTTTTCTAAACCACAAGTGGCTCAAAATGAATTGTCCAAAAAAAGGTATACAATTCCATTTTCAATAATAACTTCCTATGTGAAATAGTATTTCACATTCATAACTAAAATATAGGATTGACCTATTTAAAAAATTTCCATGAAGGGGTTCATTTTCGTTCAAATTTGAATTTCTCACGAAATTATTGATCGATTCCGAAATGATAAAAATACTGAATTTATTTTTTTACTTCACAAAATATAACATTTAGGAAGTTCAGGGGGCTTAATGGTAATTTCTATAGTTAAAAGGTCAAATTTATAATTTCTAGACATAGAAACTTCGTTGGCCCTTTTTCCATTATAGGCATCATAAAAATAATCATATAAGCTCAAAAAATTTATTTTTCGGTCTCCATTGTAGATATAAAACGTCTTAAAATTGTTGGTACACTTTATATATTGTGATTGAAAAATCACATCAAAGAGTTTTATGGAGAAATCGAAAAATAAAATCATAAATTAATTTTAAGTCTACTGCTCAAAATTATATCATTACCTTATATGATTATCGCAAAATATGAACCACATTCGTTGAATCCAAATATTTACTGCACAATAAAAAATAAACAATATTACCTCAATCGTTTATTAATTCGTCGTAGACGATTCTTGGGTTGAGTCGCGGACTATGTCGCTCTCTTTAAGACGTTTCGCGGCTCTACCCTCTTTGTGTAAGTAGTCTACAATCACGTTGTTTCCATGATAAAACAAGCTCAGAATCACCTCTGTATCATATAACCATGCACTATAGTTTTATGTCATACTAACATCCATTCCAAATTAATTGCTCAATATTCGAAATTATATTTTGGGGTATATATATTTTCGTGAAAAAAATATTTTCTAACGAAGACAAATTTGCAGAAAGAGAACAAAAAAAATCTCTGTCATGCATTCTCTCCTCTTTCTCTTTATTTTTCTGTCAAACCAAACTTAAGAAAAACCATGCTTATCAAAACCAAGCTCTCAAAATCTCTCTTCTTATTTTGGATGGATGATATATATATATATATATATGGGTTACAAGGGGTTGAGAAAGTGGGAGTTTATAAAAGTGAGTAGTGGACACAAGTGGGTTATTAATTCCTTCATTTTAGCCGAAAGTTGTGTAGAAGTGGGGATGATGGGTGGCTACTTTTGGCTAAAAAGGAGATGCCCACTAATTTTAATTTTGCCCTCATTATTCTAAAAGGTCTTTTCAAACTTTACACAGACTAACCACCATCTGGTTCCAACACATTATGATCTTCATGGTTATTGACCTCAACCTAAATAGCTTTTTGGAGAATACGGGAAAATGACAATTATTTTTCTTAGACAAAGAGAGGGAGAGAATAAAATGGGAAATTATCTTTTAAGTATATTATTTAATGTTTACCTCCAACTTATATAAAGCCATCTCTCCTCCATTCCCAACATCATTACAGTTGTGGCAATAAGTCAATAGCATTGTAGATACTAAGTTGAGGTGTTGAAGACTTAGATATATTGGTAACAACAAAGAAAGTAAACATCCATGACAACAAAAAATGAAAATGTGTAAAAAATAGAAAATTCTTCTTAATGAGTACAATAATAATGAATAATAAGGCTGAGAGTTTTTATTTCTTTACTTGATCAATTGGATAGATGTATAGTAGTATATATTTAAAACAAAGTAAATATTTTAAGAAATGTGAATTGATACTCTTATGAAAAAATAATAAGAAATAATTAAGTAGTTCCTAATTGAAATATATTATCTTATATATTTCACTATTGAGAATGGGAGAAACTCATTTTGTTGTTTGCGAACTTTAGAGGATGTTAGAAACCCGAAGTCATTCTAATATAGATATTAATTTAAACAAAATGTAAAAAAATGAAGCACAAAACATTATTGAAGATATATATCTTTCATTATCAAAATCACATATTGAGGGTTGTGAGATTTGGGAGACTAATACGTCAACACATATATAATATTTTACATTTAACATAAATAAGTTAATATGAATTTCATATTAACATATATTTGATATTAATCTGTCTAAAATAAAATATTACTCACTCTGACATTTTATCATACACTATACATACAAAATCATAGATGCTTTTGCATATTATTATGCCTAAAATAAAATACTCACTCAGAAAATTTATCATACAACATATATACACAATCATACATACTTATATAGTTATATATGTTTTCATAATTGGTTATATACAATTTATAAATCAAGATATACCTGGTTGGGTAACGGGGATAACACATCTGTCTTGCAAGCTCAAATGTTCCTTTACGTGAAAAAAAGGAAATTTCGAATGGTATAATGAAAATTTATGGGAAAATATTCGGGGAACATTTTAATAATGTATCAATGTGAATAAAAAAATCATATTTTTCTCACATTATACAAAAGCATGACTGATGGCAATTAGGGATTGCAGGTGCTAGATCTCCAAATATATATAAACCTTTACCTCTTTCATTATAGGAGACATATGGGTGATAACGGAGATGAAACGACTGTTGAAGTCACCACCTCCTCTCTTCTGCTCTAGATCCTTCTATCTTCAGAAAGTTCTTGTTATCTCTCTCTTTCCTTCTCTAGATTCCTCTCTTCCTCCCTTTTTCTAGAATGTTCTAGCTTCCACACCATAGTATAAATAGGATACTCCTCTCCTCATTTGATACATCAAGTGAGAGAGGAAAAATCAAGTGAGGAAAACAATTAGGTGTAGTAAATAGTGTTGAAACAAATAGTGAGTGTCTTTAGAATAAGTGAGGCATGCCTTTGAGTAATAAAATTGCGTCATGAATATTGAATGAGTTTGTAATATTAGTGGGTCATTTGGATGTGGATTTTATGAGTCAATAATTGTACTAAACTTTGTATAATTATTTTTGTATAATAAAATAGTTTTATTTGTGGTTTACTGCTTGACAATTGTTTACTCAACAATTTGGTATTAGAGCCAAAAGGTTAGGAACTGCTGTAAGAGTGTTGCTAAAACAAAGTACTGTTAAGAGATTGAAAATAGTCTGGGACTCTGTCAACATAATCGGTCAGGGCTCAGTTTAATTTAAGGACGTGATTACGACAAACTTGGTTAGCACCTTTGGTGGTAGTATTGGAAAATTAAACCACACCAATTATGAAATTTGGATCACCTTCATGATGTCTTACTTGGAGGGACAAGATCTTTAGGAGACTGTTGGTGGTAGTGACACTATACCACCCTCCTAGGAAAATGCAGAGGCAATAAGAAAATGGAAAATAAAAGCAAGTAAAACTATATACGCACTCAAAATATCAGTGGACCCAGAATTATTAGGGCATATGAAGGATGCAAAAACACCGAAGGACGTGTGGGAAACTCTTGCCTCTTTCTTCTCAAAGTCGAATGACACACGCTTGCAGATGTTGGAGAACGAATTGATGACTAGCACTCAAAAAGGAATGACTGTCAACCAATATTTTAATAAATTTAAAGATTTATGTCAGAAAATTTCTTTGGTTGATCCTAACTCTAAAATTAGTGAACCACGGATGAGGAGAAAAATTATTCGCGGCCTAAGGACCGAATATAATGGATTTATTGTGGCAATACATGGTTGGAAAACTCAACCCACTCTAGTTGAGTTAGAAAATACATTGGCTAATCAAGAGAAATTGATGAAACAAATGAGTGGGGTTGCAGTAAAGAACGAAGAGGAGGCACTTCACACTGATAAAAGAGGAAGAACAAGTCGCATTGGTAGAAAAGGCATGTGGAATGAGAGAAGTCCACGTCAAGAAGTTAGGTCGTGAAAACAAGAAAAGAGCTCTTATTAGGGAGAATAAAATAAGATGAGAAAAATATTATCAACGTCACAGAGCATATAGACGACAAAACACTGAGTGCTACAATTGTGGAAAAGGGGGTTACTATGCCAAAGACTATTAGAATAGAAAGAAGTCAATAGAAAGTAACTTAGCAATATCGAAGAGCCAAGAAATTGATAGTGAAGAAGAATGGGATTTCGAAGAACCCATTGCAACAATTAAGCCTATACACAAATACTTCTCAGATGAAGGTAGATTGTGAAGAGATATGGATTGAAGATAAAATGAACCAGATTAAAGTTGAAGAAGATTGGATTGAAGATCAAGTTGGCTTATTTTTAATCAAAGAAGACTTTGAAGAGGAAGTAGTCAACATAACTTCATTTGTAGAAAGGCAATTCAAAAAAAC
Source organism: Sambucus nigra (assembly GCA_949130495.1). Lineage (NCBI taxonomy): Eukaryota > Viridiplantae > Streptophyta > Magnoliopsida > Dipsacales > Adoxaceae > Sambucus > Sambucus nigra. Next base: position 640,086,646 of record OX422215.1, read on the forward strand.
ATACCGATTTAGATAAGGAGACACACGTCGATAAAACACTACACCAAAATGGGTAAATTGGCACCTTTCCAGCGGCTAGCCTTGTCACGGTCAACGACCGTGATAAAAAATACGCGTTTTTTATCATTGTCCTTGACCGTGACAAGTCCGTGATAAATACTTATCACGGTCAATGACCATGAAAAGACCGTGACAAGTACAGTTGTCACGAGCTTGTCACGGTCAATGACCGTGACAATCCTTATAATATTGTCACGGTCAAGGACCGTGACACGTCCGTGACAAATGTTACAGCAAAAAACCCTTTCCCCTCCTTTTTTCCCACCGACTTCCTCCCTCCTTTTTTCTCTCTCTCTCTCTCTACGCTGCTCTCTCTCTCTCTCTCTTACTTCCATATATATATATATATATATATATATATATATATATATATATATATGTGTGTGTGTGTGTGTGTATGTGTGTGTGTGTGCGCGTGTGTGTGGTGGGTGGGGGGAGGGGTGGGGCAGGGTTGGGGGAGGGGGCAGGGATGGGGGGCTGTTTGTGCGTGGATGTGTGTGTGCGCGCGTGTGTGTAGCGGTGTGTGTGCGTGTGTGTGTGTGTGGTGGGGGAAGGGGGTGGGGCAGGGTGGGGGGGAGGGGGCAGGGATGGTTGGGTGGGTGGTGGGGTAGGGGTGGGGGGCTGCGCGCGCGTGTGTGTATATGTGTGTAGTGTGCGTGTATGTGCGTGTTTGTGCTTAATGTCCCTTGTAAACGAATTGATTGGTTATTAATTTTTTTAGTAAATTAATATATGATCGACCCTCCTTGTAAATTAGTAAATTAATATATGATTAATTATGAAAGTAGGATTGCCCCTTATTGTAAATTAGTAAATTAATAATTGTATACTTTAATTGTTATTTTAATTGATGAAAATAATTAATTGAGTAGATGGATTAAAAGGAGTACGGTATACACATTTATTCTGGACATTGCTGTTGGATTATAGTGGATCGATGTTGGGTTGGTTAATTTTAAAAGTGGCATGACCACTGGATTATTGTCCATATGGGAGTGAGATTTTTCTACTTTTTTTTAAAATTACTTTATATATCGAACAATATATATATATATATATATATATATGTATGTATATAGTATGATAATTAAATGAAACATACTTGAAATTACATATAGTGCGCATAGATACTAGCCTTCTAGTTCTTATGCGTACGCATTCAATAGCCCTTATACCCGTTCGAAAGTCATTACCCCTGTAATGAGATCTCTTGAATTGTCCCGTTTGGACAGTTTGGGAATGCATAATTTATGTATAATATTCTTAGTGGCTTAAAGTTGTTACTTTTGAAGGAAGTTCTACAGTCGTATCCTAATGTTCTCTGGGTACATACTAGATTGACAAGTGTGACTGTTATTTCAATTGATCAATTGAAATAACACTCACACTTGCCAATCTACATCGTGTACTTGGAGAACTACGGGGATATGCTGCCAAATTTTTTTCAAATCATAACAATGTGCATGAGCCGTTAAGTATATTACATAAAAATGTGATCTTGAATGGGATAGGACCACTCACCCTTTAGAGGAGATGGAGAAAATAGAAATTTCTATTATAAATTGAATTTGAATATAAATAAGATATAATTAAATGAAAAATACTATAAATCTAAGTTTTGTTTATACTAATCCATGAATATACGCTTCGTACCTTTAATAGGTGATTAGTTGTGGTAGCTCTGATGGGATATTCGAAATACAAAGATTGGATGGGTGAGACAAATAGAATGGGGCATGTGTTTCGCAGAGGTGCTAATGAATTTGTGAAATATGAAAAGAGATGTCATAATGATGAAGAGTTTCCTTGTCCGTGTGCTAGGTGTAAGAATGGTAAGGTGTTTGAGTGGAAAATAGTTGAACTACATTTGTTAAGATCGGGTATGCAAGATAGTTATCGATTTTGGAGTTTTCATGGTGAATTGAAAGTTCCTTTTGTCCCCGACCAACCTTCACAACAACCTTCAACAAGTAGGATAGATATAGAAGGGGACGACGTAGATCATAATATGTTAGAGGATTTAGTTGATGATGCGTACAGAGTTTATGAAGTAGAAGAGAATGAGGTTACTGATAATGTATAAGGTTCAAGTGCTCGTGAAGATATCACGATAAAACTTGACGATGACTACCAAAGTTTAAAATTTAAGGCGACCCAACCGTTATACTCTGGTTTTGAGAAAGATCAAACAACTTTACATGCTGTGGTTGGTTTGCACAGTTTGAAGAAGCAATACGGTTTATCTGGCAATAGCGTGACGAGAATTCTGAAATGGGTGAAGGGCTTATTACCCAAGGAGAATTCACTTCCAAATAGCTATCCTGTTATAAAGAACAGTTTGAAATGTTTGGGAATGAAGTATAAATCGATTTGTGCTTGTGTGTATAACTTCATACTATACCGAAAGGAGTATGAAAATCTCGACCGTTGTCCGGTATGCGATGAACCTAGATATATCCAATCTACTAGTAAGGAAGGCACAAACTCAAAAGCGCCTAAAAAAGTATTGAAATATTTTCCCGTTGGGCCTAGATTAAAGCAATTTTTCATAGTACCATGGATAGCAGAGGCAATGACTTGGAATGCTAGGGCAGAAGTAGGGGTAATATCATGCATCATCATATTGATTCTACAGCCTGGAGGAGGATGAATTATGAGTATCCCAATTTTTCTCGAGAATAATGCAACATTCGTTTGGCTATATCAACAGATGGTTTCAATCTATTTGGAAATCTAAGCACCAATCAGAGTGTGTCTCCAGTGATCCTATCCCCACTCAACCTCCCTCCTTCACAGTAGCTCGTTATCTATTTGACACACATGAAGATGTCGAAGAATGAAAAAAGTAAGTTTCGATTATTATAATGTTTAACATTATTTTAGATTATTTTATACATGATTAATTTTGTAATATGCAGAAAATATGAAGCCTGTGAGAATAATAAAAGACAAAAAATAATGGTACAATCAAACTGCGAATTTAGGCTGTGGTTGACACAAGAGGTAATTATAATGAAAATGGCCGTTATATAACGTTACATTACACTCAAATTTTACAACTAATATAATTAATTTATCTATATTCTCATCTCTTAAATACGGGTGATGCGATATCAAGGTTTGCTCGTCTAGCCACTGGACCCTTGTTCGTGGCACAAGAGTACAAATAGTATCGATTGAACGGTTAAATTTTCGGTGCTAAAGTGTACGAGGAAAGTACAAATGTACAGAACTCGGGCATTTCATACAAGGCTCTTACTTTCTTTCTAGCGAGCGCAAAAGATAAAAACCTCGTTGAAACTGAAATGACTTACTATGGTGTAATCCGAAATATATTTGAATTGGATTATATAAGCTTCAAAGAGGTTGTATTTTACTGTGACTAGGTAAGAGTTGAGGATAAAAATTCTTGTAAAGTTAATCATGTCACCAATTTGATCATGGTTGACTTTTCCAAGTTGAAGAGCAACGACCACGTGAGCGATGAGCTATTTATTTGTGCATTTCAAAAGGTTAATCATGTGTAGTGTGTGTGTGTCTGAATGACTTGGTTGCTCGGAGTACATCAACAACGAACCATGGTCAATTGTCCAACACGAGCCAAAACGTCTAAATAGTAGTGTGAATGACTTGGTTGCTCCTACCGAATATCAATCCATTTTTTATGATAACTCGAATTTTAAATAATTTTTCAATTTGTAATAAATATTCCAATTTGTACCGAAACATATATTTTTAATGCTTTTAATGGATTTGCACTTTATCATTTTCACTCTTGTGTAGTGTGTGTGTGTGTGTGAGCAGTAGGGGTGGGGGTGGGGATGTTTCAGATTTTTAGTAATTGTACATATTATGAGCTAGATGTTGTTGTTTTGGAATTCAGAATTGAGGTGTTTGACAGTAACAATTCATTTTTATTTGTAGTAATTGTACATATTTTCATGTCTTCTTTTAATTCATTTTGATATGTACTAATAACAGTTTTTTACAGCAAATGTCTCCTTCAGGTATTAAGGCGAGGATGATGATGCTTTTATGATTATGTCGTCTGGGCTCGGTGCTAGCGGAGGCGACGAGGGCTCCTCGGCCCCTAGGCTCCCCAAATATGGCAAATTGGGGATGGCCATCGAGAACAAGTCGGGGCTATTAGCGAGATCCCTCGAGTTGGTAAAAACGATCATCGGCTCGGGGCACATTAGTTGGAAGGAGGTGCCATATGAGCTCAAGTTAGATATTTGGGTGGCATTACAGGTAATGTATCTATATTTATATTTATATTCATATGAATATTTCAATTTCGATTTCAATTTCATTTTATATTTATATTTATATTTATTTGCAACTAACATTGTATTTGTTGGATAAGAACAATTCAGCCTGGATCCAAAGCTACGCGATTCCGTCTTGGAGCAGTTGAGCGGCAACACAAGACGTGGAAGAAAAATATGCGAACCCGGTACTTTGGAAAGACACGAGAGTCCATTATCCAAAGGAGTGAATCCGTCCCGTCGAAGGAGCCGATCTCATTGGCATAATGACAAAAGTTCGTTGACAATGAGATCAGGGAGCGACAATCAAATTTATTAAAGCGTGTCCAAATAAATAGTGAGTGTCTTTAGAGTAAGTGGGGTGTGTATTTGTGTAATAAAATAATATCCTGAATATTGAATGAGTTTTGTAATATTAGCGGGTCACTTGAGTGTATATTTTGTGAGTCAATAATTGTACTTAAATTTGTACAATTATTTTTGTGAAATAAAATATTTTTATTTGTGGTTCACCGCTTGAGCAATTTTCTACTCAACAACGACATTGTGTCGATTGAGGAGATGGAAGCTTTTTATGGGTTTTAAATAATACCATATGATGGAAGCCTTTTGATGGGGTTTAAATGATACAATCTGACGTGGGGAGATGTTTAGAGAAGAAAAGTTACTGAAATTCTTTTGGTACAATCTAACGTGGAGAGCTACTTGGAGAAGATAACTTATTGCAAGGCTTCCATTTTAAATTAATAAAATAGATTTACTTTGCACTGCATGCTCTTTATTTGATTGGCCTTGATCGCACGGTGGGTCTTTCAACATCTGCGAGTGAACCCCGGAATTTAACTACCATTGTTACCTCTTAGCTATCGAGGAAATAATTTTCTCCTTGTGTTGGTCCAAATGAGGGAATAATATATTTCTGAATATTTTATTATTTCTTGTATCTTTTTCCCACTTAAAAGCTACGAACTTCGAGAACGACAAGAACTATTGGCCTTCGGTTTCCAATAGACAAAAGATCCTAAGTTTATAGCCTTCCCTCTTGAACAATCTTGGATATAACGACCCTTCATTTCCACGGTTAATGTATTTCACTTTCTTTCTTATTATAATTAACGAGTAATCTTTTATTTAGTCATATTTACATTTTTTTGTGCTTTGGGATTTCTTTATATGAAGATCCAAGGACTGATTATTTTGATGACCTAGGGATCACTCTGCTTCCTTCTACTGTGGAAGTTTCTTTGAACACCCAATCTTCACTTCTGGCCCACGTTTGTATTTTTTTTATTAATTGCATGCTCATGCCTTTATTGATCTACATAGATTACTCATTTTTAGTCCTCTTTTGCATTTCGCAACAAATTTCTTTATTTTTTGGTTGGGGGAGAATGCAGAGATAATGGTTTCATGTGGAGCCTTAGACACCTAACTTAGAAAAAAATATAATTATTTCATTTGTTTCCTTGCTCGTTTTACTCACATTTTTATATTTATTTTTTCAATTTAGAGTAAAATGTGAGAATTAGTATTGAGGAATCGTCTCCCCGTGAGAACCAAGAATATATTTATTTTCTTTGCATATATTTTTTAAGCATTTGCCTACATTTATCAACATGTTTCCTTTTGAAAGATGTTACTTCCTAGTTTTATTCATTGTAGCAAAACTTTGGTTCTCTGAAGTGATTGATTAGCGATAATAAGTCACGAGGAAACTTAACTTTCGAGTAAGAACTCTGTCCTAACTCGAGACTAACAATCTCAAGTCTTCACTGAAGCAAAAAGTTATGTCACTACGATGACAAGTTAGCGAAAATCCTATACTTTGTAAGACTATGTTTAGTTTGAACTTTTCTCAAACAAACATACATACATATATATATATATATATATATATATATATATATATATATAATAATGCTCTTGTGCGGACTAGTCCACATTTTAAAAATGCGGACTAGACATGTGTCGCCTGACGGTGCGCTTAGAAATTATCGCCTAAATTATAGGCACACTCTCTCTCTTTTCTGGGGTCACCGCCAGGTGACACATGTCCGGTCCGCATTCTTAAAATGCGGACTAGTCCGCACAAGAGCAGGACTGATATATATATATATATATATATATATATGCATGCAATGATTTTTAAAATTTGATACACACACACACACACATATATTCGACGATACACACATATAGTTATTCAATGAATTATCATTTATTGTAATACCTTATTTCCTATCAGAATAAACATATAAATCCAATACTTCACTATGATATGAATATGATGGAACCCCTTTCAAATTTAAATTTTAAATATAAGAATCTAAATGGGGCTTTCTACAATGTCGTGTCAAATTTATATCGAAAAAAAAGAAAGATTTGTTCTCTCCTATGAAGAATTTTTCTTTTGATAAACACTCATTTCATATATATATATATATATATATATATATATATATATATATATATATATATATATATATATATATATACTAGGGTATGTCCGTGCCTAAAGGCACGACGACAATTCTCTCAATTATGAATCATGTGGTCCAAACCTTTTATTTTGTACCAAAAAGTCGCTCAAACACCCATTTAACTAATATTTTTTTAAGTTTGAAGGTCCACACTAACGACATGGTAAAGGACTTTTTGGAGCAAAATAAAAAGAATTGGAAACATGTATTAACAAAATTATTGAGGGACTATTTGGTGTATGCCCCTGTTGATGTAAAAAATTAGATAGCTCTAATTATTCAATCACAGATAAATAAAATGAGACAAAGATTTTTAAAGTGGTTCAGCCTTATAAGAATGGCCTACGTCCATTGTTATGTTATTGCTCAGTGTTTGGGAATTCTCAAGTATATGTTCTCTCAAGAAATTTCGGTCCTTTGAATGAGGGTGATACAAGGTATTTATAGCCCTTAGGCTGTACATGAAAGGGTTGATACATTAAATGATATACATATGAAATGGTAATACATTTAATGCAGCGTGTGCGTCAAGATGATAAACATTCAATGAATAATTGAACTGTTGATTATCTGGCAGTTAATGCTACGACCGAGATGCAGTTCGGACCGCCTTAATTGCCCGTTGATCAGGAGTTCCTCGGAGCGCTAGTGTACCTCGGAATGTTGAAGTTCCTCGGTGTATCCTCGTTGCTCGGAGAGAACATGAGTTGGTTGGGGAAATGAAACTTCCTCGTTATTATTGTGCCAAGTAGATTGACACGTGTCTTCATATTATTCGTCCATATCAGCATATTAATTTTGGTATCAACAGAAGCCCCCAATGTTTCATATTTCGAACTTTGAGGAGTATGGAACATTCTTTCTCGGTATATGGCGATATTAAATGACTTTCCTGGGTTTTAGGAGCCTTTTCTTCATATTTGAATTTCTTTCAAATTCACAGAATCCGCCTTTTTCGAATTTTTATGAGTGCTTCGATCTTCGTGCATTTTTGTCCTTTTAGCCGCCGGTGGTGTATTAGTTTCTTTTGTGTAATCATTTCCTTCGCAGCTTCCCAAGGTAAAGTATTTAAACTTCTTAGGTAACCATACCGTCTTCTACCTTTTCCAATTTTCTGCATTCAAGCTTTCTGTTCTCTCTCTCTCCCTTGTGCGTTCATCTTTTCCTTCGCTAGTTGTCAGCTCTTCCTTTTTCCTGTAAGATTCTCTTCTTTTCTTCTGTATTTCTTTTATTCACTATGGTTTATATTGTGGAGTCTGTTGAGAAATTTCGTTCCGATTTTTCCATTCCTTCCTGGGTAACTCTGGAGGTTCTTTCTGAGCCTTTAGATTATTTTCGATTGGCTGAGGGACATTGGTTCCCCAGTCTATTCATTGCTGAATGTGGATTTTCTTTTCCGCCAAACCCCTTATGCTTAGAGTTCTGTCAGTACTTTGACGTTGTTCCTGCAAAAATAGCCCCCAATTCATGAAGAATAATTAATGGGGTGTATAAATTAAATCTAACTCATGGAACTCGTATAGGGATTCCTGAGATTATGTATTGCTATAGATGGGCTATTTTAGATAATGTTTATTACTTAAAAACTAGGTTTTTAAATAGGGCTCTTGTAGTTAACCTCCCTGATGCAAATAGAGATTATTTTGAACATGGGGTGGTGATTAAAAATTGGCAATATGTCCCCTTGGTTGGAGATGCAGTATACCAGGGTCCTAAATGCCCCCCATATGGCAATGGGATAGGTTTATTCTCATTTTCCTTTACTTATGAAATTATGCTTTTATCATATTTGACAAAATGTATGATTGATATTTCATTATGTATTTATTTGCAGTTGATAGTAAAAGAAAAACTCCAAAAGAGTCAGAGGTTAATATTAAGCATCTGAAACTTATCTGGGGTTTGCATAAGAACGTTGCAGACGAGCACATCAGGTCTGCATCATATTTGCTGCAGTATAGGAGCTATACGACTTCTTATACTGCTCGTCCTGTGATTAGATCTGTTGAGCCAGCCTCAACTCCAGAGGATTCTTCTTCAGATTCTCACATCCCTTTAAGTCAAAGAATGGGCAAGAAAAGAGCTCCCCCTGCTCTATTTGATGACACTACTTCTGCTGCTGAAGCCAAGAAAAGCAAAATTGATGTCCCAGAGGGGACTAAGAAGGTGGATGTTGCGCCTTCCAAAGCTACTGAGAAGCCCCGAGTGGCTCCGAGCAAGAAGGTTCCTCCTGTGGAGATGACTGCTATCTCTCCGACCAAGAGCTCTTCCTTGGTTGAAATTGCTGAAGTTCCTTTGAGGAGATTGAGGAAATCGTCCTCAGTCAATTTGACTGAAACTGCCAATCTGACTGAAACCATCTCTTCTCTACCAGCTGGTGGTGTTGGTGTTCCAACCATCATTCCTCCGAGCTCTACCATGAGCTCGGTAAAAACTTGGATCATACCCGAGGTCCAAGGAATTGATGAAAAGATTTCTAGGGATATGCTGACATCCCTAGCTACCCGTCACCTTGCTTCAGTAAATTTCTCACACTCTGAATTTCCTTTCTTTCTTTGAATACTTGTATTTTTGTACTGACCTATCACTTTTTCCTTTGTTTAGCTGGTGAATTGTTTTAACAACATCGTGAAGAAAGATGAAGCAATTAAAGCTTCCAGCTCCTCGTCGGGGGTAGAGGATGCTCTGCTGGGTTTGACCCAATCCTTGAAGGATTCTCATCAGCAATATAGTGAGGACAAAGCTGTCTGGGAGAAAAAGTTGTCAATAGTTGAAGCTGAGAAGGTGAAGTTGGCTGAGACCTCCAAGAGTTTGGAGAATAAGGTGAAAAGTTTAGAGATTGAGCATAAAAAATATGACGACAAGCTCAAGAACTTTGGAGAGCTTGAAGATAAGCTGAAAAAGGCAGAGGAAGAGTTGTCCGTCCTGCGAGATGTAAAGCGCCAAAAAGAAGAATTGGATGTGAAGTTAAAGACTGCCGAGGATCTTCTATCCGAGAAGCTCTCCTCGGAGAAACTGAAAAGAAAGCTCGCAGTTAAAAAATCCTTCAGCGCTGGCTGGGATAAAGGATGGGACAAAGGGATTGCTGCGATGACATCCCAAGTACAATACGGGAAGTTGAAATACTTCCGAGATGGCTGGGTAGCTGCCCTGCAGGAATTGAAGATCAAAGACGACTCTGGGCTATTCCAGCTACACCTCCCTGGTCCTCCCCCACCAATCGTAGAAGAGGAAGAAGATGAGCCTATCTCTGATGAATCTTCCATGGACATAGGTGATCAAGTCTCTGCATCTCTACCTACTTCCAACGAGGACATTTCTTCCATGCCTCCTCCTCTTGGGAAAATTTCAACTCCTGCTGATCAAGCTGCTGTTACCACCGAGCAACCAAGCTCCTCGTCCTAGCCTCCCGAGAAAGTCTTGGGAGACAAGGAAAAGGTGTGAAGTTGTTCGGTATCATTTCTATCTTTCATTATTTGTAATCAAACAATGTAATCTTTTTGTGATCTAATAAAATACATCTTTGTTCATCTCTGTTGTTAATGATTTGTTTTTGTTGACTGTTGTCTTCTTTTCATTATTAGTTTGTGGCTAGAATGAAACTGATATCTGCACATGATACAAAGCTGATGCAGCAATGCCATGAATATTATAAAGCTGGTCATACAAATTTGAGTGTATCAGAAATTGCTGACATCCTTGGCCATGATGCCTCAGAATAAGCAATTGGGGCTTATCGGTACTTGAAGGATTTACTTGACCGAGCTGTGGCCAACAACGTGGCCTACTATGACTTGATTGAGGAGCTTCATTATTCCTTAGAAGATCTACAACATCAACACAATGAATCAAATGCTTTGCTGCACAAGGAGTATGAAAATAGATATCAACAGCTTTCTTCTGAAACAGGCCATAAAAAGATCCTTGCTGGATACGATGTTAGGGAGAGAACCCTAAAAGGTGAAGTTGAAGCCTGTAGGCAGATTGCTGAGTTGCTGGAACAAGAGAACAATAATTTGCAAAAAAAGTTGGCACAGTATGAGTCTGCAGCTTCCTCTTCCACTGCTTTAGTACCGGTTACCGATGAGGGTTTCTCGTTCTTAGAGGTTGAGAATGCCAAATTAAGGCAAGAATTGGATACTCTGAGAAGATCTGGTATCTCTACTACTGCTCAAGGACGAGGAAGAGGGTCTCGTGGGCGAGGAAGAGCTGTTCAAAATGTTGTCGAGGAGCAAAATTTTCCACCTGCTCGGAGTCGATCAAGAGTTCTCAGCCGTAATGTTGAAGAATCTCGTACTCTCTCAACATTGGAAACCCAAGCGTACCAACTGAACGCCAAAGATCGGGCTTTATCTGAAATGTCCAAGAAAAATCTATCTTTGGAAGATCAACTTACTACAACGAAGTCTGCTTTGAATGATAAAGATGTTTTTGCCAGGAACCTTCACGAGCAACTAGAGAGAATAACTTTCTAATTTCACAAACAACCTCGTGATTGGATGGCAGGCTACAATGAAGCCCTTTGTCACTTGGATGCTCGTCTTGAAAGTGTCAATAACGAAGGTTATAAACAAGGATGGTTGAACGCCCTGGGTGTGTAAAAGCTAGAACAGGGCCATTTCTTATGGGATTATCATGCTCCTGGGCTACTAGACTTGCCTGTACCGCCTTATAAACTAGACATGGAGTGGATCCCAGCTCGTGCCATTCCCTCGGAGCTTAATTTCAAAATACCTTGGCGACTATAGTCTTCATTCTCAGATTGAATTATCTCGTCCTGAGCATCTCTTGGATACACCTTCTGTGATGAACGTCAGAATGCTCAGAGATATTAATTTCTCCTCTTTGCCTGGAGGATCCTCCTGCTGGCGAGGAGCCTGTTTCAAAAGCTAACGGAAAGAAACCAATAGAATAGGTTTTTCAATGTAACAGTTAGCACATATATGTAGCTTGTAATTTATTTTGATTTTAATGAAAGACTTTCATTTTCTGTTTGCAAATCTGTATTGCTATTGTTTTGTGTTTATCAAACATTTTTACATTTGTGAATATGTATCTGTTAAAAAGATAACAATATGGTGCTGTTCATCAACCAACTTAGTAATCAAAATTACAAGTATCAATGTTGCTCAATCACTTAATAATAAAGTAATGAGTATAAAATGTTTAAAATGCTTCCAACCAACCAAAGTTGTTAAATTGTGTTTGTCGACCAACTACAGTTGATGGGTTTTTATCTCCAATCAGCCATACTTGGTAAAAAATTTTCATAAAATGTGTCCGACCAACCAAGGTTGATAATTTATCCTCGTCGACCAATTACAGTTTTGATCACCGACCAACTATACTTGGTTCAGTTTGGAATTCTTGTATTTTCTGGGATGATTTTACTTTCCGACCAACATAAATTGGCATATTTTGTTTCTTAACCATCCAAAATTAGCATTTTTAAGAATGTTGTTCTTGACCTCTTACCAATCATAGTAGGTCATGAGTTTGAACTATCGGGTTCTTTCGAACTATCTTGTCCACAAGCTCTTTTACCAACCAAAGCTGATCACGCAAGTGTACGCCTCCTAACCAAAGGAGTATAATTTGTTCTCGCTATTTTACCAACCGAAGTTGATCACGCTCGAACTATCAGGTTCTTTCGAACTATCTTGCCCACAAGCTCTTTTACCAACCGAAGATGATCACGCAAGTGTACGCCTCCTAACCAAAGGAGTATATTATTTGTTCTCGCCCTTTTACCAATCGGAGTTGGTCGTGGGTCTGAACTATCGTCTTCTTTGAGCAGCGTAGTGTACAACACTAGTATTCCCCGAAAAAATTTCAAACAAAGGAGAGAAAAATGGTGAAAACATCATCATTTTATTCATATTGATGGAACTGTTGTACATTTTACATCATTGATAATACTTGCGAAGGTGTTCAGCATTCCAAGCATTCTTGAATTCCTCTCCTTCTAGAGTTGCTATTCGGTAAGTTCCTGGTCGGACAACTTCTGTAACTCGGTAAGGTCCATGTCAGTTGGCTTCAAGCTTTGTGTTTCTGAAATGACCTTCTTTAGCATATAATCCCCTTCTTTTAAGTCGCATTTCTTCACCCTTTTGTTGTATAACAGAGTTGTGCGTTGTTAGTAAGCAGCATTCCTAATGGCTGCCTCTTCTCTAACCTCCTCGAGCATGTCCAAATCTAATCTTCTCATCAAGTCACTATTTGGGGAATTGAAATTTAGCACTCTGTGTGTTGGGAGACCCAACTCGGCAGGTATTACAGCCTCACTTCCAAATGCTAGCATGTATGGTGATTCTCTAGTCGCTGCTCGGGGAGTTGTTCGGTAAGCCCACAATACTAATTGTAGCTCATTAATCCAATTAGCTTTAGCTTCACTTAGCCTCTTCTTCAAACCATTTAGTAGTGTTCTGTTTGTCATCTCAGTCTGCCCATTGCTTTGAGGATGACCTGGTGCTGAATGGGTCTTCAGGATGTTTGATTGTTGACAATAGGCAGCAAACTCCTCGTTGTCGAATTGTGTTCCATGATCTGTGATGAAGGCATGAGGGAGACCATATCGACAGATGATGTTCTTCCAAATGAACTGGTATACCTTCTCGTATGTCATATCAATAAGCGGCTCAGCTTCTACCCACTTAGTAAAATAGTCCACTGCAACGACGAGGTACTTGAATCTTCCTCGGGTGGTCGGCAGTGGTCCAACCAAATCAATTCCCCATATGGAAAATGGCCAAGGGGATGTTATTGGTGTCAACAATGCTTGTGGAGTTCGTCGGATGGAGGAAAAACGTTGGCACTTGTCACATTTCTTAGCATAGGCTATACAATCAGCCCTCATCGTCGGCCAGTAGTATCCTTGAGTCATTACCCTTTGCAAAAGTGTTCGACCTGCTACATGAGCTCCACAAGACCCTTCATGGATCTCTTCAATCAATTCTTTCACTTCGGAAGGATATACACATCTCTGCAAACCTGCCATAATTCCTCGTCTATATAAAATACCATTAGTTAATACATACCAAGCAGATTTATACTTCAATTTCTTGGCAGCGAGCTTATCCTCTGGCAATTCTCCCTCTTCAATATATACCCTGATGGGATCCATCCAAGATGGTCCTAAATCAAGGGTAATAACATTCATCGTCAGTTTTCATCTATGCTCCGACTTTCCAGTACTTCAATTGGTATTGTTCTTCGCAGCTCGGTACGAGTAGCTGATGCTAGTCGGGCCAGTGCGTCTGCTTGTGCATTTTCTATTCTGGGTATTCTGATCAACTGAATGGCATCAAATTTTGCCAATAATTCCATCACCTTTGCATGATACTTGACCATTAGTTCTCCTTTAACCGCATATGTTCCCATCATCTGATTCACAATCAATTGAGAATCACTGAATACCATCACTTGTTGCGCTTCCATAATCTTTGATAAATTAAGACCTGCTATCATGGCCTCATACTCAGCCTCATTATTGGAGACTTTGAATTGGAATCGCAAAGCATATTCCATGTCAATCTCGTCTGGGGTGTTCAAAACAATTCCTGCCCCGCAACCTGCTGTGCAAGATGAGCCATCTACATATAATCTCCATATGGGCAACCCGTCTTCAAATTTCTTATCTGACAGAGTTCCTCGGTGAAATATTTGTTGCTTCTTTTCATCCTTCCCTGACACTTTTCGCTCCTCGTCGATCATCTCTTCTCGCTCTTTTACCAACCGGAGCTGGTCTGAGCTCGAAGTTGATAATCTTTCTTCATCCATAAGTCCTTTTACCAACCGGAGTTGGTCTGTATTTATGTCTGTTGATCCTGTAACATCCACAGGTTGGTCAGCGAATAATTTATGTTCCTCGGGGGTATCAGGATATGTAAACTCTGCTATAAAATCTGCTACAGCTTGCCCTTTCAATGATGATCTGGGCTCATACACAATATCATATTCACCGAGCTCTATTGCCCAGTACATCAATCTCCCTGACTTTTCTGGCTTATGAAGGGCTTGCCTCAGTGGCATGTCGGTATAAACGACGATGGTATAGGCCTGGAAATATGGCCTCATTCTTCTACTTGCTTCAATTAATGCCAATGCCAATTTCTCCAGCTTTGGGTACCTGATTTTCGCACCTCGGAAAGCCTTACTTGTGTAATAGATTGGTTTCTGGACTCCATTCTCCAATCTGATCAATGCTGAACTGACTGCATTCTCTGATACTGCCAGATATAAGTACAACTTCTCTCCTGTTATTGGCCTGGACAACAATGGAGGTGTTCCCAAATACTTTTTCAAGTCTTGAAAGGCCTTCTCACATTCATCAGTCCACTCAAAAGTTTTTCGAAGTGTTTTGAAGAATGGGAGGCATTTATCAGTTGCTCGGGACACAAATCTGTTGAGCGCTGCAACTCATCCTGTAAGACTCTGCACTTCTTTCTTTGTTGTTGGAGATCGCAACCCTAAAAGAGCTTTGATCTTATCTGGATTTGCTTCAATGCCTCGCTGGTTGACAATGTACCCGAGAAACATTCCTTCTCGTACTCCAAATGTGCACTTCATCGGGTTGAGCTTCATCTGGTATTTATCCAGTTGATCAAATGTCTGAGCTAAGTCAACTAGATGATCTGCAGCTTTCTTGCTTTTTGTCAGCATATCATCGACATAGACTTCCATGTTGCAACTGATTTGTTCGGTGAAAACCTTGTTCATCAGCCGCTGGTATGTCGCTCCTGCATTTTTCAAACCAAAAGGCATAACATTATAGCAATAAGTTCCCCTAGGGGTAATAAAAGAAGTACTTTCCCTGTCTTCAGGTTTAATTTTGATCTGGTTGTAGCCAGAGTAAGCATCCATGAAGCTGAGCAGCTCATGTCCCGAGGTAGCATCCACTAGTTGATCAATTCTAGGCAATGGAAAATGATCTTTTGGGCACGCCTTGTTAAGATCGGTGAAATAAACACACATTCTCCATTTATTGTTTTTCTTTTTTACCATCACCACATTTGCCAACCAGTCTGGATACTTCACGTCTTCAATGAATTGGTCTTTCTGGAGCTTCTCGACCTCCTCTTGTATAGCATGATTCTTCTCGGGGCTAAATACCCTTTCTTCTCTACTTTACAGGCTTGATCTCCTTATTCACATTGAGCTCATGACATAAGAAGTTTGGATCTATTCCTGGCATGTCTTCATGACTCCACGCAAAAGTTTTCTTCCTGTTTCTCAAGAAAGTTATCAACTCCTGTTTTATTGAAGCATCCAACGTAGAACCTATCTGGGTTACTCGTTCAGGGTGCTCGTCATCCAGAATAATATTTTCTGTAGATTCCACCACCTGTCCTTTTACAAGTTGGGATTCATCTCGAGGATCCAGTGTTTCAATTTCTGTACCTTCATCCACTTGGTAGGTAGTAGTCTTTTTTCTTGAATCTTCAAGTTCCTCTTGCTCGGCAGACGAATAATAGCATTCCCGAGCTACTTTCTGATCACCTTTCACAACTCCTACTCCAAAATTTGTTGGGAATTTTAAGCACTGATGCACTGTAGATGGAACTGCTTCGAACTTCTTCAAACCAACTCTTCCCATGATGATGTTATAGGCTGATTGCACATTCTTATCCATCACAAATAAGCGTATTCTCTATGTTCGACAAGCAGGCCAAGTTCCAATGAATATGTCCAACTTGATCGTCCCAAGTGGAAAAACTTTCTCGCCAGCAAAACCCAGGAGGGGTCTGTGATACGGTTCAAATTGAGATAATTTCAGATTTAAACTGTCAAAGCATGAATAGTACATGATGTCTGCCGAACTTCCATTGTCTACCAACACCCTTGAAATCACTACTTCCTTCATCCTCATTTTAATTACCAGAGGATCGTCGTGAGGATAAAGAACACCTGCTAGGTCATTTTTTGAAAAGCCAATGACCAGTTTCTCTTTGTTTACCTTCCTCGGACGATCGTCCTCGGCCAGATTTATTCGCTGAATATATGAACAAGCTTGAGCCTCTCCAAGGTAAGCCTTTCTTTCTGCAGTAAGGTCTCCTCCTCCTGCATCTCCTCCTGTAATGACATTACAATCAAATGACCCAAAACGTATAGAAAATACCTCTCGTTCTGGCTGTCTTGGTTTCTTGGGAAGGTCGGGGTCATCATCTGGATCATCTTCATGGTTCCTCTTCTTTTTCTCTTCTGCTCGACGAGGAGATCTAGACCTCTCTCTAGTCCGGTCGTTATTTTTTCTTTCACCTCCCCAATCAACATATTTTGATTGCTTTCCTCTTCGGATGAGTGTTTCAATCTCGTTCTGAAGAGCTATGCAATTTTTGGTCATGTGACCATGATCTTTATGAAACTCGCAATATTTATCCTTACTCCTCGAATCAGGGTCTGACTTCAGTTTCTTTGGCCATTTTACCTCCTCGTTGTTCTTGATTTCTTCCAAGACATGATGAATACCCATTTTCAAAGGAGTATAATTGTCATATTTCTTCAAGACTTCCCATGATGATTTATTATTTCTGGAGCATTTGTCACCGCCATTGCCCTTATGCTCTTTATTTTTAGACTTATCGACGTCTACCTTGGTGTCTTTATCCATATTCTTCTTTGCGGCCATAGCTTCCTCGGCGTTCATGATTTTGGCCGCTTTTGCCATCAACTCTGACATAGTTTTAGGTGGATCTTTCGCCAAGGTGTAATACAATTTATTAGGCAACAACCCACTCATCAAGGCGGTGATTGCTGTCTTTTCTTCGTAATCTATGACTTCCAGCTTCTCGTTATTGAAACGAGTTATGTAATCTCTAGTACTCTCACCAGATTTTTGTCTAACACTTAACAAGTGTGCTACTCGTTTTACTGGCTTTGCTCCAAAATAGAAATTGCCAATAAACAATTCGGCCAACTGAAAGAAAGTTGAAATCTTACCCCTAGGAAGATTGTTGTACCATATCTGGGCAGTTCCAGTAAGAGTTCCTGAGAACGCTCTACATCTCATCTCGTCGGGAACGACATAGATGTCGGCAGCAGCTTTATATTGCTCTATGTGAAGAACAAGATCTGTCTTTCCATCATATTTGGGGGTCACTACAGGTGCTTTGAACTTTGAAGGTGTAGGAAAATTCACAATGGCCTGTACAAAAGGCGTTCCTCGAACAAAAGTTCGTTGTAGGGGGTTCTTTGCTTTGGCCATTTCTCTCAATTTATCCTCCAACCGTTGGAGAGATCCTTTCCACGCTTCATTTCCTTCCTCGGGCCTATTGGTTCGAGCAATTGATCGTTCTGAGGTAGCTTCTTGAGATCTATCTTGACGAGCAGCCGGTCGTGATTGTGCTGATCCTTCTCTTAGATCTGATGGTTGTCGAAAACTCCTCGACATGGTCTTAGGTGGGCTCCTAATCCTCCTAGGGCCTAATCGACTGAAAGGAGACACCCTACTCAGTCTTTCTAAAGCACTGGGTCTTTCTGGAAAGAGAGTGATATGTTGATCAGTATCTGTAGCCCTTATTGACGAAGTTCGCCCAGGTTGATAAGAGAAATCATCAGACTCCTCATTACGACGTGACTCAGTACGCCTGGATCGTGAAGAAAGTAAATAAGTTTGCCTCTGACCACTTTGCTGTCCTGAACGTGCAGGTGCACCACCATGAAGGGTTTGTATGAGTTGCCTCATTGTTTCTTGCATGGCGGTTTGTCCTTGAGCCATATTCGTCATAATCCCGGCTAGATCTGGAGGTGCAGAGGGATTCTGAGGATTTCCAGTATTTCCAGCATTTCGATTGCTAGATTCTGGATTATCCGCCATTGATGATGGACGATTTTTGGTGAAAAACGATAACAACAATCGTTCCCACAGACGGCGCCAATCTGTTGATGTAAAAAATTAGATAGCTCGAATTATTCAATCACAGATAAATAAAATGAGACAAAGATTTTTAAAGTGGTTCAGCCTTATAAGAATGGCCTACGTCCACTATTATGTTATTGTTGAGTGTTTGGGAATTCTCAAGTATATGTTCTCTCAAGAAATTCCGGTCCCTTTGAATGAGGGTGATACAAGGTATTTATAGCCCTTAGGCTGTACATGAAAGGGTTGATACATTAAATGATATACATATGAAATGGTAATACATTTAATGCAGCGTGTGCGTCAAGATGATAAACATTCAATGAATAATTGAACTGTTGATTATCTGGCAGTTAATGCTACGGCCGAGATGCAGTTCGGACCGCCTTAATTGCTCGTTGATCAGGAGTTCCTCGAAGCGCTAGTGTACCTCAGAATGTTGAAGTTCCTCGGTGTATCCTCGTTGCTCGGAGAGAACATGAGTTGGTCGGGGAAATGAAACTTCCTCGTTATTATTGTGCCAAGTAGATTGACACGTGTCTTCATATTATTCGTCCATATCAGCATATTAATTTTGGTATCAACAACCCCTTTAAAATAGTCATAATAGTTTTTTTAAATCATTGTGTTTTAAAATAAAAGTTATACTATTCCTCCAAATTTTTTATTTTTAAGACTTTTCTCGATTTTTTTTGAAAAAATTTTGAATTTTTTAAACACATTCCGCTGAAGTTTCTGGTATAACAAAGATTAGACAATCACAAAATTCGCTAAAAAAATACATTCCGCTAAAAAAAAACACAAAGTAACAATTAGACAATCACAAAATCATGTGTAGGAATCGAAACTAAAAATTTTGGTATGCCAAAGAAAATAATAATAGACATACTCCAAACAGAAAAATCATACTTGGGGTGTGTTTCAAAGGACAAATGTTGCATGACATAAAATCAAACTACTGCTGCTTAAATATAAAATAGATAGATATTAAACTAACATGAAATACAATCTCATTCTTAATAATAACTTATTTCCAACACAAAAATAAAAATAATTGTTTTCACAAAAAGAATTTCTAAAAAATCTTAATTAAAATTATCAGAGACGTAAATCACAAACATTAATTTAAATCACAAATAGAAATCTAAACGGATGAAGAAAAATACCTCAACTTTACAACTAAAACATAATAAGTATCAACAGTGAAGATACTCGGTACCGACAATGCAAATAGTTCAACATAATTGAACTAATTGTAATTTAAACTTGAGAAAGAAAGAAAAAAGACTTTGAGAAAAGGACCTCTTCACCATCAAACATTAAAGTACACACTAACAATTCAAGAACTCAGAATGTAGAAAAGGCCAAAAAAAAGTCCCAGCAAAGTTACAAAATGTCGAGAGCTGCAAAATGTAGAGATCTACAAAAACAAACAAAGAATCATATTAGAGTTACAAAATAAATTTATGACTGAAAAAATAAAAAATAAATGTAAAGGTATCTAACTTTGAGGAGCTCATAGAAAATAAGGTCTGAGATAGAGAGAAAGGAGAACACGCGTTGGTGAAGCACCATAATTAAAAGTTAGTGGAGCACCATAATTAAAAGTTTAGGGTTCGGGGGCGGTAGCCCCCGAATTTTTTTTAGGATTATTTACACATTTAAAAAACATTATGACCCTCACTGTTAACATGCTTTGGGAGTAGGTTTTTTTGTCTTCAATTGCCAAAACCACCTCTAACAAAAGCATCACTTGTATTTTTATCCGAGGATTCCGAAAAAAATAAATAAAAAGGAAAACAAATTGAAATTTGGGTTTCTTTAACTGAATAAATTAAAAAGCATGAAACAAATTGAAAATTGAAAGCATTAAATATTGGGTTTCTACTAATTAAATTAATTAACTGAATAAAAATTAAAAGGAACAAAAATAGAGATACAAATAACTCTTAAAGGGACAAAAACAGTGATACCCACTTGAAGTGGACCACTTCCACTTGTAGAGGTCGGAATATGATTTAACTCACTGAGAAGTTAGAACCCATCTTACCATGTCTCACTGAGAACCCATCCTACCCTCTCTCTTTAATACCCATGAAAACAAAACAGATATATCATGAATACCCATGAAAACAAAACAGATATCTCACTTCCATTTCATCAATCAACAAAACAGATATCTCACTTCCATTTCATCAATCAATCAACCCATGAAAACAATTAGAGTCCGAAATATACATACCTTTATCACCGAGGTGATTCACCGGAGAAGCTGAGCTGGGTTACGACGGGTTTTACCGAAGCTGGAGCGGGGAATGGGGTTTACTTCTTTAGCGGATGTGCTTCTGAGGAACGGGGGTTTATAATTTCTGGGTATGTAGTTGTGTTATGTTGCTGAGCGAACGGGTTATTCTCCCTCCGCCACTGCCTATCACTACTTCGTCTATAATCTGAACCAATCTCTCTTTCCTCGTCAGTTTTTTCCAAATTATCTTTCCTCATCTATATCTTTTTCCAAGAACTGTTGTCGGTATAATGGGATACCATCGCAATACTTTCAGAGGTTACCGTGATAGGATCTGCAATTTGTCTTAATGAATATAACCAAGATTTACACGAAGTAGCTTACCGTGATAGGATCTGCAATTTTTCTAAATGAATATAACCAAGATTTACACGAAGTAGCTTAGAAAGAGTAAATAAATAACATGTTGAGCATTTACAAACAAAACATCATATTTGAAGATAAATTTGAACCGAGATCTGCAAAATAAATAAAATAAATTTTGGTGTTAAATATGCAAATAGTAGTAGAACATAAATTAGCCTCAAACCCATATGTCTATTCGTCAAATTGCATAAATTCGAAACTGAATATAGAGAGATAAACAAAGATAACAAAAAAATCACCTATGATAAGCCAAGCCATATGAGAGAAGCTAAAGAGAGAGAGGGAGCAGGGGTAAGTGTGGGTCGGTGGGATTTGTTTGAGAGGAGAGAGTGAAAGGTTGAAAAGTGAGATTAAAATAGGTACAATACTATTCTACCCTTATGTTTGAATTTTGAAGAAAAGGGGGAAATAAATTAGAGTGTGTCAAAAGAGGGGGAAATCAAAAATTTCAAGGGTAAAATTTGAAGGGCAAACAAAATTCATCTTGTGATGTCATAGTTGAATCTTATGACATACATAAGTTTTCTATTTTATTATATATACTAGGGTATGCCCGTTCCTGAAGGCACGCTGATAATTTTGAAAATCATAAAGACATGCCTTAGTAGGATGGCAAGTGCTCTCGCTAAAGCTACAATTGATCTCGAGTTCAAAACATGGAAGCAGTTTCTTTATATATGTACGTTATTGCAAAACGACAAAAAATTTCAAAGTACCTAACTGCAAAATGGTGAAAATTTCGTTCCCCAACAAAATTTCTAAAGTTAGTAATGTTTTTTAATTCTAAAAACAAACCAAAGATCATAATGTTTTTTAAACATTCACGTAAAGCTTTTAGAAAATAGTTGAAAATAGTTTTGGAAAATTTATTGTTTTTCTATTAAAATATATTTTTTTTTAATAATTAAACTGAAAAATAAAAAAAAAACATTTTGGGATTCTCACTATTTTTTCTGTTAAAAAATTAAAAACAACCAAGAGAAAATAAAAATAAAAATACACCCATGCTGAATAACACTCCAGTAAATGAGAGTGAGCACCAAATGAGAAGCTTATTCTTTGCCTTCAGCCAAGAGCTTCTTAGTTACAACACTCCAGTAAGCAAAGACCTGCTCCAGAAACACTCCAAGAAGCAAAGAAGCAAACACCTGCTTCCAATTGTTAAGACAACTCCCATTTTGTTAAGCCTACAAAGATCTTGTTGCATTTTTTTTGGACATGCTCTTTTTTTTTAAGACCTGATGCATTATTTTTTTAAGCCAAGACCTGCTATAATGGGAAATGAGGGGGCTGCTTAAAAAATAAAATTAAAAAAGAAAAAGAAAAACAATAAATGAAAAATGAAGGGTACTAAGCTAAGTGAATCTCTCTACCATCGCCTACAGCACGACGACTTTTGGTTTCTCCGCAAAGTGAATAATATGCATTGTCTCGTTAGTCTTGATTAGTCCATAATCTGATGATCGACTGAAAAATAATCAAAATAAATACAAAAGGTAGATCAACGTACAAAATGTAGGCAGAGGTCCAATTATTTCTATGAGTGTTAATCTACTCTTCTATATAAACAATCTAAAGTACAATAATATACTTTGGTGCGAAGGGAAATATTAGCATAAAAAAAGTTCAACTTAACAGAATACAACATTCAGTTATTTTTGGGTCGCAAAAGTCTACCCTGGAAGAGAATAATGACTAAAGTACTCTGCATAATAAATGGTGGGTCGTGTCCAGAGTCGATATGCTACTATAATATGTAACTACAATACTACTATATTAATGGATAGGGGGGGACATTATATTCTGGACTGATTAACTGGAAGCCCCTGGGGGCAATTGTCAATAGGTTTAAGCCTAGAATTGTTCATGATGTTGTGAGTTCTTAAAAAGCAAAAGTTAGTAGTGTAGATCTTGGATGAGATTCCTAGCCACACACAATTCATCGTGAATTCTACGTTTTGTCTCCTCTATTGTCATCTTGTTACCACCAAAAACGAATATGGTCACTGCCCCTGAGTTTGCAGAGTGTTGGATATACAACATTCGATCTTTTGTAGTTACATATTATACATCAGAAATAATCAAAATTTCTAGAATTAATATGCCTAATAATGCCATACATCCTTCATAATCATGCACGTCCTGGCTTACTTTGGTATGCCTAGTAGTTTACTATATCAAAATTATCAACAAATAGCCAAAATGTATTGTCCTTGTGACCACATCAGAAATAATTGACTTTTCCCAAATCTAGAATTGATGAAACACCAAATCAAATTTATAGTAAATTCATTACATGTTGACATAAGGTGGGATAACAAACACTTGAAAAAGTAACAAAACATTTAATATCACATATATTAAAATCTTGAGTTCACTTTCAAACAATATATAAGAAAATCAAGAACAAAACACATACAAAACAAACAAAATATGGGATGAAAGTGCTGCAACATTGGTGATTGTTGGGTCCTCAAAAACTCAAAAGCTCATTTGGTAGACTATCATATCAGCATTAGTGAAGTTGCTTCTGCTGTTGCGATTCACATGGTTTCTACTGCTGGTACTTCAGGGCCTGCAGCCCATTGATCCTTCCTATTTAAGTATGTATCCTAAAGTATTGGATTCACTTTGAAAATTGGTAAAATTCTATTTCTAGATGGTTCAAAATGTCAAACAATGATTAATGTGATGAGGTAGATCTCATCTAAATGATATAACTCATCAGGCATAAATGATTAATGAGAATAAATGGTCAAAATGATATGACTTAATTCCTAACACATTCAATATATATATGGTATAAAGATTGTCAAGTTCATTTGTAACAGTTCTCAACAAATGTACCACCAGATCTCATCTAATAGGAGTACGAAACAAAATATGTCTTGCAAACATGATTTTGTAAGCAATGTGATGCATATCTTTAAATCAAATAAAAAATAGAATATAATTAAACAGAGATTCATAAAGAAACAAATGGTTCCTAAAAATGTCATTAGAGGTTTGTTAAGGAAATCAAAGAAAAATTCTAATTTAGTGTTGCCACGTGATCATAAAAAAGCATCTTTTTGTTATCAGGACTGTCAAGAAACACAATAAAAAGACATACCAGTTCTGCCACAGTTTCCTTTTAAATAACAATCAATCAATTAACATACCATAAGTGGTAAAATGAAAATAATGTGACAATAGGAAGAAATGTTAACACCTCTTGCATCTGATATTAGCTCCAGTCCATATAGACATGCTGTTGATATTAGATCACAACCCAAAATCTCTTACTATGGAACATCAAAAACACAATTTGGGTGTGAAAAAAAAGAGGGAAACACACAAAAATGTAAGTGGCTTAATATTTTTCATTAAAGAACAACTTACATAGTAATTGAAATGATTATAAAAGGAAAACTTACAATTCCCAGAGCAGGAGCATGGTGGTTCACTGTGTGAATAATAGGGAAAAAATGATGTAATCCAACACGCGAGTTTAAACGGTCCTGTAACCAAACACCATGCCAGCGTCAAGAAACAACATGAACAACTCCAGTACGATCCCTCTTAAACTTATAAAAAAAGAATTTTACATGTAGAAATGTGTTATATTTGTCCGATCCCTATAGTACTATATATCAGTTTCATGGATGAGCGACATGTAGTTCATGCAACTGAGTCCCTGTCTTCGAACAAACTCATTGAAGCCCCTTTCACCCTTGATGTCCGCCATAAATTGAAGGGTTTCTCCTATAAGACGTAGCTCATCATTACCTGGAGGAATCCGTGTCGTTCATTATGTACTAAAGTGATGCAAACTATTTACTACTCCACATACCAACCTGTAGTATTCCACGACATTGAGTAAACTATATGCTCATTTAAATTAATTATTGAAGTTCAATCAGTGAAGATTAAGAAAAAAAATGGAGAATATAGTGAGAGTTAAGAGACACCTACATAAAAATTTATGTTCCATAGATAAATCATGAAGTCCATCCAAGGCCTTGTAGATCACAACCTGCAAAATGCCCCCAAAGAGAGTTGGTGAGATTGTGTTAAAGAATAAGATAGATCGTACAAATGTTTGGTGTAAAAGTTGTCAAGTTTAGACACCAACAATCGCAGCTACCAAAAATCGTTGACTACCAACAACCGCATATATGCTACCAAAAATCGCTGAAGACATTGCTTTTTGAATCCACCACAGATACCAACAATTGCAACAACCAAAAATCTATCATAGACACCAACAATTGCAGCTACCCAAAGTTAAACCGAAATGCAAAACCACCCAAGCATATTGATAAAAAAATAAATTGCACGCGCTGTGTATCTGTATACTGGATTGTAAAAAAAATATACAAATCTCAGACTCAGATCAGATTCATACCGTCACTAAAGAGTCACAGCCAGAGGTGTGCAGTGGAACTGAGTCTTGGATAGAGGTGTGCGACGACACTGTTTGGTATCTCAGTCTTGGTCGTTGGTGTGCATTGACACTGTTTGGGATCTGTAATCAATAATAGTCATCAGTATTTCCAACAATTAATATCCTGTCGTGAAAAATAATGAAGATCAAGATCATTTTTAAACAATCATACATGAAAATGAACAGACGATGGCTTAGTCTGAACATAGGGTGGCTCGGTACCTTCAAAATCAATGGTCAGAGACGACACTGTTTGGTATCTCAGCCTGAGTCGTTGGTGTGCATTGACACTGTTTGGGATCTGAGAAACCAATAACAGTCGTCAATATGTCCAACAATTAATATCCCGTTGTGAAAAATAATGAAGATCATGATCATTTTTAAACAATCATACATGAAAATAAGAAGACGCTAGCTCAGTCTGAATATAGGGTGGCTCGGTACCTTCAACATCAATGATCAGAGAAAAAAAATAAGCCAAACACGAATGATTTTCATCACACATAAAGAATAAAACAAAAAAAATCAAAACCAAAAGTCTCTTAGGTTTCTAATCCAAGGTTTGCAACAAAGTTTATGCTTAAAACGTAAACGATGTTCTAATTTTAAGCATCTTTATCCCCATAGCAGTGAAGTAATAGTAGCTGATTTGATCCAAGAACCCCTATAAAAATAAGAAAGAATATCAATGCAATAATGCTATTGTTTAAGTTAACAAAAAAGAAAAACACAATAGCCGTGAGAGGCCTGCATAAAAAATCTTACAATTCATAACCCCATGACAGAGTATGCTACATGAAGGCTCCGGAATGGAAACACTCACTTGAGACTCAACCAGTGGATCAAGAACAGGTACATGTTGATGCTATATTTGGGTTTGTGCCTCCATAACTCAACATATGACAAAACATATATTCCCACTATAGCATGACTGAAAAGCCATGTTGGAATAATTAATCAATTCAACCATCCATCTAACACAAAAACCTTCAGTATTAAGAAAATTTTGGTGGGTAGCACTTCCACATAAGCAGCGTCGACGTCTATGTTTTATGCAACACCACTTTAGTGCCCCGCAAAATTCAACTTCAAGTTCTTTGCTCGCTTTCTTTCCATTTTCCTACAGAGTATGTTCAATACTTTAATGCAATTATAGTGTAACTGTGTAAGCTAACTAAATACTAAAGGAGAACAAAAAAAACACAACCAACTTTAACCCCAAAATTGGAATATTGAAAACAAAAAATTGTGTTATCCCCTATAAACCATAACTTTGATCACCAAAATCGTGGACTAAACCCCAAAATCTCCAACAATTGTGAAACTGGAGGTACGTGTTGGTAGACGGAGTTATAGAGATTAAAATAGTATAAAACAGATCTAGGGATTAAAAGATGAAATTTTGAGATGGTAATAGAGAAAGGGAGAGAGTATTGTAGATCTGGTACTTTGTACGCTGAAATGCCCAAATGAAAAACATAAAAACTTTAATATTGGATAAACACATATGCTCTAATGTAAAACACTAACATAAGTAAAATGGAGAGAAATATATGGGGGCTTACCATAATGACACATTCGACAATAAAATGCGACATAGATGGTCCTGAGAGAGGACGACATAGAGGGTCTTGAGAGAAGACGAATTAGATGTTGGAGGCCATTGTAACTTTCCTTGCTTCATGATCCTCAATTGTTACTCTGATGGTTGCGAAGGGAGAGGGAGTGTAGGGTTTGTGTGAGAGAGAAATCGTAGATGAGGGAGAATTCACTGGGTGGGGATGTGAGAATAGGAGAGGCAGCTAGGTGAGAAGGAAGAGAGTGAGTGTAGTGTTTATTTACTAAAATATCCTTGTTTTTGAATTAAAGTAAGGAGGTGGAATATATTGAGTGTGTTAAAAAAGAGGGAAAATTCAAAATTTCAAGGGCAAAATAGGAAGGGCAAAAAAAAATTATTTTGTGATGTTATAGTGGAAACTTATGACATACATAAGTTTTCTACTTTATTATATAGATTATATGAGAGGAGGGCGTTTTACTATTCCAAAAAATCTACGGGGGGGGATCGAATTTTTGGGGGCGATCTAATGGTGTTAGATTGTGCCACGTAGGATTGTACCCATTATGACGTGGCAGACGGAAAAAAAATTAAGCCTTCTACGCATGTTCCCCCTGTCTCATTTTCGTCCAACAAAAAACCAAACCCGTTTTCCTTCCCCTACCCACGTTTCCTTCTCCACATCTGAAAATCCCCTACCCAACCCTCAGCCCTCTCCCCTCCCCGCCGCTGAACTCCTCGCTGCCCCCCTCTCTCCCCCTCCCTCTTTCCCCGCTGCCTCCACTCCCCCCGCTACTCTCCCCCGCTACCCCTTACTTCCCCCTCCACGACTACCCTCCACTCCCCCGCTACTCTCCCCCGCTGTCTCCCTCCCACGTTTGCCACCACCCTACGCCTCCGCACTATTTTTTTGGCCAGATCTGGTTCAGATCCCTGCCCGCCCCCTTCCCCCCCTTACCCCGCTGCCTCCACTCCCCCGCCACTCTCCCCCGCCTCCCCCTTCTTCCCCATCCCCGACTACCCTCCACTCTTCCCCCCTGTCTCCCTTCCACACCTTTTTTTGCCCAGATCCGGCTAGATTGAGGTTTGCAATAGGTGTTAACGTTCTTTGTGCCTGCTCAAATGAGGTTTGTTCAATCAGAGTATTATGGATTTTTTTAAGTTATTTTTGATTTTTTGTTGTTAGATGGTCTGATTTTGATCTCATTCATATTCAGTTGATACTTGACTTCAGTATTTTTGCCCAGTAATAATTAATGGTATAGTTTTAGTTGTTTGAGTTTGATGGTATAGTTTTAGTTGTTTGAGTCTTACAACATATTTTATGGGAAATATTTGATGGTACATTTATGTTAGCTATTTTAGCTATTTTGCCCTGTAATATTTTATTGTACAAGTCTATTAAAAAATTAGTTTGTAAATGAATTTGACTACAGATTTGGCTTTAAAAAAATTACTTTGTAACAAATCCATCTCCGGCTTCAATGAATTTGTACTGTAGGTGTGGTTTTTAGGCCTCCGACAGTGGATTTTAGGCCTCCGGTAATGGCGGTGATGGTTTATTAAGGGGAGGGTAATCCTGTAACTTACATGAGTTCCACTAACATTGCGGTTGTTTTGAGGGCGGTTGCTATTCTGTATTTTTTTTTCCCCAGTATATAATTTTGATTTTTTTTACCAAAAAATAAAGTGCCCTAGATGAGAGGGAAGTATGTGTATTAAAAATAGTATAAATGTCATTTTAATCATGGAAATTCTATTCGAGATTATGTTTGATTCAAATTTAATGTCGAGGCACCCTACTTTGTATTAATAGTACCATGTTATTTGTATTAGGTGAAAGGTTTGTGATTTCATTTTAGTTGTTCCGTTAAGTGATATTGTTTCATTGTTTTACGTGATTCAAGTTGCACCTATTCACACTAAAGGACTATTTTTGTGTCCTTAATTTTCTTATGCCACATTAGTATGGGGTATTGCCATTAAGATGCCATGATAAATATATTTTATATTTTTCCACCGACCAAGTGACTAACAAGTGACTAACAGTGAAGTTAGTAACATTGTTCAAATTATTTTTCTTCTTGAGTATGGATGATTGTACGACGGTGATTACGACCGTGCATATTGGCATATGCATTGATATATGTGTTGTTGTAATATATCTTCACCACATTATCCTCATGTTCTGAAATTGTTGTTGCACGTGAGGTGAGGGTGCAGGTGCATTTGCTTCCTTTTCTAACTAATTTATTTTCATAGTCCCTCCTCACCTTTTTCTCTCGGTGCATTTGCTTCCTTTTGTAACTAATCTCTCTCTTTTTTTTGCAGAGATACCATGAGATTTAATCTATGCTACTTTGAATTTGTTTGAAGTAGAGTAGACATCAAGAAGGTACTCTCTCTTTTCCATTTTAAAAACACCGGTTTGAATAAGGTTTTGGGAGTTATATCTTTTATTTCAAAAACCTCAAACAATGACATAGCTTGATTCATTTTTTTACCCATATTTTATTGCAATTATGAATGCGTATCTGTTGGACCGTTAATCTGTATCACCTATTTTCTCTCTTCAACTTATGGCTCTGTTTGACATAGTTTATGTTAACCTCCTCAAGTTTTGCTTTCTTCAAATCATTGTAGGTTGCCATACTTGAAAGATAAAGTGTAGCAGGAAAAACTTCGCAAAGCTATCATTTGGTCATCTATTAAAGGTATTTTTGAGTTTATATAGCAGTATGTTTTAAAGGTTTTTTAAATTTGAGAGGTCTAATTTGGATTCTTTATTTTTTGTCAAGTTTTAAGACATTATAGGTGAATCTGGGGTATATCCGCCTCAATTTCATGTATAATATAGAGCTGCAAGTTTTGAGGTACTCTCTCTCTCTCTCTCTCTCTCTCTCTCTCTCTCTCTCACACACACACACACACACACGCAAACAAACATACAAACACATAAATTGAATTAATATCTTCATTCCTTTTTTTTGGAGGCCTTTAAGAGAATAATTAAATTTTAGATCTTTGTTATTTAATTTAAAAAGCTGTTATGGCTAGCACTGTGGTGCCTCGGGATCGCAAAGCATTGCCGACTCGATTCTTAATGTGCTGTTAGTTTATTTTTTCATTTTACTTGACGGCATGTTATTCCATTAAAATGTTATCTTGTTTTGTTCCGTGTGTTTTTTTAGTTTTGCATTTTTTTAATTTCAATATTTTGGGGGTTGATTTGAATGTATATTTTCATGTTTGATCTTGACAAATATTTGGATTTCCAACTTTTATAGGTTTAGTTACAAGCCCTGGGAGATTAGATTAGTTGTTTTTATGTCCTCAATCAAGTATAATGGAACTATTATTTGGAATAATACTAAGTTAGATTTGCATAAGATTTATAAAAAATTGAGTTATTCACATCTTAATTATTTATTCACATCATTGAGTTTTAACTATTTTAACTTTGGAAGATTTTTAAAGTGTTAATTAATGAGATGTTCTAAATATTTCATAAACATTTCCTTTTTCTCATTTATTCCTCTCTATTTTTTCAGTACAAGGTCAAACCATCAATATTCAGTATATGATATTCCATACAGGTTTATTGTGATTTCTGTTATGATATATGTTCCTCTCCGTTAACTGAGTTGATGCATTTCTTTAGTTGTATAAATGAAATTATGTTGTTATCTTACAACTTACTATTTTGCTGAATTTTTTAAACTAGGGTTCCTTAATGAAATTATATAGTTATATTAATAAAATCCGGTAGATACATTACTGAATTGAGTTGATGCATTTTTGTTTTATTTTTTCCCCTTTTTAGTCATTGATGTGAATTATTTTTCGATTTAATTTTTTTTTTGTTAAATACAATTTCATTAATTTTTTCTGATGATATGTATAAGCCTGATGATATGTATACAATTTCATACCCAAAGGTATGTGAAGTTCAATTTGCAGAAGTGGTACTATTATAATTCATTAGGTTTGTCAAAGGCCCAAGATTAGATATCGATGCAGGGATGTGATGTTATTCAGGGTTGAAGACATGTGACATAACATTTTCGGAAGTATTGCAGGGTTAGTTAGTGTTTCAAATGTGTTGGGGATGGTATGTATTTAAAGGTCCGACCTCACTACTCAAGTCATATAGTAAGGTCATTAATCGAAAAGCTAATCTCTTAATTGCTGAGGAAAAATGAGGAGCAATAAGAATATTGAATAATTTTAATACTAAGTAAAATTGTATTTGTTACTTATAATTTTGGAAGCAAGCAACACTTTCAACATTCAACTTGGAGGAGATAAAATTTTTGGCATTGGTCTAATTAAGAGTTGAACTTTACAGATTCAGGTAAGTTTACCTTCAAATCTGGTGCGGATATTTGTAGATCCTATTTTTCCTATTTTACCTTTGCTCACAATCATACACACCTTTATTTTACCTTTGCTCACAATAATATAGATGAGTCTAATCCTTATTTGGATTATGAAATTTAAGGAAGTCCATTATCATGATCACTTATGCACATATCCAAGCTAGATCAACCTTACATATATATCCATATTTAATACTTCTGCATTTTCATTTTAGGTTGTTTTCCCTTTGGTATATCTGCAGTAATATTTGTCTCGGTGTACACTTCGATTGCCACGCTCAACTTGCTTCATCAATTCCACATTTGTCTCGGCCTTTTTTGAATACTAAGGTATGGCCTTTTTTAGTGTTTATATTCTTATGGGTTACTATTATTTGAACTAATACCACATGTTGTAATTATTGTATAATTATTGTAATTATTGTAGAGGTATCTACTGTTATAATAAACACCTCTACTGTTGTAATATTTGTGGAACATTGAAGCTTTTGTTAGGCGAATTTGTTTTTTCTATGTTGTTGGATTTGTCGTTATCCCTTGAAAAGGGTGGATAGTCCAATAAACAAAGGAGACTCTGCCCAATTTTTTTAAAACTTTGACACTTTGTTTTTTTAAAACAAAGAAATGTTCTCGCTAAATAGTATTTGTTTTCTTTTCTTTTCATTTTGTCATAGTTTCAAGATGACACACACACAAATGTGTTTTTTGAATTAGGTTTTTAAGTTGGGTGCTTATTTTTAATTTTCTTAGTAAGTATCTCTCCCCACCCCACCCCACATCTTATATAGCTAACGTACAATGTTTTTGGGAATAAACTATTTTTTTTTCATTTCAGGTTTTAATCCAAGACCAATCAAACACGGACCTAATTTTTATGCTACAGGACTTTTATTGGGCTGCTACGGGACTTATATGGGGCTGCTATGGGTCTGCTACAGAGCTTCTACGGGACTAATACACGGCTGCTATGGTAATAGCTACTACAGGGATGCTATGGGGCTGCCACGGAGCTGCTATGGGGCTTCCATTGTTATATATTTATTTTTTTAAGATGTTCCTTTCATTTAAACTTTTGTTAGGTGATTTTTTTTTTATATTATTGGATTTGTTGTTATCCCTTGAGAATGGTGGATAGTCCAATAAACAAAGGAGACTCTGCCCAATTTTTTAAAAACTTTGACACTTCATTTTTTTGAGACACAATGAGAATTCATTTGATGAATATTGTATATTTTATATTATATGTGAGTTTGTTTGATTTTAGATTATTTGAATGTTGTTGGACTATTTGTTGTTTGTTAAGTAGCGTGAATAGTTTATGTACTTCAAAAAATTTCACCGCTTTGTAATTACGTGCTTTTGAAATTTTCGCCGTGCTTTCAGACTTGCATAATGGATAGTCCCATAAACAACAAAGATTATGGTTTGCATTTAAAAATTACACTTTGTTTTGTTGGGTAACAATATTTTTGCCGCTTTGCATTTATGAACTTTGAAAGTTTTTATCGTTTTGCGATTATGTACTTTGAAAATTTTCGTCGTGCCTTCAGGCACGGGCATTTTGCTTGTATATATATAATAAAGTAGGAAACTTATGTATGTCATATGTTTGATCGATGATGTCATCCATCTATATTAATTACACTCCCTATTTTGTCCCTCAAATATTTAAGTTTCCCCTTTTTTTTCACACTCAAAATTCATTCCTCACTCTTCCTCAAAATTCAAAAATAAGGGTAAAATGGGAAAACAGTCTCCTGCCATGTTACCCTCTCTTTGTTTTACATGTCTACCCTTTTATTTTTTGATTCCCCCATTTTTTTAACTTACCAAAATTTTAATATAATTCAAAATTAAGGTTATTTTAGTAACTCTATCCGGTTCACACTCACCTATTAAAACATTTGGACGATCTGACCAATTTGCTCAGTAATCAAACACTCATCTCTTTCTCTCTCTCTCTCTCTCTCTCTCTTATTCGAGCTCTGTCTCCATGCTCTAATATTGGTTTTCATGCTCCGGATCGCTCGATAGAGTTGCGATATAAGGTAACCCCTTTTCATTTACATCTTATATTTATCATGGGTTAACATTTATGAGATTGCATGATTTTAAGGTTCTAATGATTTCATTTGCGATTTTGATTGTCAATAATTTTCCATTTGCGATTTTGATAGTTGGGGTGGGCTTTGGGGCTTTTTGCAGAGGCGTTTGAGATTTAATTTTCGTGTCTGAGACATTTGTCATTTTTCGGACCATGAGATTTGTGTACAGAGAAGTGGGAATATCGCTTTTCGTATGGAGACTCACAATCTCATCTGAAGACTCCTAATATCATGTACATGTTAAAGTTACATGTCAGTGGTTATTTCTATGGGCTGAGACTCCAAACATGACTGGATGACTCTGAAATGGGTACTTCATCCACTGTTGGACCAACAACTACTTATCAGATGGGCAGCCACTGGTCACCCACCAGTTTTTTCCTCTAGATGACTCTGAAATGGGTACTTCATCCACTGGGTCGGGGTTACATCATGCGAGGGGCCACTGGGTTGGGGTTAAATAACTTTTTCGAGGGCCCACTGGGTTGGGGTTAAAATTTTTCCAATCCGTTCGAGCCCCATGTCAAAGTAATTGGAAAGCTCACAATACCATGGGGTTACATTTAACCGAAGGACCGATCGCTGGGAGTCACATATATGGTTAGTTTACTAAAATTCTTATTCACACAGACTCTCTCCTCTTTGCTTCTCATTTTGTTTCATTTCTTTGTTCAGGGATTGTGGAAAACAAGTTTATCTTGGTATGTTTTTTTCTTTGATTGTCTTAAAAATAACAACTTTGTTTTTTTTTCGTGTTGCTTCTTATATTTGTGAAATGGGTGTAGTTGGATTTGATACTGCACATACGGCTGCTCGGTGAGCTCTTTTCACCGATCTTTATTTTCTAACAACTAAACAACAACAAAATTGTATGAAATGTGTTGGGGAGTTGAGGCAGATATCAAGTTCTCGGGAGTTGAGGCAGATATAAATTTAAGATATAAACAAGTTTATCTCTTTCTTTGTTGCTCTCATAGCCATTCGATGCATATATTTTTTTGCAATTAATGTTTATAGATTTTAGATTTGTGCATTTTATTCAAATTTGATACATCTTTTCTATTTTGTAGATCTAATACATTTGTTTGGGGTATATGGTTTCCTCAGTGTACTTGGAAATCATTTTAAAATTTATTGACTTACTTTTCATTTTTTTCTATGTCTCTTCTAAATGTTTTAAGTTATGGAGATTTCTCATGTGGATTTGTTTTTTTTTGATTTTATAATTTATTTGCAGATTTCTCATAGAGTGTTTCTATTGTGACTTAATTTTAGACATAATTTTTTGGAACAAACTGTCACGTCAATTTGTTCAAAAAAATTATGTAAAAATTAAGTCACAATAATATTTTTGTTTCTCATAGGATTTTTAATGTTTGGTGGAGTCTTTGTGAATACTCCAGTGTTCAAGGTACATGGATTTTGAGATTTACATTTCTCTAATTTCACGTGAATACTCCAGTGTGTTCTGCTTTGTTTTGACCTAGGGATACACCTACGAAGTCTGCTTTGTATAGTGTACTCCCTATGTTGTAACCATTCACTTTAAAAGATCACGTGGGATTTTTAAAGATCACGGGGGATTTTTAACTATTTCTAATTGAATCAACTATTGTAATTATTGGGATTTTGTCATTTTTGTCTGAAATAAGGGGTGTAAAATGTTTGCTACCTATAATAGAATCAGATGTCTATCACATGCTTTTAATTTTTTTATTTTTCTACACATAATACACAACACATATCAATCATATATGTGTTTAAGCGCATAAAATAATTGCTTGGTCAAATTCATAAAGTGTAGAATCAAGGGACTCCTTTCAGTTTGATTCTTTTTTCACAAGAATTTAATTTTTTTAGGTGCTTACTTTTGACTTTTGGTTAAAATGCAGGGCTAAAGTACTCTAAAAAACATCAGCACTAATTGAAGGAGAACGGGTGGAAAGATGAGGAGAATTATTAGTGTGGAAGAAGGGTTAACTATATTGGATGGGGGTATTGTGAAGGCTAAGATGAAGTATTTGTTAGATAAATTTAGGCAATTTAAATATTATTGAATTGATTGTTATCCCTTAAGCAGGGTGGATAGTCCACTAAACAAAGGAGACTATGTCCATTTAATTTTTTTTAATACTTTGCCCTGATTATGTAATTGAGCATATTTGGATTATATTGCTTATATGAGGTCCAAAACGGACTATTTGTTTTGTTGGATTAATTTTTTATTTTTTAAACAGGGTGAGTAGTCCTATAAACAAAGGGAATTTTGTCCTCTTTTTTTTTAAATTGTTTACACATTTGTATTTTAAAAGAAATTTTATGACTTAAATTTAGACGATTCAATACTTTGAAAATCTACACTTATAATATATAAAACATTTATTATTTATATTATACACGACTTTATACTTTTCAAATTTATATGCGTGCCTTTATTGGAAATTTTTGTCGTTTCGCGATTACGTATTTTCGAAATTTTTGCGACAACTATGTACTTTCAAATTTTCGCCGCTTCACAATTATATATTTTGAAAATTTTCAGCGTGCCTTCAGGCACGGGTATACCCTAGTATATATATATATATATATATATATATATATATATATATATATATATATATATATATATATAGAGAGAGAGAGAGAGAGAGAGAGAGAGAGACTCATGTACATCATGCTTCCTATATTACCCATACATCACACCTACTTCTAGGCCCTAAAAAACTTTTTTTTAATTTTTTATTTTACCCATGGAGTTAATCTTTCGATCAACACATGCTCAAAAAATTAGGTTAAAATATAATTTCTAGCTATTTTTTAAAAATCTAATAGAAATTGTTAAAAATATCTTATTTATAAAGGTCCGCGCCAACAAAATTTTGTGATTTTTCTTAAAAAAACTAGAAATTGTATTTTGACCTAATTTTTCGAAAATGTGTTGATAGAAAGGTTAATTTCATTAAAAAAAATATAAATTTTGGATTTTTTTAGGATCTAGAACTATGTTTGATGTATGTGAGCCTTCCCCTCTCTCTCTCTCTCTCTCTCTCTCTATCTATATATATATATATATATATATATATGTGTGTGTGTGTGTGTGTGTGTGTGTGTGTATGTGTGTGTGTGTGTGTGTGTGTGTAATACCCCATGATTTTGAGACTGAGAAATTAGATTTTTGGGAAAATAAAATTTAATTAAATTGGAGAATTTTGAAATTTGGGAATTGAGGCCTAAAAATAGAGAACATTTCAAAGTATTCCGGATGATGATTTTGTGGGTACCATCAATCCCGGAATGGTCAAGATAGTCCAAATGATTGTCATTGGGTTTTATTTCGGCTCCGGAATATTTTTAAGTCAGTTTAACTCGAATGCAGGAAACGAGTCATTTAAAGTGTGTATTAACATTTAAACGTGGGACTTATGTTTTATATGCTTAAGAGGCTTATGAATTAAGCCATATCATTTTGAGAAAGAGAGAAAGAGGAAGAAGAGAGAAAAGAAGAGAGAAAGGAAGAAAAGCTTGGAGATTCCGGCCCAAAACGCGACATCGAGGATGATCCAACCTCTACAAATCTGAGGCAAGTGTTTAATCTTGCTAAATAAGTCATTTGTGTATATTATTTCATAATTTGTGGGTTAAAGAATTGGATTTTGGGTATAAATATCAAAACCTAAAATTTTTGGGTTTAATCTTGAAATTGATGTTTACACATGGGTTTAAGGGGTATAAATTCTTGGGGTGAAAGTATAGGATGTGTTTAATGTTGGAAACATTATTGGGTTACCAATTCATATTTAGAAATTGTTGATTTGGTATTTTTGGGAAATTTAGGTTTATGTAGAAAAATGACCATTTCGTAGCCTGCTGAACAGACCGAATCGATTCGGCCTCTTTCCGAATCGATTCGGAATGTTGCAGAATCCCAGGTCTGTGTGACCGAATCGATTTGGACCCAAGGCGAATCGATTCGATTTGAGACAGAGTCCCAGGTCCTTTGGACCGAATCGATTCGCAGTTGGAGCGAATCGATTCGCCCTTGGGACCGAATCGATTCGGGCCAGGCCGAATCGATTCGAAAACAGGGTTGTTTTATGGAATTTTTCTAGGATGATTCCTAACCCTTTTTGGTTGGGTTTATTGACTTTGGGTCTTCTCTTATGGTGTAAGAAATATGTTTTGGAGACACTAGGGGGTTTCTCACACATTGTGATCAGGGGGACTTCTTGGGAAAATTTGGAAAGAATATATCCAAGTATGTATTCGGAGATGTGTATAGAGATTGTGGGGAAACCCCATTGGGATTGAGAATCATACTTGGAGACAAATCGTAAGTATAAATGTGTTGGGAGTCCAATAACTCTTGGAAAGAGTTGCGAGGGTATGTTGTGAAATTTCTGGGCCGACATTTATATCGAATCCTCATAAGGATAGGATATTGCTAAAAATATAATTTGGGGCCAAATGGAAGAGAGTGGTCGCCTACCCTTAGAAATGATAAAATTTAAGGAATAAATTTGAGAGAATCTTAGACTAAGGGAATTCACAAAAGTGATTGAACCGTAGTCGGAAATCGAGAGCGATGGGATCATATTACCAACTAGAGTAGAATGTGAAAATCTAGTTGGAGTAGATGTTGTTTATCGGTGTGTGATTTACAACGGTTAATTTCCCTAAGAAATGGGATTATTTGATGAGAATAAGTTAGGTGTATACCAATAGTCGAAATTATTACTATAGATTCTTTAATGTTCTCTCCGATATTGATGGTATGTGTAGTGATGGTTTCCTACACAAAATCTTGGGTGATAACCCTAATGTTGGATGTATATATATATATGATTTTGGGAGACTATTCATCAGAGGAAAAATGATTGAATATGTTTCAAGTGAGGGATTGTATTCACATATCGAGGTAGATTAAATATGTTTGTGGTGACGGCTTGTATATTGAGGATTATGTATACTTATAGCCGAGCTTATATCTCGTATGCATATGAACGAGAATTAGTTGTATATATGGATGTGTGAATATATGTGTATATATCTATATAGATATGAATATATGGATATATATTTATGTTGTGGACATGCATGGTATGGAAATTTAAACCTTATATGATGGTTTAATATTTGATCATTTGATCGGATCATATGGATGTATATATATTGTGTATGCGAATGATATATATACTTATGTGGTTAAGCATACCCCGCTCATGCTATCATTGGGAAGTTTTCGCGCAGAGGGTGAGCATCCTGGCTAAAAGCAGGGTGTGGATATTCCCCAGGTCATAGTCGTCCCGTGTGTTATTATGTGATTTATGGGATGAGACATGGTGGGTATGTTTCGTCTCATTGCCGGTTAGGAGCTATGACCGCTTCTTGGTACGTCGTGTGCGTGAGTTTACCACGAGATGGGTGTCGTTTAGTCCTATCATGGTGGCCCCAGTATTGCTACGTGAACCGGACACTGGGAAGATGATGGCATGATGCAGTTTATCGACGCTATATATAGCCGGGTATTTATTTGTGCATGGCCTTTGTACATCATATATGGTATGTATACATGGTCATGGGATTGGATGATGGTATGTATATATATATGGTTAGAATGAAATGCCTATATATATATTTATATATCCTATAGATGAAAGGATATGGAATCTTTGTGGAGTACATCTTGGATTATTATGATGTACTAGATTGATAGGGGTTGATGTATCGCATTTAAGGAATATTTCGGTTACATCATCCCAAGGATATTATTGGATAATTTTAGTTATTTCCATATTGTAGTTTAAACTTTAGTTGTAGTAGTAGTATAGTATGGTATGTA
Organism: Sambucus nigra; assembly: GCA_949130495.1. Lineage (NCBI taxonomy): Eukaryota > Viridiplantae > Streptophyta > Magnoliopsida > Dipsacales > Adoxaceae > Sambucus > Sambucus nigra. Next base: position 640,126,289 of record OX422215.1, read on the forward strand.
TGGCATTATGGATCTCTAGGATCGACATTGTCAAGGAGTAGTGTAACGGGGTGGTTCCTTGTTTGGATTTCGCTTTGCGAGACACCCCACGCACGAAACGTAGTGCATTGTTGAGATTAGAGAGAAGTTATGTAAAATATTTATGTGTGGCATAATGGATCTCCAGGATCGACGTTGACAAGGAGTAGTGTAACGGAGTGGCTCCTTGTTTGGATTTCTCTTTGCGAGACACCCCACGCACGAAACGCAGCGCATCGTTGAAATCGGAGGGAAGTTTTTCCAATAATAATTTTGCATGCCCATTATTTAGAAATTTAATCATATGATTTAACTCAAATGCATATGGGTAACTATTAAGAATTATAATTGGTTAAATTATAAACCGGAATCCGTTAAGCCTATAATGGCATAATTGTTTGTAAACATAATCGAGTATGATTAGAAAAGGGGTGGATTCTTGGGTTAAGATAGGAAGGCAAATCTCGTGGGAATAGGCGGGGCCTATGTTAAGTTAGGTTGTCCTAATAATTGGGGTAATTTAACTAAAATTTGAGGACGCGAATAGGTGCGCGCCGTTAGAGGAGAGGTGAGTTGGGGTTCCACGAGAGTGAGATTCCATTTTAATTATGAAATAAGTGCACCGATATTTATTATGCACGGTTAACGCACTTGCTAAATATTTTTCACACTCGGGCTCTGACCCGTTTGCTTTTCTGTCTTTCCTGTATATATATATATATATATTATTACAGGTATCCTACCGCATGGATGCCGGATGACCTCCTATCCAGAGTCTTGGGAGCCGTGACATGTGCGGACTGTTGCGGGATGTATCATGTAGTCGCTTCCTCCTTTTAAAATTCTAGGTAGGATTCATGTTGTATATCCGGTTGTACCCAAGGGATACTTATATACATGTTCATACTTATTCCATTTCAGTTATTGTATTGGCTGTGACCCGACAGTTTATTCGGGTTTACTTCCTTGTAGTAGATTCAATTGTAGTTATTTATTTTATTTTATTCTAGCATTTCATTTTTCATAGTTCTTTCCTGCATCTTTCTTTCCTTTATTCATAGTGTTGGGTTGTGTTATGTTGCATGTTTTGATTTATTTTAACATCTCGCTTATATGATATCGGGTAGTTAGTCTTATATTATATAGTACCGGCAGTTGATGTTGACACTGAGCCATCTGAGACTCCTGAGTTAATGTAGTATAGGGCTGACCACCCGTTATTATCTTAAGCGGGGTGTTACAATATATATATATATATATATATATATATATATATATGCTCTAGTAAAGATGCCTACTTAAGGGCAATTTATGGATCTATTTTCAAAAAATAGTTAAAAAAATTGTGTTGATTTTTTATGACGTTTAAACATTTTAGTGAACCCCCTTAAAAATTGGTCTCAAAATCATTTTTTTTCTATTTAAAAAAAAACGGTGAATACATGCCAATTTTAAACTGACATAGATTGATGGCTTTTTTAAAATAGTAAAAAAACCATTTGAGTTAAATATTTTTGGGGCTCTCTGAGATGTTTAAACACCATATAAGAAATCAACTAAAAAAATATTTTTGAGTAGGCATCCTTAAATTGCCCTTATGTAGACGTCCTTACTGGAGCCTCTTTCTCTCTCTCTCTCTTAAACATACCCCTACACATACTGCCTGCACGGACTAAATTTTTTAAAATAACAAAATAATTTTTTTGAATTGATTTTTTTTGTGGTATTTAAACGTTTCAGAGGGCCCCATAAAAATATAGCTCAAAATGATTTTATTGTTATTTTAAAAAAAAATCAGTCAAATTAGGTGACTTTTTAACCGCTTAAAAATTGGCGTAGTTTGACCGATTGTTTTAAACTAAAAAAAAAATTAAGTTGATTTTATTTTGTGGGTCCCTTTAATGTTTAAATACCACACAAAAATATCAACTCAATTTTTTTTTACTATTTAAAACATGGTCTGCATTGGTGGACCTCATATGTTGTATGTATAAGAGACTCTCTCTCTCTATGTGTGTGTGTGTGTGTGTGTTTGTGTATATATATATATATATCATTGTTGTTAGTATCATCTGATTCATGATTTATGATGTACGATACGATACGATACGATACGATTTTCAAAGAAAATGATACGAATTGGATATTTGAATCAATTTGAAGTAATTATCGTTTGAATCGGGCTGGTGTCGCGATACGATACGTGTATCATTTGAATTGCAATACAAAAATGATCCACATCGAATTACTTGGGTCGAGTTTTAGCAGACCCAAGAGTCAAAAACCCTAAAAACCATTTTTTTTTCTCTCGAATGAAAGTCATTCATTAACTTCGTAAAGACTTTATGACCGAGAAATACATAAAACCCTAGGTTCGTTATGTCTTTTTCCTCTATTTCTTGTGCGCCCCACCATTATTGCTCTATTTCCTTCTTTGAAATAGCCATGTCTTGACTTTTTCCTCCGTTTTTTGCATAGAAAATCTTTCAAAGGTTAAAAGAATAAGAAATAGAAGACTTACGGTTGAAATAAAAGAGAAAAACTAAAGGTTTTTTCTATTTTGGTGCTTTGGTAAGTTGCTTTATCTTTATAGGGGGAGTGTAATACCCCGTATTTTCGTATTTATAAGGATATAGAATTTAATTAATTTGGTGATATTGGATTTAATTAATCCAGAGGATTTAATTACATTAGTGAATGCAGATTTAATTAATTCGGTTTATTTTTATAAATTCACATATGTCGTAATTTGAGGTCGAGATTGGAATTTTTTAGTAAAGTGACTCGGATGGTTATTCTGAGTCCACGGTTGATTCCGAATACATCAAGATAGTAAAAAAAGAGTACCTGGGGGTAGTTATTGGGTCTTAGGGAATGTTTAAGCATAATCGGGTTCACACAGGGGTGTTCGGGTCATTTAGGCTTGCCCCATAGGCTTAATTTCTTGATTATCAACATAAACCTACATTAGAAAGTTTGTGGCTGACACAAATCAATAAGAAAACCCTAGTTTTGCAGAGGAAAAAAGAGGGATAAACTAGGAGAGCTTTGGGGAGCCAAATCAAGAACAAAGGTGTGTTCTTCGTCAAATCTTCGTCTACATTAAAGGAAATTAGACCCTACGAATTTATTCAGGCAAGTAGTTAAATTTGCTTTCATTTAATTTTTAGTATTGCGATTCATATTATGGTGGGTGTAAATCAAATTCTGCTTTGGGTTGGGGTGCCTCACAAAATGGGTTTTTCTTTTAGAATTTGGAGGATTATGTGTAGATAGATTATGAAATTATGATGGAATATTATATAAGATGGTTGGTATGTGATGAAAATTTGAAACCCAGTAGTGGGACTCATATAATTTAGAATTTTAGAATCAATTTTATTGGAAGAATGAAAGAAATTGCGTAGAACCCGTTTAGGGAATATTTTTAACCTTGATTGAATCCATGATGTTTTGATGATGTACATCTTGAGTAGAAACTGTGTAGAGGTATAATAGATATTGAGGCTGATTGAGTTGAATTATGGGTTGAGAAATAAAGCTCAGAAGGGTCGCCAATGGAGGAAACGAAGAAGGAAGACGAAGGTGTGCATAAACCCTGCAGGTCATTCGAACGACCTGGGGCATCGTTCGAAGGACACTGCATAGATATGCGTAGTTCTTTTTTTTCATTTTGGTCTGAGCTGTTAGGGAAAAAAGAGATAATGTGATGCAATTTATTTTTTATTTTTTCTCACTACTCAGGGACGTAAGGGGATGAATACCAATAATTATCAGGGAAGATAAATATATGAGATTTATTCACAGAGTTTGGAGTAATAAATTCAATAGTTAAAATATGGACCAATTTAGGGAGCCCATACATTTTAGTTAAGTGACAATACTATAAAAAATAAAATTAATTGAAGTGAAATTTATTAAATTAAGGGTCGGGGATTCGACTCGGATATTTTTAGGCTAAGTGCTACGGGAGTTAGGCAGTGGGTAGCCAATTTAATTTATTATAGATATATATAATAAATTATCAAATATTAAATTTAATAACTAATGTTTTACCTAATAATGGGACTTGGTGTAATATATTCGGAAGGGTGAAGATACGGACCGAATGAGTGAGTCCTGGTTCTGTAGTTGGGTGACACTACTTAAATAACAAAATAATTAATGTGTGATTAATAAAATTACAAGTCGGGATATAAACTTGGGTATTTTAAGCTAGTTCTACAGGTGTTAGGCACGAATTAGCCGATTTATTAAATATATGTATACGGTTAGTGTGATAGTGTATATATATATATTTGTGTTCTTTATAAATATATGTGTGAATGATATTTATAGGAATACATACCCCCTCTAGTTCTATCACCAGAGGTTGCGCGATATGGGTGAATCCCCTGGCTTGAGGAGCATGGAGAGTATAATTCCCAGGTCATAGCGTCCAGTATATATATGTTGTGATTATTTTTGGGGTGAGACGTCTTGGGTATGATTCAACCTCACATTCGGGGAACTGAGAAGGCCCTTTAGTGTGTTCTTTAGGTAAAAACAACTATTTTAATTTTTAGTTAAATCAAATTTTATCTTCTTAAATCCTAAACATGCATCTAAGTGAATTAATCCATTAAACAATTAAAGCATGTGGTAAAAGAAACAATTTCAGGAAAAAAAATTATTTCTGATAAAACCATTTTATTTCACTATCAATAATAAATAACAACTTACAACATAGCAAAATCTGCAATGAATCTACCGCAACAAATTCACATAGACGGGCAGTCTAAATAAGCAAAGGACTCACACAAGAATCCTCAAGAACCACAACTCTCGTCTTCAGCACGGCATACCCGCAAGCATCCCCAACGACCTCAGTTAGAGTAATCAGTGAATTAACTTTCTTTCGGTAAACACGTTCATGATCTCAAACTATAGAACTGAGTAATTTGATCTTGAATAAACTCCAGATAATAAAGAACTATATGCGAATTTTCAAAACTATTCTGGGTTCTGAAAAATGTCTAAGCAGTGGTGTATTTATTTTTGAGCAAACAAGAGTCCAACCAAAATAAATCACAAAAATCAAGGCGACAGGTCGTTCGAGCGACATGCCACGTCGTTCGAGCAACATGAGCATGTTGTTAGAATGACACACTCTGTTGTTTGAGCGACAATATAAAAGGCTTTTCTTTTTAAATAAATTCCTCGAATTTTCAATAATTATTTTAACATAAAAATATTTAAAAATACGTTTTCACAAATATTTAATTCCCAATATTTAAACATTACACTCATCCATCATTTAATCAAAATTCTAAATCACATCAATTCTTTAAAGTATTCATACATATGTGATCAAGAAAAAACTAAGTATCAAATAAATGCAACTTGACTTGATTTCTTTTTCAAAGCTTTCAATTGCAAATTCTTCAATCTTGAACTGTCGTAGGCTTAAATTATTTTCAAATTAATAACTAGCCTAGACTCAAATCCGGAGTTAAGCCAATTGCAAAAAAATTGGCTCGATTAGAAATTTGTTCTTAAAAATCTCCCGCCTTGGCTATTTCGGGACAAAAAAATGATATAAGCAGAAAAACATATGTCCTATCCCATAAACCCTGAAATGATAAAAATACAGGATATGAACAAAAACTGTAGAACCGACATCTGTCTCTAAATGTGATGTAGTAATAAGTATCTGAATATCTGAAAATATAGCTACACACATGAGACATAAACATATACCCAAGTGAAATATGGAGGAATAAAAAATATATCAAGAAGGCATGAATAAAATAAACTCCCCCTGCATCACATATCTCTCCTCCTTTTTGCCTAGAATAGACAAAACGTGGGACAGACAAACCAAATCTAGCAAAAAATGAATATTAACTGCATGACTAGATAATCAAATTTAAGTATTAACATGACAATGGATAGTAAAAGATAGCAATAAATGGATACAAGTCAGAATCAATAAGACTGCATCATCAATAAGAATGTACATCCGAGTCATATATACACAAAAATGTAGATGTAAAATGTTCATTAGTCAAAGAGTACATCTTATCATAGAAATAATAAATACATCATATATATCAACAATCTCAAATACAATGCCTCAACAAATATACAACTAAACATTTGTATCATCATCATCATCATCATCATCATCATCATCATCATCAGAGTATGTAGTTGCAATATGCCCTAAGCCAGAAGAACCAGCTTCTCTGCTCTGCTCTCTTCATCGCATCTCGTCAAAAAATGTTGTCATTTATGAATCCCTACGGGCACGGGCCTCGGCCTCTGCATCAAATCTAGTCATCATAGCGTCATACATCCTAGCCTGAGAAGCTACCTGTGCCTGTAAAGTATAAAACTCCTCCTTGAAAGGACGTCTCAGTGCAGATATGGAAGGACCAGACTGCGAGGAATTAGGACTGGGGCCAGTGGGACCCACTAGCTACAAAGAACATCCAGCTCCTGAAGAAGCGCCCTTTGTGGGTGGAGGTCTCTCTCTCACCTCTACACTCAGATGACTCTCTAAATGAGTAAGTTTATTGTGATAAATGAAAATAGGCTTGAACAAACCCAAGTCATCCTCTAAAATAGGAACTCTAGCAGATATGAAAATATTAGAAATGAGGAGCCCATAGGAAAGAGCAGTGCGAATAGGGGTGGTACCGAGGATGGTAACAGAGGACATCACTCGGAATATGATAGTAGAAAAATTGATGCCCCACCCCTGGGATACATCATACATTAAATAATCGATACCAAAACCAATCTGAGTGTGATTGATCCTGGGATAGATCGATGATGACACAAACCTATTAAGAATGCGAAAGGCAGTGTAAAGATGACGATGATACATAGTAGAGCTGGCCGGGGGGATCTCCCAGAAAAAGTGGTCGAGAATCTCCTCAGCTGATGGACTATCATCACCCATATGGGAAAAAACCGCGTTAGGGAGGCACGGAATCCATAGCATCTCGGTTATCAGATCAGCTGTGATGAGAAGAGGAATGCCACGAATGGTAGACTGAATCCCTGCAGGAGTGTGGATTGCACGGTAAAAGAACTATCTGACAATGTCAGGATATACCACACCATAAGCCTCAAATAAGGGATCCTAACCCGTACCTAACATCCAAGGAGGAATGGATAACTCGTCGAACGCAGAGACAACAAAAACTCACTCCCTAACAACGGCATGGATATGAAATCTGAGCATACAATAGTGCTCGCACTCGACAGTGGTTTCCCATCTCACAGCAGAGTAGGGAGTACGATGAGTTCGAGTTCGTTGGGCACGAGGGGACGTAGGCAACTCATCTAGATGACCAGACGGGGCACCTCGACGTCTAGGAGGCATAGCTACCAAAAACAACACCGCGTAATGTAAGGAAATATGGGTGTAATAGATGCCTAAATCCTATATGGCTACAAACCTATATCCGTACACAAATTCAATCGAACCACCGCATATACAACCATAATAGAAACACAAACCAATCGGATAAAAAATATATATTCACATAACATAATCTAGCAAAAATATACAAAGGGTGGGTATCCCAAAAAAATCCAAAGAAATAAATATACCAAAAAGATTTTAAAACAAATTTCTTGGATAAATTTGGAATACAAACAGGCACAAAAAATCCTAACAGAGTAGTGCAACCCCAATCTGAAAATTTTGAGATGAAACACTATAAAAAGTCAATAGTAACTAAAAAAGTTATTTATGTGTGTTTAAATCAAAAAAATCAAATAGCCTATAATGATGTTTGATTCCAAACAGACAAACCAAGAAATAATGCACAATAGTAGTTAATCATTAGAAATCAGGTGTATATTTTTTTCATCTAAAACGAGGAATCAAATATCATCACAAACCCAAATAAACAAGACGAATATCAATAAAAATTAGAAAATACCTTGGAATAGTGAGACAAAAACTTTATGTGATGAAATGGGGATGAAAAGGTGATAATGGCTGAAATCTGAGCTCTAACTAAAAAAATGCGCGAATCTCAGAACCCCAAAAGATTTTTTCCAAACTCTAAATAACCTCGAGTGTGGAGCAAGCCAATGAGAACACGAGCCAGAAAACGGAAGCATAATCAGACCATGTAGTCAGTGTTCAAAACTGGAGTAAACAGAGGCTTCGAGTATGGAAAACGGAGGTTTTTAAAAAAATGCATAAGATGATCGTTCTAATAGAGAGAGAAGAGAGGAAATAAGAATTGAAATCGTCGACTGAGCGATAGAAACAAGAAACCCTAATGTCGCTCGAACATTAAAGTTATTACTCGAACGAAGTGCACGTCGTTTGAACGACAATATTGCGTGACAATAGATCTCGCTCAAACGATATATGTGTTTCGATTGAGCGACAAGAAGAAACTAACATAAAAGACTCAAAATATGATATGGTTTTGCCCAGTGAATTTTTTTTCATAAAGAGCTTACTAGAAAGGCCAAACAATACTAAAACGGACTCAAAACACAAAAAAAAAGCAAAAAAAATAATTAGAAACGATGTGAGTTACGTGCGAACATAGTACCGATGTGCTCAAACATAAATACGGAGTGTATGGGCATGAACTACAACAAGTGAGTCACAATATTAACACTTAGAAACGTTCGAGAAGCTCTAATTGATAGCAAAATATCATCAAACTTTATTTTAGACATATGTGACAGTTAAAGTGTGAGCTAAATGAACTAAGCAATCAAACATGCACACAAATCCGAAATTTTGACGATTATACACACAATAGCGTCATGCTACAATTTTTCAACGTTGGGATTTGTGGTGAAAACTCGTTTAAATTATCCATCTAAACTCCCTCAAAGCTAACAAAATTTTCTTTTCGAATGAACCTAAGCAAATTGGTCCTTTTTTGGCATATGATTTTTTTTTATTGCCTTTTAATTTTTTGGGGCTCTTTTAAACGGTGGCTTTCATGACGAGTCAATCCCGCAGCCCTTTCTCGTGAATGCTCATCATTTTTAATTATAATTCTCATGAAAATGGTTCTTACATGCGCACCTCCTCCTTTTGTTAACTTACGCATAGATGGAAAAATTAAGATAAGAACGTCTCACCAAACTCAAATATGTAAGAGATGTCAAATCTTTAGATCAACTCGTGCATGTGTGCAAAGATGGCATATTCAAAAAGTCGAATCAAAAAGCATATCAACTTTGAAACAACCCCATAATAAAATGTTTAAGATCATTCTAAGCATCAATACATATGGCCAAATGTGTTATCCACATGAATATTGAAAGTATGGGGGTCCAAGCACACCAATATGCCACATCAAAATGTAAACTCATGACGCAAAAACCGAAAAGATTTTTTTGTTTTTCTAAAAAATATTTAAAACCAAAAATCTTTATGTATTTTTCAATAAGACTAAAGAAAAAAAATACAACGAGATACAAGTCATAACTCTAGCAATAATAACTCATGATGCTAGTGTATGACAAACCGATGAACATGATCCACCGAAAGATGAAACATGGGGAAAACCATGAGTAATGACACTCATGTCACCAAGTCTAATACCTAAGTAGGTGTGAAATGACGAGTGGGGGTTTTGGGAACCGGAATGGCCTTATTCTTAGACTTTCTAGGAGTGTTTTTAAGATCGTATAAAAATCATCTAAGATGACCTCTCCTACCGCAATGAGTGCAAGACTAGATACAGCGGGGAGTGTTTTCTATGGGACGATTATTGCTAACGTTCCTAGGTGGCTCTCTCCTAATGTTCCTAAGAAGCTCTCTCCTCAAAATCCTAGGGGGCTCCCTTGCTTGCATGGTTTTGGCTTTGGGAACAGGTGCTACATGTTTATTGAAGCCAATACCACACCTATTATCTTTGATTTGAATGGATCCTAAGATTTTGTTTAGCTTTTCAAACCTAGCTTCTAAATAAAATTTAACCCTACTCGAATATCTCAATCTCTCCCCAAGATCACCTATCCTTGACTCAAGTAAACACCTAGAATCCTCAAACTCATGTAATTCTTTTTTCATTGTCTCCATCAACCCTCAAAGACTACCTCTCTCACCCTCGACATATTCTAGCTTCTCTCGAATTTTCTTCTCACGAGCCATAAGTTCCTCAATTAAAGTATTGAAATTATTATTTTCTATGGTACGTTCTTTCAATTTAGCTTCTAACTTCAAATTTTCCTTCTTTACTTCCAAGGTTTCTTCGTATGACTTATTAAAAGCAGTTTGCAAGTCTATCTTATCCTCACTCTCATCCTCACTCACCTCACCCTCGCTTTCTAGGGCATCACAACCTATGGCTGCGTAAGAATCATTCGAACGTATGTCGTCATCACTCACATGATTAGCCATAAGAGTGGGAAGATCTCACTTACTAGAATAAAAAATTTCTACTTATGGGTCACTCTCATTAAGGATAGAAACACAATTTGACGGTTTATTAAAATTCTCCCTAAATTTAGTGGGGCACTCATCTAACTTATGGACAAACCCCTTGCAGCAAAGACACTTCTCACAATTATCCTTTTTAACAAAATTTATAAGACTAGACTTCGTAAGTGATTAGCAATTAGAGGTTTCAAACACGTGAGTTCTAAAATCATCAAAATTATCGAAAGGCATACCTAAAGTCACGGGATCACAAACACAGTAAAATAGTGAAACAAACTCTAATACAAATTTGAGAAGGCCCTTTAATGTGTGCTTTAGGTAAAACAACTATTTTAATTTTTAGTTAAATCCAATTTTATCTTCTTAAACCCTAAACATGCATCTAAATGAATTAATCCATTAAACAATTAAAGAATGCGGCAGGAAAAAACCCCTTTCCGGTAAAACCATTATATTGCACTATGAAACATAGAAAAATTTGCAATGAATCTACCACAACAAATTCACATAGACACGCAATCTAAATAATCAAAGGACTCCCGCAAGAACCCTTAAGAATCGTAGCTCTCGTCATACCCGTAAGCATCCCCAATGACCTCATTCAGAGTAATCAATGAATTAAATTTCTTTCGGTAAACAAGTTCATGATCACAAACTATAGAACTGAGTAATTTTATATTGAATAAACTCCGGATGATAAAGAAATATATGGGAATTTTCGAAACTGTTATATGTTTCTAAAAACGTCTAAGCCTTGGTGTATTTATTTTTGAGCAAACAAGAGTCCAACGAAAATAAAACACAAAAACAAAGGCGGCAGGTCATTCGAGCGACATGCCATGTCATTTGAGCGACATGAGTATTTCGTTAAAACGATACACTCTGTCGTTTGAGCGACAGTTTAAAACGCTTTTCTTTTTAAATAAATTCCTAGAATTTTCAATAATTATTTTAACTTAGAAATATTTAAAATACCTTTTCGCAAATATTTAATTCCCAATATTTAAACATTAAACCCATCCATCATTTAACCAAAATTCAAAATCACATCAATTCTGTTAAGTATTCATACCTGTGTGATCAAGAACAAACTTAGTATGCAATAATGCAACTTGACTTGATTTCTTCTTCAAATCTTTCAAGTGCAAATTCTTCAATATTGAATTGTTGTAGGCTTCGTAAGCTTCAATTATTTTCAAATTAAAAACTAGCCTAGACTCAAATTATTTTGTTTGAAATTAAGCCAATTACAAACAAATTGACTCGATTAGAAATTTGTTCCTATAGGAACTATAATCTCCTCCACTACGCTTATTATTTTTACCCAAGCTCGAGAGTGAGTCCGACTTGAGGTAGCTTGGATAGAGTGAGCATACCTGGGACATGATAGAATTTTAGAGAAAGCATCCGGTGAGTTATTACTGGGGAATGGATGGTTTTTATACGTGACATGTGTGTGAATATTGTAGTATACTAGTACCTATATAATATGAGTAGATAATTATATACGGGATTAATAAATAAGTGTGAATGTATTTCTTATATAACTAGCGAGAAAGTTATATAATTTAAAAAGTGGTCTCTTATATAACTAGCGTGAAAGTTATATGATTTAAAAAGGGGATTTCTTACATAACTAGTGTGAATGTAATATGATTTAATATAGCTGAACCGATCAATAAGTTAATGAGTAAATAACTTAATAATCAAAGTAAGAGTACTGGGGTCAGTGTAGTGTGGTAGAAAGAAGTGTGATATGGCTAGTTAGGTGGGGTAGTGTAACTAGGAAGGTTAGAAGGCAAGTGTTAGGTGTGCACATTAGATGAGGGGCGAGTTATACCTCAAAAGAGTGCGACACTAACTTAAATATGAAAAGTGTTCATGCATATTTAATTATTGCAATTTAACAGCTTGCTAAATATTTTCAAAATATTTTAATTGGGCTCTGACCCGTGTCAAAATCTTTTCCAAAACCTTTTAGATGTCCAGCCACAAGGACGCCCAGATTGAGGATTCTACTCAAGGAATCGCAGCTGCAGCTCATGTCAAAGTTGTAGGACTTTACTATAGACGCTTCATTCATTCATTCCTAGTGTAGGGACTTTATTTTAGTACTGATATGGGCATGTCTCCCTCAGATTTAGTATTCGGTTAGTTATTTGACGTTGTGTATCCAGGTTTCTGTTTTAATTTACTGTTGTATTTTATTGTTGAACCTATAGTTAATTTTTATTCATATTATTCATCTGTGTTGGATTCAATTACCAAGTTGTGTGAATGGTTTAATTGTTATTTATTTTCGCATGCTGTTAATTATTGCAAGATAAATTTTGATATCGGTCTATTTAATTACTAGGTGGTTAGTAACTTTAAAAATAGTTTTGAAAATGATGCTAAGAAGGAGCTATATGAGATCAACATTTTATTTTGATAAGGGGCTAGCCACCTGATATTTTAGTAGGCGGGGTGTCATAAGGAGGTCCAAGCCCAAGGTTGATTGAAAGACTAATCTTGTACAGATAATAGAATAATGATAAAATAAGAGATCATTTGAAAGAAGGTCATTAGGAAGCACATATACCTCAAATAGGGAACACGGTCACTCGAAACACCTCCCACGGAGATCAAACTCAACCAAGAGATAATAAAGGAATATTTTGTAATAAGAGTTATGATTTACATGTATTATCCCTTATTGTTGAAATATTTAGAGTTTTTTATAATAATTTTGAGGTTGAGCGATACCTTCGAAGGACCATGTCTGGCAGGACATGGGAGAACTCACATTCTCTATCGAATAACCTCATTTAGGGAACCTCACATGGACTTGGTTTGGAGGATTGGGAACAAGGTAATGTTGGCAAGTAATACTAACCTCTTTGGCACACTTGGGCCAAACCTCTGTTCAATGAAACTAACAAGTATCCTCTCGAGGCACTATCGACCAAGGGAACTCACTTCTAACATTTTTTCAAAGATGTCTTTTTTGTCTCTCATAGATAATTAAAGGTTGCTCGAACAACTATCATTCGAAAGGATATATTTGGCTGATTAGATTACTCATCTTATATATCATTGTTCACTGCCTTTTATGACATCATGTTTTTTGACATTTTTAAGACTCAAGAAAGGTGGCATCCAAGTGAGTTTATTCCTTAGACCACTAGAATATTTAAGAGAACGTTTTATCATCCATCACAAAAGATCCCTTTTCGTCGACCTGTCATATCTCAATTAAGGCAAAGAGACCCTTGAACCCACAAACAGTGTTCCCGCCAAAATATATATCTCGTGCATTCAATGAACTATCTTTAGCATTAATTTCCCAATATTCTTAGCATTATAGGTGGTCAAATCATTTAAATGCAGGCAAGGTCACTTGAATAACCTCGCCCTCATATAAATAATTCCACTTATTTCCTTTGAGGGCATGATATTTTTTCCATCCAAAGTTGATGCACAGTTTTATCTAAATGCTAGAATTTATTGTGAGTTTACCATTTGGTGATTATACTCCTTGATCTTTAGATCTCAAACACTTTTGTTTACAAACATTGACCTTTATTGCACACATGGTTTGCTTCCTTGCCTTTATTGTGCGAAGGTGGAGACCCATTTCATTTATTATAGTCAAAGAACATTTATGGTGTAAAGCCTCATTTAATATAAAATTTTAATTTTAAAGACTACTTGTCGTAGGAATTAAAACCTTTCATTTATTGTGTTATTCTATGTGCGCTGATCATCATTTTAATAAGGGGTTACGCGTCGCTAAATACTAATTGTATTTAAAGAACACACATATTATAAGCTTATTTATTTACCCTTTCTCATTTTCTCAACCTATTTAATATCTTTCCACCCTATTTATTAAGTTGTCTTTGTAGGTAGCTTTGATCTTTGACTACCTCATCTTATTATGTTGTGTCATTGATTGTAAAGTGTTATTTATGTTTTTATTTAATTTTTTTATTTTTTGTACCGTGTCTTACGATACATATCGCGATACGATTCACGATTCACGGGGTTTTCTACACACGATACATATCACAATTCAACAACTATTATGTTTAAGGCAACACATGTTTTAAAGGACAAAACGCACAAAATCCATTTATCTCGTCGCCTCTCTCTCTCTCAATATTTTCTTCTCTCCAAAGAAAAATTGTTGACTACCAACAGATTAATCTTTATCCTCGATGGTCACCAAACCTAACTTTTAATCTTATCTTTTCTTTCTTATACTTCAAAAAAAAAATCTTATTTATTTTTGAAAACTTTGGTTTAATTTTCGATATCTAAGTTAAGATGATTTTAGTTAGATTTTTTAGTTGTAAGATCTTAGTTCCTATTTTTTCTTTTTCTAGATCTAGCTTGTTTTTTTAATGGTGGGCAGGCGATATAAAGTTTTTATTTATCTGATGTAAGTAACAAATTTGAATGATTCCATGAAACATGTCAAGTAGTGGATGCGAGAAAGTGGGAGCTTGTAATGGGAGATTAAATAAAGTTCCTTATCTCGAACCAAATATGGGAGCTAGCTGAGTTGCCCATGGGAAAGAAGGCGCTACACAACAAATGGTTGTATCGAGTGAAGGAGGAACATTATGGTTCCTAGAGCTGCAAGGCAAGGATTGAGGTCAAAGAATTTTAGCATAAGGTAGGAACTGACTACACATATGTTTTTCACCGGTTATGAAACTAAATACCATCCGATCAATTTTAAGCATCGTTGTGTCAGAAAGTTTGCACCTTGAGCACTTAGATGTCAAAACTGCTTTCCTCTATGGTGACTTAAAGGAGGAGATATAAATGAAATAACTAAAGGGTTTCTCAGGAAAGAAGAACCTGGTATGAAAACTGAGGAAGATCCTATACAGTTTGAAGAAAGCCTCACGAAAGTTGTTTATGAAGTTCGACTAGTTCATGCCTAAAATGGATACTTTAAGTGAAAAGCTGACCAATGTTGTTACATCAAGAAGTTTTAGTCCACCATATTATATTTCTTCTATATGTTGATGATATATTAGTGGCGGGCCTAAAAATGGATGACTTCAGAAATTTGAGTTAGTAATTTTCGAGTGAGTTTGATATGAAGGACTTGGGCTCAGGGAATCAGATTCTTGGGATGTGAATCAATAGAGAGAGGTAAAAGGGTACTTTGGAGTTATATCAAGCAGAGTACATCATTTTTGTATTATAAAGGTTTAAATGGGTGATGCTAAAGCTATTAACACACCATTAGCTAGTCACTTTTGACTGTCCAAAAACCAAGCACCCGGGACAGAGGATGAGAAGAACTTCATGGCTAAGGTTCCATATGCCTCAGCTATCATAATTTTGATGTATTCCGTGGTCTTCATGAGACCATAGATTGCTCATGTAGTGGGAGCAGTGAGAAATTGTATGATCAATTTCGAAAAGTAACACTAAAAAGTCGTGAAGTGGATACTTAGGTATTTACGAGGTACTATCGACAAACGTTTATACTTCAATTGAGGTGAGACAAGATTTCGAGGATATGTAGATGCCAACTTTTCCAGACAGGTATATCACAAGAGGAGCATTACCGTTGTGTTTTCACAGTAGGTACTGCATTAGTTAATTGGGTTTCGTAGTTACAGAAGATAGTCTCATTATCCACCGTAGATACAGAATACGTAGTTGTGACTGATGCTCATAAAAAGATGATCTAGTTACAAGGATTATTGGAAGAGTTAATGTTCAGATAGGTGAAGAATGTTTTGCATAATGACAGTCAGAATTCTATACATTTGCAAAGAATTTGGATTTCATTAAAGGACCAAGCACACGAACTTTGTTACCACTTTGTCATATCACTTTTTAAAGATGTTAACATTAGAGAAGATTCGGGGAATAAATAATTCAGCTGATATGTTCACCATGTCAGTGACTACAGATAAACTGGAGTTGTGCTCAACTTTAGTAGGTCTTAAAGATTAGAAGACAATAAAGTCTCACACCCAATTCATAGAGAAATACATTGGTAGAGAAATTGCTCGATTGTCTCAAAGTGATAGATTGTTAGGTAGTGGAAACAAAAACAAGGTCCCCCCACCACTCTTTTATTTTTTTCCCTTTTAGTGAATTTATCTTTTCTCCCTAATTATCTTCACAATTCATACCTCTCTCAACTAACTCTCATCATCCTCTCCTATAAAAGAACCCTTCAGCAGAAGAGAAAATCACCAATTCACCTACTTGTAACAAGCAAGAATAAAGAGAAAAAAATACATAGTGTGTAATTTTGCATAGAGGTGTTATTAGTGTAAGCTAGAAAATACAGAGTGAGTATTTTCAGAGTATGAGTAACACACTATGTGTGTAAGCTATAAATATACAAAGTGAGTATTTTCAGAGTGCGAGTGATAGATAGTGTATATTTTGTTAAGAACAATTATTATGATGGAACTGGGTGTGAGCTGTGGACATAACCAAATTGATGAACCACGCAAATACTTATGTTGTGTATTTGTGTGCGATTTTCTGCACTTATACTCCCCATTTAATTTTTGCGTTCAATTTTTCTTGATCCATTAAATCTCAAGGCCCTGTAAATATTAATTGAAAACATTAGCAACGTCTAATTTCCAAGTATTTTATTCGACGGAAACTACTACATTTAATCTCTTAACAACACTTTCTTTCTATTCCTCTATAGAGGAAAACACATCCAACATTGTTGAACATGATTTCATTCCCTCATAACATGGTTTCACAATCATCCATTTTACATTCTCTCCCTCTTCTAACATTTCTCACTCATAATTTTCACTTTTTTATGGAGGTTGATAGTACAGATATTGCACCACCTACCGCGGTTGGAAAAAACACAGCCATCATCTATAGGCCACGGCCCTAATTCCTATGCCTTGCATACATGTTGGTCATTAACATATATGCCACAACAACTTATTCTATACCTCCTGCAACCTTAAACATACAGTGAAACCCCATTTACAATATATGTCGCGACCCTTAACCTCATCAATCATCTGGACACAACATCTCTCATCACAGCAGCAATACAACATCTACACCTATAAATAGAGGTCCATACCTTGAGATTTTGACAGACTGATGATCCCTAATCGAGATTTATTTTCCTCACCCTGACTCATTCTCTCACACCGACAGTTAGCTCAGAGCTGATTATCCTCTATACGCCACTAGGCATTGCTTGGGAGCTACTCGTCGGCATTGCAGCCATCACTCCAACACACCGGAATCCTCATTACTATCGTATATTCTCTTCTATTCTCATGATTGTACGCCTCTGTAGGACTAATTACTATGTACTAAACAACATATATAATGAGAGTGTGGCATCAAAGTGGACGTAGGCTCATTATTATAGCCGAACCACTCTATATCTTATCTTTTATCTCTCTTTACTTGCTTTTTTTGCTTATTATGCACTTTATACTTGATTTGCTGGTGCGAGAACGGCAAGTGGATGATTTCTCGTCTCATCAATTTGGCACTGTCTGTGGGAACCGAGATATTTTAATCTTATTTCTCTATATTTCGAGTTCTTAAACACCTAACTCTATTCACGAGGATCCTTTAGATCATCATCTCATGAGTAAATTTTTATTATTGAGCTCTATTCTATATTTACACCCTTAACTGGGGATTTCTTATGTTCAGGTCTACTATTGGGTCTCCATTTTATGACCTTAGATTCATTTTACGTACCCCTGTGATATCATTTCATCTAGATTATGCTGAAAAGCATGATGGGCTTTAGCCCCGTAAAGGTGGGTGATTAGGGGAGAGATATGTTTACCCATTTTTATTGTTCTTTGCCTATGATATAGGGTGTTTCATTAAAATCGTGATGTCTTATGCACCCTGATGATATTCTCTCATCGATAGACCCTAGTAGGTATGCTCTCCACATGTTTCGAGAGAGAAACTCACTTTCAGGGTTTCAATTTTAGGATTGTTCCCCTAACTTCCTAGGTAGGGATGCGGCATAGTAGTTCAACTACCTTGATTGTCGCGGTCTCTACTAGTGCGGTTATATAACCAAAACTTAAAATCATCAGTGAATAGACTCAGGTGGTCTTCAGCTCAACCTTGGTGAATATCATTCAAAGGCCATGGCAGTACACTTATGTGCCTTACTAGTTGTGGCCTTACCAATTGAAGACATCTTTGAGTTCATCAAATAGGACAAGCTGGTGAGGTGGCCAGAAAAGCTGAGGGCTCCACCCCACAAGAGGAACAAAGCTAGTTGGTGAAGATTCCATCAGGACCATAGCCATGACACTTAGCAATGCTATGCTTTGAAGGATGAAATTGAAAGGCTGATTGGGAAAGGAATGCTGCAGCCTAGCCTGATGAGCCATACTTCCTTTATCTTTATGATTTAGTTTATATCTCCTTTTGTTTCTGTTTATAGTGAACAATATCTTTTATCTCATTTTGACCTTTTATGTCCATGCTTATGAGAATTAATGAATATAATATCTTAATTTCTCGATTCCGTTAAATGATATCTTATGAAATACTTGTTGTCTTAAACAAATTCTACATGGAGACATAGAATTATATTAGGAATGATTATATTCAAATGGGATCATAACACCCGCAATGATGCCTGATTACATGAAGTCAAATGATAATTGAAAATGACGAAAGCAACTATTGAGAGCAGCTATCTGAATTATTCTACAACATCACTCATAAAGACTATATCCCAGCATATTATGGCTACATTCTCGAAAGCAGTTATCAGAAAGCGTTATTATCCACGGGGGTTTCAAGTGCCCATTATAAGCTTTAGGGATGCGTCATTAGCCATGAGGGCTTACAATGCCCATTCTTAGCTTTCGGGATGCGTCATTAGCCACGAGGGCTTACAATGCCCATTTTTAGCTTTCAGGATGCGTCATTAGCCCAGGGAGGTTACTCCCCCGGCAGACATAATTAACTTGGTGGATAGAGACTAAACATCATTCATTTGGTGATCTCAGCCCTAAAAAATTATTAACTTGGTGGATAGAGACTAAACATCATTAACTTGATGATCTCGCATTATCTTGGGGAAGCTTCATAATACCTAGCTCAAAAAGTCCTGAAAATAACTCACAGGGGCCGGAAACTTAATTATCTACGGATAATGATGTATTTGAAGGGGCCAGAGACTTAATTGTCTGCGGATGATCCTATTATAGCCTTGGAAGGCTTTATATATATCCACATAAGCTTGGGGAAGATTTATAATACCTAGCCCGGAGGGCTGATAATAACCCAATCGAAGCGGTTAAAGGAAAGCTACGAAATGCGATCAAAGTTATTGAAAGAAGTTGGGACACTGACATCATGAAGCATGCCAAAGCTACGCAAAAAGGATGACGCCAGCCCAACATGCTATCATCAAATTATTGTCAAGGGTCTGAAAGGCTCCGCAGCCCTATCAATATAGCCGTAGCCATTTAATAGTCCACTCATTCATTTAAAATATGCAGCAGATATAAAGAGAGGACATTGTGTATTGCTAAAATGCCACGGATGGGTTGCAAACTAGTCGCGACTTCTGTATTGCAGCATCAAGGCTTGGAAAAGTACCGAAAAAATTAAGGTCAAAGTGTATCTGGCCGATGCCTGTTTTGAGTAAGTAAGTCATTGAGGAGTTTTGTCAAGAGCATTCAATCAAGCAATTCAAATGTAAAAGCACCAAATCATGAGAAGAATTTATAGTCAACATGATGTAGCCATATTGGAATACAGGCCGCATCCCATGTGAAAAGTATGGAGGGATGCAACTGTACAAAAAATGTTATAAAGTAGAAGAGGCCACAGTCTAAGCCTTAAAGTTGGCAAAAATAGACAAGGGAGGAAAGTCAGGTATATCAAAAGTTGAAGGCTATAGCCATAGCAAAAAATATAAGTGTTTGATGTTATACACATTAAGGTCATAGCCATTTAAGAACAATAAAAGTTAAAGAGGGACGTAGCCCTAAGATGTAGCATCGTCATCCTCTTCTCCATCACCAGCTGTCATAGTTTCTTTAGCAGCTGCTGCGGCCTCAGCCTCTGCCACTAACCTAGCTCTTTCTTCTATCGCAACCTTGATCTCATCCACGCACTACTGATGCTCGGCTACACCAAAGCCCCAGGCAAGAACTATCTCTTTAGAGTCGGGGAAGTTTTTTATGACTCTATGCCTGAGCTCTTGGTAGTCGTGGAGGTAGGCTATGTTGTTGATGAGATATAAGTCGTTGAAGACCTTGAATGACTCCACGGTGTTGTCAATCACCAATTAAAGGTCCGCAGCATGATCTTCTCCCATCTTCTTGACCACCGCGGCATGGGCTTCAACATCATTAGTAGCCTTGGCTTCTAACTCCTCATGCTTCTTCTGTAGAAGTTCAAGCTTAAGGTTAGAAAACTCCGCGACCTTGGCATATTCCAAAGCCTGAGCTTGGGCAATCTGGAGGGACTCTACGGCCTGCCTAAAATTCTCCTCAGCATATTATTTGGCCTGTTCTATAGCCTTAATAGTGGCATCCACGTTCATCTTGCATAAGTCAAGAGCTGCAGCAGAAGACTTCTTTCCAGCCCAGGCATTTTTCAAGTCAAAGGAATGAAGTCTATTCGAGGCCTCTTCCAGCTTGTATAGGCCCTTGTACTTCCTCTTCTGAGAAATCATGACATCTACGGACTGAAAAGAGATTTGAAGTTAGGAGAAAGATCCCTTCATCCCGCGGATAACCCTCGCAGTTGTGTCCCAAGAGGATTCAGGGTTGGGCTGCCTAAGCTGGGGCCGCGGACGGCCAATAAGTCCAACACTGGCACGACACTGAGGAGGCACCAGGTTAGAAATAATTATGATAATCGACGGTGGTGGTAGAGAATTTGAATGGGATGGACTCTCAGACGTTGACATCGGCCCAGCCACGGACAGATTGGCCCCAATATCATCATCAAAAGTACCCTCATGTCTCTCGTGAGGGCCCAACTCCTCAACTTGGAGTTGAGGTGCGACAGGGGTAGTTTGTTCCGTAGTTTGATTTTGGTGCATAGCAGCAAGATCTTAGTCACTAGGGGCAACTACGACAGGAGCCTTGGAATTTGTCCTCTTCATCTTCCTCTGCCTAGCAGTGTTGTTAAGGAAAGTTGGGTCCTCATCCATTTCTGCCAACTGGGTAGCCAAAATCTCCCTATCTACCTCCTCACCTGAAAGAGGAAATGTATCAATAAAAATTTAAAGTTTAAAAATAATTATCGTGGTACTAATAAATGAAGGGGCTATTACCTTCCGCGGCCATCTCTCTGGGAATAGATTTATGGGAGAAGTAGACCGCTTCAAAGATGGAGGAAGAAGTTACAAGTGTGCTGAACTTCTTCTCCTTAGTAGGAATTGTTGCAGTCTTGTCAACTCTCTTCTCTTGTTTCTTACTCAGCTGAAAATTGTCAAGAACTACAGAAAAATACAAAGGTTAGTAGAAAAGCAAAGTGTGAAGAATAATATGAAACTATAAATAGGGGAGGCGACTATAATTGAAAAAGTACCAAGTTTGGATGGACACCCCTATTGCCACAACATTTTAAAGGTTCTCTCCCTCTTAATTTCTTCAGGATGAATATCCTACCCTTCTCTAAAAATGTAAAAATATTTGCCCTTCCATTTCTTTACACTGGTAGGCCTCCCAGAATAAAGGGTCTCATCTCTTCCACAGACAGAAAAATAATAGTACCCCACTAATTTGACAGAGTTTTCCTTTGGGCGGTAAAAGTGGAAAAACTCTATGGGAGTACTGTCTCTCTTGAATTGATTCTCCCATAGTACAACAGTTGTAAGAATGGCCCTACAGCATTGGGATCTAATTGGGCTGGGGCTAACCTCATTATTTGGAAAATTCTTCTAATGGGAACATGGACAGGCAACCGCAACCCATAAATGAAGGAGTGCAAGGGGAAGAAGACTCCATCATCGGCAAGTGTCGTGTATGGCCTTTGTTCGGTGGCAGGTGCTGACCACATCAAGTTCTCTGAAAATTAAAGGCCTCAGCTACCTGATCAACCCATTCTTAGGTCATAGTGTTACGAATGCTAAGTGCAACAAGAGGTCTCCCAGCCCTCCCAGATGTGCCAGCAGGTTCATCCCTAACCTCAAACGGACCCTCTACCACGAAATTCTCATATACGTCCATTAGTTGGTTGCTAGAATTGGCCTCTTCCTTTATAGCTTTAGAATCTGAGTCTGAATCTAGCACCACACATTTGGGGCAATCCTTTAGTTGGCAAGGCCCTACTAGCTTCAAAGGAGGTACTGAAGTAAGTTCAGGAGGAGAGGCTCCAAAATGTTTTTCCCAAAAGCCTCTCAAAAATTCACATGGGTCAAAGTTCATATGGCTGCAGTAGTACCTGAAAACCAGAGAGTCCGCAATTAGGTGATGCAACCAATATGGTATTAATGACCTCTCAGAGGCTGCGACAGGAGAAAATGAGCTAAATAGAAATGCTAGAAATATTGGCTAATTACACGAAGTGTTGGGTTCTAAAAAACCCCGTTGTTAATCATCGCCGCAGAATATTGTTTCGACGGAAGGTGTTATTTTCTTACATGTCGTAGTCACCAATATGGGCTAAATGTCGCAGACTCTAATCTGAGAACCTAAGGAAAGGAATATTCTATCAAACGAGTTTCTACATGATGCAAATGTCTCTTAAACAAATCGAAGGGATTTTATCATGCTGCGGCCACTCACTCAAAAATAGGTTAGTATTTAGTCTGGGCAAATTCAAAGATGAAAAGCCTTAGAATACGAATAGTCCACCTTAAAAACGTCAAGAACAGAATGGGAGTTCAGAAACCTTAAAGTCTAACCCAAATAAAAAAAAATCATTTATTGGGTCAACATTGAATATTAATTCAAGTCCAGTTACCTATTCCAAATCCAAACAACTACGTATTTGTTGTGGGTTCGATCAGTTGGGAAATTAACAGAAACAGACATAGTAGATATAATTCAAAAAAATCATTCAGTTACAAAATGCAAGTTCAAAAAGAAGCAAACATGATTCAAGTAAGTTCAATTCAAGAATGAGTAATTCACAAAGGCATAAATTCAGAAATTCAGAAGTTCAGTTGATGAATTGTGAATTATGAACTGAAAAAGCTATTAAAGAGGTTGTTAATTGAAAAAATTAACTGAAAATGAAGAAACCAGCGGTGCTCAGCCTCAAAACACCTCAGAACCACCACACGTAACTTTCGAAAGTCTCCAGAACAAGCAAGAAGACGAACGAACAAGTGTTGGATATCGATACGCTCTCAAAGATTTGGGAAACGTAATGAAGTCCACTTTCGGTACAATTTATATAAGAGGGCGCGGGAAGACGAAGCGTCTCCTTAGAAATGTCGCGGCACCTTGGAAAGGCTTGATTACTAAGTCGCATCCCCAATTACAATCTCTTGGCACTACAACTTGGGGGCTTATTGATAGTACATATATTGCACAACCTGCCACAGATGGAAGAACCACATCCACCATCTATAGACCGCGGCCCTAATTCCTACGCCTTGCATACATGATGGTCATTAACATATAGGCTGCAACCACTTATTCTATACCTGTCGCAGCCTTGAACATAGAGTGCGACCCCATTTACAATATATGCCGCGACCCTTAACCTCATCAATCATCTGGCCGCAACATCTCTCATCACAGCAGCAATATAACATATACACCTATAAATAGAGGTCCACACCTCGAGATTTGGACAGACTAATGATTCATAATCGAGATTTATTTTCCTCACCCGGGCTCATTCTCTCACACCAACGCTTAACTCAGAGCTAATTATCCTCCATACGCCACTGGGCATAGCTTGGGGGCTACTCACCGACATCGCAGCCATCACTCTGGCACACCGGAATCCTCATTCCTATCATGTATTCTCTTATATTCTCATGTTTGTACGCCTCTTTAGACCTAATTACTATGTACCAAACAACATATATAATGAGAGTGTGGCACCAAATTGGATGTAGGCTCATTATTATAGACGAACCACTCTATATCTTATCTTTTATCTCTCTTTACTTGCTTTGTTTGCTTATTATGCACTTTATACTTGATTTGCTGGTACGAGAATGACAAGTGGACGATTTCTCATATCATCAGAGGTTATTTAACATAAACAAACATGCAATATTTTTTTGGGTACAAAAATAGAGGGGTGATAAGGGCACCCCAAAAATAACTCCCAAATACCACAAGCTTACTCTTACTACAAAACACCCCCTTAATCTAATTTTTGCTTCAAAATACAACATTAAGGGCCACCCTATATTCAAAGTGTAAAAAATCATTTTACCCACTTTCCCTCCTTCTCTCAACACATTCAAACCTCTTAACTTCTCAACTTTTCAATTTCAAAACCTCTCAACTTCAACTAAAAGTTAATCCCATTGTCTAAACCTCCAAAGATTCAAAGATCTCCATCAAATCATCATCCAACATCATACAAGAAGATTATAGTCATCAAACATATATAATATACATTTTTTGATATATTATTCATTATGAAAAACATGTTAAACCCATAAAAAATATGTTAAACTTATTAAAAACATGTTGAACTGAGAACGTGTGTGCTCGCGTTCAAATGATCAAATTATCTTTAAAACACCTTTTAACCCAAACAAACCCTAAACATGCAACTAGGTGTGATTGAAACAATATGAAATCATGCAAGAGTTATTCAGACACACATAATTGAGGAAAAATCCCCCGCAGGGGCAAAACCATTTATTTTCACTATAATTTGTAAGAAAACGGCTTACAATCAGATTACAATGAAAATACAAGTTGACTAAGAATTACCCTCAGGTATCGGATTCTGTAGTCGCGGCTGGAATTATCACTTTCCAGTAGGGCTGCAATGGAGAAGAAGAACGGTCTCCTCCACAAGGGTTGAACTGCAAAACTGCGTTCCTGGGTTACCAAAAGGATTCATAAATGTATGGATTTTGTGTGAATCAAAATACCTAGAGTATTGGTACTCAATAGGTGAAGACTTAGGGCTTTCTCTACTCTGAAAATCATGTATAGAAGTCTTAGAAAAACCACTTCCCGTAGTGGGATTAAATAGGAGAACTTGAGCCCTAAAATTCGGAACATGATCTGAACACGATCTGTTTGAAATTATCCTCGTTGGATCGGTCCGGTCTCTTTAGGCGGATCGGTCCGGTGACATCGGATCGGTTCCTTTTTGAAGGCGGATCAATTCGGTTGGCATCGGATCGGTTCGGCTTTTTAGCTTCATCGGTTCGCTATGGATCCGGGGTACACTGGCCTCACCTCAGCAGGCGGATCGGTCCGATCTCTTTAGGCTGATAGGTCCGGAGGAACCGGATCGGTTCTTTTATTTGGGCCAGATCGGTCCGGTCTGATCCCTGATTCCTTTTCTGCCTTTGATATTCGGATTCCGTTGATGAGCGTATGATTCTTGAATTTTCTCAACGGTGTAACGGCGTACGACATATAAAATGCTAATGGACAAAAATGTCCTTACAAATCTCCCCCTATGTCTATGCCGGTACATACATAAAAACAAACATCCGAATTATCAATCATAAAAATTGTCTATACAAATCTACACTTCCATGAACCCAGTACTGAAAGAGTACAAGTGAATAAGACTGCATCGTTTGTTGTTCAAATCTTCAGGAATCTCAACGCTTTTCTCATCAGGGTGTGAAATACAATAATAATCCATGTAGTACCTACACACATGAGAAAAAGCAAAATACCACGTGACATATCGAGTTTGAAGTGAGATAAACATATATACCAATTTATGAACAAACTTAATTTATGAACAAACTCAAACTTTCAAAACTCCCCCGTAATAAGATAATTCATTCTCCCCCTCTTTATGATGTCCCCAAATAGACAAATGAGAGAAATAAATCAAATAAGAAAGAGCGGGGTGTCACTGGGATAAAACCACACCATGAATGAACATAAAGCAACCAAGTCGATGATAGCGTAAATGAAGTGGTGTGATCAAATTCGATAGGAGAAACAATGCATACAAACATGACATATGTGCACGGTGAATATTGGATATTCCTAGTGAATGAACTCAAATGCTTCCTTTGGTGTAAAAGAATTACAATATAAGATATTGACTCAATCAAATCAACAAATCAAAGCTCAATATGATTTTCACACCAATAACGTCCAAAATGATTTTATGCTTTTTCAGGTCTTTCAAGGAAGTGCAAACCCATTTATATTCTCCAACCAAACTCCCTCAGATATTATTTTGAATAGAGGCATTCTAAATTCTCAAACTTTGGAGAATTGATGGTGAAACCTAAGAGGCCCATATTTGGCATGAATTGCTTTTTATTGCCTTTAAATTTTTCAGGCTCTTTTAACCTCTTTGGACCTCGGATATTAAAATTCCTCCATTTTTTAGGTCCTTTTTAACGGTGGCTTTTGCGCAAAGGATAGATAATGACCTTTCGCAGCCCCTCCCCGTTATTCAAAAACACACAGTCTCACCAAAACGGTTTTTACATGCATTCCAATCTTGTCAAGTTTTATCGCATTTTATACATTGTATAGACAGGATTGAGATGGAAACACTCACGCCAACATGAGATCGACAAGTGCAACAATCAAATATAGCCGTGCATGTGTGCAATAAAGGATATAGGAGTCAAACATGTAGGAAGATATCACGAATTACATCTCAAAGACTTCATACAATGTAAAGCACATGGATGAAATGATGTAGCCTCTCAAAACTCTATCAAAAAGTCACATGGAGATATGGAATGAAGTTGTGACTTGGCTATCTTAAATGCTCATCCACAAAAGGAGTAAAAACAGAAAAATCTTTTTGGCCTTTTTTCAAAAAAATTTATCAAAATAAAATCTTTTTGTGCTTTTCAAAAATTTTCTTAAAGGAAAATCTTTTTGTATATTTTTTTTTTTAAAATAAAGAGCAAAAAGAAAAAGTTGTACAACTAAGCAATGGTACATATAAAACAGACTAGCAATAGGAAGCATATGATATGAACATGAAGAAGCATCCTATTCTAGACATAGACCAACCCCTCAGTCAACTGTGCAAATCCCCAAAGACTTCCTAAGATTCTCAAATCTAAGGGCATCTAAAGGTTTCGTGAAAATGTCGGCTAACTGACGGTCGGTGGGAACAAAACTCAGGGATACAGTGTTCTCCTCAACTAACTGACGAATAAAGTGCTCACGTATCCTGATGTGTTTTGTGCGCGAATGCTGGACGGGATTACGAGATATGTGTATCGCGCTCGTGTTATCACAAGAAATGATCATGGTGTCTTGTGAAATCCCATAATCCTCCAACATTTGCTTCATCCACAAGAGTTGTGTGCAACAACTCCCGGCGGCAATGTACTCAGCCTCCGCAGTGGACAAAGAGATGGAATTTTGCTTCTTGCTCATCCAGGAGACAAGAGCAGTACCAAAATAGAAACACCCACCAGAAGTGCTCCTACAACCATCTACATCCCCAGCCCAATCGGCATCCGAATAGGCGGACAAACGGTCATTGGTATCAAAGGAATACCAAATATCGTATGATAGAGTCCCATTCACGTATTTAATAATACGTTTTAGAGCAAGTAAATGTGACTCTTTGGGGGACGCCTGATATCGCGCACAGACTCCAGCACTAAAGGCGATGTCGGGACGACTAGCAGTCAAGTAGAGAAGACTACCTATCATACTCCGATATAAGGTTTGCTCTACGTCCTTGCCTGAGGTGTCCTTACTAAGCTTGGTAGTGGTACTCATAGGTGTACGTGCATGCTTAACAGAGTCTAAACCAAATTTCTTCACTAGGTCTCTAGCATACTTGGATTGGGAGATGAACATTCCATCCTCTAGCTGATGAACCTGGAGACCAAGGAAGAATGTAATCTCACCAACCATGCTCATTTCAAACTCACTTTTCATCTCCTCCTCAAAGTGGTGAGCATGCTGGGAGCATGTGGATCCAAAGACTATATCGTCCACATAGACCTGGGCAACTAAAATAGCACCGTCATCTCTCCTGACGAACAACGTCATATCTACTCCCCCTCTCTTGAAGCCTCGAGCTAAGAGATAGGAAGTAAGCCTCTCGTACCAAGCATGGGGTGCTTGCTTTAAACCATACAAGGCTTTCCTCAGATAGTAGACGTGCTCAGGGTGCTGAGGGTCTTCAAACCCTTTTGGTTGTTCCACATAAACCTCCTCCTGTAGAATGCCATTCAGAAAGGCACTCTTGACATCCATCTGATACACCTTGAAGCGCAGATGACATGCGATGGCGAGCAGAAGACGGACGGACTCAAGCCTCGCAATAGGAGCAAATGTCTCCCCAAAGTCTACACCCTCTATCTGTGTGTAGCCTTGAGCGACCAACCTAGCCTTATTTCGGATTATGGTACCATTTTCATCCATTTTGTTCTTAAAAATCCACCGGGTACCTATCACATTAATCTCACTAGGTCGGGGGACAAATTCCCAGGCATCATTCTTTTTAAACTGAAGTAACTCATCCTGCATAGCAGATATCCAGTGTTCATCCTTGAGTGCTTCTTTATGGTTCTTGGGCTCGACTTTGGACGTGTAGCAAAGAGGGATAACAACGTTCTCTAGCTGAGCACGAGTCTTGACCCCAAGAGTGGGATCACCAACAATGGCAGAAGGGTCATGACTCTTGCGAACCCAAGCAGGTGTGTCCCCTAGCGCAGGAGTAGGGTCCACAGAGTGTGAGAGAGGAACAGGTAAATCACTGTCAGAACAATTCTCATCCTCACACTGAAGGTTAGGATCAATAACCGTCGAAGGTTCGTCATCTTGCACAGTGACATTTATTGATTCCATAACCTTAGAGCTCTTCAGGTTAAAAACCCGGTACGCTCTGCTAGTCAATGAATATCCTAAAAATATTCCCTCGTCGCTCCGGGAGTCGAACTTTCCTAATTGCTCTCTATCCCGTAGGATGTAGCATTTACTCCCAAAAATATGGAAATATGCCAGGTTGGGCTTCTTGCCAGTCCACAACTCATAAGGAGTCTGAAGTGTGTGTGGACGCAAATAAACCCTATTCACCGTGTGGCATGCAGTAGACACTGCCTCTGCCCAAAATCTCCTAGAAACTTTACGACCTAGAAACATAGATCTAGCCATCTCTTGGATCGTTCTATTCTTTCTCTCAACAATCCCATTTTGCTGAGGAGTTCTCACAGCAGAAAACTCATGTTTGATCCCGAGGCTATCACAGTAAAGGTCTACCTTTGCTTCTGTGAATTCAGTGCCATTATCACTACGCATCCTGTTAATAGTGACACCATGTTGATTTTGTAAAACACGGAACTTGGTCGTTAAAAATTCTACAGCATCGGATTTCTCTCTCAGAAAACCTACAATGGAGTACCTGGAGAAATCATCTACCATCACGAGGATGTACCTCTTACCACCTAGACTCTCAGTACGAGTAGGACCCATAAGATCCATGTGAATCAACTCAAGAACACGAGAGGTGGTAATGGAATGCAACTTCCTATGGGGACTACGGATTTGTTTTCCCAACTGACTGAGTCCACAAACGATCGAAGTTGACTTTCCAAGAGATGGTAAGCCACGTACTAGGTCATTTTTAGCTAAGCGGTTGAGATCTCTCAAGTTCACGTGACCTAGACATTGGTGCCACAGGTCCATAGGAGTGATCGTGGCGCTGTTGCAGACAAGTGAGGATGTGGGCTCAGTCCCATAGCAATTATCCTCGGTCCTCACACCTTGCATAAAAAGCTTACCGGCATGATTGTAGACTTTACACGTGTCCCGGTCAAACTTTACTGCCAGGTCAGTGTCGCACAGCTGGCTAATGCTGAGAAGGTTTCCTTTCAAACCTTTGACGTACAAAATATTTTCTATCTTAGGAAATCCAGGTAACTCGATAGTACCACATCCTATAACGCTAGACTTGCTCCCATCTCCAAAGGTGACTCTGCCATCCTGATAATCCTCAAGAGTCGTAAAAAATGAGGCATCACCTGTCATATGTCTGGAGCACCCACTATCAAAGTACCACTGTGAGGTATTATGTGCTTTGAGAGCAACATGAACAACAAAAGCCTTTTTATCTTTCTTAGGTACCCAAGTAGAGATGACCTTATGTTTGACTTTGTTGTTGTTGGTTTTAGCTGGAATGTGAGATGCATTCACTAACGGCGAAGACATCCGTCGGAATTCTTTCATCAAACTCTGAGTCGTGGCAGCTAAGAACTCAACTCGCTCTCTCAGACTAGAAAATTTATCAGTATGACATCGTGGAGAAGTAGTACGTCGTGTTCGACCCATGCTATAGCAAGATTCCCTAAGGTGGCCTTTTCTTTTGCAATAAGTACAAAAGAGCACAGTCAAAGACGGACCTTGGTTTGCTTTTCTTGGTCGAACTCTCCTTCGAGGTTTTTGACGGTGACCATAAGGAGTTGTAGTAAACTCAGGAACTGGTCCAGGTGCAATTTGGGACGTGGAGGCACCATCATAACCAATTCCTTGACGATCACCAAAACCTAAAGCGGGGCCGAGGAGCATATTTCCCATCTTCCCAGATCTGTCCTCGATTTGAACCTTGACTTCCCGTGCTTTCTCAAGATCATGAGTCAGCTGGGCAACAAGGGCTTCAAGTTTCTTCCGAGTCTCCACGGAGGAATGAAGCTGACTCGTAAGACTAGCCACTTGTTTAATCAAGTCCCCTCTCTCTTTCTCTAAAATACTCTCTCTCTCTCTCTCTCTCTTTAAACAGAATCTCTTTCTTGACACAAGCAGATTCTCTCTCTCTAAGGGCGGTGCAGGTGTAGGACTCTCTTTCTCTCGCCTTTCTTAAATCATCCTCTAATCCGGTGATCTTAAGAACTAACACTTTGTTACGTTTTTTAGTTTTAAAAGACTCAGAATATAACTCAGCGTAGGCGCGTTGAATATCACTCTCGCTCTCACTTGAGTCATCCTCCCCCTCACTCTCATCGATCTCACTGTCGAGGTGTCCCTGTGAAGCATCATCCTCAACGTCGTGAGGAGAACTAGGAGTGCTCACTTGGCTGGCCATGAATGCGGTGAAGTTACACTCATGAGGTGACTCATCTCCTGAATCCACCGTCTCGACCTCACTGTCGTCACTAAGGGTAGCATTAAGGACAGCTTTCCCTTTCTCTCTATTCAGACGATTGGCACACTCAAATTCTCTATGACCCTTACCATCGCACTCAAAACATCTCTCACTTTCTTTCAGAGGAGGTTTTTTGAAATCTTTTTCATTTTTCTTTTCAAACATATTTTTCTCAAATTTCTTTTTATCTTTAAAATTGCCATTTTTCTTAAATTTGAGAATCCTTTTGAAATTTTTTGCAAAAAGAGCCAAATCATCGAGGTCAAAATCACACTCAGAATCTGACGTGTCAGTCTCTCTCTTTCTAGACGACTCTACCCTTTTTCTAACCGACCCCTCACTCCTTCTCTCTTGGGCTTTAAGTGCAATTCCCTTATCTTTAGATTTAGCAGTTTTAGGGAACATATCAATTTCATACGTTTGCAAATCTCCTACAAGTTCTTCTAATTTTAGCGTATTTAAATTACCCATAGAATTTAACACAGTGACTTTAGGGATAAAACGCTTAGGCAAAGAACAAAGAATCTTTTTAACAACTCTAGCATTAGGAATATGTTCACCAAGATTAAAGCTAGTATTCACAATGTCAGAAAGTCTAGCATAAAATTCATCAAAGCATTCAGATTCATGCATGGTGATAGTTTCAAATTGAGTTGTCAAATTTTGCAACTTAGACTCTTTCATAGCATTAGTTCATTCATGGGTAAGTTGTAAAACATCCCATGCCTCTTTTAACGTGGTGCACGTCATTATGCGTTTGAACTCATCAGGTGTGACAGACCCAGAAATAGCACTAAGACCCTTAGAATTAAAAGAAGACCATTTAAATTCTTCATCAGTCCAAGAAGTGTCAGGTTTCAAGTTGGTCACATTATCAACAGTCACGGTGGGAGGAGTCCACCCTCATTCAACCAAAATCCAGACACGTTCATCAATGGCTTTTAAAGCCGACCTCATACGGGCTTTCCAATAAGCATAATTTGTCCCGTCAAAAACAGGCATTTTATAATATGACTTCTCCATTTGAACACGTACTTTTTCAAAAATCAATTTTTTTTTCAGAAAATTGATATATTAGAAAAATTTTGCGGAAAAAGGAATACGCGATAGATTAGCGTAACCTGCTCTGATACCAATTTGAGAACGTGTGTGCTCGCGTTCAAATGATCAAATTATATTTAAAACACCTTTTAACCCAAACAAACCCTAAACATGCAACTAGGTGTGATTGAAACAATATGAAATCATGCAAGAGTTATTCAAACACACATAATTGAGGAAAAATACCCCACAGGGGCAAAACCATTTATTTTCACTATAATTTGTAAGAAAACGTCTTACAATCGGATTACAATGAAAATACAAGTTGACTAAGAATTACCCTCAGGTATCGAATTCTGTAGTCGCGGCTGGAATTATCCCTTTCCAGTAGGGCTGCAATGGAGAAGAAGAACGGTCTCCTCCACAAGGGTTGAACTGCAAAACTGCGTTCCTGGGTTACCAAAGGATTCACAAATGTATGGATTTTGTGTGAATCAAAATACCTAGAGTATTGGTACTCAATAGGTGAAGACTTAGGGCTTTCTCTACTCTGAAAATCGTGTATAGAAGTCTTAGAAAAACCACTTCCCATAGTGGGATTAAATAGGAGAACTTGAGCCCTAAAATTCGGAACATGATCTAAACACGATCTGTTTGAAATTATCCTCGTCGGATCGGTCCGGTCTCTTTAGGCGGATCGATCCGGTGACATCGGATCGGTTCCTTTTTGAAGGCGGATTAATCCGGTTGGCATCGGATCGGTTCGGCTTTTTAGCTTCATCGGTTCGCTATGGATCCGGGGTACACTTGCCTCACCTCAGTAGGCGGATCGGTCCGGTCTCTTTAGGCGGACGGTGCGAAGGAACCGGATCAGTTCTTTTATTTGGGCCAGATCGGTCCAGTATGATCCCTGATTCCTTTTCTGCCTTTGATATTCGGATTCCGTTGATGAGCGTATGATTCTTGAATTTTCTCAACGGTGTAACGGCGTACGACATATAAAATGCTAATGGACAAAAATGTCCTTACATGAACAACAATAATGTGTTAATTTTTAGTGCAAAAAACGTTTAATACTCATCATATGATGAGAAAATACCACATAATCAATAAACCCTAATATACAAAAATCTAGATGATAGCCAAGTGGTTCGGTATTTCGACCTCGAATAAAGACCTAACATTTGTTATGTTTGCCCCAATATAAATATGGTATGAAAAATTGGATTAAAACATCATTCGGAATAATTACACCGAGTATATTCATTTAATTTGGCATAATTATCCCATGTATATGCGTTTCATTTGGTATAATTACCCGGAATGAGACCTTTCAACAAATATATATAAATATATATATATATATATTGGTGAAATTTGAATAGTGTTTGAATGTAAAGTTTATGTAGAGTTTTGAGTGAGAGAATGGTTGAGATAAAGTTATCTTAAGACAAAAAATGTTTTGGAAGAATGGTTGAGATAAAGTAAATATATATATATATATATATATATATATATATATATATATATATATATATATATATATATACTATGTGGTGGCCCTTAGCAAAAATATGTAAAAAAAATCTTGGGGTATTTTGACACATTTTTTTTGGTTCCATAAGAAACACTCTAAATATATATCGCTTTGGTGTTAATTTTAGGGCACTTATCTTTAGCTTAATATTGGGTTTAATCATCATTTAATCATCGACCACCATTATGGAGATTTTGGGATTGCATTTTCAGTTTTATGTTCGCAATTATGGATGCATGTTTATCTCTCATGCATTTTTTTTATCTTACAAATCCAATCATTGATGGGGTTCATTTTTCAAATACTCGTTGTTCTCTCTCTCTTGATTCTCACTTTCTTTCACCACCATTCAAACCCCCATCATGATATAACCTCTATTATTAGGGATATTTTTGTGTTTGAACTTGTATATATAAATGTATGAATGTTAATGCACAAATATATATTTTTAAATGTCCATATATATCATGTGATTTGACCGAAGATATTGAGCTGAACAGAGCAGAATGTAAATATATGATTCATGTAACCCACACTTGAAAAAAAGTTTCGTTTCGTTGAGTATCTATATAGTCATATTTTATTTAAAATCATCTTAGTTTTAGAAAGACGATTTCGTTAGTTTTGAACCAAACAACTAATACGAAAATTAGTGAACCGCACCTTGTCGAAAGCTAAAACAACCTCAACTTAGGCCAAACTAAAAATGATATTAGACGTAACACTAGTGGGACTAACATTGATAAACATATTGGCAAAGCTACTGCCACTGTTCTCCTGAGAAGAGGTGATGATGCTTGTCCTATTGTTACTTCCAATCCTTTTTAAGCACTATAAGTCGAAGAAAATTATTTTGAAGAAGACAAGTTCCTTTCCGACGAGCTGGGCAAAAATGTGGAGGTGCGTGGGCAACCTCATGTTCAATAGATTGAAGGAAAATTGTTACGGGACTTTGATATGGATGAAGTCCCAAAGCTAAGGAAAATTTCTTTAAATCCAACTGGCTCTTACTATTACTCCTTATCTCCAAGGTCTAAAGACTCATCAGATACTATAGTCTAATGGGATTGGCGTCACCTTTATGCGTCGAACTCCGAAACGACACTCGTTAGGGAATTAAAAGATGACTAGAAAACTTTTTCTAAATGCCTTTCCAAAAAATTTCCACGTCTCGATAAAAAGTTAGGGCCCAAAGAAACAATGATAAATGGAGGCGTATTCAAGGTGATCAAAGAGAGGCGACCTCAAAAAGATTATTCGACACGTAATCGTCGAATATCTAGACTCGATTGATCGATAATGTTCCTAAGGCTATTGATCTTGTAATAGATTCATGATGCATTTTCTTTTTTGGAATATTAAGGGGGTTGGAAATGGCCCCTTTATTCATAGAGTTAAAAGTCTAGTTTGGATCCACTCAATTGATATTTTGGCAATATTGGAACTGAAATTTGATGATAATAACATATACCACTTTTGCAAAAAATTAAGTTTGTTGGTGGTACAACCAATACAACAAATAAAATATTGGTTCTTTGGAAAGATAATTGGAAAGTTAGTTTGGAAAAAAAATGGGGAGCAATTCTTATTTCAGTGGGGTTTTTCACAATCCCATACTTTTTACGGCTTTTTATGCAAAATGTACACAGACGGAGAAATTAAAGCTATGGGAAGAACTTGAAGAGATTTCTACCTTGGGTACCGTGGGTGGAGATTTTAACATTATATGGCTCTTATAAATGTTGGTCTTCTGGAGATTCCACTCAAAGGTTCACGTTTCACATGGTGCAACAACTGCAAAGGTAATGCAATGATTTGGTCTCGATTGGACCATGTGGTGAGTAATACTAATTGACCCGATGGCCCTTTTATTAGATCCGTTGATCATCTTCATAGGGACAACTCGGACCATAGCCCATTATTACTAAACATTAAAGAAACTAATATTCGATACTTCTAACGTTTTAAATTTCTTTCATTTTGGGCTGAAAATGTGGAATTCTTACAAGTCATGAATCAATCTTGGTCATTTGAAGTTACAGGTAAGCATATGTATATTTTTGCGAAAAAACTGAAACATGTTAAATCATTCCTTAAAATTTGGTTGAAATCTATATTTGGTGATATTTTTCAAGAAGAAAGGAAGGCGGAGGATGACATGCTAAAAATGGAAAGGGATTTCGATGAAGATCCAAATAAGATAAACCTCCTCAACTATCACAAGTCGCATGCGGTATACTTAAATAAGCTTAAGGTGGAAGAGGATTATTGGAGACAAAAATCTCAGTTAATATAGCCCAAATAAGGGGACTCAAACACTCGTTTCTTTCATGTTGTTACAGGTAAAAGTGAAAATCTCCGGATTCATTCGATCTTGGACGATAATGGTAGCTGGTGTGACAAAGCAGATGACATAGAATCGACACTGGTGACTTATTTAGCTCAATGTTGTCCACAAACTCTACAATGGCAGGTGATGAGGACCTCTGGCAGTGCATTCCATCACTGTTTTGTGATGAAGATACATGCACATGAGTAAGGATCCGAATATTAATGAGATTCATGACGCTATTTGGGGTATGAAAAGTGAAGGGGGTGTTGGTCTGGATGGTTTTAATGGCTTATTTTTCAAGAGGTGTTGGATTATTATTAAAGAAGATCTCTACAAAGATGTCCCTGCTTTGTTTTCAGGCGATGACCTTCCAGTTAGTTAGACGTCTACTAATATTGTTTTGATTCCCAAAATTGATCGACCAAAAAAATGTGGAGAATTTTTTTCGATTAGCCTTTGCAATTTTTCTTAGAAAATTATTTCAAATTTTTTGGCAAATCGAATGGTAATAATTTTACCAAAATTAATTTTCGCTACTCAAGTTGGATTTATTAAGGGAATATCCATTTTGGATAATGTTCTTCTTCGTCAAGAACTTATGTCTTATTCTAAGAAAAAAGTCTGGGGGTCAAATCTTATTACAAAAATTAATACGTCGAAAGCCTATGTTCGAATGTCATGGATTTTTTATCACTAAAACTCTTAGAGATTTTGGTTTCTCTGAGATGGTGGTTGATTTTATTTGGAGATTAGTTTTGAATTATTGGTATTCAGTTGGCTTTAACGGGAAATCTTGCGGTTTTTAAAAATCTAAAAGAGGGGTGAGATAGTGAGATCCCTTATCACCTGGGATATTCATCATTGCATTGGAGGTCCTTAATAGAGGTACCCAAAATGTAATGTAGGAAGGGAATATGAGAATTTTATCTCTAACTAGGAGTTGTCTTGCCATTTATTGTCTTTCTTTTGCAGATGATAGCCTTATTTTCACAAATGGGGAAAAGAGATCAGTAAATTTTTTTTGTTATATTCTTGAAATCATATGAGATTGCCTCGGGTCAAATGGTGAATTGCGACAAAAGTTTTTTTCATCTTCCAGAAAATGAGACCGTCGGTAGAAAGAGGATCGTGGAAAGGGTAACGGGTTTTTAACTTAAAAAAATTTCCAATCCTTTACTTGGGAGTTCCTTTATATGGGGGGAGAAAGAAGAAAGATTTTTTTACTCAATACATGGATAGGTTGGTGAAGAAAATTAAAGCGTGGAATCACCACCGCATATCTCAATAAGGTGGGATTACTCTAACTAAATCGGTGGTGGAGGCGATGAAACTAAACCTTCTTAAGCGGTTGACCCCCCAAAATCAATTCTTAAGCATATTAACAAGTTATTTGCTCGATTCCTATGGGGGCAAAAGGAGGATGTGGTGAGATACCACTGGGTTAATTGGGCCAACATTTGCAAACCCAAGGAAGTAGGAGGATTGAATTTAAGGTGCATGTTTGATCTATATATTGCCTTTGCTCATAATATTTGGTGAAAATTCTTCAATCCAACATCATTATGGTCTCAGTTTATGCATAGCAAATACAAAAAAAAAGGGAGGCACAAAATTTTAGGGGATATCCGCTGATTTCATCTCATGCTTGGAGAAGAATACAAATAGTGGGGTATGATTTTGTTGAAAATTCTGACACAATTAATGGTAGATGGTTTTTGAAAAAAATGGTGAGTTAAGCATAAAATCGGCATGACATTTAACAAAAAAGAAAAGGGTGTGTTCAACGCTCTTTTTCTTTAATCTGGAATGCTAGAATTTTTCCAACAATATCGGTATTTTTATGGAATCTCCTACAAGAAGGAGTGACCATTGATGAATATCTCAAATAGATCAACATATCGATTGTCTCAAAGTGTAGGCGTTGCATTTTCATGGGGGAGGAAAATAGAAACCACACTTTTTCTAGTCCTTTGACTTAATTTATTTGGAAACGATTCAGTAACCATCTTGGTTTCTCAATTTTGAAAACTAATTTCAAACGTAATTTGATGGATTAATGGATCCACTCAAAAGGCGATTAGATCTACTCTATGTCTAATTATTCCACCGTTCATTTGTTGGCATTTTTGGTGTGCTGATAACAAGTGTAACTTCGAAGGGGTACCTATAGATGAGTCTGTTATTTTTAATCAAGTTTGTAGTGAGATCAATATAGATTTTAGGATTAAACCGTTCTGTGGTCCTAGAAAGAGATTTGTATTGAGATTCTGTATTCTTTCCATACTATATGATCTCATTTTGCTACTCTTTGATGTAAGCCACGAATGAGGGTCATTTCCTCACCATCTGTTGTCTAATTATATATTCGTTCCAAAAAAATAAAAAGAACAATTGGATCCCACTGTAAATGATCGTATATATACACATTTGAACATTTATGTCTTCTATTCCTATAATTTTACTTCAATATTTCACCGCGCTAGAATATGGGATATAAGTCCCTTGAAGTGTTGTTATTCCATGTTCCAATTTTTATAATTAAGCTTAGGACATACGCTAAACATTTTTTTCTCTGTTTAGATTTTACTATTAAATGTAGTGACAATGTTTTTATTTATTTAAATTGTGAAATGAGACTAGACAATTTAGAAAAATGAAATAAGCCATTTTTAAAATAAAATGATCACACTAATTTACATATTATAAAATCTAATGGTAAGATGCAAGGTTTGTTAGCTTATTATGATGTTTAGACCCGTGATTTAATTTGTGTTATGTATGAACAATCCATGTTACAACTTTATATGTGAAATATTATTAATTTTAAACTATAATTGGTAGTGAAATTATAATTTTTTTAGCCTAATCTCCCAGTGAGTAATTATTTTGGGCTAAGGGCACCACGAGTGTATACCCAATTTTTTTATTAATGCCTACATTTAATTTTGATGTCCACTTTACCTTTTGTAATTCTTTTGGAAACATTTATAATTTTTACGTAAAATTTTATAATGTATACACGGATTTTTATAATATACACGTGTTAAGTTTTGGTATACCGTAAATTCAAAGGTATATATTACGAGGTGAGATATTTTAATGTCCAAGAAAATATAAAAATGGACTTGTGGCCATTCTATCCTTGTTGGCGTGCGCGCGGGCGTGGCTCTTGCGCCCTTCCTCGGGGAGCTTCAATCGTCATCAATTGGGGTGATGTATATAAATAAAGTTTCCATCCTATTTTGCACAAAATATGCAACAAAAATGTTGCCGCCTCGAGAGAATGGCATCAAGGATTCAGAGGATAAGTTACGGAATAAAAAGATGTTAGGCACCCATCCCTCCCTTTTGGTTTTTCATGGGAATATGTGTAATACCCCGTATTTTTATGCTATAATTAATTTGGGGATTTATTTAATAAAAATCCGGAAATTAATTATGTTATAATTATTAACGTGACGTGAGTTAGTAATAATATGAAATTGTTGAATATTACTTAAGAGCATAGTAATATATGGTAAATGTCACGAGTGAATGAAAATGACAATTTTGGTAATTTTAGTCGGGACGCGCCCGTGTCGCGTCGGGACTAATTATTGAAAAATAAAAGTAAATATTTTATGAGTTGTCCGTATGGTCGTTTTGAGTGCGCCAACGCGTCCGGAAGGGTCGAGATAGTCAGAAAAGTGTACCCGGGGGTTTAGTTTGGGTCTCGGGATGTTTTTAGGCTTAATTAGTGACCCGGGAGGGCGTTTTGGTAATTTTACAAATTAGGGTAATTAAACCCACGAATTTCAGCCATCCTTAGCAGCCATTTAAGTCAGCCTTTTAGGGTTAGATCATTCAAAACCCTAAGACGGCTAGTGGAGAAGAGAGGAGAGACCTTGCTAGGTGATTCAAGGCCAAAAACACCACCTTTTGCACCACCGTCACCACCAACGC
Organism: Sambucus nigra; assembly: GCA_949130495.1. Taxonomy (NCBI): domain Eukaryota; kingdom Viridiplantae; phylum Streptophyta; class Magnoliopsida; order Dipsacales; family Adoxaceae; genus Sambucus; species Sambucus nigra. The sequence continues at coordinate 640,166,774 of OX422215.1, forward strand.
GTAGATCGGGAGGAGGAGAACGCAGCCATACCAATATCAGCAGGAAACCAGACCTCTGAAATCCCAGGCAAGTGTTTAACTTGCGTATTTTCGTTGGTGCAATAATCATGTTAGTGTAGGAATGATTAAGAGTATAATCCATGGAGGAAAACCCAATTTTTGATAGGGATTTGCATGTAGAAATCATATGAACATTATTCTGGAAATTAATATGTGAAGTAGATGTTTAACCCACGAAATTATGATGATTTGTTAGAAGGAATTTCTGGAGAAAACTGATTAGAACAAAGGTTAAGAAAACTGTAGGGTTCTTGATGATTAGATGAAATATTAGGTTGTTTAATCATGTTTATTGATGTATATACGCATGCTGATCGTTAAAGAAACCTGGAATTATGTTAGGATGTAAGCAGTACACTTTTTGGGTCAATTAGAGTTGGAAAATATGAGTTTTGATGAAGAAACCTAAGCAACCCCGTCACTACAGTTTCTGCAGAATTTTCACAGACCTGCTCGATCGATCGATCGGTCGACTCCAGACGTCGATCGATCGACCCTCCCTGGCAGCCTATTATTCCCCTTGTTTAATTAGTCGAATTAATTTATCATGGAATAAACTTTGGGCATTCTAAATAAAATGATTTGGGAGATATTGAGGACCAGTAGAGTATATGGACATATGTTAGAACCTTTAATCTTCAACGAAAATGGTAATTATGGGATATTTACTTTAGATTGTTAGATTTATGAAACTTAAGGGTGAGGTGCGTAAGAGAGTTACGTTGGAATCAAATGAAGTTATTTACTGAATTTTAGAATTGTAAAGTTATAACCCATGAGTATTAGGTAATGAGTGAGAAAACCCTTCGAATTAAGGTTAGAGGCGAAACCTTATACGTTATACTAATAAGGTGAAATTTAGGACAAAGGTTGTAATTATGGGTAATGAGAGTGACCTATATTAATATGATGAAATCGGTATATTTATATGAATGTGTGTACATATATTATATACATGTGAAAAACGTACCCGCGCTACTTGCTATCCCTGAGGTTACCGCGCTGGGACGATCGTATCCTGTGTTGCTTTATGGGGATATTGAATCGTACCCTAGAAGATAGAGATCCTAGGTACGGGCTATTAAATTGATAGTCGGACGGTCCTAAGAGACGTGTGGGTATGTACTGACCTCTTGGACTTGGAATCTATGCTTCGCCTCAACGTTGTTTTGTATATGTTAATACAGTTCGAGAGTGATTCCGAACTTGTATTTCCCTTTATGTGAGCGATACGGGGATTGGATAGCAGAGTATGCCCGCACCATAGTTTAGTTGGGGTGCCATTATATATATATTTTATGCGAGTAGTTAATATATATATGAGGTTATAAACTTTGAACTGCCTACTGTGATTTGATAAGTAGAACGTGGTTGTTGACTCAAATTATTAAATACTTGTTTTGTGAAAATATGAAAAGGTACGGGGAAATCTTATAATTTAATGAAGCTAAAACGAGAGGAATACTACAAATTGAAAGTAACCTTTTTATAACATTGTTATCGTTCAGTTTTTGAAAACATTTGAGTAAGTTAAGATAAACGAACCATTGGGAAGGCTAGTACGATAGGAGTGCACATTAGAAGAGAGGTGAGTATTTCTCAAGAGAGAGACGAACTAATATGAAGTTGCATTGGCCTGTATCAATTTAAATACTTGCTTAACGTATTCTAAAATCAAACACACTTTCGGGCCCTGACCCGTTTCCTCTTCTCTCTCTCTCTCTTGTATATATATGTATATTTTTCAGGTGCCCAGCCACAGGGGCGTCTTGCTTAGGATTCTTTGAGAAGAACGAGCTGCAGCTTAGGTGGGAGTTGCAGGTCCCTTGAGTAGACGGCTTCTGTCATTGACTCCACTCCTATTACTCTCATTTATGGGGCACGTGTCGCCCTTTTTATCATTTCATTTATTGTTGGGGATTTTTATATTTCAGTTATTCCAGTATCGTTTATGGGATTTTGTTTCAGGATGGTTTATGATTTTAGCTTTATATTATTGACATTCGATTGGTGAATGTATGGTTTTATTTAGATTTCGTGGTGTGATTCTATAATGTAGAAATGTTGTTTTGGTATTAATAAAATCTTTTCTTTAATAAAATTTGGAAGTTTGTATGAAAATGTTTTGACACTTAGCTTAATTATTTAGGGTGTTAAATTGGAAAAATTATTTTTATCGACAGTGATGCTGAGAATGAACCAACTGTTTACCTTGATTTAATTTAATAAAGGAGTGATCGCCCGGTATTTAATTAGGCGGGGTGTCACAATATGTTATTCTTCTCCTGAATAACTACGTGAAGTGTGTGTGTGTGTGTGTGTATAAATGGAGAGTGAAATTACTCGACTCGCGCCATGGATAAAGGCAAAGTGAGGTCATCCTTAGGAGTGTTCCCAAAATAGTAATTAAAATATAATGTGTGTGTTAATTGATTTACCAATAGTTTATAGAAGAACGATGGTATGTGTTGGATAAAACGCAAGCATGAATCACAAATATAATATATGAAAATACTATATGAACAAAAATAGGAAAGGAAGACTTAAATCAGGGATTTTACCCGAGACGCCTATGTAGCCTAAAAGGCATCAAAGTTCACGTATTTCGCATATCACACGGGGTTGGCGTTTATCCCATAAATCCAACCGGAGGACTTTTCTTATATGTGGGGGGGGGGGGGGGGGTGATGTTTTAGTATGAGAAAAAATAGTGAGAAATCCCCATTTAGAATTTACAGGCAAACCCTATTTTTCCTATTTTTTATTTTTTTTATAGAAAATATAGTGTGTGCAATACTAATAATAAAAAAGTTGGATATTAGTATGTGTGGCCTAATAAAGATGAAATGCTAAAGTAAGAATTAAATAATTAATGCAAAAATAAGAGAATGAAAGGTTTGGACCTTCTTCAGAAGCTTTAAAGTTGATCTTGATTGTTGAAGGTCTGCTATTGCAAGTGAATGAAGGTGGTAGGGGTAGAAAGAAGGGAATTTTCTAAATTGGGCAAGGAATGGATGGAAATGGAAGAGAGAATGTTGCTGAGATCACTAAGAGGGATGTTTCTGAGGTGCCTTTCGAAGTGAGCTCATGCTACCCTTATATAGGGTTTATGAGGTGCCAATCGGCATTAACCTTGAGTTCCAATCTGCAGGAGACCCCAGACACACTTTCGATAGGCAAGGAAATGGGTTTTCCATGCATTCGGCAGTCTTATGCAGATTTTCTAGAAAAATGGTCATAAAATGCAATTCGTAAGTCTGAATCGTGCATGGGACGAATCGTTGGAAGGGTATTCAAATCCCTTTAAGAATCCATTGGGATGATCTCGGTTTGAAAAATTAACTATGGTCAAACGGGGCTGGGAAGCGCCCGACGCTCTTTTGGGCAAGAGGAAAACGGATCGTTCGTCCGAACCGTAAGACCAATTCGCGCAGACAGTCAGAAAGGTTATATAGGGCCCTTCGATGTTCACAAGAGCTTTTCTCGGTCTGAAGATTTGAAGTTGTAAGGGAAAATTTCCAATTTATTCAATTTGTAGTATTGGGTTAATTTCGAACAAATCTAATTGAGTCATAGGATAGTTGTTTGTGGTATCCTTCCAAGCCTATGGCGTTTGAACTTTAAGTTAAAGACGTAGCGGCTAAGTCCATAGTGAAGATTTCATCTTTTTCAGTTCCATGCCAAGTTTATACACCATCAATATTTGGATTTCAAGGTATCTAAAGGTATGAATGCATTTAATATATATAGAGTCTTGGATATTTTTTATGGGTGTTCTTCTAAATCTTTTATCAAAACTACTTTATATTTTTCTCAGAAAATTATTTTCATACTTTGCATAATTGTTTTGCGCTTGAAAAGTGATTGTTGGTTTTTTGAATTGTCGTTCGAATGTCATTTTTCTTGTTCAAATGAGGTCGTTTGAGCGAGCATCGAACGAGGTATCAAACAAACTTTTGTCATTTTTTTCCTGTTTTTTCGTTTTAACTTTCATTTAAACGACATCGTTCGAACGAGATATCTAACGAGAGTTTTGAGAATGAATCTTCACATGAAGATATTCCTTTACATGACACTTCCAAAAAAATTATTTATGAATCTCAAGTGTTTGATAGTAAAGAGAATAGAGATGAGAGTGAGAATAAAGAAGAGGCAGAGGAGAGTGAACTTCAAGTGGCCTTCCGTAATTTATATGTGAAATCATTAAAATTCAAAAAGGTTAACTTGAAGTTGAAAGCTAAAATGAGGGAGCGTGTCATGGATAATGATGAGAGTGTTTTAGTTGAAGACCTTAAGTCACGTGAAATAACTCTTCGTGAGAGGCTAGAGTACGTAGAAGGTGAAAGAGAGATAGCCTTAGAGGTTTAATGGAGGCTATGAAGAAAGAGCTTAACGAATTTGAAGAGAGTAGGTGTTTACTTGAGTCTCGAATAGTAGAACTTGAATAGAAATTTAAAGATTCAAATCGAGTCAAATTTGATTTGGAGTGTAGGTTAGAGAAATTAGATAAAATCTTAGGGACCGTCTAAATCAAAGACGACAAGAGTGGTATTGGCTTCGAAACACAAGATACTTCTACTAATAGAGACAAAACCATGATTTTGAGATAATCAACTAGGAACACTATAAAAGGTCAATCCTTATATCATACTTCACACCATGTTTTCACTTGCACACATTGTGGTCGAAAGGGGTACCTTAAGAAATGTTGTTTTGATTTTAAAAATGGTCCTAGAAAGTCAGAGGGTAGAGTCCCCAAGGTCACCGAATCCCGAGAGCATCTTGTTTCACTTATGTGGGTTAGGAGATCCGATTTGGATACTTTACATAATGGACTTTATGATTGTCATTTACTTGAACATGATCCCTCACCTGGAAAATCTAAAGGTTGATTGTGTTAGTTTAGTTTGCATACACTAGCTTTTGTGCTACATGTTATATTCTTGGTAGTTGTATGTTTTTTTCATTTTCTACTCCTTGCTTCGTCATATATGTGTTGCTAGAAATATGACTTGTGTATCTTTTGTATTTATTTTTATTTATTGTGTCTTAGTTGAAAAATACAAAAAGATTTTTTTTTTGTTTTGGATTTTGGATTTTCTTGGTGTTTGGTTAAAATTTTGAAAAACTCAAAAAGATTTTCTATTTTTGTGAATTTTAGTTTTACACATTTTATGTGGCATATACTTGGGTTTGAATCCAATATCATTCCCGCTTCCATGTGGCTAAAACTTTTGGTTAAGATTTTTAATCCTTAAAGTGTTCTTTATCATGCTTGCATGGAGTAGTGTGACTTTGACTTGCTTAATGGATTCTCTTTTTATATGCCTCGATTCACACATGCAGGAGCTCTATGAACTTTAACTTCACATGTTTATTTGGGCTAAATGAGTTGTTCTCCTATCAATTTAGTCATCTACATGTTGCTATGACAATGGAGAATTTGTGCATGTTAAAACCGTTGCCCGGATTTAAAAAAATTATAGAAATTTTTTTATTCGGTGTAGTTGTATAACAATGGAATCGGGCAGCGAAAGATAAAACTAATTTGCGTGAAAAGCCACCATTGAAATATGGCCTAAAAAATTTGGCTTTGTTAAAATTAGCCAAGGCCAATGTAGTTGTGTTTGATATGAACATTTAAAAGAAAAGAAAAGAAAAGAAAATAATCATTATTATTGAGGGAGTTTGGATGAATATATCAATGAATTTGCACAATGACAATGTATCCTAGTTATGCTATTTTTTTAATGACTCTATTGGTTGTAAAATTATCAAAATTCTAGGCTTGTGTGCATTGTGTATGTTTGTTCATTTAGTTCACATTATCTTGTCACATGAGGCTATATTTAAGTTTGATAAAGTTTAGCATTCAAATAAGAACTTCGTGAACATGTTTAAGTGATTGAGTCTTAATTCTTTTATTGCTAGTTCACACCCCTTCACTTATATTTACCACATGTTATTTAGACACGTGTTTTCCATATGAGTCGGAAAGCTTGATATATTTTGTGTCGTGTGTGGTGTTTATACCTATATATATATATGTGCGTGTGTGTTATTAGTATCTTTTGCATATATATATATATATATATATATATATATATATATATATATATATATATATATATATATATATGGAATTTCATTTATTTTTGAGTCTTTGCCTTATTATGTAGTCCATGTAAGCTTCTTATTGTTATAAGTATCCATCTTGTTGCGACATTTGTTTGATATCACGTGATTATGTTTAGTACATTTTAGTTGGTATTATTTTTTTTGTTTATCGCATCTTAGTTCGTATTTATTGCTATTTTTGTGAATTAGTTGATTGCTTGTTGTCATATTGCTTCATTGTTCTTGTCACTTTATTCATCGTTGCATTTTATACTTGTTCTTCCATTATTTATAACCCTTGTTTCATTTAGGGGAAGTAGTTGATTTAATTGGGGATAAATAAGTGTATTTGTGCATTTTTAATTCTTGTCTATTCCTGAACAAAAAGGGGGAGAAATTGTATCTAATCCTTTTAAATTTGGGACATCTAACTTACGGGGAGACGTGATCTTCTTAGGTAGATCAAATTAGATAAAGGGGGAGTATTTAATCATGTCTTTTATCCTGTTATATTCCCTATGCATTTAATGGTGTGTTTAAGTGTGCATGATTTAATCTTTAGTGGCATCATTTCAAAGCGGCAAAGCATTTGTTCCCATGTGTCGACTCAAGTGTCTGTATTTTTAATTTTGGGAGGGTTTGTGTCCTTTTAGAAGATGTTGATGGCCCATAGGATTTTTATTTTTTGGGTTTTGTCCCGGAATAACCAAAGGGGGAGATTTGTGAGGGCAAATTTCCAATTGAGTCAATTTTTAGTATTGGCTTAATTCCGGACAAAACTAATTGAGTCTTAGGATAATTGTTTGTGGTATCCTTCCAAGCCTATAACGTTTGAAGTTTAATTTGAAGATGTAGCGACCAAGCCCATTGTAAAGATTTCATCCTTGCTAGTTTCGTGGCAAGTTTATACGTCACCAACATTTGGATTCCAAGGTCTCTAAAGGCATGAATGCATTAATATATATAGAGTCTTGGATATTTTTTATGGGTGTTCTTTTAAATCTTTTGTCAAAACGACTTTACATTTTTTATCAGCAAACCATTTTCACACTTTGCATACAAGTTTTGGGCTTGAAAAGGGATTTTGGATTTTCAAAATTGTTGTTCGAACGACATTTTTCTCGTTCAAACTAACATCGAACGAGGTATCAAACGAAATTTTATCATTTTTTTCCTGTTTGTTTGTTAGAACTTTCGTTTGAATGACATCGTTCGAACGAGATATCAAGCGAGAGTTTGCATTTTACCCTTTTTTCTTGTTAGATATCTCGTTCGAACGACCTGGTGGTTTTTTGTGCAGTTTCGTCAGTTTTTCCTTTTAACTGCATTCTTGCCCACTAACTCTTTACCTGATCTAAAATATACGAGAACCAATTTTTTTTTTGTAAGACTTTTGAGAGTAAAATCCTTCCATTCAAAAGTCCCGCTTTGTGTGTTTGGTTTTCATGGTTTAATTTCTACCAACACACATGTTTACACCCTTGTTTTAGTTTGATCCAAGTTCTGTTTACATATACTTGCTTTGAGATCAATTTGGCACCGGGTTTATTCTCATCCCCAAAAGGAGAAAATTTCCCTGCAGAGGTTTCCGTTCTTGTTTTTTGGTGTGCATACGAAGGAAAGGCCTTTGTATGTTTTTACGGTAGCTGAGCCCCATCGGTGGATTTCGAGACGCTGGTGGACTCCAACATTATCTACTAGGAGGAGGTTGAAGAATAAAGGAGCATCATGGCGTAAAGGGAGTCGAGTCGTTGTTGTAAGTTCTCTTGTCGTGTCTTTGTAAAAATACCATATTTGGGGGTTTGTAGGTTGGGTCGTCCGAGATTTTCCCCTTGTGGATTTTTCTCATACATCGTGCCTCGTGTGTGTGTGTGTGCTTATTTTTGTCTTGCAAACTATCACTTAGATGTATGCTAGGTTAATCATGATAAAAATTGGTTTAATTGCAACTTTAGTGTAATTTTGGTGCTAATTAAGTTTGAGTAATTTTAATTTAATTCAAGTCAAGAAATTTAAATGGAAAATATTCGTCCTTATTGGTTTGGCACATGAAGAACTTGAATTGGGTTTATTTAATTTTTATTTGAAAAAAAAATTAAATATTTGTTTAGTTGTGTTTAATTTTAATTTTTTAAAAATTAAAATTTTGGGACCTTTAATTGTTAAATTTGAAAGAAATTTTAAGTTTGATATATTGAGTGAACCATCCATATTTGGAATTTTAAAAATTAGGCTATCAAAGTGGTATCAGAGCATATACATTAAGAAAATCGCATCTTCAGAACTTCGTCAAATGGGGCCCGAAAGAGCCCGGTAACCTCTCGGAGTAAAATAGGTCATTTGTCCGTACCGTAAGGCCGATTCGTGCAAGGGACAAACCATTGGAAATGGTATTTAGAGACCTTTGAAGATTCATTTAGTCTCATTTGATCTGAATAGTTAACGGGAGTTGAATGGAGCCCGAGAGCGCCCCAAGGCCTTCATATCATTTTTTGAGAAAAATTATTCGTTTGTCAGAATCGTAAGGCCAATTTATGTATGAGGTGGACCATTATAAAGGGTATTCAAGGACCTTTGAATATTTGATGATCTTAGGCTTGGTAGAGGAAGTTATTTAGGGTCAAAATGGGCCGAGGAGGTGATCTCCAAATTGGTTTTCGATAGTAAAATGGACCATTCATCTGAATTATAAGGCCGATTAGTAAATGGGGGGGATCGTTAGAAAGGGGATTCAGAGCTCTTCGAGGATTCAATGACCTTCCACTTATATGAGAGAGTTGATGGGTAGTCAAACGAGGCTCAAGAGCGTCAATGACTTTTATATTAGTACTCGAAGTATGACATAGAGTTTTATGGTGAAGGAGGAAGTTCTAGGGACCTAAGGAGATGTTTAAGGGGTCCTAGAATGTGGCATCTACAAATCCCCTCGACTGGTGAGCTTAGAACAAGTTAGGGCTGTCGAATAGACACCACATGGATGTTTGGGAAATAGGTCAAATCTGCAAACCAAAAAAGATGAGGATGACTAGATAAAGAGGGTCAAGGTCGATTAAGAGGACATAAGGTTGTTTTTGGGGTGACCGATTCTACAGGTCGAGGTGAATTCTTAGGACCTAAAGTTGAGGAGACCAATTCTGTGGGTCGAGGTCAATTCTGAGGACCTAAAGTGGTAGGGACTAATTTAGTGCGTCGAGGTTAATTCTGAGGACTTAAAGTTGTAGGGACTGATTCTATGGGTTGAGGTCAATTCTGAGGACCTAAAGTGGTGACGATCGATTCTGAGGGCCGAGGTCAATTTTAAGGACCAAAAGTTGTATGGACCGATTTTGCAGACTGAGGTTAATTCTAAAGATCTAAAATCGTAGGGACTGATTATGAGGGCCGATGTTAATTTTAAGGACCTAAAGTTGTGAAGATAATTTCTGAGGGTCGAGATTAATTTTGTGGACCGAAAGTTGTTAGGACTAATTCTACAGGTTGAGGTCAATTATAAAGACCTAAAGTTGTAGGAACCTATTCTGCAGGTCAAGATCAATTCTAAGGACCTCAAGTTATAGTGACCAATTCTGCGGGTCGAGGTCAATTCTGAGGACCTAAATTTAGTGATGACTGAGATCAATTATGAGGAACTAAAGTGGCGACACCCGATTCTGGACTTTGAGCTACTTTTGGGGGTAAGCGTGTCTTATTTTAATGTTTTCGGCAATCACATTGATAATTCTCAAAATTTCCCTAAACCCATGACTTTTGGTGAATACTCGCAAAGTCAAGAGCTTGAAAAATCTAAAATGTCTTTGGGTAAGTATTAAGAAAGTAAAATTATGGAATACGTGAATTTCGAGAATGATCGTTTCGATTTTGGGCCACAAGGTCCCTATAATATGAATTTTGAAATGAATTGCAATAATTTTCAAAATTCTAATGATAATGATTTTGATAGTAGTTCCGAGGATAGTTTCCAAACTTTTGATTTTTAAAAATCCACGCTTCCACCAATGATATTTCATGAGGGCTTGCACATTCTTAAAAATGAGAAACTTGAAAACCATTTTCGGGAAGAAAATTGTTGATGGAACAAGAGTTGGATGTATTATTCGAATTCAACAATAATTTTTCTTTTGCGACTATTGATATTGAGAAATGTTTTGAACAAATGAGGAATTTTTGCCTACTTTGGAACAAACCATTCTTCACTTGGCCCAAGGGATGGTAAAGAATGAAAATGAGTAATAAATGGAAGTAGTATTCATTTACAATGAAATGATTTCTCCTTTGGTAACCAAAGAAGAAAGTTTCATTAAAAATGATCCTATTTCCTTCAAAATTCAATCTTTAAGCGATGATGAGTCATCTCTTGAGATTGAATTTATTTCCACCCTGCCGTTATTCTATATTTTCAAACCATTACGAATTTCCCGTGAATCGGTTCAAAACTTTAAATTATTCAACCCTTTCACCGATGAGGATTTTTTGCTCGAGTTGCTTTACATGAATGGAATTTCGCCTCCATGTATGCCAGCTCCCATTCCAATTGCAAAATATTTAGGATAAAATTCTATTTTTTTTCGATCCCATGTGTATTCATCACCCGTCCAATCCAAATCCCCCATCATCCCCCCCCCCCCCCCAATAAAATTTTAATTGGTGATGGCTCATTTCTTCCGCCTTTAACATGCCTTCCACTGTTTTGACGAAATTCTAATTTTTCGAAAGGTATGCATGAAAATGAGGGTACACCAATTTTCCCTCAAAGTCAAATTGTATTTTGGGTGGAGCCTAAAAAATTTTAACTTCTAGTGTACAGTGAGTTAGAAGTTCAAATTGTAGGTTGTACATATTAGGTTATTTTTCTTTTTACTTATTGTCTAGTGTAATTAGTTAAAGTTTTAGTTCTTCATTTTTTTATGCTTAGTGCTAACATGTTTTGTAGAACTATTGGACTTGTCCTTTTCAGATATCACGCCATTTTGGGTAATATCGCTATTTTCCTCTCCTTAACTTGGTTCTTAATTTACATTGGGAACAATGCAAGGTTTTAGTTGGGGGCTGGGGGATATTCTATCCATTGTTTTTCTTAATCCATGATTTGATTATATATTCATCACCAGCATGCTTTTGTTGTAAGAAATTAAAATATTTTCTTAATTTTTTTCTCCCTTTTTAATCATTTTGCCTTTGTTTTTTATGATAAATTTTCAATAAATGCCCTATCCAATATATAATTCAAGGATGCATGTTCTCAATTTTGGAAGTTATTAGACTTTAGTTCTCAAATTATTGATTTTATGAAAAAACTACACGAATTAAACTTTAAACCCATGAGCACGCTCTTCTTGTTTTATTGATTTGGTTTAAGACATTTATAACTCGATAATCTTTTGCTGCATTGTATATACTTACACCAAGTGAGCTTTGGGATTTTCCTCGTTTGTGACTGTTATACATTACTCTTTCCTCTTTGAAAACGTTAAATTCGTTGGTAATCTCATTATTCTTTCATTGATCATTCATTAATTAAGTTTATATTTTGAAATGTTTTGATCATGATTTTCAAAGTTGTTTTAACCCAAGAATTACATAAACTTTAGGAAAGGATCATAGGCCCTCATTCTTATATCACCCATATCAACCTTGACCTCACCTTATATGTTTCCCCTCGTCAATCCCTTTGAGCCTAAATATAGCCTTTCATTTCAAACCTATAATCCCATAACCAAATCCGCATTGGAGTTATAAACCATATATATCGCCTTCCATACCTTTGTTTGGAACGATACATAGGATTGAGTGATTTTCTTGTTATGTGGTTGCAATTAAGCATGTGAGAGTGTGAAAGAAAAGAAAATGAAAAACAAAAGAAAAGCAAAAGAAAAAGTGAGAAAAATAAGAAAACAAAAGAAAGAGAAATAATTTACATCTTGTACATAGAGTTCAATAATCTTTGTCACTCTCGAATTTCATATGTAATGCATGTTATGGAAATAATTTTCTAATTTTTAAATTGCCTATAATTTTTCATTATCCCAAGTGTTTCATCTCCAAACACCTTTGAACCTGTACATATTCCCTTCATTTCATACCTCAATCCCAAACCTACATTACAACCCTATTTAAGTCTTATGTGACCTAAAGGTGAATGTAATTCAAAAGCTTAATTAGTTGCGATAATATGTGAAAATTCATTTCACCTCGTTAATGATGATATCCTTTATCGAGATTATAAGTTTTTATTTTATATATAACGCTCTTCATTATTGCATATGTTAAATGAAACTGTTTTCCCGCAAAAGTGGAATTTATATATTTTATGGTTATATACGTTTTGTATCCCCATATGTCGGACTGGTTTTGTTTTGTTTCATCACTAGGAACTAGCAATGTCTAAGTTAAGGAGTGTGATACGGCACTAATATTTCATATTATCACCCGTTATCTGTATGCATTCTAGCACTTTTGTCTCTGTTAATTTTCGTATTTACGCTCATATAATGTATAACCTCAGTTTTGGATATATTTATGCTTTGAAAGGTTTATATGACCTTTTGTAGGTATTTGATTGCTTAACGGAGCAAGTGGTTGCATTTTTACAAAGTTCTATTGCTGACGCAACTTCAAGGGCATTTGAGAATTTTCACACTTCATTTCCTACTCAACGAATTTCTATGGAAATGCAGTTCAATGAGTTCACTTTGCGTGGCCGTAAACGATACGTCATTTCGAGTCCGGATGAAGAAGTTATGGACGTTTTTATATCGCAACATTTTCCCTCTTGAAGAACCAAAGGCCTCCACAAAACAGAGCTTTGATCGGCCCTTCAATATTAGCATACGAAGGACGGCAGTGGGGTATGTTTTGTCGATCGATCGACCCCTTCTGATTTTTTACGCTTATTCCATTTTCTTTTCTTTTTTTGTTTTTCTTTTCCCAACTTAACATATAATTTTGTTTTGGTTTATTTTGTAAGATACTTAGCTTTTATTCTAGTTATAGGTTAGAGAGGGAGGATTTGGATGGAGCTTCTTTCTCCTAGGGCTTGCACCCATTTGGATTTTGTAAGTCCCTATCCACCTTCTTCCTTATTTAATTCAAGCTTTCTTTTCTCGTTTTATGCTTTGTTCTCTTATTTACTTTCTTTGATAATTAATTTTAATTGCTTTATTTACTTTCTTTAATTTACTTACATGCCATTTACAATGCTTTGTAGCTATTTTAGTTTAGGTTGAGATTAATTGAACTCGCCTTAGGTTAATGGGGTTGATTTGCTTTGGTGATGGATTTTATGATTTTTAAATGGGTTAGGTTGTTCTTGATTTTATGCCTAAGATATTTAATGGAATATATCATGTATGCACCGTATTTACGACCTTATATGTGCAATCTCGAGAATATTTATTAATGCCAAAATCAATTAAGCTTTCATAACAATTTAGGGGGTAACAACTCTAGATTTAATTAAATGTGAAAATGAGATTTAATTTTGATAGACTTGTTTTCCCATGTGACAATTTATACTAATTGATCCAATGTGAGGGATAATAGTCTCAATTTATAGTTTTAACACCTTTTGTTTAATCCTAGATTAAACACATGGCTAGATTTATCATTTATTTTAATTCTCATCTATTACACTTTTATTCTTTAAATTATATATCACTTAATGTCTAGCAACATTCCTTGAGGATTCGATATCGGACTGGACGTTGTACACTCTCAAAGAGTGTAGTAATAGTCTAGTTTTTTTTTGCATAGCGGTTGGAGACGAAAACAACGATCGTCGTGTCCTTACACGAGCACCGTGGTTCTCGCTTGCTTATCATATATCATATAAAATGCGTTATATAACCTGAACATCCGTTTTATCACTGTGAAACTTGTGATGAAACTATTGGGAATTTGTGGGGGAAGAAGAGTAAAAATCTCTTTCTTAAAACTTGCCCCCAAAACACCCCTGTCTGAATGATGAGGACCCTCTTTTTATAGCCAAATATCCCAAGTGGGCTTGCCATATATCATCTTTTCTATGGAATCAAGTGTCAAATGTTTATGGTGATATCTGTCATACTATCTGTGGTGGTATCTAAATAATTAATTTAAATAATTTACTAGAGTGTTGTCTAGCTTAATCCATCAAACTTGGGGTATACACAATATATTACTCACGCGTAATAATATTGCAGTCAATGTAGTGCCCGGATATTAGTAAACATTGAGAAATTATTTAGCCTCATTTTATCAATTTTGCGGGATTCATTTATTTGAGCACATCCTACATTTACTAGAGTAAGAGAGTAGTCTAGATTTGGAAAAGCACTGCATCTAGTGTATTTTTTAATTGAGCAATATTGTTGCACTTACGTATCTGTCTCTTTACGGAATCAAAGTCTTCATAGTCCGTGGGTCCATACGATATGTCGAAAAACTCAAATTTGGTGGTTCTGTAGAGAGAGGGGTATAGAATCAAGCTAACCACCTCTAAACTTGAATATATCATATAAAACTCGTGATATAACCTGAACATCCATTTCTCACTATAAAACTTGTGATGAAACTCTTGAAAATTTTTGGGGGAAGAAGAGTAAAAATCTCTCTGTAAAACTTGCCCGAAAACCATCGTCCCTCTAAATGAGGAGGAACCTTCATTTTATAGCCAAATATCCCAAGTGGGCTTGCCACATATCATCTTTTCTATAAACCAAGTGTCAAATATATATGGTTCCATTTGTCATAATATTTGTGGTGGTATCTAAAATAATTAGAGTGTTGTCCAGTTTAATTCGTCGAATTCGGGGTATACGCGATATATTAGTCACGTGTAATAATATTGCAGTCAATGTAGTGTCCTGATATCAGCAAATCTTGATAAATTATATAGCCTCATTTTATCAATTTTGTGGGATTCATCCATCCTACTTTTACCAGAGTAAGAGAGTAGTTTAGATTTGGTAAAACATCACATTTAGCGTATTTTTGACTTGAGCAGCGTTGTTGCACTTACATATCTGTCTGTTTATGGAATCAAATTCTGCGTAGTTTGTGGGTCCGTTTGATACGCTGAAAAACTCAATTTTAGGGGCTTTTGTAGCGCGAGGGGTACCAAATCAAACTAACCGCCTCTAAATTTGAATATATCATATAAAACTCGTGATATAATCCGAACATTTGTTTTATCACTATGAAACTTGTGATGAAACTCTTGAAAATTTGTGGGGGAAAAAGAGGAAAAATCTTTGTCCTATAACTTGCACCAAAACCATCCCCCTTTCAAATGAGGGGAACCCTCTTTATATAACTAAATATCCCATGTGGGCTTGCCACATGTCATCTTTTCTATAAAACCAAGTGTTAAATATTTATGGTGCCATTTGTTATAATATTTATGGTGGTATCTAAAATAATTAACTTAAATCATTGACTAAAGTGTTGTCTAGCTTAATTCGTCAAATTCGAAGTACACATGATATATTAGTCACACAGTACGCAATAATATTTATGTCAATGTAGTGCTCGAATATCAGTCAAGCTTGATAAATCATTTAGCCTAATTTTATTGATTTTGCGAGGTTCATTTATTTAAGCCTATCCTACACAATATTTGATGTTATTTCTAAAAGATAAATAACAATTATCAAAACTACCGTAATTTGTATTTACAAAAAATGTGATTAATTTAACAATTCTATATATAGGGTTTAAATTTAACATATTGCAAACTAAAATTCCTCTGAGAGTTAGGGTTTACAAAACAATTCAACATTTAAATTTGATATTTTTTAGGTTTTACATAAGATATTTTTAATTATTCTTAGATGTTTAAACTTGCAAAGTTCATGAGAGTTTTTATAGAGTAATGATTGTGAGTGATTAAAAAGGTGTGATTTGTGCGAAATTTTAAAATTAAATAAAACATAAGGCCTGTAATTTTCTTGAGGGTGTGAAGTTTCAGGTTTGTTTGAGGATTGAGTAGTCATAGTCGAGGTTCTAAAAAATGCGGGGCGTGATTGAGGCGTGGAGGCCAAGCCTTAAGCCTTAGAAGCCTAGGCGGGCCTAGGCGTAAAAAGGCGTGAAAAAGCGTTTAGGCCTTCTTAATATATTTTAATATTTTTTAATCATAACAAGGTTATTAAAATACAAAAATTGCACATATCATAAAAATATGTATGAATATATACAAATTAAAATACTATTTGATTATTTTGGATGAGATAATGGTCCAGTTTGTAAATAAATTCTTTAAAAGGCAACATCGTTTCACTATAACATTGTTGTTTTTTGAAAAAAGTGCGCCTTAAGGGTTTTACCAAGAATAAGGCGTGAAAAGCGTAAGGCGAGGCATTTCTCCCAAGCCTTAAGCCTAGGCGAGTTTTTTAGAACAGAGGTCATAGTTTTGAATGAATATGAGAGGGCGGGGAGTCGTAGAGTTGTAATGGGTTTGAGAGTCCGTGGTTTTGTAAACTGGCAGTGAGAAGGAATGAGGAGAGAGAAACAAGTTCGGATGGTTTATTGGAGTTGTGGGTTTATTTACATATTTTTTTAAAGAGCCAAAGTTGGGTTGGTTTATTATTGATTTTTCAAGTCCGCAATACGGTATGTAACTTAAGAGGTCCATAGAAGAGAGGTCATATGTGTGCGCTCGGGGGTGTGTGTATTCTATCTCTTTTCTCCAATTTAGTTTGAATATTGTTTTGTGAGGTGTATTTTTGTGCAGGGGTGTGCTAAAAGCCCCTCGAAATATTCTCTTTGATGCTATGCTTGAACTTTTTAAATATAATCAAATATTGTTTATGCATTGCGTGATTTTATGTAAAAAGTTTTAAGTTATGGAGATTTGTTTAAAAATTATTGCTCTAATTTACATAATTGGTATGCATTTAATTTTGTCATTTTTACATCTTGTGTGTATTAAGACCCATATAAAAGGCTAATCTCCACATTCACACCTTGTGTAATTCAATATTTTATTTTTTTTAAATTTTATTGTGTTCCTTTGAATAAAAATATTAAACTTCCACATTTTATATGACTTCCGGCCAAAAATTTACTTATAAAACATACACACGGGGCAAACCTTTAATAATGTGTGGTGCCATTTGTTTTTGTTTTATAACTACATAAGGCCATCTCTAGTGGGTTGTGAAAATGTGTATATTTACAATGTTTTCTGCCACAGTGCACACTAGTGAGAGAGAAAATGTAGAGACGATTTAAATTGAGATTGCCGCTACACATTGTGTATTGTGGACCCCTCGTGGAGTGCATAGATGGGTGGGTAACAATTTACCGTCCAGACAATGGACAGCTAAATGTCTACTGTCCAATGCCTTATTAAATAAATAAAAAAATCGAAGTCCAACACAATCCCACCCAACCCTGAACGGATAAACCTTTATCGTCCAAAAGAAATCTACACAGTCCCATTGTGAACTCTAGCAAAAAAATGCATCCCAAAAAGTGTAAATCTACATTGTTTAAGACTCTCCCATTGGAGATGGCCAAAATACCCCTATATCATGATTTTTAGGAAGATTAAACTATAAATGGATTGTTATTCTTAAGAATAAATCAAATTGGAGGTACACTTTTCTTGTGTTTAAATTTAAGCTATACATATACTTTTTAGTAGGGGTGTTCAGGGTACTATAAAAATTTCATACTCTGTCGTTTTGTATCGAAAAAAGTGATAATTGTATACATTTCTTACTTACCGAAATTGAAAATACCAAAACTAAAATTATCAAATTTTTTGTGGTTGATTTTGGTTTTAACATTTTAATAACCGATTTACCAACTCTAGCGTACCAAAATTTAAAACCGAAATTACCAAAATGATATTGTCGAACTTACCAAATTAAATAAACAAGAATACCATGGTTAAAACCAAACACAATTACACTTTTAAGCTCTTGACTTTACACTTGTTACAAATTATACAAATTCATTTATTGTAATTTAATGCAAAGATATTTGTTGACACTTAATTCAGTTGTTTGCACAATAGTACAACAATAGTACAACTATAATTACAATTTAATTTTAATATTTTTTTTGGAGTTTAATGCATACTAGCAAGCAACCCGTTCGATGCGCGAACATATTATAAAATTGATAAGAAAATATAGCTAAAAAATTAGAAATAAATTAGATAAAGAGCCAAATACGTGTACATATCTAAAGAGAGCATGTAGATCCAAAGGTTGACAAAATATTGATTAAAAGAAGTGTTAAATGGAAAAACAAAAAAAATCCAACATGATTTGAGACGAAAATCTGAACTGGCCAGCTTCAGCAAAAAGTTCTATGTGAAACAATCCAAAAACAGTTAGTAACCCATAAAAAAATTCAACTCAAAATACATTTTTTTTATATTTTAAAAAAATGGATCAAATATATGTCCCAATTTTTTAAAAAAAGTTAAAAACTGTTATATATTTGGCCCAACTTTTTTAATAATAAAAACTGAAATAAATATTTTTTTGGATTTATGAAAAATGTCCCTTTCACACCCATATTTTAAGAGGATATGTTAGATTTACCTTTGCTGAAACGCAGGCCTCCGTCCTTTGTAATCTGATCGACTTAAATGACCACCAGTCGAGCTAGACAAAAAATTAAAAAAAATAATGAAAAGTGAGAATAATTTTTTTCTTGGAAAAATAAAGAAGTGCAAAAAAGTTGAAACATCTCCCTTAAATATCTCCAACCCACCATTTCCTAACACCAACCTGCCACAAGCTATCCACCAACCCCAACTCCATCTCTCCCTCAATCTATCTCCCTCCCAACACCCCATATAACCAACACTTGAAAAAAAATGAAACTAATGGTGCTAACCACCACAAACCCAAATCAAAACCCTAAACATAAATACCAATAAAAATAAACATTGGTGTTGTTGACCTTGTTGATGATTAACCTCTTGACGAATTCAAATTATTGAAGGCATATCAAATAAAAAGGGTTTTAACCCCAAAACTAACTTGCTTGGAGGAACTTTTCTTATTTAAAAAATTAAACAAAACAGAGAATTTTTTCTCTTCCTTTTATGGTTAAAAGATCAATCAATTCTATCGATTACACTGTCAATGGACGAGCGATTGCGACTATTTATTGATCATAAACCCTTTTTATTGTTGGTGCAATTGCAACTAGTTAGGTGTTGGGTTCATATCGTAAGATGATGTTATTTGTAAGATTAGAATGGGGTTGAAGTGGTGGTATTAGAATTGAAGTTTCATTACTTTTTAATTTTGCGGCTAGGTTTTACTCTCTCCATTCCTCTTATATAAATATGTGATTGACCGGCACCGTTTAAGAGATGGAAACTAAAGAAGAAGAGTTGAGAAAAAGAAGGGAATAATAAATTGAGGGATATGGAAGGGATAGACGAGAGTAATAGACAAACTTTCAGTGGGAAAAATATGAATAGAGGGAATCCAATCTTAATTAGCATGGTCCGGCTCTCTGTAGATGTAACAAATATCGTCACTGTGTTCCGCTGTTAACTTTAGTTATATATTAGCATGAAAGCCCCACGATGCGAGGTCTTTTTTAACGAAATTGTTAAAATATACACTAAAATACCAAATAAGTGTTTTTAATATCATAAATAAATGGAATAGGTATCTCTCATATGTGTATAACATCAGTTGCATTTAATATTATTTTCCAAAATCTTCAACATTCTAAACTTGATATCCTTATAAAAAAGCTTTTATTTTAACAAAAAGAAGGTAGGTAAATTCGCTGTCAGAATGAGAAAGAGTATATAATAGTGTAGCACATTTGCCCATAGTACATACGACGAATAGAGTATGGTAAATATAAGTGGATCAGTGTATAAAAGTAGTTACCCCAATCTTCAACAATAATCTTTGATTGTGAAAGAAGTAAGTAACCAATCTCATTTCTATACATTTCCTTAGCGACACATACATTACTCAGATATGCCCTTGAAAAATACGTTTGCCTCCACTGAAGACCTTGTGAACAAACCTTTTGTTCAGAATGTTTTAAACTCCAGTACATTACCTTTTGGACAAATTGATGTGTTTTGAAATACAGTATTTTAAAATTCAAGTGAGACAAAACATTGTTGTCCAATAATACAGAGTCAAAGGGAAAACAATCCTTTTGGGGTAAAGGAAGGGTCAAAGACACCCAAGATCGACCTAGAGAGAGAGGGAGAATGAGATGAGATGTTAACAAATAAACGCAGAAACACTGATTTTAAACAATAGAAGGATTGAAAATTCCCAACGTGTTAACAAATGAGAAGCCTTTGTTGAGCCTTCTGATTGTAGAAATCAAAATTAAAGACTATATTCCTGTCGCAAGCAGATCTATGCATTTAAAATACACTATAATTTTTAAATAGACACATACATGTATTTAGAGAGAGAGAGTACCCTTCTTGTTGAGAAAGATAAAATGGTTGAGTATTCAAAACTAATGACACATTCGTAGACATCAACATAAGATGGATAACACCCAGATCTGAAGCCATCATAGCCAGAGAAGAAGAAATTGGGATGAAATGGGTTTCGGCGATGACTCGGGTGAGGAGATTCAAACTGTGTGTTCAGCAAAGGTATTGTTTTGTAAAGGGATGGGATTTTTTTTGTGTTTGCTCTCATTTCCATCAAATTCTCATTATAAACCCCATTGCAAAACCCATTTCGATTGATTATAAATGATATCTTGGTGGATAGTGAAAAAGAGGGGATGGGAAGAGACATTTGACTGAAAGAAAGAGAATGTGGATGGATTATTTCGAATTGGCTATGATGAGTTGGAATTAATTTTTATTTTTTATTTTTTAAGAAAAGAAGTTGAATGGTGTGGTTGATTAGGATGATTGACTGTATATTAACCATTTCAGACTGGCTTCAATCAGTTGGAATATATATATATATATTAGTATATGCCCATGCCTGAAGGCACACTGAAATTTTTCCAAAATACGTAATCGCAAAACAGTAAAAAACTTCAAAGTAGGTAATCACAAAACGGCAAAAAAAATTCAAAGTAAGCAATTGCAAAATGGCGAAAATTCCGTTCCCCGACAAAACATAGTGTAAACAATTTGCATTAATTTAATACAAATCTGAAAACAATTTAGAAAATCTTGGCAAAATTTCCTTTATTTATAGGATTATCCACCCTGTTAAGAAATAAAAATAATCCACAATACAGATAGTAATAGTCCATCTTAGACCTCGAATAAACATCATAGACATCAAATACAAATTTAAATATCGCACAAACAAAATCATAAATTCAACACAATTCATGAAATATACAATATAAACCAACCCAATTCACATTGTACCTCAAATAAACAAAATGTCATTTTTTTTAAAAAAATGGACATAGTCTCCTTTGTTTATTGGACTATCCACTCTGATTAAGGGACAACAACACTTCCAACAATATTCAAAGAGCCCAAAAATAATTCACAAAAATAATGATCAACCCGATTTAATATCAATACAAATAAGTTCAATACACACTTGTAACACTAAGAGCGCTACACAGTACATGCCATAAAATAATAGCACTACACAGTACCTACTATAAAATAGCATCCACAATCTTAAAGTTCATCCCATCTTTGGACCTTAAATTGTAACGTCTATGGTCTTCTTGATCTTTCATGGAACGGGCATCCTTTGTCCTGGCAGTAAAATCCTTGATATTATGGAATTGCTTTGGCATTTTTATTGTCCCTGTTTGATTTGAGAACTGGAGAAACTGAAGATGGCTCTTATAAAACCAAATAAAATATAAATTGTATGTCCTTGTGAAGTTTCTTACTTTAGTGAACATTCATTTTTCACTCAGAAAAGATTCTAACAAATTATGTATTGGGTTCGAGACTTCACATATGAAACTGTGACTTAAAATATTAAGTGTTGTTGTGAAGTAGGTGGTATTGGAAGTTGCAGTAAAATTACTTACGCTTTGGTTTTTCTTGTTGTTGGTATAACAATTAATCATATGGCAACTGCTGAGACAAACACCATCTTCCCTTGGTCCCCGTTATGCACCTGATGATCCAACTCTGCCACAACCCTGGAAGGGTTTAATTGATGGAAGCACAGGACTTTTATATTACTGGCATCCCAAAACTAACATCACTCAATATGAAAAACCAATCGCTTTGCCTCCTCCATTAGCTCCAGGATTCCCTCCTATACCCTCTTCACCTAACCTGGCCCCAATATCAGGCAATCAAATAATGCAACCAAGGTATTTCGAGCCAACATGGGTAGCCAATGACCCAAACATCACAACAACGGGGGCCACAAATGACCCCTTCATCTCAACCAATACCACTACATATGACCCCTTCATCTCACCCAATACCACATTGAATTCAATACATCTGCAGCAACTGCTCTTACAACATCATCGGGATCCTCCACCCCAGTTATGTTCTGCTCTTCTCTGCATGTACCTAAAATGCAACATCATGAGGATTACACAACTTGAAACAAAATGTAAACTTGTATTTTCAAAATTTTATTTTTAACCTCACCCCAAAAACTTAGAAATCATATAAAACAAAAGCGATCAACAATCCAATAACTGCATCTACAAAAACTTCAGTGGAAATATCAATTGAATAGCGTTTGAATGCGTCCAAAAACTTTCACAATCCAGCAATAAGTTCACCTACAATTGCGATGGCCACACCTACAATTGCGATCAACATAAATTGATGTACAAAAGGAAGATGAATCCATTACATTTCAGTTTAAAGTAAATAAATGGGAAAATTTATGCAAACCAGACTGTTAATCCTTTATATTCATACTCACGTTTAGGTGCTTCTTTGATCTCGTCTCCCCCGTCATACTACATATCAGACGTCCACAATATGATCAATTAAGCAACTATAACCTCAAACATGTGAATCGTTCTACTATGATTTAACGAAATAGAGCAGTTATGAACATAAAAATGGCAAAGGCCTGATGGCGATATTGAATAATTAATGAGAATTTTGGGAAGAAGATTATTAAATCACCACTTGACCAAAATCCAGCAGAGTACTCAAACCTGATGTTGTCTTCTTTAGTGATAACGTGCCCAAGGATAGAGCTAATACATGAATGGATTAAATTCAATTATAAGCATCAGACAACAAACATTCGTATAGAGCAAATTGTTGATAGAAAACAGCTACGGATAAATGTAACATACCATGTTTTTACTAAAACTCTTTTTTCTACTCCACCACTGGTGCCTCGCCCAAAATATCCTTGCGGCACCTATGGTGATTAATGTATATAAACTCCGGATAAAAAAAATCAGACCATAATGGGTGTCATTGCCCTGTGTAGACACCCCATTCTATTACCCCCTAACTCTCATAAGGTCCGTAGTACCTCCCTTCATAACTACAAACCCAGGTCATGTCCCGAGTACTAACCTAGAAGCCATCGGACACACCCAATCTCAGTTACACCAAAAATTCAAACTCTTCAGCTCGATTGATGTTGAATGAATCTTCAAAGGGCACTGAATTCCCTTTCCAATGGTCCATCCTGTGCATGATTCTGACTTACCATGCGGACGAACGATCCATTTGCGTTCGAAACTTGATTTGGAGGCCACCGGGCGCTCCCGGGCTCTGTTTGACCTAAGTCAACTCTTTAGCTCGACCGAGACTGAATGAATCTTCGAAGGGAACTGAAACCCCTTTCTAATGGTCCGCTCAGTGCGTGATTCTGACTTACCATGCGGACGAACGATCCGTTTGACTTCAAGAGGTCACCGAATGCTTTTAGGGCCAGGTTGGCAAAAGCAAACTCCCCAAACCGGGTAAAACTCTTTGGAATGTCAAATTACATCTCCTAACCTTTCCAACGGTCCACCTCATTCACGGTTCGGACTTACCATGCGAACGAACGATCCGTTTGCGTCCGAACGATTCCCCATCTAATGGACCGACAAACGCTTCCGAGCCATATTTGACCCAAATTCAACTCCCAAACTCGGGAGCGGTCCAAAGGACTTTCAAAGGTGTCTGAATCATATTTCCAACGATCTACCCCGTGCACAATTCTGACCAGCGGTTTGCCCTCGGCAGCCAATTTTCCAAAAAGGCCTAAAACACACTACCAAACGGCAGGACCAGGTCTATGCCGATCGGCAATGACCTGGGCCTATAAAAGGAGGCCTTCACCTCATTTGCAGGAGGATCCCAGATCTGATACAAATCTCTCTCAGCGAATCCCAAAAACCTCTCTCGAAGGCAGCGCGATTTCAACATCCAAATCCCTTCCTAACTTCCATTTTTCATCATACTTTTCATCAAACTTGGTGAATTAGCTACTCTCCATCATCATTCAAGTGCAAGGGCTGCTCTCCAACATTCAAGATCAAGCTCAAGATCTTCAAGAAGGTCCAATTTTCTCAACTTTCTCTTCAAATTCTCTTAAATTCGCAATAGCTTGTTTTATTACTTAGCACTTTTATTATCTCATCTCTCACATCCTAATATACTTTTTATTTAGTATTATTGCACAACTCTTATTTTCATATAAATAAAAACCCAAAAGTAACAAGAAAAAGAGGGTTTGCTCATAAATTTCAAATATGGATTCTCATACTTTTCTCACACCTTTCTCACAACTAAAACACTTTTTTCTACACACACACACACTCACAAATAAGATATCCCCCATTTGGATTTATGGGATATACCCCACCCCTCGTTTTGTATGCGAACTACGTGGACTTTGATGCCTTTATAGGCTACATAGGCGTCTCGGGGTAAAACTCGATACTTGAGTCCTTTTTCTCACTTTTCTCTCATTTTCTATCTTCTCTAAATCTAATCTTCTTACATTCTATATACTTGGTCTTAGTGACGTATTACTCCATATGTGTTATCGTTCCATTATAACGATCAATGTAGGGGTAATCGCATGAATCTTACTTTTCTAATATTATTTTTATAGCTTCCTACGGATGACTCTCTTTATCTCTTCCATGATACAAGTCGAGGATTCCAATCTCCACTATATATATACACATGCACACATATCATGGGGAAAAATAAAGGAAAATAGCAAATATCCATGAGAGACCGAAAGGGCGGAATGGGTGCCTAACACCTTCCCATTTCGTAACTTAGCCTCCGAACCCTTCTCGGATCATTTTGGTTTCGTATGCACCAGTATGTCTTTAGATGCCATCCTTCGGGATGGCTTCCCCTTTTTTCTTTTGTCTGTTTTGAGTAAAATAGACTGGCGACTCTGAATCTCTCTATTTTTTTACACCTCAGCTCAAATGACGCCGACCGAAGCGCTCCCGAGTGGGATGCGTGGGACTCGAGGATCCTTTCCTTCGCGCGCCCGCCCGGGAGCGAGGATCGGGGATGTCCACACCCTGTATATAGCAGCATGAGAGGATGGAGAGGTAATGTTTTTAACACTGAAATAGAGATGAGTCCAGATATAGCGTGACTTCTGAGAGTTTATTTTGCAGGTACTTAATGTTTTCATTATACAAATAGCATATTGGAACAATACAAATCACATGCCACATATATCATTAATAAACTATGCCAAAGATGTAGCGTGACTTCCAAAGTTTGGAAAGTTAAAATTAATAGTGGGAAGCATCGTATTACCTCATGCCAAAGATGTAGCTAATGGAATATTTATGGACAATTATCACAGCATATCAGCTCACCCCTATCACTACACATGCCATATCTATCATCAATTTAATCCATAAGATCAACTTGGATAGCTAGAATGACACTTTTCCTGACCTAAAAAGAAACTTCATAAACTGTTGGAGGTAAAAATAAACTTCACAAACTATTAAGCACTAACTGAAAGAGGGAGATCTAAAATCTCAACTTGAAATTCATTAGTTACAGTACACATATAAACATTTAAATCCATAAGAAAATGAACATTAACCGTCCCAATGCAGCCTTGTTGAAAAATATATCAAGCGAAGGCACATTGTACCTAAGTATGTCGGATTGGTGGCGACTGCCAAGCAGCCCTATTAAATATTCGCAAGAAATAAAAATAGAAAATACCCATCAGTGGTTATTTTTGTTGAATAAAAACAACCATCAACAATGAAGGTGGAAGCTATGAAGGCAGTCGCCAAAAATGAAGACTTAATGAAACAAATCTTCTTTCTTTTGCAAATCTTCTTTCTTTCGCCATCAACATTAACCGTCCCAATTTCAACTTTATTTCAAAAGTGGCACCAATACTACCTACAACAAAAAGGGTAATAAAATCCATTCAAAGGACTTCCCGTAATCAACCATTGTTCTTGTAAAGATAACCAACAAAATCAATCATTTCCTTGTAATATATTTGCTCTGTCAGCTTGAAAATTAAAATTATTTTGAAAGTTTAGTTGCTTATGCTGGTCTTGATGTATTGGTAAATGGTTTGGTTATTTCCAGGACATAATGTTTTGAAGTTTTTTTAGATCTGTTATTGTTCCTACTATGTAAATTAGTAATGAGTATTCTAATATATATCCTGATTACTATTAAACTGTTAAATTTTGGGAAAGTTTATATATTAATGGTCAGTGCAGATCAGGGCTTTATAGGTGTGCGCTATTATGCATTTTTTACAACAAACGCTAGGTTGCTCTTATAGGTTTGGGATGGTCTCGGGGTCACCAATAGTTGCATTATTGGTAACGTGGCACACTATATGCATGCAATTGGCACAAAATGAACGCTATTGATATTTTTTTATGAACCGACTAAAAAAATACGTCTTTTTATAGTTATTTTTTCTAATATTTTTTTAGGAAGAACTTATCTAAACCGCAATGGTCTCTATTGTACATCAACTTATCTAGGTTGTACATCAATTGATCTCTGTTGTAAAAATGAACGATATAGACATCAATTGATCTCTGTTGTAAATTTTCCTAGACACAAAACAAACGGGGGACAATATTATTATGGTCATCCAACATAGCAACATAGCAGCAGCTAAATAAGTTGATGGTGGTAAAGAGTGATTCAAAACATGAATTATGCATAATGATGCAAAATCTCCCAACCACTACTGATCAAACATGAATTGTTAAATCACAATAGTTCACAAAAAGGTAGCCAATAAAACAGTAAACAATCACCACCTATCAAAAATCAAGTCAGTAATTAAGTTATGCCTTCGTACTAAAGTCCATAAAGGTTTTGAAAGCTACTGATCAAACATCTTATTTGGTATGCAATTCTGGAGCTCTATCCATTTTCTTTCTAACCATTATGGGCAGCAGGTATCCATAAAAAAATGAAAATACTTGCTTTGGTGCAACATGTATCCATCTCCCATGCAGTTAACATCATACATATATGAATTGTATATACGTATATTTTAATCAGTAATCCATATACAAATCTGAAGTATTAGTAATCCATATACAAATCCTATTTAATCAGTAATACCTACCCGGAAAAACAATCTAAAGTATTAAAACCAAATCATCTCCATTCGAAAAGCCATTAGAAATCTAAAGCATACAACAATATTACATTAATCTCAATATCATTATGAATTAACTTGAGCAAATTAACAACATTGATCTAGATTTAGATAGGTATAAGGACTTTTCCAATCTTTCATGATGCTAAATAAAAAAAATGGCAAAGAATAATCTCACATATGTTGTAAGTAATGAAAAAGTTCGTTGAAAAATGGCAAGATCGGATCAGATTGGTTCTTCAAAACATAATCCCAAGAACATTAGCATCCATTATATCATATAAAACACATTGCATACTTCCATTGTAGATGGTCCTTGTTATACCCGACTATTTTCTGAGATTAGCCCAATGTGTCTTGAAGAAGACAAAACATAAAAATTCCCCTAAATTAGTAAACTCTAAATCCCCCAAATAGTATATGAAATCCCCTAAAACACAAAATGAAAAAAAAAAACGTAACCCAAATATATATATACATAGACACAAAACAAAATTAAAATTGATATTACCTTTACAATCTCTCAAACTCCATGAAACCACAACTTCTGAATCAACCCTGAAACAAATGAAGAGAAAAACTATTAGAGAGAGAAGATATAAGTTCATTAATGGGGTTTTGCATTTCAAATCGTAACCACCTGAAACAAATTGAATATTAATGGGGTTCTTAATTTCAAATCGTAACCATCTAAAACAAATTGAAACCATTTAAAAAAAAGCTACAAAGGCCTAATGTGTCTTAATGAAGACATAACACAAAAATTCCCCTAAATTAGTAAACTCTAAAATCCCCCAAATAGTATATGAAATCCCCTAAAACACAAAATGAAAAAAAATGTAACCTAAAAATATATATATATATATATATATATATATATATATATATATATATATATATACATAGACACAAAACAAAATTAAAATTCATATTACCTTTACAATCTCTCAAACTCCATGAAACCACAATTTCTGAATCAACCCTGAAACAAATGAAGAGAAAAACAATTAGAGCGAGAAGAGAAGTTTATTAATGGGGCTGAATTTCAAATCGTAACCACCTGAAATAAATTGAATATTAATGGGTTTCTTAATTTCAAATCACAACCATCTAAAACAAATTGAGTGCGTGTGTGTGTGTGTGTGTCTGGGCATGTGTGTGTGTATGCGAGTGGGGGGTGAGGGACATTACCTGTAGGCGGAGGGGGAGAGGGAGAAGATGAGTATGAGGGATAACAACTACATCAAATCGATAGGTTTCAGTCTGTATATATTTACAAAGAACTGAACTCATTCGAAAACAACTATATGAAATCGCATGCAAATCATATAATTATACCAACAAATAAAAATTAAATCAAAACCTGAGAAAATTTGTATAGAATTAAAAATCATGGGATGAACGCAACCATTAAGATGGAAAAAATCCAATTGAAATGGAAACTATTTTAGACTACCTCATAGTACGAACACATCCAATTCAGATGGAATACTTGATGTGGGATCAGAAATCTTTGATTTCTTTCACAACCGTTCAATGCTTGAATGTGACCAATTAGATGGGGTCAACCGACTAAGGTCAAGTTACACCTTATGTGCTAATTCTCATTCACGTTTTCATCTTTCATCCAAAATGCGGCCAGAAATCGAAGGAAAATCCTGTTGCAATAGAATAATTACAAAGTAAAAAAAAAGAGAATCCAACTTTAATAATGATAAATCACATGCCGAAAGTGCACATTTTTTAGAATTAATAACGTGCAAAACTACATGTTTATATGTATACAACATTACTAATTATTCAAGTTGGCAATGTTAAAGAGAAGTAGTATTGTAAACACTAACAATATCAATACCAAATACAATACCTCATTAAATTGGATGTAATGAGAAATAGTGGTGTTAAAAAGCACTCTTTATTTTGTCACTACCACTATAATACCCTATTCAGCTATCAAATACCCTATTCAGCTATGTAAAAACAAAAATTGAGAAACAAAAAAATTGAGAACCAATATATTGAAACAAAAAATATAAAATACCAGTTATTATACATGAAAAAATCTCTGAATAAAAAAAATAAACAGCAAAACATAAAGAGAAATTTGACTTGCAAATGGAGAGTGTATACCTTATTAGAAGAAATAAAACCCCAAAAACAAAATCATGGAGTTTCAATAAAACCATAGAAAGTGTAGACCTACAAAAAAAACTAATTAGATCTGGAAAATACTTAAACAAAAAATTTGTCAAAAAATATTGAAAATCCCTAGAAATCATACCATACTATCATATCTATAAAAGAAATAAACCAAACCCTTAATATCATTACATTGTGTGACGAATCAAAGGTCAAGATCTTCAAATCTGTAGTTTCTGTGCATGTGTGCGTGTATAAGAGGGCTGGAAGGAGAGGAAGAGGTAGATGATGGTGTGTGGTTGTGTGTGTGCGAGAGAGTAAGAAGAAGATTACCTGAGGGCGGTGGCCTGGAAGGAGGAGGGCGGCGACCTGGAAAGGGGAGGGGGAGGGCGGCAGCTTGGGAAGGGAAGGGGGAGGGCGGCAGGTCAGCGGGGGAGGTCGGTGGAGGGCGGCCATGGAGGGCGACGGCGGGTATGGTTAGGGTTAGGAGGCTTTGTGTTGAAAGGGGAAGAGAGAAGAAATGAGAGAGATGAAAGTGAATGAGCGGGGCAGGGTTTGGGATTCAAAGGTGTTTTCTCTCATTTGCCATGTCACGATTGGTAAATGGTGACATGGCACGATCTGAAACCCTTAGATCGTCCCCAAAAACTCAATCCCCACCGTTAATTTGTTGTCACTATTCAAACACCCATCCCCACCGTTATATATATATATATATATATCAGTCCTACTCTTGTACGGACTAGTCCGCATTTTAAGAATCATTAATTTTTTATCCAATTTCTCAACGACCAAACAAACGGCCACAAATTTCTAACAAAAAAAAACTGAAAATAGTTTCAATGACTCCACCCAGTGTTGTCATCTCCAAATGACACCAATGACTCCAAATCATGAAATGACACCAATTCTTCTTCATTATGCTGATAAACATGAAAAATAACACAATATTACATTCCAAAAGCAGTCCAAAATATTTGGATACTTGAATTCAATCCAATAATTATACATAGATGTTGAAATTTCTAATAAAAAAAATAGAAAACAGTTCCAATAACCCGACCCAGTGTTTTATCTCCAAATGACACCAATGACTCCAAATCATGAAATGACACCAATTCTTCATTATGGTGACAAACCTGAAACATAACATTACTGTTATAAACAGTAAATAGAATGCAAGTTAATAGCAATGAAAAACTAAAAGTAAGAGTAATTACAGATATCCCCGCCTCTATACCGCCTCCAAACTGCATCTCTCAATTTATTTATTTTTTATAAGTTTCTTATTCATTTGTTTTTTTATTAGTTTCTTATTCTTTTGTTTTTAACAATTGTGTACATCACCTTAAATTTAATTATTCTATTAATATATAAAAAAAAATTTATGAAAATTAAACTATTTTTTATTAAAATTTAAATCAAAAAAATATTTTTTCATAAATAAAAAAAACTATGTTTACGAATAAAAAAAAGCTATAAGACAATTCTTTTTCCTCATTGTGATCAATAAATACATCAAAGATTCCCTGATTAAAGAACATCTAGTGATAAAAACACAAATCCAAAGACCAATTAATTGAAAATAAAAAGAAAAAAATCTCCCATTTTTCAGTCAAAATCGAACAATAGCCGTTAAAAATAAATACGAATATAAGAACTCACATACTTATATCTGGTGTCCTCATATGAGTTTCTCAGATGCGAAATGTGAAGAACCTCATCAGCTTCCACTAAAAACAAATGCATGTTGCAAATTAACTTTTTACCCACTGAATTGCTCTTGCCTTTTGGTATTGACTTGGTGCCTTAATTGGTCAACTCCTTAGCAAAACCTTACCACAATTATACATGAATACGGGTAGGGATCTCATATATTTCGAACAAAATAGAACTTGTGATATTAATTAATAGGATTGGATCCTCTCCATTTTCTTTTTGTTTCATTTTTTCCACTTCCATTTCGTCATCAATCGAAGATGTCCAATTTGAGGCTTGTTGTGTCCTCGTCTGACACACCTTGGGATTTGGGTCCGGTGATGAAGGTGTTGTACTTGTTGAGGTTGTCGGAGTTTTTTTCGTCGGCACATTGGATGAGAATAATAAGCACTACACCAAAATGGATAAATTGGCACCCTTCCAGTGGCTAGCCTTGTCATGGTCAATGACCGTGACAAAAAAACACGCATTTTTTATCACGATCAATGATCCTGACAAGTCCATGACAAGGTATTATCACGGTCAATGACCGTGACAAGACCGTGACAAGTACAGTTTACTTTTTGTTAATTACGTTGTAATTTTTTAATTTACTTATTTTACTAATCATGTGCTTTTTGCCATTTCAGGCAAAGCTTAAGGAAGTGCATGAGTCGCAGTCTGATGCCGACAAGTCATCTTTGTCCACATACGCACTCAGCCAAGTGCTTGGTTCTGATTGCAAGGGGAGGACAAGGAGGGTGAGCTCGCGGGTGGCCAAATCTAGGATCATCGGATTGGAGACGAGCGACACCGGGTTGGCTTGAACGGTGGACCCGCATGACGCAAAGTTTTCCCGTTTGGAGGTGACGGTCCAAGATATGTTCTCATTCATGAAGTGTTCGTTGGGCGACAGAAAACGCAAGGGGAAAGGGAAGGAGAAGGTGGGGGGGAGAAGGTGCGGGAGGACGAGGTGCAAGTTGACGAGGATGTGGACCTCGCTGCTTCATTGCCGACACGTGCAGACTTTGATGATCCACTTACCTATTTGGCTCCCTTCGACCGACCGATGTCGACACTTGGTTGACCGAGCGTGTTTATACTGGACATATTTGATGGCCAGCGGATAGGGCGGGGGTTGAGGGACCCGAATATCATCATGGGTGGACTAGTTCATGGACGTGAGCTTCAAGACATCGAGTCCAAGGTGCTCGTCATGCATGTGATACCCGAGAAGGAGAACTCCCCATTGTGGTTGCGCGAACAATGCGGCACGATGTATATCAGTGGGTGTGTCAATTCGTATATCGTGTGGCCTACTCACCTCCTCGGATTTAACCTTACACAAGACATGTAGTGACATTATTTGAATTAAATTGTATTGTTTTTAAGTTGGTACATTTGAATTGTTTTTAAGTTGGTACATTTGAATTATATTTGGATTATATCGTGATGCATATTGTCTCTATTTTGAATGTATATTTGCAATATCTCTATTTTATTTGGATATATAATGTTTGAGAAGGTACAACGTTGCTATAACAGGTACATATATATTGCTGGGCGGGGGCAGTGGCAGTGGTCATACTGTCCAGCAGATTTTTTTTCAATTCTGCCCAGAATTGTCACGGCCATTGATCGGGATAATTTTTTTATTAAATATCACGGTCTTGCCACGGTTATAAATCGTGACAAAACCTGTCACGGTCAGGGGTCGTGACATGACCGTGACAATTCTAAAGAGATTGTCACGGTCCATGATCGTGACAAAAAAAGTTGTCTCACCCAGAATTGTCACGGTCATTGACCTTGACAAGTTCAACTTGTCAAGGTCAATGACCGTGACAATTCGGCAGATTTGGTGTAGTGAAAAGTGTCTGAGTTTTGAGATGAGGTGATGTAAGATATAAGTAAATAGATCACAAAAATATATTACTCTTGGAATGAGGGATATGAGGGATCAAACCCACTAAACTACCAGCCATCCAAAAATTGATGAGAAGAAGAAAATAACAGACGAAATAAATAGTACACGGGGTAAGAAGATATGAATTTAAACGGGGAAGAGGAAACGTAGGAGGCGAGAAAATCAGAGCCGAACAGTTGGAGGAAATAACTTTAATATTTTGGGAGAGTTGAATAATAGACAATCACGGAAAAGAGGTCCACGTGGACACTCTAAAGAAAGAGGACTTTTAAATCTTGTATAGCATTTAGAGTATATAAAGATTATAATCTGTAGTTATGGAGACGAGACACTTATGTATTTTTTTAAGGGAGATTTTATATCCATCCCATATTTTATCTACCAACCTCGAAAGAATAGATGAGATAGTTTAATTAAACCGCCCCACTTGTTTTTTTAAACATTACATAACTCAGTTAAAGAAATTTAACCTTCCAACACTAACACGTAGCTACATGCAAAGAGAAATCTGCTTGATTGTTCTGTAGGTTGCTTGATAATTGGGGGGTCCGAACGATTGCACGTGGCTGACTGGATTAGTCGGGTTCCCTACAAGGTAATATATATGTCGCCGCTATAACCGTTATATATATATATATATATATATATAGAGAGAGAGAGAGAGAGAGACAGGCTCCTGTGCACACTAAGTTTGCACACTAAGTTTGCACATTACCTTTTAAAAGTGTGCAAACTTAGTGCTGGCGCACACCAATTTTTTTATGTGATATTTAAACATTTCAACGGTCTCACATAAAAAAAATCAGCTCAAAAAAACTTTTTTTGCTATTTTTAAAAAATCGGTCAAACTTTCGCAGTTTTTAAAGGGCTTAAAAACTGCGAAAGTTTGACCGATTTTTTAAAAATAGCAAAAAAAGTTTTTTTGAGCTGATTTTTTTTATATGGGTTCCTTGAAATGTTTAAATATCACACAAAAAAAATCAACTCAAAAATATTTTTTTTACTATATATAAAAGGTAATGTGCAAACTTAGTGTGCAAACTTAGTGTGCACAGGAGCCTGCCTCTATATATATATATATATATATATATATATATATATATATATATATATATAAGTTGACCTAAAAAGCAAACTTTACGCACAAAAAAGGAATTACAGAAGCAAGATTCTTTACGCACAAAAAAGGAATTACAGAAGCAAGTGCATGGAAAGGCGGTGGTAATTATTTTTTTGGCAAGTTAATAATATAAAAATAAAATTTGTAATTAGTATACTAGTTTAGCGAGTTACTTAAAATTCACCCTATCACGTGATAAATATTGCATTTACAGTTTTATCAATGTCCACAAATTTATTGCAGGGCCCGGGATTCTCATGGTAGGGAGTTTTCCATTTTAGTTACTTGTCAATATTTTTTTTTTGTTTTAGTCTATTTACATATTTTTTGGATACTAAGTTATCTCACCCGTTAATTTATACCTTACAAGTTAGGGTATACACAAACTTAAAACATGTATGTCACAAAAAATTATACATTATAAAATTTCACACACAAATTTTAATTTTTTTTGAAGAAATTAAAAAAAAAGTTGTATACATTTCTGAAAATTGGGTATAAATTAAGGGAGAGGGACCTTAATACTTAAAATATATGTCAGTGGGCTATAGCTAGAAAAATTATCAACGAGAGAATTAAGCTATAAAACTGCAGAAAATTTATCGTGTAGACCTTTTAAAGCTGAAAGAGCCGAATTCAACTTATCTATGTATTTTTTTTTTCAAAATTTTAAAAAACAATTTCGTAGTTACAAATTTTTAAATATTAATGAAGGATAGTTTGTTTAATGTACGTCTTTGATCTTTGAACAATATTACTACGTTTAGATACATAGGTCCCACCATCCATGATTGTTCAAAATCTCTATCTCGGAATCTTTCTCATGAAAGAAGTAAAGAAGAATTTTGTATAACAATATCTAACACATTTTTATTAATAAAGAAAGAAGCAGAAGCTTATTACAATCAATGTAACAGTCCATATAAGTTCACAAAATGATCAACAAAAACTTTGTTAGCTATCTATGTTACTTCACCCCATTTATTTTTTTTCCAACGTAAAGAAATTTAGCTTTCTAGCATCTAAGATTATCTCCGGGAGAAACACCAAGTTGATTACAATATTGTGTGTAGTACTCAACACGGGCCGTAACAGTATTAGGGTTTGCACCATCGCATTCAAGTTGACCGTTAATGGCGCGGATGGTGGGCCCAAATCCTTGGCCCGAAGTGATGATAGAGTGAACGTTGTCCATCCAATACCACAATGCGGTTCTAAATGATATGATTGGGTTCGTGGCCACGATTTCTGGGTTGTTTAGCCCGTCAAATCCAATGCTATTTCCAGCTGGGCCGTAGTTAAAATTCCATGAAAGTTGAATTGGGCCGCGGCCATAATAACCCCTGTTGGGTGCGCATGGATATTGCGTGTTGGTTTCGTCACAATAATCTCTGGAAGCACCATTTATCTCTTCGATATAGCAAAAATCTGCAAAAACAAACATAAATTTTACATTTGTTTCAACATTTAATATGCATAAAATTGTAGCAAACACCCTTCAGAATTAATTTTGTTCCTTAATTGTGTAAGCTTTTTTATTCTATTTCGACTTCAAGCGGCATCGAGCCTGTAGTGATGAGTTCCTTATCAATCGAAATTTATGCCGCAAAATAAATGACTTGAATAAAAGACATTTAAAAGATTTCATAAAAGTTTATTGATTTTCATTTCAAATGACTTAATTTTCATGTTTCTTGTGTTAAACAATTTTATCTTCGTGTGTATCAAAGAAAGTGAACTCAATATTATAAAACTGAATGTTGTGGACTATTTTTGTTTTGTCAGTTCAAAACCAAAAATTTATTAGTCTACTGTTTTTCAAAACTCTATTATCCCATAAGTGACAATACACACACACACACACACATATATATATATATATATATATATATATATATATATATATATATATTGAACAGAGAGAGCAAGGTGCAAGAATTGTTAAACACAAACATATATATTAAAATCTTACGTCCAGTCTCGTGCGTGACATGTCCAAAGAAAGCCGCGATTTCACGCCTAGAATCTTCCTCTGATCCAACCCTCCCGAATTGTTGGTAAAAACCGACAGCTTCAAGAAATGTCGCTCGCGTGAAAAATCCCCTCCCGGCGCAATTCTCAGCTGCCTGATTAATAATCCCATTGAAAAATGCATCCGTAACAATATTTGCTACAGAAGCATTATTTTGTGGCGGGGGCGCAAAACAAGGTCCGGCCTGGCACCCTGCCCCACAATAGTCAATGTCACTACCACAATAACCGAACCGGCTACAACACAAGTCAGCGGCACATCCACAGTTCTGCCCAACAACGAGAGCCGGTAGAGCTCCCGCCAAAACTCCGGCAAGGATTATGATAGTTAGCAAGCTACTGTTTTTTCTAGTGGAGGATAACATTTTGATAGAAGGAGATGTTGATAGAGGAAAACAATATTTGCTGTGTTAAAATAATGTTGAAAGTGTTAGATATTTATAGTGCTGGAATGGAAGAATAGGTCAAGTTAACTGTACAAATTGTGTAAAGTGTGTGTATTGTTTTATAATGGGTCTACTTTGACTATTGGTATGTGGATACGCTGACTTTATAATTTCAATAGTGGCATGCTAATATCACTTTCTAGATTAATAAAACTATGCATGGTAGGGACATTCCTTCAATTTCCAGCCACTATGCAAGTTTTGTTATTTTTTAAAGGGTAATTATACTTTCCCCCCTGAACGTAATCAATAGTTTGACATCAATTCATAAACTATATTTTTTAACAAACCCTCCCAACTTTTAAATTGACGCTTTTTACCCCCAAACAACTAATGGGTTAACTTAGTTAACTGAAATTTGCATGATCATTGCATGTGTGGATCAAAACAATCAAAATATAAATGACGGCGAAAAATATAATTATACATAAAAAAACTATAAGATGTAAATATTTGGGGGTAAAGAGAGTCATTTTAACAAGTTGGCAGAGTTTAATGTCAAAAAATGAAGTTCATCAGGTGAACTGAAACTAAGGGCAAATTGCAAATGCCAAAGTGTAACTGCCCCTTACGTAAAAATATCGCCATACAAAGAGGTTACTTATATAATATGTCCCCATACTTTCTATTAACTTTGATAAGAAATGGAATATTTAGTTTATTATTTATTATGTTATTTAGATGTTTCTCAAAAACTTCTATTAAGATATAAACAAATTTTTCATTGGGAATATATGTACATGCTACTAATATACCAGCTTGTGAAATAATTGTATAAACTTACCAATCGTCCATTAATCATAAGAAGAAATATATATTGAAAAAGTAGAGAATGGATATTTTGACTTTATAACTTATTTTATATATCAAGAGAACAACTTATACTACTTATTTAACTTAGATAGATGATAATTTTTTTTCATAATTTTGGACCTATACACAAATGAGTCATTTGAACTCTTCAATGTGAGATAAATAGGAGAAATGTTGTATCAGAGCCCCTTGGTTATTTGATAAAATTCGAATGACAAAAAGTCGCATTAATTTTTTTTTTTATTAAAAATGAAGTCTACTTTTCTGGTAGCGTAAAGTATGAAGTTGGAAGCTATATACTCAATAGTTACTGCGACTGCGTTTGTGCCTTGTCCTTCTTGATGATGAGAATCAATATCGCCTCGAGGGCATCTAGATTAATAATTATAATTATACAATTTTAAGAAATACGTTTACTATCTCAAATATGTGTAATTATATTATATCTTAAAAGAAGTAATGTTATATTGAAATAGTTTGACTAAATAAATCTTAATATTTTGGAATGAATTAAATCCTAATTATTAAGGTGCATATAAAACGATTTTCAATTATTACTCCCATATTGAATATATCAATATTTTTTTATCAAGCTGTCCATTCTGTAACCATTCATCATGCCATTGTACTATCCCTAATGTTAGAATAAAAATTTCTTTAAATTTGGAGATATTCGACAATAGTTGATAACTTGTGTTTGATGTAACAAGAAACCTCTTGTGTAAGTCACCATCGGGTGTTTAGGCACTAATATGGGTGTTCGCGGTACGGTAAAAATTCGTACCGTACCGTTTCGTACCACAAATTAGTGGTAATGGTTTACATTTTTTATATACCGAAACCGAAACTACCAAAACCAAAATTACCGAATTTTTTGTGGTTGATTTTGGTTTTTATATTTTAAAAACCGATTTACCGGCTTTACCGCACCGAAATGAAATACCGAAATACCGTACCATATATTACCGCATATTGCCATATGGTATATTACCGATATACCGTATCAAATTTAATACATATTACCATACCAATATTGAGTAAATATTGTATTTAAAATAAGAGATATATCAATTTAATCAAGACCATTCATTTTAAAACACATCTCATCCACTCATTTTTTTTAGTATAAAACATGTGAAACCCTACCCACTTTCCATTTTAAGCCCTTCTCACTACAATATCAGCCGACATCAAGGGATCCAACTATCCGGCCATAGGCAACCATCAACACCGGTGATTTCGTAACCTTTTATACCTATTTCGGCTCCCCCCCACCACATTCAAAGCTCTTTCTTCCAGTAACTTCATATGTTGTTTACTAAGTTACTGTTGATGTTCATATGTTGATGTTTACTAAGTTACTAACTTCATATGTTGATGTTTATTGTTGATGTTCATATGTTCTTTCTTCCAGTAAACATATGTTGTTTACAAAGTTACTAAGTTACTAAGTTCCAGTAACTTCATATGCCGATAACTTCATATGTTGATGATGTTCATATGGTTACTAATATGGTGTTTACTATGTTACTAATATGGTAATTTCATATGTTTCCGTTATTTCATATGCTCAAATCATACCACAATTTTTTTTTTTATTACAAAACAGTGTTGGCTTCACCCATATTCACAAGGTTGGTGACCCATTCTGATGTTTATTTTCGTATGATTTGGGCATTTGATGTTTACTAAGTTATATATCAGTATGGTGTTTACCACAATAGATATAGGAAAACTATATATGTACCGGACACTTTTACCGGAGTATTACCGGATCAACTTTTTTCTTTTTTTTTTCAGTTTCTATTATTTTATTTTTAACAAATGAAATAAAAACAGTTTTTTATATATATAAAAAAAACAGTTTTCCTATTGATATAAAAAAAAATTAGAATAGATTTTTTAAAAGTTCGACTTAAAAAACTAATATAATAAGAAATTATTTTTTATATTATTTTTAACTCATTTAATGTCTCAAACACCCATTTACCTAATGTCTCAAACACCCATTTAACTCATTTAACTCATTTTAAAGGTCCGCGCCAGCGGCACCCCTTATTTTTAAATCATTTTTTGTATTTCTTAAAATTGTTTAAAAATGTAAGAAAACAACTTTTTATTTATTTATATTAAACTAATTTTTATTTTTTGAAACAATTTTTTTCACAAAGTTTTAACAAACACAAAGAAAGGAAGGAAAAAAAAAGGCATCCGGTAAATTTTTCCGGTATGTGTATCACCACTCATAGATATATCAGTATTTACCATTATTCATATGATAACTTAATAAAAAAAAATAAGACATAGTCCCTCAAAAATAGATATATCAGTAATTAGAGTTAACCCGTTAAAAATAAAAAAAAATAACTTAATCCATTGTTTTAATGCCATAATAAGATATCGCCCCCATATACCGAAGACGACAAACCTTGTTAAAAAATCTTTGCAATATAAAAAATGTGTAATATTAAAATACATCTTTTTACTTTGTAGGTTTGAGTTCTTTGATGACAATGGTATTGAAAGGAAATATTTGCAAGCTCCTAGGCAATTCAAAGGTGAACGGGAAGAAAAAGTGGTACACAGAGTTTAATGATGAGTATCGCAATGATACCTTTTTAAAGAATTACTATAAACATAAAGAACAAGGACAACTTGAGTGTCTCTTTTGTAAGAAATGCTTTCCAGAAGTCGAAAATCTATATAAGCTTAGGGCACACAAAAGTAATTGTTCAACGTGGTTGAATGCAAAGTTACGGTCGGTAAACCAAAAAAAATATGACTTGCACCAGCTTGATAGGATGACTGTCAAAGACCTTTACCCAGTAGAGCATGAAGACTATGTTGCAATGCTTGAGAGGTGGACAAGGGGCCTTCTTGACAGCTAGATGCCTTTTGTCTATTTGTTATAGGGATGGTGGTGGCCTAACTTTTGTTATAGGGATGCATATATCGTATATCTGACATTGTCATGTTCTCTCTTTTGTTATAATATTAGTAAGAAATATATTATTCTGGACTTTAACTTTGCCTCTTTTGTTGTATCTCTTACCAAGCCCTCTTGAAATGTATTACAGTTGAAATGGGAAATATTATGCACGATATTTTTGGTTATTGTTGTATCTCGTACAATATTATGTTATTGTTATAATGTTAGATTATGATATTGTTATGTCATAATAAATTGTACTAATGTTCGTTATGTTGGTATTGTTAATTCATAGATGTCGGGGATGGATGAAAACACTACTAATAATGCAACTATGAGCAGCAAGCCCTCTTGCACTGAAGTGAGTCAAAAACTCCCCAAAAAAGGTACAAAACAAATAAAAAATCAAGGTAGTTCTGAAGTTTGGACTCATATGAATAGACATATGCTAGATGGAATTTTTATCGGCACTTGTGATTGTGTGTATTGTGGTGCAAAATTTAATTGCCCTTCTAGAAGTGGGACTACTTTATTGTGGAATCATCTTAAAAGAAAATGTAAAAAATTTCCTCAAAATGAAGTTAATGAAAAACAAAGTCTATTGACGTTTTTGGGTCAATAACCTTCTAATTGGACGTTCGACCAAGCATTATGTCGCAAGGTTCTTGCAAAAATGATTATTCTTTGTGAACTTCCTTTTAGTTTCGTTGAAAAGATTGGTTTTAGGATGTTTTGTAGAGAGTTGAATCCTAAATTTCATGTAGTTTCTAGATCCACCGTCACTAAAGATTGTTGGCTTATATATCTTCAAGAAGGTGAGATTTTGAAAGAATATTTTAAGAAATCCTCTGCACGAGTATCCCTCACAACCGATTTGTGGACTTCTATCCAAAATTTAGGGTATATGTGCCTCACGGCTCACTTTTTTGACAAGGATTGGAAGCTACAAAAAAGAATAATTAGTTTTCGTGTCTTACCACACCCTCACAAGGGTGAGGCTATTGCAAAGGCCATCGAGACATGCTTGTTAGAGTGGGATTTAGACAAGTTGACTACCATTACGCTTGATAATGCAAAAAATAATGACAAGTGTGTTGAGGATTTGAAAAAAAGATTTAATAAAAGAGGCGGTTTGCTGATGTTAGGGGAGTTTTTTCATGTGAGATGTTTTTCACATATCATTAATCTTGTTGTGAGGGATGGCATTGTTGAAATGAAAGATATTGTTAAACGTCTTCGTAGAAGTGTTAAATATGTGAGAAGTTCTCCTTCAAGGTTGCAAATGTTCAAAAAATGTGCATTGGAAGAAAGAATAACATCAAAGAAGAGTGTATGCCTTGACGTTAAAACTAGGTGGAATTCAACCTACCTTATGATAGGTGCGGCCATGTAATATCAAAAGGCATTTGAACGTCTAGATGAACAAGATTTAAGCTACAATGTGGAAGTTAGTGCCAATGGGGTGGGTATGATAACAGAAAGTGATTGGAAAAAGTTAAAGGCATTGCACACGTTTTTAGAAGATTTCTTTCTTCTTACAAAACGTATCTCAGGTTCTCATTACATCACTTCTAATTCTTATTTTGATGAAGTAAGTTCAACTAAAGAGCTTATTTTAGATTATATGGATAGTGATGATCCCTTTTTTTCGTGATATGGCTTGCAAAATGAATGAAAAATTTGACAAGTATTGTGAGATTTCGTCGATAAACTTAATTCTAGTCGTTGCACTCATTTTAGATCCCCGCCATAAATTGCAATTTGTTGAGTATTGGTACGCTGAATTTTATGCCAAAGATCGCACACTTCCACATATGGAAAAAGAAGATAAATTATTTGATTTTCTTGATAATTTGAAAAAGGTGATGTTGGAATTATATTATCATTACAAAATTCAATATGATAATTTTGTGGATCTTGACGAAAATATGAGTACCGTTGGAGATGAGGATGTCGGGGCCAATCGAGTTAGGAATGTTGAAAAGCGTGCCTTGAAAAAAAAGGAGTTTTCTAAGTATTTGAAGCGGAAGGAAAATGTGGAAGTGATGAATGATTTGGATAGGTATCTACAAGATGGTGTAGAGTGTCTTGATGATTCTAGTTTTGATGTCTTAACATGGTGGAAATGAAAAGTTCCATCTTATCGTTCCCTCGCAATGATGGCACGTGACATATTAGCTATTCCCTTAACATCGGTCGCTTCCGAGTGTCATTTAGTACAAGTAAAAGAGTACTTGATCAATTTCGAAGCTCTTTGACACCAAGAACTGTGGAGTGTTTAGTATGTGCTCAAGATTGGTTAAAAAGTTCTCCAAACATCGATATTGAAGATTCATATGAGAGGCTTGAGGAGATTGAGGAATGTAAGTTTATATATATTTGTTTTCACTTCATATATATACTTGTTTTAATTTGCTTCATTAATATAAAAATATTAATTACTTTTCTGTTTTTTTGTAGGTGTTATTAATGAGTTTGCTAACATGAAGATTCAAGCAACTTGAGATGAATGAGGTATGACAATTCATAACCATGTAGCATTTGGTATAGATTATATTGCACTACATTGGAAATACAAAGATTGGTGCCTGCTAACTGTTATGAAATGTAGCATTTGGTATAGATTATATTGCACTACATTGGAAATAAAAAGATTGGAAATGTAGTATAATCTGCTAACACTCTATTCAAATGTAGTATAACTGTTATGAAATGTAGTATAATTGTTATGAAATGTAGCACATATTTTTTAGTGCAATAAATACAGAGATTGGAAATGTAGTATAATCTGTTAACAGTTATGAAATTTC
The DNA here is from genome assembly GCA_949130495.1 of Sambucus nigra. Classification (NCBI taxonomy): domain Eukaryota; kingdom Viridiplantae; phylum Streptophyta; class Magnoliopsida; order Dipsacales; family Adoxaceae; genus Sambucus; species Sambucus nigra. Next base: position 640,210,349 of record OX422215.1, read on the forward strand.
AATCTCTGTATAATCTGCTAACAGATGCTAACACGTGACACAACTAATTAAAACTTCTGAGATGCTAACAGATTTTTGTGTTAGCTAACAGATGCTAATAGATGCTAATTAATAGTCTATTTAGCAGTGCAGAATCTTGATCGTGTATTTGGAGCCTAATTTTGGAGTTTTGTATAAAATTATTGTTGTAGGGCTTAGGATTATAGGTTGTGGAAAAGATGAGTTTGTTTTGGCCCGTGGAACTGATGCTCTGTGGATTTCTTCTGGTTTTGCAGTTCCCATTAAACAAGAGGATTTTGAGCAAATATCTGAGACATGTTCTGCTAAAAATATATGAGACATATGAGTCTTGTATAAGATACAATATTATGTAGTTAAGTCTTATTACTATGTCAAAAAAACCATATGCAGCAAAATGTAGCAATTGCCAACTGTAATGAAATTGGGCAACAACTATGGAATGTGTAATTGGGCTGATCAGATGCACTGATCAAATGCAATTTCATGTACTGATCAGATGAAATTTTTATATACAATCTCTGTATAATTGTGCAACAGTTATGAAATGTAGCAATTGCCAACTGTTATGAAATTTCCAACTGTTATGAAATGTAGCAATTGCCAACTGTTATGATCAAATGCAATTGTCAACTGTTATGATCAAATGCAATTAGGCAACAGTTATAACCAATAGTTATAACTGTTGTAACTATTGTAATAACTATTGGTTATAACTATTGTAATAACTAATTGCTTTATCATGCTTTCTATAGTATTTGAAAGAACCTCATGCTTTCTTTGTCAATATGGAACTAATTAATTGAACTCTCATGATTGCTATAGTATTTGGCAGCTGCTTATTATGTGAAAGCAAAGCATGAGTGGTGTGTTACCTTTTCTTTATTTTGGGGTATAATGCTTATATGTAGTTTTTTTTATTATTAATTTATAATTGAACTCTCATGATTGCTATAGTATTTGGCAGCTGCTTATTATGTGAAAGCAAAGCATGAGTGGTGTGTTACCTTTTCTTTATTTTGGGGTATAATGCTTATATGTAGTTTTTTTATTATTATTTTAAAATAAAATTATGCAAGTGGTACAAAAAAAAATACAATTATGTACCGAGTACTACCACAATTACCGCACAGATAAATTTATCGAAATTACCGTATTTTCCAAAAAACCGATTTTACTGCAAAAAACCGATTTTACCGATGTACCGCGCGGGTTGGTTTTGGTTTATGGGTTGGTGTACCGGCCGGTAAAACTGGTAATTTTGGTTTGATGATTTCAAAGTTGGTATGGTCTATTTACCGACCAAACCGATCGAAAACCAGCCCTAGGCACTAAAGTAGATCTCCATTCTTTTGTAGCAATCCGTTGATCCAAATTTTTGGGTCTGTTTTGATTTTTTCAATCCGAATCAGTTATTAATTGATTACATTTTCATTAATTAAAACGATAAAAAGAGATGTGATTGTTCAAACAGTCACATCCTTTCGTGGAAAAAGTCAACAGCCACCAACTTGCACTCCTTTAGCCCCTATATAATGGATCATATGAAATCCATTTTAAACATCGAAAAATCCACCCAAATTTCTTACTCTTGTCTTTGCTCCCTTCATCATACTTGAGAGAAATTTATAATTGTTGGTTCGTGGGACTGTTATACTGAAGTGCTTCCTGCAATATTCGGTGACTATTTCATCCTGGGAGGGCCATTAAATTTGTCGTTAGCATCGTAGCGGGGGCATATTCTGTATTGAGGAGAGATAGTTAAAACTTTCGACTCGATCAAATTTCTTCACGTGATTTTTCAATCACGAACTGTATGTTCTTTGCTTTCTTTATACTTACTATAATTCTGATTACTTAGTTAATTTTAATTATTGTTTATTTATTTAGTGAAAATAATTTTCTTAACTCGTAAAAACAGCAATCTTAAGATAGAATAATATTTTTTCTTGTTCTTTCTCACTAAATAAATAGTTGTTCAAATATGCATTTTTTTAGACAATAATTTATTTTGGTAATTTTTTTAACCTATTTTAATACATACAAAATGTTTTTACGCTGTCTATTTTCGTATATAATCTTATTTCTGTAATTTCAAAATTTCTTTACATTTGATAAATTTGTTTTGTATTATTTTATAACAGAATAATGGCTATTGAATCCTTTGAAAATGTGATGTCCGTTCCTCAAACTGATGTGTTGGTTAGTGTTCCTACTATTGTTGCTCCTCATTTATCCCATAGAGAAAAACCCTAAAAAGTTTAATAGTACTAATTTCAGACATAGGCAACAAAAGATGTTGTTCTATTTAACTACTATTAATCTCGCAAGGTTTATCAATGAGGAGGCTCCCGTGCTTAATGAAAATGAAACGGATAAAAAAACTTTGCTAGTTGTAGAAGTATGGAAGCATTCGGATTTTATTTGCAAAAACTATATCCTTGACAAATTAAAAAATACACTTAATATTGTGTATAGTCCAGTTGAAATCGCTAAATTGTTATGGTAATCATTGGATAAAAAATATAAATCGAGGATTCCGGCATGAAAAAATTTATGATCGGTATATTTCTCGAGTATAAAATGGTAGATTCAAAGACAGCCATAATTCAAGTCCAAGAGCTTCAATTAATTTTTCATGAAATAATTTCTAGAAATATGGTCGTACGTGAAAATTTTCAAGTTGTTGCCGTAATTTAAAATTACCCCCATCTTGGATGGATTTCAAAATTAAATGAAAATAAATGAGACTTGAAGATTTAATTGTTTGGTTAAGAATTGAAGATGATAACCGTAAATTTGAAAAGAAAAACAGTAACCATGCTATGTCGACAAAAGCAAATATTGTTGAGGACAAAAAAGTCAATAAAAAGAGGAAGCACAAAAATGAAGGCACAAGTCAACAAGGAAGTACTAAGAAGTTCAAAGAAAAATATTTTAATAGCAACAAAGAAGGTCATATGGCCAAGGATTTTCGTAAGTCAAAAAAGCAAGAGAACTTCAAGAAGAAAGCACCATAAGCTAACATGACAAAAGTTAATGCACTGTCTGATGATGTTTCCAACGTACCTCTCTCAGCAGTTGTACCTGAAGTAAATTTGGTAGGAAACATCAAAGGAGGGTGGGTTGATACCGTCTCTACACACCATGCGTGTTCCGATAAAAGAATTTTCACAACCTACTAACCAATTGCAAATGGAGAATAACTATTCATGAGAAACTTCTCCACCGCGAAGGTTGAAAATTAAGGCAAACTCGTGTTGAAAATCACTTCAGGGAAGCCTCTCGCACTCAACGATATATTGCATGTACTCGACATTAGGAAAAACCAGTATTCTAAAAGGCGCACCTAGGCTCCGCTTGAGCTTGGAAAAAACGCCATGCCTTGAGATTTTTACGCCTTATTCTTGGTAAAAGGCTTAAGGCGCATTTTTTAAAAATAAAAACGCTTTAGTGAAACGATATCGCCTTTTAAAGACTTTAAAAAAAATAGGAAAAATATCTCATTCAAAACAATCAAGAGACAAATGATATCCCAAACCTCTCTACCTCTCATACAAAAAATGCACGTTTTTTTCCTTAGTATTTTAGTTTGCATATATTCACACATATTTTAAGGTATGTACAATTTTAGCATTTTTAGTAGCCTTGTTGTAGTTAAAAACATTAAAATATATTAAAAAGGCCTTGACGCTTTGAAAGTACCCAATATGTGTTTTTTAAACAAAACCAAATTTCTTCGAACATTATCCAACTTTTAATTATGCACTAAACCAAGTTGTGAAAACCCAATTCTTACTTTAAACCAATTTTATCTTGATTAATCCTAAACATGCATATAGTGATTAAAGTAAGTAAAGTAAAGTAAAGAATACTCCCAACGCCGGATGTACGAGGAAAAAACCCAAAACGGGAAAACAACCTCAGACGGCCCAAGCCAGACAATCACTATGAACAATGGTTTTACAAAGATAGATTAGCCTTACTCAATGACTCGATCCTCACGGGTCTTGACGCTCCTTGTGATCTTCAATCGTTCTTTAATAGTGCCCACGCAGAAATTCTATCTTCCACGATACTTGTCCACAACACTCGACTCCACGAATGTCTCGGTGTCAACCGATTGGCTTTGATTCGTATACGACGTAGAACAAGAAGTCCTTCTCTTTTCTTTACCGTAAAACCCTTATATTCAATGATAGAACAAACAAACTTGGTGCAACAAGATCACGTAAGCATATAAGAATGATAACTCGAATCTTTTCAAACTCTAAGGATGTGTTTATGGTTTGTAAACCTTAGAAAACATGTGCAAACACGTACTGAAATGTAAACTATTTTTCTCAGATGCACACTTATGAAACTCTGATAAAAACACGCTTTAAATAAGATTTAAATTCCTCCTCGAAAACCATGTCGCTTAAACGATAATGCCACGTCGTTCGCGCGACATAGACATCTCGTTCAAACGAGAGCTTATGTCGTTTGAACGACAGGGCGAAAGTATAACTTTTTGACTTACTGAATAAAACGTCTCTTTTAAAAGAGATCCAAATTAGTCAAACTCTATTTCAAGTGTATCAGAATAAAACGTAGTGTAAACACTTAAAACACTTTTAAAAATATTTAAAAATATTTTTCTTTATAAAAATACATCCTTATCTTTTATAAAAACAATTTCGAGCATCATTAATTATACGCATTCATACCTGAGTAATCTCGGAATGTAATTAACTTTGAAGACGATTAAACTTGCACCAATTAAACTTCAGCATGATTAATTCTTTGAAGCTTTACCGCAACGTTTTCAATTTTCTCCAATCACTACACCAAAAACAGGAATCTGGCACGGTTTAAAACTGTGCCAGATCAAATCTGGCACGGTTTTGAACTGTGTCAGAATCAGGTGTTCCAAAATGGTCATTTTTTTCTGGCACGGTTTAAAAGTGTGTCAGATTTGACCAAACAGGAACACTTCTGGCACACTTTTAAACCGTGCCAGAATTTGATGTTTTTGGCACAGTTTTGAACTGTGCGAGATTGAGTACATTCTGATAAACTTTTGGCACAGTTCAAAACCGTGACAAAATTTGATGCACTTTTGGCATGGTTTTGAACTGTGTCAAATTTTTGGATAAAAGAAAAAAAATATTTGAAAATAAAAAAATTCACAAATTGCAAATCTTGCACGTTGTTGATAAACTAATGTACATACAAACTGCAAAATATTACAAGTCTTTAGTAGTTCATAGACCAAAAAAAAATTGGGCAAAATTTTCTCTATTTTCTGGACATTATAAAACCTTCTAATATAAAACATGCGTAATATAAAGCCCGCACAACCACACAATATAACAATAAACTTACAAAAGCCCGCACGACCATAAAAGTTAACAATAAAACTATAAAAGCCCACACGGACATAACACAAAAAAAAAAGAATCATGAATATTAACGACATTAAATAAATAAACCCCTTGTTGTAAACCATTGACTTCTCCGTGTGTTCCACATGAATAAATGCTAACGATAAAATGTTATCCTGAAAAAAAAAATAGGATACAAAAAAGAGACGAAAAGTAACCAAGTAATTTATAAAAAAAAAGCTCACTCAAGCTAAAAAATTACATATAAGAGTTGCAATTATTATTATATTCTAAAATTGAAAACCTTACGCAAGCTATTACCACCTGATCAGTTCCTACGAGTTACATTAGTCTCGTGTGAGGTGTTAGTGCTTCTTACGGGAACGTTTGGGGGCTGGTTTGGGTTTTCACCCTTCAACGGCTTGTTTCCAAACCTAATCTATATATTTTCGAATTATAGTCATATTATCAAACCAATAGGCCCGTGACTACGCAGTTAGTTCCTACGAGTTACATTGGTCCCGTGCGAGGTGTTAGTGACTTTTACGGGGCCGTTTGGGGGTTGATTTGCCCTTTAACGGCTTGTTTTTAAGCATAATATAGATATTTTCAAATTATCGTCATATTCTCAAACCGGGATACTCGTGACTAGACGGTCAATTCTTACAAGTTACATTGGTCTCGTGAGAGGTGTTTGTGCCTCTTACGGGACCGTTTGGGGGCTGGTTTGGGGTTTCACCCTTTAACGGCTTATTTTTAAGCCTAATCTAGATATTTTCAATCATCATCATATTCTCAAACCGAAAGACCCGTGACTACACGATCAGTTCCTACAAGTTACATTGGTCCCGTAGGTGGTGTCCGTGCCTCTTACGGGGCCGTTTAGGGGCTGGTTTGGGTTTTCACCCTTTAACGGCTTGTTTTTAAGCCTAATCTAAATATTTTCAAATTATCATCATATTCTCAAACGGGGAGACCCGTGACTACACGTTTAGTTCCTATAAGTTACATTGGTCCCGGGCGAGGTGTCCGTGCCTCTTACGAGGCCGTTTGGGGGTTGGTTTGGGTTTTCACCCTTTGACGGCTCGTTTTTAAGCCTAATATATATATTTTTAAATTATCATCATATTCTCAAACTGGAAGAACCATGACTACACGATCAATTTATACAAGTTACATTGGTCCCATATGAGGAGTTCGTGCCTCTTACGGGACCGTTTGGGGTCTGGTTTGGGTTTCACCCTTTAACGGCTTATTTTTAAGCATAATCTAGATATTTTCAAATTATCATCATATTCTCAAACCGAAATAACCGTGACTACACGATCAGTTCCTACAAGTTACATTGGTCCCGTATGAGGTGTTCGGGCCTCTTAGGGGGCGTTTGGGGACTGGTTTGGGTTTTCACCCTTTAACGGCTTGTATTGAAGCCTAATCTAGATATTTTTAAATTATCGTCACATTCTCAAATCGGGAGACCCGTGACTAAATGATCAGTTCCTACAAGTTACATTGGTCTCCCGTGCAAGGTGTTCGTGCCTCTTACGGGGCCGTTTGGGGGTTGGTTTGAGTTTTCACCCTTTAATGGCTTGTTTTTAAACCTAATCTAGATATTTTCAAATTATCATCATATTCTCAAACCGGGAGACCCGTGACTATAGGGTCAGTCCTATAAGTTACATTGGTCCCGTGCGAGGTGTTCGTGCCTCTTATGGGGCCGTTTGGGGGCTGGTTTGGGTTTTCACCCTTTAACGTCTTATTTTTAAGTCTAATCTAGATATTTTCAAATTATCGTCGTATTATCAAACCGGTAGACCCGTGACTACACGATCAGTTCCTACAAGTTACATTGGTCTCGTGCGAGGTGTCCGTGCCTCTTACGAGGTCGTTTGAGGGTTGGTTTGGGTTTTCACCCTTTAACGGCTTGTATTTAAGCCTAATCTAGATATTTTCAAATTATCATCACATTCCCAAATCGGGAGACCCGTGACTACACGATCAGTTCCTATAAGTTACATTAGTCTCCCGTGCGAGGTGTTCGTGCCTCTTACGGGGCCGTTTGAGGGTTGGTTTGGGTTTTCACCCTTTAACGGCTTGTTTTTAAACCTAATCTAGATATTTTCAAATTATTATCATATTCTCAAATCGGGAGACCTGTGACTACACGGTTAGTTCCTATAAGTTGCATTGGTCCCGTGCGAGGTGTCCGTGCCTCTTAAGGGACCGTTTAGGGGCTGGTTTAGGTTTTCACCCTTCAACGGCTTATTTTTAAGCCTAATCTACATATTTTCAAATTATCATCATATTCTCAAACCGAAAGACCCATGACTACACGGTCAGTTCCTACAAGTTACATTGGTCCCGTACGAAGTATTCGTACCTCTTACGGGGTTGTTTTGGGGCTGGTTTCGGTTTCCACCCTTTAATGACTTGTTTTTAAGCTTAATCTAGATATTTTCAGATTACCATCATATTCTCAAAACGGGAGACCCGTGACTACACGGTCATATATACACATCCACGATGAAGATACAATTTCATCTTAGGTGATGAGATATTTTTCTCCCTCTTACTCAAGTGATTTAATGTATAATCTTTCCAGCACGACAACAACAGGTGGTTATAAATCCATTACAGATACAATTCAGAAGTGTCAAATTAAAAGTGATATAAATGTCTTGTTCAGGTATCTATAAAGATGAATAAAATAACATAATCACAAAAATAACAAAACTTAAGCAAAATTACCCGAGCGAGGATGATATCCAAACACATTTACCCCACTTAAACTATCCACGAACTCTTATTTTAAATACTTTAACAGTACTAAAGGAAAGGATAAAAAACACACCAATCATCTCACAAACACTTGCCAACTAATTGAAAAAAAAAATAGGTTGAATAACGAATTGGAAAAAAACATAGAAATTTCAAATTTATCTGCTTGAAACTTCCTGTCTGTGCGATACAATCGGTGGTTTGGGGCGAGTAGGGCAGGGGGATGCGGCAGAAGGAGGAGCTAGAGCAGAGATGGTTTGGGGCGAGCAGTGGAGGGGAGGGAAGGAGGAGGGGAAAGGTGCTGTCATGCGTGCCGGGATGTATACCTAAGTATGAAATGTGAGAGAAAGTGACTAAGAAATGTGAGAGAAAGTGAAAGAAACCTTATATATACTTGAGGTTTCTTTCACTGCCTAACAGAAATATGTAAAACAATATATATAATCATAAAAATAAATAAGTTAGGTTACAAAACTATGGATTAAAACACCAATATATGTGATTTAGAGTAAAAACATATTATTCTTGCCTCGTGGATGGTTTGAAACGGTGAACGTGATAGTGCAAGGTTGACACTATAAATGACTAAACAGTTGAAGATTAAAAAAATTAAGTAGATCTAGAAGCAAGACCATACCGTTCAACAACACGGAATGATTTTGCCGCTCAATAAATCCTGTTCCATCCAAATCATAAAGCATAAATGAAAAATAGAACATGTCCATTTGTGGAGCATTTGGGTGGAAAACATGGAGTGATCTAACAAAGTCCGTAACAGAACAGTTGATTTCCCAAATATTTCCACAATCAATATACGACATCCCGATTAGAATACACATATAGAAATATTCAAATCAGGGTACTCTTGATATAAAAAAAAATAATACACAATATAAATGATCCACAATAAAAACGCACCTATAAACATCAGGGTCTAATGCTCATAACTATCAACAAATGATCCATAATATAAATGCAAAAGCCTAAGCCCGTTCCTCAATTTAAATTTAATTAAACTGCACAACAGGGTTCAAATCCAAAGCCTCTTTGGAAGCCAAAGCATGCAAAAACATATATAAGTAATCAATCATGTCGTTTCTTTAAAATTAGGAATACAAAACATGTAGGAAATGTCAATATGGTCACACCAAATCTGAAAAAGAAATGGCACCAAGCTAATGAAATTACAATATGGCAGCAAGCTAATTAAATTACGATATGGCAGCAAGCAAACTAAATGTTATAACTAATATGGAAGTCTGTCATATTAGTAAAAAAGGAATACGTGTGTGTTTTACTGAAGCAAAGCATGAAAAGTTATCAGGTCAAATAAAGATATTTATTGTCTCCCACCTGCTACTGCTCTGTTCAGTCCATTTGGCCAGATGATCTGTTATACTGCTGGAACACTCATAGATCGATGGTTTGGATTGGATTGGAACAACCTTATTCAAATCGACCTCTCCAATTGCTTTAGCATCGAAATTTTTATTAAAGAACTTTTAGTATTTATACCCAACATTAAGAACTTGTGTATCTCATACAGTACAATATGACAAAAACAAAATACAATATACCTGATGCAAGAATATGAAGGCTAAATCTTCTTCGAAGAGGCCAATCTATACAAAAGAAGGTGTCACCCTGTGTTAGTGAGGTATCTCACCGCCAACATACTAGATTACCTCGCAGTGATTTAATAACATGGAAACAAGGATTCCATAGGGAGGAAAATATACCTTCAAAAAAGTTATCCAATCAGCAGTGGTACGTATAGAACTTGGGGAGTTGAATTTCTTCCACAAATAAAAGTTGAAGTTTTACAAAAATTAGACTATAAGGAAAAACAACTGTGAAACAAAATAATTACGAACTTGATGAAAAAAAGAAAAGAAAATGATTCAAATGAATTACAACGCGATCCTCGGATCCTACCAGCACTGACATTTTCCCATGTCCACTGAAGAAGCAAGTTTTATACGTGAAACTTGATTTTTCTTTGTTAAATCAGGCAACCCCCTTCGTTTTCTTAGAGCCTTGAGGTATAGTACTTGTACAGAAGCAAACCTGTTGCCTTAAGGTACAAACACATATCCCTGGCCCCCTCTTATCCCTCTTCAACAACCATTCCCTCTACCTAAGCCAGTTCCTGTTATGGACATTCCCCTTCTCTTGAACTGAAAACATATCTCTCAATCACAAGATGTCCAAAACAATGATACGACACATGCACATTTAACATTAACTTATATTACAAAGAGTGAAATAGAAATCCAACAGGATTTTAAGCAAAGAGTGATAACAGTTCATTTCCATTACATCAAGTTAAAATCCAAACAAGCGATTAACTGGTCAAAAATCGGAATACTATACCTCATCAAGAATCATGTAATCCCATAGGATCTCATCCTCACTTTTATCGTCAAAGAAGTACTGATCTGCACGTAAATATTTTACATTGTTCCGAACAATATCGTAAGTTGTAAAAAGTATACCTCCGCGCTACAGGGGACAGGGAAAATGAAAACTAATATCAAGTTTTACCATATCATATTTGAAAATATATTAAGTATTGCTAGATCAAAATTACCATTTTTTAAGTGATTTCATACAATATGAAAACTACAAAATATGCACACATGACACCGTTGCAAACCTCCATAAGAATATCATCAAACTTTGGGCAGGACCCAAGTTAAAATGTAGTGAAACCTTACAATCGTGTAGAAATCAAGTATGTTTTGAATTTGAAATCCATAAACTATATATGTTTCTACATTGACAAATTTTGACTCAAACTCTAAAACCTTAATGTGGGTTAAGCATTTCACACATATATAATATTATATTCCACAAAAGATGTAGACAAGATCATATACTTCTTGAATTTTCAAATGATTATTTTTTATGCTTATTAGAGTAAGCATTAGACAAGTTTTATTTATGAAAGTTTGCAGAGGCGGCGTCTACTTTCAATCTTAAGCTTCAAAGGTATGCCCCCTTTTTTTATTTATCCATTCATATGTTAACGAAAACTAAATAATAACATATCCATTCATATGTTAACTCATTTAGGTGGTTATGCAAATTGAATATATATATAAAAAAATGTGCAATTTGCGATCATTAAAAGTTGTGACCATCATCTCACTCGCTCGTTAAATGGTCATTTCTCTCGTAAGACTTGGTGGAGATTAACTTCATGGTGAGGAGATCATCCCCACCAAACTTTATCAAAAAACTCATGCATTAAGTGGCCGAGAGGAAGATTGAATATATTATATTCTGACAAATCTCCAACTTCAATTGCTAATCGAGCAGGATTTTCATAGACTTGAGCCAAATGACCATCATAAATACAAGATATTCAAAAAAGCGTAAGGAATCTGATTTTTTTTCCCAATAATAATATCATTAGTTCTTCTACAATACTTGATGACAGAACTTACAAAACTATGGCAGCATTTCAAATGGGAAAATAGTAAGAACGACAATGTAAAATAAATAACACACAAAAGTGCTATTAGGAATGAAAGATATACCTTTGCTATCAGCTCATTGCGTATACACTGTGCAGTAAGATCTTGGCGAATAGATTTTAACTCACCTGCAAGAGTTAAATAATTCATTTGTTTTTACTTCATTTTAATTCAAAAAATTCCTCTTAAGGGTAATTTTGATGTTGGCCACCATTGTTATTTGAGATTATTCACATGTCAAACTCAAGACTACCATTTGTCTAATGAGATTGAGGGTAAAAAAAATCTTTATGTAGGTACATGATAAAAATTCATAAAGATCTTAAAAATAGTACAAGACTATTTTCAACCTCGACGTCATATTATGTTAAACGCTGGACCCCAACCATATAATACCATAACAAATAGACCCAAATAGTAAAAAAAAATTAAATAGAACGTATAAAATGTAGTGATTTGTATGAAATTCAATGAATGTTCAATGCTTTAGCCAAGACCTATAACTTCTAAAATAAAATATGAAACATTGGAACTGTGCATAATGAGGTCCTCTCGTTCGGAAAGTTTGCACAACTAAAATATAGGTCTAAAATAGGAAATAACATGACTAAACTACAGGTCCAAAGTACAAATCTCAAAAGATATAGGGAATAACAGACTAAAACTCTACAACCAAAGCCCAGCCCGAACAATTACATAAACCTGTAACAAATTCGAACCAACCTAATCCAAAATATACATCAGTTGGCTTCTTGACATACCTAAAAACAACCACATATCTGCGTTGATTGCTACCTCCATGGTATCCTTAAACACCATAGCCACCATCAACACGTCATCCACTGGTCTTTATCCAACATAATCAATGTCATTTCCTCAACAGAGACTATTATCAAATTTTTTGTATAGTTTTAATAGTTTAAAATCTACTTAATGACGAAAATCACAACTAAAATGGCAAAGAATATTGGATAAATTACAGTAAAAGTAAAACTACAAATAAAACTACCACTCAATATAAAGATTAATAGATATAGAAACAAATTAACTATAAAACATTGGTATAAATAGACATAATAACAAAAAACAAAGATATATGAAGTGAAATAAGAAAACATGTATCATACAACTCTACATTTTGTCAATAACCAAACCTTATTCCCACTCACCGACGACATGTAAAACATCACTAATGCCTTGGGCGCACACAACGATACAAAAATCCCCAAATGCCCTCCAACCTTGTGCCAATTCTCCTTAGGAGTCTGTTTCAAAAACTCAACCAACCTAGACCTAACATTCTTCCTTAAATCCATTGATTTCCCTTTACACAACTTACAAATCATCCATGATGAGTAAAATTAAATCTCCATAAAAAAAATCTAAAAAGCATTAGATCATTTAGTTACATTGAAATGAACATAACCACATCAATACACACATTGATAAAATAAAGATACAATAATTAATAAAACAAATCCATATGGGTATGTTCGATGTTATCAAACTAAACAAATTCAAGTCCCGCTAAAATTGAAGCCAATTAACTATATTATACAAAATTCATCAACAATGAAAAGAAATGCAGAAAGGATATATATGTACCTGTGAGCTCCAACAAGTCACCTACTATAAATTAAAATAAGATTTCAGAAATGGTATGGGAAATTAACACTTAAAAACAAACAAATACGGACCTTGAAAAACCCTAATTGATAAAATGTTTATTCGAGAGAGAGAGTTTTTGGTCCCAACCTTCGAAGAGAGAGAGGATGTTTAGCCAAGAGAGAGAACGTTTTTTGGTCGAGAGAGAGAGATGGGGGGAGCGGGAGATTGAAGATGAGAGAGGAGAGAGAAGGGGGAAACTAAATCTAGGCAAAAAGTTTAATATAATGATTTTTTTAAAGTATTTTATATTTTAGTCAAGTGTACTCAATTTTGGCACACTTTAAAACAGTGCCAAATTTTGGCAATGTTTTAAAGTGTGCCAGATTGTCATTAAACCGTGCCAGAATTTGGCGCAGTTTTAAACTGTGCCAGATTATTATTATCAGGGTGTGCCAAATTACTGTTTTTGGTGTAGTGAATATGTCATAGACCAAGTGGGATCGTGACAAAATAAAATCTCCCTATGACATATTACAAACACAGTTTTGTTCACGGAATTAAGTCAAGACAATACAGGGACTCAATTGGAAATTTATGTCCTTACATGCTTTTTATGCCTAAGGCCCACCTAGGCTTCTAAGGCTTAAGGCTTGGCCTCCACACCTCGGTCATGCCCCACATTTTTTAGAAGCTTGGAAAAATTAGATATCCGGTTCCGTGCTAGGCAAGAAACGGTTTAAGCTAGTCTTTTTTAGAGATAAATGTGTACTAAGGATGGAATGTATGTAGGGAAAGGATATATATGTGATAGGATGTTCAAATCGAACGTGGTGACTGTTGTACCTAAAAGTAACTATGATAATAATAATATGATATGTTATGCTTATATTCTCGAGTTTATAGATATGTGGCACAGTATATTAGGATATGTTAATTATCTTACTTTGTGAAATTAATTCACTTAGAATTAATTCCTAAATTTAGCATTAATACCAATCATAAATGTGAAACATGTGTAGCAGCTAAATTAACTAGAACGCATATCCATTCAATTAAAAGGAGTAGTGACCAATTTTTTTTTATTACTAACGGTATTTTACTGTTACTAATTCTAACAATAATTTTTCATTTCTAATTTAATTTAAGTGTTACTAGTTCGAGTTTACAAATAAAAAAAAAACTTAAATGGTGAATAAATTATTTTAACACTTTCCAAAAAAGAGAACCCCGTATACGTTTTTCCTTACTCATTTCCTCCTCTATTTTTCCCTCCAAAACAAAAGACCTAATTTCACACCCTTCCGCCATTCTTCTTCTCAATCCTCACAGAATTTCCACTACAAACAATAGGTAACCTATATCTTCTTCTAACTTTATCTTCCGTTCATCTTCTAATTTTATCTTCCGTTCAACAACAGGTAATCTCTTTCTTTATGAAGAAACAACGGAAAAACAAAGCTTCATATTACAATAGAAGATGTGTCATAGTAATTTTTATGATACATATTACAACGGAATAAATAATCTGAGATACCTTATCTCCTCACCAAAATAAATGTATCATAGTAATTTTTATGTTTTTTTTATTCGTGTACATATTCAGTTTTTTTTTCAAGATCTCTATTTTTCTTTTTAATTGACACCTAATTGATTGATTCTAATGGGGTTAGAAGGATATATTCTAAAGTGTATTATTTTGATATGTTCCTTGTTAGATTTAAAATTAATAAATCAATTAACAGTATTTATGAATAAATAATACAATACATGAACATATAAACTATTATGTAAATATAGGACCTTAATCTACATAATTACCACATGTGTCCAAAATAGAGTTGAAAAGATACCTAAGTCAACATTAGAATTGACGAGTGAAGAGGTTGTCATTGGTGCCTCCAACTCCAGCATGTTCCAACAGTTGGATCTTCTATAGCCAAAATAGTAGTCCAAAATAAACACAAAATTGAGCCTTTGGATTTCTCTCCCTTATCCTATAATTACATTATGTTGTCTTTTCATGTGTCTGAATGATAGAAATCAGTCACTTATTTATAGGCTGGGACATGACCCAAATCTCCAATAGTCACTTAATCTTAACCGTCAGTCAAGGTAGATAACCAAAACTCATTTTGACTCTTGGTATTTGGAGTACCCTTTCATTAACCAAAGTGACTCTTGGTATTAATCTAATTATGGATCATATTATATAGAATTGTAAAATAATTCTAACATTCTCCCACTTGGTCCATAATTATCATAAGGCGTGGAATAACCTTTGAGTCATCCTTAAATGGTTTTTCATAAACACCTTAATCAAACAAACCATTAATGCGGGTCATGGCGCTCACATACTAATTCAAGAGCATGATCGTTTGCATGTACCACAACAGTAATAATTCATCCAACAAGGTCTATAATCCGGTTATTTAATAATGGTCCAATAATGTCTTATATAAAAGACTATTTCTATCACATTCATCAATTCACATGCATGTAAACCCATATTGCAAGACAGAAATCGAAATGTTCAGAATATACTTTAATCGATATCAAATATAGTGTCAAAAATTAGGCACCAAATAATATACAACACTTATACTTAATTGTCTACATGCAAGACGCATATCTTAAGCATGTTTCATGAATGTCCTTTGGTGATAGCCTATTTATTAGTGAATATGTTGCATGAACACTTAAACTAATGTGTTCGACTGAAACTTGTTGTTTCTGAACTTCTTCGTTCACAAATAGGTATTGTATTCTAATGTGCCTAGGTTATTTAAAATACCTATCAGTTCTTCATAACGAAGAGTATAGCGGAATTATCATAATATTTCAGCGACTTGATAATAATGTCGGCAATTTCAAGTTCCAAAATAAATTTTTCGCAACCATAATCCATAAGTTGTAGCCCCAAAGCAAGCTACATACAATATTTAATTATTTATCACTCTGTCATATATTGGTCACTAGGCCAAAACAAATTTACTTAATCAAGAGAAAACAATTACCATAAGTGTGAGCATATAATATTTTAAGCATCTAATTACTTCATACTCTTAAACTATTTTATTTCTCTAATCTATCATTCATTATTAAGAGAAATTCAAGAAATATAAAAATTTACTCCCACTGACTTCAAGGTATATATATACTTAATCAAAATACATAAAGTATTCTTAAAATACCATTAATGGAAAACTGACATAAGTTTATATAGTGATTTCTCAACTTCTACAGTTCGTTTCTTAAACTCTCATAAATTTTCACACTAAATGTAACTCTTACTCAAAAGGATCTACTAAAGCTATAAAATTTTAATATTCAAAGATATAAGTGAAAACATTTATTTACGCCCCTTTGTCTATACGTAATAAAAACTTTGACCACCGCTTTATATCGTTGATTATCAAAATCGAATATTTTCTTACTCATCTATCAAATTCGCATTCTTGCGATAAATCTCACAATCAGTCAAAATAAAAAAACTCATTTAAGAGTTTCTCAAAACTATTCATATCCATTAACCAAAAGAAGAATTACTTTGGAAGTTAAAGGAATGACTTGAGTATTTTAACTTCTTTTATAACCACATTATGTGGTTTGATACTCTCACTAATTTTACCATTCTTTAAAGAATTTGACATTTAATATTTTTGATTTCGAAAGTAATTAATGTACCCTCTTTCGAATATATACATAATTATAAATTATGATTCTTGTAGTGTATTCTAAATCCATGCATGTACTAGACATTCACAATCATGCGGGCGTGTCCAATTGGGTAAGTAAAGTGGAATTTATATAATAAACTTTTAACCATATACATTCATTTTTGTGTGAATAAATCTTATGGTGATATCGACTTGTTGTGTTTAATTTGTTGTTTAACTATAATCTCCCACTTGGGCCTCATAAATCATTCTAAAATTATAAATCCTTAAGAGCTCAAACATGAGTATCAAGATTCATAAGTGACAAACCAAAGACAATCTAATATATTAAATCAACAAAGTAAGTCCAGATTTAAAAGAGCCATAACATCGAAAAGCTACTTTGAAGTTCAACATTATGATATAGGATCAAAATCATTTTTCTTGTATAAGTTTCATAAAAATAATTGTACAAACCACAAATGAGAATACCATAATTAAGGAATATATATTCTCATATAAACGTAAAGATGTTTTATATACTCGAGAAATTTTTTTTGAAAGGTCATTGAGGAGTTTTGTAATGATTCCAAAATAACATAAGAAAAGGAATCCAAGAATTTATCGTTTGTTTTATAATTTGTCTTGTAAGCATTCTCTTATCGATTTAGAACCATGTTTCGTAGCACTCTAGTTTTAAAACAAATTATTTCATTCATATTGAATGATCTATTATAATTCACATAATAAAGCTTAAAGTATATATGTTATATAATGGGTACTCATTTTAATCTCGAACATTATGAGATTTTACATAAACTCTATGCTGAATCCGTTTAATAATTTCTTCAAGGTTTTAAAAGAGTTTCACGCAATAATTCATTAATAGTGTGATCCTCAAGTAAAACTAAATTATAACGATTAAGCAACTTTAAGTGAAACTTAGCTTCTTTATTTCATTATAAGAAGTCAGTCTCAAGAACATTAAAGGGGAAAAATATGCAGTTTTAGAGAAATAAAGTAATATAAAATTAATGAAACAAATAGCTCACTACATTAATGCTATGAGTTGACAACATGTACATTAATAACATTTTATAAATGTGGACATTCTTTCATAATAACTTTGAATAAATATGACTTTATTGGGTACCATATTATCTAATTTAGATGAATATGCTATCTAAGATAACTTTTCATCACCTAATTGCATAATCTCTTAATATTTATTTCATTACTCAAAATAAATTTCCTTTGGGAAATTTGCTTGACGAATAAATCAAATATACCTCATTAATGTCTTCACATATATAAGCATAATAAGTTATTACTACAACTTCTATCCTTAAATTTAATATTCACAAGTATTCTTGTTGGGTCACTTTGGTGGCTACCAAACTATCCATTATATGAATATTAAATTATTTTATGGATTTTATAATAATTTCAACAATCACTAATCTTTTCAACAAATTATAAATTAAGGAAGGTTATGGAATCTTTGGAGCAACCGATACCAACCTTAATAAACAAACATATTGCCCCTTAATATTAACTTCACCATTGTAACCGAACTCTTTGGAGAAACAAAATCACAATGGGTTATTCATAATGAAATTATTAATTATTCGAACACTGAAAACTATATCCGGACTCTTTGGAGCAACGAAGACATAGTATTTGAATGTTATCACAAAATTCAGCATTTACATTTTATTATATTAGACCACTTTAGTGGAATCGTAACCCAATCGTGATATAATACTAAGATGAAAGATTTAAGGCATGACTAAATATAGTATTGCATGTTATCATAAATTTAACATCTAATGTTTATTAGACTAGACCACTTTGGTGGAATCATAATCTACTCGTGATATAAATGCTAAGAAGAAAACTTTAGGGCATGCTTTTAATATTGCTTTACGCATATTGGGCATAATAAGCATATACACATTAATCTAATATTTACAATTTTATACACTGAATAAAACTTTACGCAAATATTAGTCTCAAGGAGAAATTTAAATCATCCGAGGTTGAGTTTATGGGGGAAAAAATGTTCATTAATGTTCATTTGATAATCAAAATTTTCCTTTGGTACAATGAACAAGCTGCATCATCATTGCATCAACAGTTTAACATTCATCATTATATTTGGACTCACCGAGAGCTAAATTTATTATGGCACTTTAATGGAAATGTAATCTAATCTAATATAAATATTAATAGCAAAACCTTAACCATAACCATAATAGTCATAACACTATTTGGTATATACCAAAAATATTATGACAGCCAAATAAGATAAGACAACTGATGTATTTATTCAAACACATAAAATGGAGAAATCCATAATTTTTAATAATGGAAAATTTGAGTAATCACTATAAGAAAATTCTTTAAAAAAATAATCTTCCCAATAAGATTTTTTTTTTTTAAATTAAGAAAAAAATAAGTGTCAACTTTATTACCAAATATGACAAATTTAAGGTTTTGAGAGCTTAAATGTGCTCAAATAGTCACAACAACGTTTATTACTAAAAAAAATTGTGATTTTTCATCATTAAATCCTCTTGAATTGACATAAAAAAAATTATCAATCCCGGATAAGTCGAGAATTTTAATCTCAATTATTGCTTATTATAGGCATAAGAAAATTGTAACTGAAAATGTCTCAAAATATTCAGATTTACAGTTTTATAAAATAAGCGACTTTAAACACATAATTAAAATTGTCGCAAAAGAAAATCACAATTAGGGAACCAAAACCAATTGAATTTGGTCATAAAATTGTGGTAAACAAAATCTCATTTTCTGAATTTTTCTATTATGTGATTATATAGATGCACCAATTAATTCATTTGGTTGCATTCACACATATCCTAAATTGATTTATCCTTAATTGCGCTTAAATCTTTAATTCATAAAGTGTGCAAAATAAATTTACTTTCATAGAACATACATGCACACATATATTATGTAATGGATATAAAATTAATATCCCAGAAAAAATATTATACCCAATTCTTGATGGATAATCAGATATCCAAATATAAATGCATACACAGTAATGGAATATTTATGACTATAGATTATGACGGTTTCCTCCTAATTTAACATCATATAAATATTATGTCACAATTATTTTAAGAATTTTTGCAACCAAATAGAATATACTCTTTAATCTAATATATGCTAACATAGGGTAGGGCCCTTTGGTGGACACATATTCTATCTTTATGAAAATATTAGCACATGAGATTATTAACATGAGAAATGTCCATACAATGATTTGGAATGATATAAAGCACATAAGAACATCTAAACAATATAAAGATTACATATGTAGTGAAAAAAAATATCTCGTAAAATATTCAAAAATGAAAAAAATAGCTTTCACCACATATATGTTTAGAATTGCAAAAGAATCACTCTCCAATTCACGGAATCGAAAGTATAATTTTCGTGAGAGAGATATAAAAGTAAACGTTATTTCCAAATCAATTTTATTTTATTGGTGACACAAAAAAATGTCACTTGAAATACAAAGTTCATAATAGGCAATAAGATTTCAAGGATAAAAATATTCAAAACGTCACATAAATGAATTTAGACAGATTTAGTGACAGAAAACAAAAACGTCACATAAGATTTTCATGCATAAACATTAACAGATTCAGCGATAGAAAATAAAAACGTCGCAGTAAGTTTCACACATCAATATAAAAAGATTCAACGATAGAATATTAGTACGTCGCAAAAAGTTAACACATAACTCTTAACAGATTCAGCGACAGAAAATAAAAATGTCGCAGAAAGTATTATTCATAAATATAAGCAGATTATAAACTATCTCCAAATTAGAGTCATAAAAAAATATATAATAAAAACATCACATAAGTCTCATAATTTAGAATATAAAATCTGCTATAAAATATGAATTCCATATTTAGACACAAAGGATAATTATATGATCTAAACCATATGCTCTGATACCACATGTTAGATTTAAAATTAATAAATCAATTAATAGTTTTTATGAATCAATAATACAATACATGAACATATAAACTTTTATGTAAATATAGGACCTTAATTTACATAATTATCACATGTGTCCAAAATAGTGTTGAAAACATACCTAAGTAAACATTAGAATTGATGAGTGAATAGGTTGTCATTGGTGCCTCCAACTCCAACATGTTCCAACGGTTGGATCTTCTATAGCCAAAATAATAGTTGATAGACAGGATTTCACTGTGGCGCGAGCGTCACCTGCGCGCCGATCGTGTATTATATTCGGTTCACCAACTCTATACAAAAATCTAAACTATGACTACACTCTTTTAAGGGAGTATAGCGGCCAGTCCGAATATCGAATCCACAAAGACAAGTTGCTTGAATTTAATTGGTTTAATATTCATAAAATAAAAGATAAATAAAGGAAAAGATTATACTAGGCGAGTGTATTTAAACTAAATTAACAAATGAATAAAAACTATAGGTTGTGTCGAATATCACTCACCCGAGTTAATTAGTATAAAATAGTTACATGGATCGACGAGTTATTAAGATTGAGTCTCGTTTCGACAGTTAATTAAACCCACAGTTGTCACACCCATAAATTTGCATAAAAGTCTACTAAGATTTTGGCCTCAACAAATACCCCAAAAATTACGCACGCGAGGTCATAAATACGGAGCATACATGATATACCTCGTTAAATATCCTAGGCGTAATAACTAGGACAACCCACTCAAAATGAACACGTAAAACTCCATCACCAAAGCAAAGCAACCAAATCAACCCTAGGTGAGTTCAATCCAACACAACCTAGATTAAAATAGCCACTACACATAAATAAAAGCATTAATTAAAACAACTAATGAATTAACGTAAACAATAATTAAATTAACTACAACAAATATCTAGGCTTGAAATAAATAACAAAGCATGAAAAATAAAGGAAAACAAAGCTTAAGGAAAAAGATAAATAGTAAAGCTTACATTAATGGGTATTACCCAAAGAGAAATTGACGAAAGGGGGATCTCCACAAATAAAATCCCGAAAGTCTTCTAACCCTAATTAAAATGAATTATCTCTCCAAAGAAAAGCCCCTAACACTCTATTTATACCCCAAAACAAACCCCCAACAAAATCAAGCCAAAACACCCAAAATAAGTCAATTTTCGTTCGTATCTGATGGGCCTGGTCGACCTCATATTTGGGACCGGTCGACCGCAATTTTGGGGTTTGCCTTGGGCTGTTGACAACCCATTTTTTCACTCCGAACCAATTTTGATGCGTTGCACGGAAATGGCCATAACTCCCTCATACGGAATCGAAATGATGCGTGGTCAGAACCAACGCAAAAATAATTCAATTATCTACATGATTCTATTTTTAAACCCTCAAAATTATGCAGTATGAAATTACCAAAATGCCGTTGAAGTAGAAGAAAGTGCCAAAATCTTCCGAAAATGATCATAACTTCCTCATTCAGAGTCAGAATGACGCACGGTCAGTGGCCACGAAAAGATAACTTGATGACATACATGTTGGTAACTTCATTCCATACAAAATAGTGAGTTTGAAAATATCATATTGCCCTTGAAGTAGCTTTCGACGACGAAACTTCTCCGAAATGCAATCGAAGCTCACTTTTAGAGTTCCAGTACCTACAAAATCACAATTAACCCCCTGAAAAACGTATATATGTCCAAATACAAGGTTGTCTGATTAACGAGCTTAAATATAGACATTAAGAACATAAAAGTGCTAGAATGCATAAAGATAAAGGGAACAAATATGCAATATTCGTGATGTATCACACCCCCTAACTTAGACATTGCTAGTCCCTAGTGATGAAACAAACAAAACCAGTACACAGAAGGAAATACATAATGTATATATGCATCGAAATATAATTTCCACTTTTGTAAGGAGCACGATTGCATTTAGCATATGTAATAAGCCGTTAAAACCCTGGTTCACTCTAGTGGACGAGTGTCGTCTCGTAAGGGTTTTCAGGGATGAAACCCACAAACATCATGTGGTTTCCTCAAAATAGGCACAATCACATGCGACACACCCAACAATAGTGAAAAAATATTTCATCCACGTTATTAGCACAATGAACGAATTCAAATGAAAGTCCATATTATTAACATTATAGAATGTACCTCATAAAATTGAAACCTTAAAATGTGGGAGGGGAGCGAGCACATGCAAAGTGTGATATGGTAAAAACTTAAATAAATCGGATAATAACTAAAGCAAGCATTTATTCAATCCTCAGGGGCATTACACTCATCAAGTGAATTCACTCGAAATAGGGAGGTAACACACGGGACATGTGGGCATAAAGAGTAGATGTAAATGGAAACTAGGCCGCACACATGTCACAAATGAAGAACGCTATATAGAAAATTAAAAACTGTAATCTCAATGAAAGATACCGCGCATTAAAAGAGGCGAAATGCATTTTCACAGATTATCAAAACTATTATGACTTTTAAATTGAACTCACCGTAAGATCACATAGGACTTGTATAGGGTTGTAAGGTAGGCTAATCTAGGGTACGAAATGAAAGATAAATATATATATATATATATATATATATATATATATACGAATTCAAAGTGTTTGGAGATGAAAACTCGGGATAATGGGAAAAATGTGGGCAATTCCAAAATTGGAAAATAATTTCCAAAACAAGCATTAAATATAACAATTGGAGAGCAATCAAAGCTTATTGAACTATATACACAACATTTACAAATTTCTCTTTCCTTTTCTTTTCTTCTTTTTCTCACTCTTTCTTTTGTTTTCTTCTTTCTCTTTTTCTTCTCTTTTTCACTTATTTATTTTCATTACTTTTCCCACTCTCACATACCTGAATTGCAACCACAAGACAATAACATCATTCAATCCCAAATAACATTCCAAACAAAGGTATGTAAGGTAATAAGTACGGTATAAAACTCCAATTTGAAGTTTGTTATGGGATTTTGGGTAATGAAATGAAAGGCTAATATTTAGGCTCAAAAGGGTTGACGAGGGTAAACATATAAGGTGACGTCAAGGCTAATATGGGTTATATAACAAGGATAGCCTATGATCATTTCATAAAGTTTACGTACTACTCGAGTCAGGACAAACTTTGAAAATCATACTCAAGTAACACATTTCAAGATATAAACTCAATTAATGAACGATCAAATGAAAGAATAGTGAGATTACCAACGAATTCAACATTTTCAATGAGGAAAAAAAATGTGTATAACACTCACAAACGACGAAAGGTACAAAGCTGACTCGGTGTAAGTATATACAATGCAACAAAAGATTATCGAGTTATAAAAATCTTAAACCAAATCAATAGAACAAGAAAAATGCATGTGCTCATGGGATTAAAGTTTAATACATGAAGTTATTCATAATATCAATGATTGAGGACTGAAGTCTAATAACTTCTAAAATCGAGAACATGCATCATTGAGTTGTCTATTGGATTGGGAAATTATTAAAATTTATCATCAAAAACAAAGGCAAAATTCTCAAAAAAGGAGAAAAAAGAAAGAAAATATTTTTGAAATTTTTAAATTTTTCTAAGAAAAGCATACGTAGGAATAACATGTAATCAAATCATGGAAACTACCAATGAATGGATAGAATATCCCACACCCCTTAACTTAAAACCTGACATTGTCCTCAATGTAAATTAAGAACCGAGTTAAAGAGAAGAAAAGAGCGATATTACCAACAATGGAGCGATCTCCGTAAAGTACGAGTCCAAAGATTCTACAAACATGTTAGTACCAAAGCATAACAAAAAGAAAGAATAAATTTTTTAACTAATTACACTAGACTAAATTAAAAAGGAAAGAAAAGATAAAAAGAAAAAAAGAATAAAAAGCTAACTATATATAACCTATTATTTAGGCTTCACACTAACTGTACATTAGAAGTCTAAATAGTTGAGGGTCCACCCAAATTACAATTTGACTTTGGAGAATAACCGGTGTACCCTCACTTGAAAGTATGCCTTCCGAAAAATAATAATTTCGTTTGAGCAATGAAATGCATGTGTAAGGCAGAAGAAATGAACCATCCCCAATTAATTTTTTTGGCTGGAGGACAGGGGATTTGGATAAGGCGGGTGGAAAATACACATGGGGGCCAAGAAAAAATGAATCATCTCCCAAGTATTTTGAAATTGTAATGGGAGGGGGCGCCCAAGGACGCAAAGATGCCTTCATGGAAATTAACTCGAGAAAGTACTCCTCGTCGGTGAAATGGTTGAACGTTTTAAAGTTCGGCACCGATTGATCGATTACTTATGACGGTGTGATAATGGAGAATGAAAAGGGGGAGGAAATAAATTCAAACTCAAGAGATAAGTTATCATCACTCAAAGTTGGAATTTCGAAGGAGATAGGATCATTTTCAATGAAACTTTCTTCTTTGGGATCCAAAGACGAAATCATTTCATTGCAAATGGATACTATATACATTTCATCCTCACTTTCATTTTCTATTAAACCACGGGCAAAGTCAAGAATGGTTTGTTCCAAAGTAGGAAAAAAATCCTCATTTGGTTCAAAACATTCGTCGACTTCAAAAGTTTTGTAAGAAAAATCGTCGTCGGATACAAATAATAAATCCAATTAATGTTCCCACAAATGATTTTCTGCCCGATAATGATCTTCATACCTCTCATTCTCAAGCATGAGCAAACCCTCGTCGAAAGTCATAGGTCGAGGTGCGAATTCTTGGAAACGAGAAGTTTGAAAATTATTATTGGAACTATACTCAAACTCATTATTATAAGAATCTTGAAAGCTATTGCAATTTGTTTCAAAATTCATATTATAAAGAATTAGAGGTCCAAAATTGTTATCCTCCTCCTCCTCAAAATACACGCACTCCAAAGCCTGACTTTTACGGGGATTTTGAGAATTATCATAATGATTACCGAAAGGATTGAAATAAGATATGCTTACCCCAAAGATGGCTCGAAGTGGTGAATTCCACAAAGTGACATGCGCGCGAAAAATTCAAGCGGATCATGGTTTTCAAATGTATAAGTCCTACAAAAATGTTTGGCAAAAAATACAAATAGAAAAAATACAACGAAATAATAAATCAAATAAATTCTAAAACATCAAGTCACCGGCAACGGCGCCATTTGATAGAAAGGATTTCTCTGCGGCACGAGAGTCACCTGCGCGTCAGTCGGGTATTATATTCGGCTCACCAACTCTATATAAAAATCTAAACTATGACTACACTCTTTTATGGGAGTATAGCGGCCAGTCCGGGTATCGAATCCACAAAGACAAGTTGCTAGAATTTAATTGGTTTAATATTCCTAAAATAAAAGTGTAAAAGATAATTGCTAATAAAATAAAAGATAAATAAAGGAAAAGATTATACTAGGCGAGTGTATTTAAACTAAATTAACAAAATGAATAAAAACCATAGGTTGCGTCAAATATCCCTCACCCGAGTTAATTAGTATAAAATGGTTATATGGGTCGACGAGTTATTAAGATTGAGTCTCGTTTCGATAGTTAATTAAACCTAGAGTTGTCACACCCCTAAATTTGCATAAAAGTCTACTAAGATTTTGGAGTCAACAAATACCCCGAAAATTACGCACGCAAGGTCGTAAATACGGAGCATACATGATATACCCCGTTAAATCTCCTAGGCGTAATAACTAGGACAACCCACTCAAAATAAACACGTGAAACTCCATCACCAAAGCAAATCAACCAAATCAACCATAGGTGAGTTCAATCTAACACAACCTAGATTAAACTAGCCACCACACATAAATAAAAAAAAATTAATTAAAACAACTAATTAATTAAATCAAACAAGAATTAAATTAACTATAACAAATATCTAGGCTTGAAATAAATAACAAAGCATGAAAAATAAAGGAAAACAAAGCTTAAGGAAGAAGATGAATAGTAAAGCTTACATTATTGGGTATTACCCAAAGAGAAATGGAGGAGAGGGGAGATCCAAAAATAAAATCCCCAAAGTCTTCTAATGTCACACCCCAAACCCAAATATATTCTAATCATTTCATTTATATTATGATTAAATCATAATCTTCCGTCCATTCGAAATATAATTCATCTATCAATATTTTTCTGCATAATGTGCATAATGAACATAATATTATTCTTATACCATATTGAAATCAATATCAGAGTCATAATTAAACGAACATGCTATACTACGATTGACTATGATTAAATATTACAATCAGAAAATCAACCCATGCTAACTCAATATATAAGATGAGTGAGTGTAGTAAAACCTCAGTGTGACAATGATAAAATCCCCACGTCTAATCCCCCGATCCTTCTAATGGTGCAACTCTCAAATCGCCGATCATATGATATCATAACTGGCAGCGTACAAACCTGAAAATGTTAAAATATAAATCGTAAGCATTAAGCTTAGTGAGGTACTCCTTCCCTGAAATGAAATAACAGTTCTTTATCAGATATGTGGATATAAAATCCAAATAATCTTGCCCTGCTATGAAATAGCAATATTATATCAAATATCTAAATATAAAATCCAAACAATCCTTCCCTACAATGAAATGACAATTTTATATCAAATTTGCAGATATATAATCCCGGTAATAACAATTTTATATCAAATCAGTGGATATGAAATCCAAACAATCCCGCCCTTCTACAAAATAACAAATCCTGGAACATAAGTTCCAATAAATCCTTGTCATAAGACATATCAAATTATTGGATCTTTGTCCAATTCCAATCCTGGATCATAAGATCTAAAAAAGTTATGGATGTTTTAGTATCGAAACAAATACTGAATACCGAAGTATTCAAACCAATCTTGGATCATAAGACCCAAACAAATCCTGGATATTTTAATATCCAAACAAATCCTGAATACCGAAGTATTCAAACCAATCCTGGATCATAAGACCCAAACAAATCCTGAAAATTTTAATATCCAAACAAATCCTGAATATCGAAGTATTCAAACCAATCCTGGATCATAAGACCCAAAAAAATCCTAGATATTTTAATATCCAAACAAATCCTGAATACCGAAGTATTCAAACAAATCCGCTCTTAAAGCTATATCCATATTTATATATGAAACAAATCATAAGTACACTCACCTTGGAGATTTAATCAGGCTTTTCCCTTGCCTTTATCCGATATTTGTTTTGTCGATTATTCTTATCTTCATATCATTCTTACAATATTAGTACCATCATAAGAATATTAACAATTCAAAGAATAACTTGAAAATAACACAACTCATAAGCATCATATGATTCTATTTAAATCATTCATCATAAATGAAGTTCCATCAAAACTCATGTTAATATATTTGTCATATTCAAGTCATAGACCAAACATATATTCATTTATTCTTTGTAATTCAATCCTTATCATATTAATATTCCAATTCAAAAGACGGCACATCATTTCAAATTTCCTAGAGCAAGATAGGCCCATTTCTTTACTATATAGCAAATCTTCCCTATAGGCTCTTTTATCGTTCATTCAACTTCCAAGAATTTTCATAATTTTTCTACATAATAAATTTCGATGATATTTCACACAACATCAATAAACATATTAAAAAATACAAAATTAAAGTTTCATAATTTTTAAGGTTCATTTTCTATGTCAAGCAAAACATCGAACACATGGCATGCATACTTTCACCCTTGGGGTAGATTTTATACCCGAACTTCAAACTCTCACCAAAGATTTATTTCTTGGTATTTTCATATAATTTTCGTATACGTTACACATATATGAGTCTATTTTCATTTAAAATTAGAATAAATCAATTCCAGTAAGTATACAAAAAGATATGGAAGGTTGAATAAGCAAGGTTACTAAACGAAGCAATTTTGAGGGTTTGTACATTCAACTTAACTTAAACTTACATCTAACCATACATATACATAAAGGGCTGAAAGTTTAGTAAAAAAAATGATGATTTATATCATCTAAATTAGTAATATATGAAAAACAACAATATTAGGGGATAGTATTACCTTCTGGACTTTTACGTAATTTCCACGGATTTTTCTTCAAATTTTCTCCTCACTTTCTTCCTAAACTTTCCAATTATCTCTTCCTCTCAAGCCAAACTCTTTAATGGATGAGTTATGCTGAAGGGGGGGATTATTTCAAGACTTTAAAGTCGATCAAAACCAACCTCCTTCTTTAACCAATCAAAATTCACTATTTGTTTGCCTAATAAGACGAAATATCATTTAACGAATGGACAAATTTGTCCATGCTTCGTAATTCTAGCATAACTTATCGTTCGGACCTCCGTTTAACACACCGTTTACCGTGTTAGAAACCTAAATCATATATCTACAACTATATAGTTTTCTCCTCAAGTCAATTGTTATGTTATAAAGGTCAAAACTTGTCTTAAACATGAACATTCCTACCAAAAACTTCAAAATTTTATATTTGTAACTAATTCAATATTTCATTCTTTATGATGGTAGGGTTAGACTAAACATAATTACTTAACATTATATATACTAATAATATATTATCCATATCACATAAGCTAAGTATGATTTAAGCATAATTAATCATAATTATATTCGGGTTGTCACATCTAACCCTAATTAAAATGAATTATCTCTCCAAAGAAAAGCCCCTAACACTCTATTTATAGCCCAAAATAAACCCCCAAAAAAATCAAGCCAAAACACCCAAAATAAGTCAATTTTTGTCCATATCTAATGGGCCCAGTCAACCTCATGTTTGGGACCGTTCGACCGCAGTTTTGGGGTTTGCCTTGGGCTGTTGACAACCCCCTTTTCCTCTCCGAGCCAATTTTGACGCGTTGCACGAAAATGGCGATAACTCTCTCATACGGAATTGAACTGATGTGTGGTTGGAACCGACGCGAAGCTAATTCAATTCTATACACGATTTGGTTTTTAGACCCTCCAAATTATGATGTATGAAATTTAAAAAATTCCCTTGAAGTAGAAGAAAATACTAAAACTTTTAGAAATGGCCATAACTTCCTCATTCGGAGTCAGAATGATGCACGATCAGTGGCCACAAAAAGAAAATTTGATGATCTACATGTTGGTAACTTTATTTCATACAAAATAGTGAGTTTGAAAAGATAATATTGCCCTTGAAGTAGCTTTCGACGACGGAACTTCTCCGAAATGCAACCGAACCTCACTTTTAGCGTTCCAATACCTACAAAGCACAATTAACCCCTGTAAAACATATATATGTCCAAATATGAGGTTGTATGATTAATGAGCATAAATATAGATATTAAGAATGTAAAAGTGCTTGAATGCGTAAAGATAAAGGGCATAAATATACGATATTCGTGATGTATCAGTAGTCAAAAATAAACACAAAATTGAGTCTTTAGATTTCTCTCGTTTATCCTATAATTACATTATGTTGTATTTTTATGTGTCTGAATGATGGAAATCAGTCACTTATTTATAGGAAGGGACAGGACCCAGATCTCCAACACTCACTTAATCTTAACCGTCCATCAAGGTAGATAACCAAAACTCATTTTGACTCTTGGTATTTTGAGTACCCTTTCATTAACCAAAGTGACTCTTGAAATTAATCTAATTATGGATCATATTATGTAGAATTATGAAATAATTCTAACATGCCTTTCTTTAGGTTTATTCTATATGTGAATTGAATCGTGGATATAGTAAAATTTTGCATACTACGTGTTTGTGAAAATGCTTAGCCCAAACTACTCCAACTTTTGAGTTTCTTGAACAGATAAGAATGTCTTTATTAAAGTTTGTCCATATTAGCTATTAAAGTCCCTCTTATTGTAGTTCCATATCACTCCTCTTTAATGGTGGCGATTACGGACAGAGGAGATCCCATGCGGTCGAGGATGGAGCTGAGTTTGTTATTGAGTTCACATGAGTTTTCTTTGATAAAGACAAAGATGAAAAGGACAAAGGTGCATTCCGTGATGATTTTATGTTATTTGAATCATATTACATTATTAGGTTCTCATTATAATTTCAACAAATCATTCAATTTAAATTTTTTTGTTTTTTATTCATGTGGTTAATTTTCAGGGAGGTGCAAAGAAGGTTGTCATATTTCCTCCAAGAAAGGATACTCCCATGTTTATTGTTGGCATGAATGAGAAAGAATACAAGTTAGATATTGACATTATTTTTAATGCTAGTTGCACTTCCAACTGTCTCGCGCCTTTGGAAAAGGTAAATTTTATACCCCATGAGCTGCCACACGCATCCCATATATTCAGATTCGTGTATTTAAAGACAATTAGCAAAACATCATAGAAATAAGAGTATTCCATATAATGTGGGTTTCCCTCTTTAAAACCAATTGGTCTTAGGTGAGATGGTGGCTTGAGATCCAACTAGACTTATAAATAAGAATGATTTCATTAATATCATGTAATGTGGAAATATCACTCAACTAACTATTTCACCTTAGGCTTTTCTCCGTTTATCTCCTATGAAATTTAGTCGCACTGTATCATGACCATGATAATTTATAATTTATCACCCATTTATGTTTTAGCATCCACATTTTCACTAAATACATTTTTATATTGCTCATATCTGCTGAATATTTACATAAACTATGACGTGTCTAGCAGGCCTGACATAGAACATCTTAGTCAACTTTACAAATACACGTCCATCATATAATTTACGAAGTATCACCCTACTTGTAGGGGTGTGCAGAAAAACTGACCAAATCGAAAAAATCGAACTGGACCGAAATATTTCGGGCCGGGTTTTTTTAAGGGTCGGTTCGGTTAGTTTTGGTTTGGTCAGACATAAAACCGAGGGTATTGGTTCGGTTTTCGGTTTTGGCATTAAAAAATTTGGTTTGAACCGAACCAATTCATATTTGTTTAATTTTATAATTATTTTTATATGATATAACTATAACACACACGCACGGTTTGATACACTCATTTTGTTAACACACACACACACACACACACACACACACACTTCATTTCTAAACTCAAAAAACCCTAGCAGCCGCATTTCATTTCTCTCCAACCTCTCTCTTATCGTCCTCTCTCTACTCTCACGATTTCCATTAGCAACTAACCACAAGCTTTTCTACCTCAACCAACCTGTTCAGTGTGGTCCCCCGTGTTCCGCCGTCCAAATAAAGTTAGGCCCTATTGAAATTGTTGTGTTTAATTGAAATTGTTGCGTTGAAAATTGTTGTGTTTAGGCCCTATAATAAATAACCTGTGTTTAGTTGAAAATGAAGTTAGGCCCTATTGAAATTGCTGTGTTAAATTGTTCAGACAGTTGTTCAGTTGTTTAGTTCTGTGTTTCAATTAGTACCTATTGAAATTGGTGTGTTGTTCCAATTTGATTATGATATGTTTACATCTTCTTGTGGGTGAAATTGCTGGGTTTTCTTCTTATGTTGACTGATTTTTCCATATTTTTTTAGATTGGATGTTATATCAGAGTAGTTTTTATATACGTGTTTTTTTAGTTTGGATCTAAATACATTATAATTTTTTTTTATTTCACTATTAACACACTGATATTTTAGTTCCCATAAATGTGTGTGATTTTTTTATGATTTAAATACATGTTTATTATGCCTTAAGAATTAAGATACATTTTAGTTAACTGATTTTTCTATTTTTCTTTTAGGTAGAAATATGGATTCAGTTGTGGATGTTAAAAACCCAAGGTCTAGAAAAGCATAATGTAACAATCCAGATTTTTTTAAATGGAAAATTTTAAATTAATTTTGGAAATTGGAGAAAAAACAAATTTTGGATTTTATAAATTTTATAATTTAAAATGTTGATTTTTATATTTAAAAAATAAATTTTCAAACGAAATTGGAATCGGAATTAAAATAGAGTTTTAATTGAATTTTTATTATATAGAAGAGTTCTCAAAACATAAAACTCTCCAAGAGTCCTTAAAACATAAAACTCTTTAGCAAACAAAATATTTAAAAATATTGGATGATCCTATCGAGCTGAATTTTTTTGGACAGCTTCCTCTCGTCTTCAAATAATTCTTCGCCAAATTTCACCCAATTCCAACGGTCCGATCGTCCGAAATAATTTTTTTAGTGTTTGTATCTGATTAGAACTCTTTTCTTAATCAAACTCTTAATCATTTATATATAAAAAAATTCGTGGCTTGGCTTTTCAAATTACGTTTTCTCAAACTTTTCAACCAGAAGACCTCTCCAAAATTACTCCTTTTCATCTACAAACAATAGCCCCAAACTTATTCAAGATTTCAACATTAGATTAGAAGGCTTATTTGGTTTTTCCTCGAGTTTAGGCTAGAACGAGATTTGATTATTTACGCGAGAAGAACGTGATGGTGTGCTTAGATTTAGAGGCTGATTAGTATGTGATGATTTTAAGGTATGGGGTTTTACACATTATGCTCCTTAATCTCGCGATTGTTATTCCTTTTGTTTTCTTGTGATTATTGAGTCATATTTGAATTGCTAAATTCAATTGGAATCTGAAAATTATTGTTGGAATCTAACTTTGATTCATGTGGTATTATTATTTGTGTTGGGCATGTTGTCATGAGATTTTAATATGGCACGGAGTTTGGGCACCCGCTAATATTCTTTTTTCCGAATATGCTTAAGAATGTATAGGCGCGGTATGGTGGTGAGGCATGGTGACCCAGTTAATGTGTTGTTGAGAAATTATATTGATAAAATGCTTATACGATTCGCATTTGATTTGGATATTCGTACTCGTATTGTTACGCTTTATTCACCGCTAATATTTGTTGAGCATCTTTCTTGTTGTATTATGTATTTCCCCATATTTTCTTTTAGTTGGCAGGTTAGCGCGGATTTGAGCGCTATGGACCAATTGGGATGATTTTTAGCGTGGGTTATTTTGGGAAGAATATTCGAGAATAAAATGAGAATATTTGTATTTATTTTGATGTTTAGAGCATTTTATTTCGAGATATATAGTTATATTATTTCTAGAGACTATTGGTTGTATTTAATTTAAAGATTGAGATTAGTGATTTTTTTTTAATTATATTGTGGGTTTTAGATGCTCTATACATTGTTATTTGTGGATTTAGTTTAGTTTTATCGTAATAGCACGCCGCGTTCTCTTTTTGGGTGCGCGGGGTGTTACACAAAAGTAAAGGTTAAAAATGATTCTCCAAAAAAGGTAAATGCTTCTAAATGAAATGCTTGGTGTTGGAATCATTTTACCATCGTAAAAGACTTGAAAAAACCTAGGGCTGTGTGCAATTATTGTGGGGCGACCCATGGTTGTGATTCTAAAAATAATGGATCTCGCAATTTGATTAATCATATTAATAATCAATGTAAGGTTTACCAATATAAGAATGAGGATAAAAAGCAAAAAATATTATCTTTTGAACAAAAAAAAGAGGAGGGGAGTAGCAATCTTGTGGCTATTAATTTCACCGTTGAAGGTTGTAGAAAACGTATTGCCGAAATGATTATAATCGATGAGTTGTCTTTTAAATTTGTGCAGGGTGAGGGATTTAGAAGGTTAATGAACTACATTCAACTTACAATGGCTAAACTCCCTTCTCGAACAACGGTTGCACGAGATTGTCTTAATATCTATATGGAAGAGAAAAAATCCCTTAAAAGTGCATTAAGTGGTCAAAGAATTTGTATTACTACGGATACATGGACCTCAATCCAAAACATCAATTACATGTGTTTAACCGCACACTTTATTGATAAAGATTGGAACTTGCACAAAAGGATTCTTAATTTTTGTCAACTTGAGAGTCATAAGGGTGATGCAATAGGGAAGGATGTTAAGGATTGCTTACTTGATTGGGGTATAGAGAGCATTTGCACCGTCACCGTTGACAATGCAAGTTCCAACAATGGTACTATTCAATACTTGAAAAAAAAGACGAAAAGTAAGAAAAGTTCCATTTTGGAACATGAATATATACATGTAAGATGTTGTGCGCACATCCTAAATCTTATTGTGTGTGATGGTTTAAAGGAATTAGATGATTCAATTGTCAAGGTGCGTAATGTGGTTAGGTATGTGAAATCATCTCCATTCTGATTGTCAAAATTCAAATTATGTGTTGAAAAGGAGAAAATTAAAAGTAAAAGTTTAGTGTGCTTAGATGTCCCAAATAGGTGGAACGCCACTTATATGATGTTAGAAGCGGCGGAGAAGTTCGAAAAAGCATTTGAGAGAATGGAGGATGATGATGATCATTACAAAGATTATTTTAGAAATGAGGAGGAAGATGAAGAGAGAGGGAGAGCACGAGTTGGAAGGGTGATATTGGGTCCTCCCGAAAGTGTTGATTGGGTGAAAGTTAGGATACTAGTAAAGTTTCTTAAGATGTTTTACAATGCCACTATGCGATTTTTCGGCTCTTTGCATGTCACGTCAAATGCATTTTTTCATGAACTCGTTTTGATACAAAGTAAGTTGGTTCAAATGAGTAAAAGTGATGATTATTTTCTATCGACGATGGCGACAAATATGAGGGCTAAATTTGAAAAGTATTGGAATATTGAGAAAGTGATTTTTTTTTTGTTTGTCGTAATTGTCCTCGATCCTCTCTATAAGTTATTATATGTCAAGATTTATTTTGAACAATTATTTGACATTGATGTGGCAAAATATATGTCACGGAAGGTGGAAGATATGTTGCATTCTTTGTACGGGTGGTATGATAAGTCAAACGCGCCCAAATAAAGTGATTCGTCTTCATAAAAATCAGGCATGTCAACGAGGGGTGTAGATGGGGTTAATGATGAGGATGAGGATGGTCGTGCTTTTTTGGCGTCTCAATTCAAGAGACATTTGGAGGAGGAAGATACCTTTTTATAGCTCAATATTGCCTTAAATGGTGGAGGCCCTCATTTGCATGCAAAATTGGATTTGAACTTCAACCACCCCGATTAGTCTTCGTGATGCAATGGATGAGATTGAGGAATATGAGAAACTTGATTCGGGTAATTTTTATATTTCAAAAGTATTTTTTCTTATTTAAATATATTTGATACTTCAAAGTTGAGATGCTAATATTTTATTGTTTTATTTTTCAGAGTTATTGGGATGCCAAGACAAAGAAAAAGACATTGAAGGTTGATGTTTGGATTGGATGCTTGTTTTAGGATGCTTGGGACTTTTTGAGACATTTACATTTTACATTTGGAATGTAATTTATTTAGACTTTGGAACTTTTTGATTTGGACTTGTTATGACTTTGGGAATATAATTTTGATTTGGACTTATTTATATTTTGAAACTTTTGGGGCTGTTTTTATTTATGACAGAATTATACTGCATATAAATAGCATATGAAAGGGAGCATATAAAGAGGAACAACATATGCTGAAAAAAACAGCATATAGACTATATTGATGGTAGTCTCATCAGCACATTGTGTACTCCAGAGTATCTGTATCTCGATATGAAAAGTACCCACAATTTCATTAAGATAGTTAGTATGCTTATTATTGATGGTTGTTTCATCCGCCCCTAAATCAATAAATTTTGTAGTGGAGTACAACATATTATATATGATATAGTGAAAAAAAAAACATATACTTCAAAATTGAAAGTGGGTATTCTAAAATTTCAATGTAAAAGGAAAAACGTAACCACCTAAAATGTAAAAAAAAAATGAAAAAACCGAACTGGCCTATATTAAACTGACCCTGTCAAAAACCGATGGATAAACCGAACCGGCCCTGACAAAAACCGACCCTGTTTGGTTCGGTTCTTCAACCCGTTTCGGTTCGGTCTGGTTCTTTAAATCCAAAAACAGAAAAGGTCGGTTCGGCTAAAAATGCCCAGTCAAAACCGAACCGATTGAACCATGCACACCCCTACCTACTTGGCCCAATTCACTTAATTTTATGAGTAATATCATCACTAATTAAGTCTTCTATTAGGCTGAGATCGGGTCAGCTAGCACCAGATAATAGTAACTATGGGGCTGCCTAAGATGGAACCCAAAGATAATGTAGCCTTACCTAGCCAACCCAATCTGTTGTTTTTCCACCCCGTTTACTAAGATAACAATTTATCATGATATCAGTTTAATATCTAGTTAGGCATCAGAGACCAAACATAGCTAGCGAGATACACACATAGAAAAAGATCTATGGTACTGAGAATGCATACATGTATATGTATACATACTTAGAGAGAGAACTCCAACATAATGTCATTGAAAGTGGTTATAATATTCGACAACAAGGGTTTTCTCACACAATGTTGATCGATCCATCCATTTGAGACATAATATTGGACATCATGATTTGCTCTTTTGCAAAGCCCATTGTTTTAAAAAAAAATAAGCCGTTTTTGTGCTTATCTGAAGTAAAAAGGTTGTACTTAGTGCACAATGTCCCCTTCAAGCAGGGTAGGCAAGATTCACCCCCATTTATACGAAAAATTGTTTGAACCTCATTTTTTTGGCATGTGATATTAGTATGTAAGATATATTATTACATTTTTTGCATATCATTTTTTTGGCATGCGATCTTAGTATGCAAGATATATTAAAAATGTATATTTGTAATAATCAGATGATAAGAGACACATTGAAGTATATAAAACAGTTGTCCAACTCTTTGAGACACCCCACATTGACAACATGAGGATTCTTAAGGCTCTAATTTACAACAGAGCTGATCTGCTACCACTGTTTGATAATTCTACCAAGAGAAGAGTTGGGTTTTGCAATTTTCTAAAACCTCAATTTATATTCTTTTTCATTAGCGACAACCACAAATGCAGATAGCATGTTTCATGTCCTACCTGTTAACAGGTTAGCATTGACATACTAAGGAGAAAAATTATGTTGCCGCTAATTTCTGGTCTTGACCTCTCCTAAGAATAGCTCTCAATTCTAAATCAAATGTATAGAGAGTCTAGATAACATCCGGATCGACCCGAGAGTCAATATGAGGTTGTTTGGCTTCCAGTTGTTGATCGATCGGTGCCTTGGAGTGAAGAAAAATCGAAACAGTTAATCAAGCGGTTATTAAGTACATTAAGGAAGTGTGGAATTTTACTAAGAAGCCTTTGCTGGTGGTGTTGGATTTACAAGGGATAGTGGTGAATAATAATTCACTACACATGATGTGGATTTGGGGGAGTTTGGCTTACCCATTCACTAGCTCTAGGGAAGAAGCACTGTGGAAGGAAGAAACAGGGAATATAGAGATGTTGGCAGATTTAATTGAACCAAATGTTTTCAATTGGGTATGATCGTTATCATTGAGTACAAAAAACTCGTGTTTCTCAATCATGGAGGGAAAGGTTATATTTCTCTTTTTGTCCATTAGGACTTCCTGTCCATCATATATGATAGGATTCAGCCCTGCAGATGCATCAGGTGTTTGAATATCACTTTGACTAAATCAAAATTTTAGGCTTTGGTAAAGAGTCTTTCTATACTGACACAGTTTTGTGACACATTTGATGCGACACAGTGACGTGTCGCATCGGTATTGGCTAGTGCCACTGGCTCGAACCCACATCCATAAGGTAATAGTCAATCCCGATGCGACACGTCATTGTGTCACACCATTCTGTGTCAAAACTCTGTGTCGGCGTAGCATTTCTGTTTGGTAAATATCATTAAAAGAAGTATGGTCAGACTTATCATGTGACATGTTGCAGACCTGAGAAGAATGACATGATGGGTTGAGGCAATCTTTGCTTCCACATATATTAGGAGGTTTAGCAAAAGTAGTAGTTAACCGGTGCAAATCATCCAAATGGGTTGTTATGCCCTCAAAAAAATCAGTTACATTTTGAGTTGTTAAATCAGCCGAACAACTTGTGAATTAATTTAATTTTTTGTTGTTTCTTTGATTTCAGTGCTCGAGGCATTTCTTATATTCCCATCCAACTCAAACATTCAATTCGGAGGACTTGATTTGGAGAATGGTTAGTTACTTCTGTCACTTAAAATTATCATTTTGTAGATTTGAGTTCCTAGCAACTTATACAAACCAAAGAATCAAAGCTTAATGCATGTAAATTCACACACTAAAGATCTACTAATTACAATGACCTTGTTCATTCTCTTCTTCCTCGTCCTCACTATTGACTGGCTATAAATCAAATCTAATGGTTTGTTTTTGCAGACCCTGTATATCTAAACTTTTTTCGTATATTCGGCGTGAGGGAGAAAAGGGGACACATTTGTTACGTAACACTATGTATCTGAATAGCAGTAGGCTCCGATAATCATAATCACTGCTTTGGTTATTTACCTCAGTGAGCTTGATGGTCTCACTTCTAAAATCAATCTCATAGGCGTCCTTGAATCCTTGATTTACTAATCAAGATTGACTTGTATTTGTTGTAGAACCCCCTATACGGAACTTGGGATTTTTTTCCAGTATCTCCCATGTTTCTAGTTCAAAAGGTGTACCACTCTAAGACTTAGGTGTTGGTTTTACCTCTTAAGTTTGAATTTGAACCATTCAGACTTAAGAGGTCCCAAAATGTGTTTTTTTTTTTAAATGATTAAGAGGTTAACCACTATATTTGGCTCTTAATGGTTAAGAGGTAGAATTACATCTGAAGTCTGAATATGAAGTCTGAATGAGTCTAAATACATTCATTCAGAGGTACATTCAGACATAAAAACAAAGATATTTTTCAGATTCAGATTTCAAACTTCAGATTCAGTCTTCAGATTTCATATTCAGACTTCAGATTCAGATGATAAAACAAACGCAACCTTAGTCTCTTTACTTAATAATAATAATAATAATAATAATAATAATAATAATAATAATAATAATAATAATAATAATAATAATAATAATAATAATAATAATAATAATAATTTATAGCGCACATTCGGATAAACTCGCCTTTTTCTTCATGAGATGAGTTTTTCTTTGTATATCATAATAATTCACTCAATTGATGTAGTGTTGTTGTTGAATTCTCCTTCTGGACGTTGTCATTTTCACTTTTGTTCCACCTTATGCAGACCTTGCACAATTTTGGGGAAAGGTTTTGTGGTCATTGCAAGATCAAGTCTATTCATGTCTACGTATTGTTCATCCGTCTTCTATGTATTAATTTAACAGAGTAGTGTTACCATTGATATAGTTGCGTTCGTACATACAAATTAGGTCATTTGTTTCCCTTTATGTACTTATGCTATTCTCTACCACTCATTGGGGGTGAGACTTATCCCTATGAGAAACCCCATGAGTCGGGGGCTAGTTTTAGGCAGTATCTGAAAATTGGGACATTTGGATCAATTCTAGATCCTGGAAGGAACTTGTTGTTTAGCCTCAAGAATGGATTTTATTTTATAAATTAGCTTACTATCATTTTGTATCACAATAATATAATTATTAGACTTCAACTTGACAATCAACAATTGTTTATTGGATTTTTTAAGAATTGATTGCATTCTCATTATGTTGGAACTATTAGAGTTTTATTTAGCATTAATGGTAGTTTAGTATTTTCCCTTTTATTTTATTATCAGGTGGTTGTAGTAGGACATATATTCTCTCTCCTTCTTTCCATTTGTATTGTATTCTAGTTTATGTCAAGATGAAACCCTAATCCCTCTTTTTCTTTTTTTTATTTGATTGTAGATCTTTGATATATTCTCATGGTATCAGCGGGATCAAAGATTAATCTCATCAACACAGTCCGCAGTACTTTTTCTTCATAACATAACTCCCAAAAAAAATTTGGAGGTACTTTTTCTGTACGCTCTATTATTTTGAAGGTAATTATGGTCGTTTTCCTCCTATTTGTTCGATTAATTATTTAGTTCGTTTGATTTGGTTCTGTTTGGGTACTGTTTGATTGCTTATTTTCGCAATGGCTGGTGAAAGAGATGATTCGTTGCAATCAATTAGTGTTAGATTAGATGGAAAAAATTATACGTATTGGAGTTATGTTATGAAGAGTTTTTTGAAAGGGAAGAAGCTTTGGGATTACATTAATGACGATTTGAGTAAGCCTAACGATAAGACGAACGTTGAAAAATATACAGAGTCGTTGGATGTTTGGGAGGCAAACAACTCGAAAATCATCGCTTGGATCAACAACTCCGTCGCACCTTCTATAGGTATGCAGTTGGCTAAGTATGATTATGCAAAGGATGTTTGGGATCATTTGGGCAGATTGTATACCCAATCTAATTTCGCAAAAAAGTACCAGTTGGAGTGCGATATTCGGTCTTTTGAGCAAAAAAAATTGAGTATCCAGGAGTTCTATTCTGCTACGACAGATCTATGGGATCAGTTCGCTCTCACATAGTCAGCTGAATTGCGGGCCTTTGCACCATATGTTGCCAATAGGGAGGAACAACGTCTAGTTCAGTTTCTGATGACATTGCGTGATGATTTTGAGGGTCTTCGTGGGTCGATTCTTCATCATAACCCACTTCCAACTATTGATTTCGTTGTTCACGAGTTGTTAGCCAAGGAGATTCATCTCAAGGCTCAATCAGGGAAGGTAATTTCTTCGGACCCTAATCCATCTGTTTTCGCAGCCTCCTCTTGGCCAATTTTCAGTAATCAGAACAAGCCTTATTCGAGAGTTGCAAGTGATGAATGTAGTTATTTTAAGGAGAAGGGTTATTGGAAGTTTCAGTGCCCTAAGTTGCGAGCACAACAACAACAATCAAATAGTCGACCACCTCAGCAACAGTTTTCTAATTGGAAATCCAATAACCAATCTCAGCAGCATTCATATAGGCCTTCACAGCCTGATACTGCAGCAGTTGTACCGCCATCAGACTCATTTGCATCAGGTTCTTCATCATTAACTCCATCCATATCTTCTCTTGCTGAGCAGTTTCAAAAGTTTCTTGTCACACAGCCTCACGCCATGTTCATCTCTTCACCAGGTAAGTCCTCGGGTATTTGGATTCTAGACTCCGGCGCTTATAATCACATGTCACCAAATTTGTCCTCTTTTGGTTCTTTTGGTCCCACTTCTTCATTGCCCGTTATGACTGCTGATGGTACTCCCATTCCCTCAACGTGTGTTGGGAATATTGACTCACCCAACTTATCTCTCTCTAATGTTTACCACATTCCTAAGCTTACAATGAATCTTGTCTCTGTTGGTCAACTATGTGATGCTGGTTACTCAGTTTCCTTTTCTTTTACCTTCTGTCATGTGCAGGATCCATAGTCTCAAAAGGTGATTGGGACATGCCGTAGGCAAGGGGGATTGTACATCATGGAGAAACTCAATGTACCAATAGTTGCAGCTTCCAGTGTTGACTTGTCATCCTTTCGTTTGAGTTCAGATTCGTCTAGCTTTTATTTATGGCACTCTCGTCTTGGTCATGTCTCAGGGTCACGATTAAAATATTTGGCTTCTACAGGAAAATTATGAAATTTTCATTGTCATGATATCTATGATTCTAGCGGTTGTAAACTTACAAAATTTTCAGCTTTACCGTTAAATAGATGAAGGCCCCCAATTTTTAATTTCTTTAAAAATATATTTCCTTTTTATGAATTAGATGCGGAAAAGATGTGATGGTTCAACTTAAAACGAATTTTAATTTCTTAACAAATTAAAATTAAACCAAGTGAAATTAAATTAATCCATTAAAAACATTTTCACTTAAACAAAATTAATTAACCCGAGTCCTAGAAATTTGCCTAAGTCATATTTATCAATTATTCCAAAATTAGGTCAAACTAATTTCAACAAATGACTTGAATTAAATTAATGTTACCCAAATTTAATTTAGCACCAAATTAAATATGTAGTGATTACATTAAAATAATTTTATCTTTTTACCTAAGCATGCGTTCTAGGTGATTTTGCAAAAGATAAAATAAACAATTAATCCACTATGCCGCGATGTACGAGGAAAACCCACAACGGGAAAAAAAAACCTCG
Organism: Sambucus nigra; assembly: GCA_949130495.1. NCBI lineage: Eukaryota > Viridiplantae > Streptophyta > Magnoliopsida > Dipsacales > Adoxaceae > Sambucus > Sambucus nigra. The sequence goes on from OX422215.1 coordinate 640,253,212, forward strand.
GACGGCCCTAGCCTCAAATCCACTAAGTACAGAATTTACATTTACAAGACAGATGGCTTACTTCCTCAACTCGAACCCTCTCAAGCCTTGGCGCGTCTTCTTGTAACCACCTCATCCTAGTCGATAACCACGAAGCTCCACCGCGATCTCAGAATCCACCGACCGGACAATAGGCACACCGTCAACCACACATGGTGCCTTTCACCATGTGAGAAAGTCGCAGCTAAATAATTCTTCTTCTTTGGGGGATGTAGAAGGAAACTCAAACAATCTCTTCAATTCGGTGTAGAGATAAACCCGGTGCCAAACTCCAAGTAAGATGTATATATATGAACTTGGATAAATAAAACAATGGGTGTAAAACTAGAGTGGTAGATGAATTTGTCTTTGAAAATTATCACTTAAAACTTGATATATTTCTCTTTATGATTTTGCTCTCAAAACACTCTCTAGGAGTTAGAAGGATATGAAAAAGATTATCTTTCAAACATGATCCCCGCACATAGTTATGCTGTGAAAAGATAGTGGGGAAAGAAATGGAGAACATGGGTAAAAACTGTCAAAAACTGCCAAAAACTGTTCCCGCCTGACATCTACTTCGAACGACATTTTCGTTCGAATGAAATCTCGTTCGAACGAGTCTTCTAAACTAAGTTCCCATGTGAACTCGTTAGAAGCTCGTTAGAAATCTCGTTCGAACATCCATCTCGTTCGAACGACATTTCGAACGAAGTTCCACTGGCCAATATGGGAAGTCATTGGCAATTTCATTCGAACGACTTGTGGTTCGAACGACAATAATGACACTTCGAACGAACTTACCGAAAGTTCCAAAATTTCATTTTTAGCCCAGAAACACTATATACTTTATATATAAGTTTTAATAGAAAACATTTCTGAAAACAAAACGCAGTTTTAAAACCTAACACCCATTTAAACATGTTTCAAGCTCCTATATATATATATATATATATATATATATATATATATATATATATATATATATATATATATATATATATATATATATATATATATATATATATATATATATATTAACGCATTCATACCTTGGGAGAATGGAACCACTGAGATGACGTAGAAACGAGGCACTTAAAATCGACATTTTGATGAAGCTTTATACACTTGGCCGCTACGTCTTCAACTAAACACATCATAGGATTGAAAGGTACACTTGAACATTATCCTATGACATAAACGTTTTTGTTTGGAATTGAGACAAAACTACATTAAGACTTAATTGGAGAATTGTGTCCTTACAAATCTCCCCCTTTGGCAATTCCGGGACAAAAACCAACAAAAATCCTAAAGGGCCGTTAAGCTCTACTAGACTAATAAAAAGTCCCACCCAGAATAAAATTACAATACTTTACTCAAACAACCCAAAGGATCACAATCTTTGCCGGTGAAAGTTGCCACTTATAATATAATTCCTGCACACTTAAGCAAACACATTACACGCTTAGGGAATATCAAAATATTAATGCAAGTAAGTAAATTATTCCCCCTAAATTAATTCTCTCCCTTTATTAACTAAAAGTATTCCCCCAGATACGACAATAATAGGTTTAAATACCATAGCTCCCCCTATCACTCTCCCCCTTTTTGTTCAGGAATAGACAAAGGCTAAAGAAGTAAAACATTAACTTTTATCCCCCAATTAAATAATATTACCCTTAAACTAAACAAGAAAAAAATAAAATGGGATAACAAGCTAAACATGCAAATGTGCAAAAGTGATGAGGACATTAAAGCATATCGACAACAAAAGCACAACTAATCCAACAAATAATAACGGATACCAACTAGGATGCAAGAAAATGATATCAATAAGATACATAATGTATTAAGCATGTGATATCAACAAATAATGCAACAAGATATAACCAATTATGAATTAAAGCATATATGGACTAGAGGACAAGGCAAAGACTAAACAAAATATCATACATATGTAGACACAATAGATACAAGCTAAGCAAAAGTACACACATATAGATATAAACACACAAATGACACAAAATAAGATAAGCATTTCACACTCGTATGGCAAAAATGTGTCATATGAAAACGAAAGTGTTGGGGTGTGAACTAGTAACAATTAAATTTAGACCCAATCACTTAAAACATGTTCACGGAGTTATCAATTGATTGCAAACTTCATCACATTTGAATATAACCTCATGTGACAATATAAATTGAACTCAATGAACAAACATACATAATGCATACAAGCCTAGCATATTGATGATTCTACAAATCAAATAGAGTCATGACAATAAAGACCACTAGGATAAACGGATATTGTGCAAACCGTTGATATACCAACCAATTTCCCTCAAGAAGCATATATATTCTTTTTTCATATTGAATCAATATATCAATTAAACATAGGCCATGGCAATGATTTTTCTTTTAGAGCCATTTTTCTTTCTTTAGGCATTTGGACCACGTATTTCTTTTAAGTCCATTTCAAACGGTGGCTTACAATTGCAAAGGATTATTATTCCTTTCGGAGCCCTTCCCCGTGCACATTTATATATCATTTTTATATCTCACAACCTCACGTGCAACGAATTTTGACATGCACTAATCCTCCTAGGTCATAAATATGTAGATGACTAGATTGGTAAGAAAACACCTCACAAAGATCAAATATAACATGTGAGATTATAACTTCAAATGAGTTCGTGCATTTGTGAATAGAGGCATATAAAAATAGAATCCATTTAAGAAACGCAAAAATCCAACTACTCCATATAAACATTGTAAAGAACATTTTAAGGATTGACAATCTAAACCAAAAGTTCTAGCCACATGGGAGCGAAAAAGATGGGATTCAAACACAAGTATATGCCACATAAAGTGTGTCAAACTAAAATACACACAAAATAAAATCTTTTTGAGTTTTTGAAATTTTTAACCAAAAATAAAAATATATACTAAAAAGACAAACAAAATCATTTGAATTTTTCATTAAACTTAAATTATCAAGAGATAAAATCCAAATGATAAATAAAAATCGTTTTGTATTTTTTCATTTAAAGCAAATAAAAATGAAAGAAATATAATACAAAAGATAAAAAAAAATCATTATTCTAGCATGAGATATGTGAAAAAGCAATGACTAGAAAATGATTAAATAAGCATACATTTAGCATGATAATATAGCATGAAGCACAAAAGCTAAAGTATGCAAACACTAACACATTCATCCTTTAGATTTAGCAAGGGAGGAAGCATGTGAAAGTAAATGAGAATCAAATACCCTATTTTGCAAGGCAACCAAGTCGGATTTTCTAACCCAAATTAATGAAGAATGACTATCTCGGGGTGTAGGGATTTTAACTACCTTGGTTTCTTTACGTTGGGATTTTCTAGGAATTTGTTTAAGATCAAAACAAAATTTCCTAAGATGACATGTTCGACCACAATGTGTACAAGTAAAATTACGTCGAATTTTTGTACCTAAGGAATTATCTTTAAAGGCTTTCCTAGTAGATTCTCCTAAGACATTGGTTTTGGCTTTATGAGTAGATTCATTACAAGTATTGAAGCCTAAACCACACATGTCATTTTTAATTTGGACTGTTCCTAATATTTTATCTAATTTTTTCGAACGACACTCCAAATCAAATTTGACATTACTAGAGTCTTTTAATTTATTTTCTAATTCTATCATGTTAGACTCTAATAAAACATTTCTCTCTTCGAACTCGAGAACCTCCTTTTTCAAGGATTCCATTAAACCTCTAAGGCTATCTCTCTCGCCTTCTACATATTCTAGCTTCTCTTGAAGAGTCCTCTCACGTGTCCTAAGGTCTTCAACCAACACACTATTATCCACGACCTTGACACGTTCTTTCAAACTAGATTCTAACTTCAAATTAACTCTTTTTAATTTAATAAATTCTTCATATAATTCTTGAAAAGCATTTTGAAGTTCACTCACATTAACCTCTTCTTCATTTTCACTCTCTCTTTCTTCTCCACTCTCACTATCATCAAAAACAAGGGAATCATAAACTATGACCTTGGAAGTGTCATGTGTTAAAGTTTCATCAATCGATGAGTTCTCACTATCACTCACATGACTAGCCATAAAAGCCACAAAGTTGGGCTTAGTGGGGGAATCGGGTCCCTCATCCTTATCACTATCACTAAGGGTTGCATTATATGAAATGGGTCGTTTACCCTCTTTCCTTAGTTTAGTGGGGCACTCAGAAGCCCTATGGCCATAACCCTCACAACCAAAACATCTATTTGACTCGTCCCTATTTAAATTTTAGTTAGAAGATTTAGGGATGGCTTTGTCATATTTAGAAGTTTTAAATTTCTTAAAATCATTTTTAAATTTATCTTTGTTAAATTTAAGAAATTTCCGAGCAAACAAGGCCATGTCTTACGAGTCACTATCACTCTCGCTCTCTACTATTTGTTTGACCTCTTTTCGGACTTTTAAAGCAACGCCCTTTTCTCTTTTCTTTTCAGTTTTAGAGGAAAACATGTCTAGTTCATAGGTTTGTAAATCACCTACAAGCTCTTCTAATTTCGTAGAGGCTAAAATTGGTAAAGAATTTAAAACGGTCACTTTAGGAATAAATCTATCAGGAAGGGACCTTAAAATTTTCTTTACAACTCGGTGGTCGGGTATTTTCTCTCCCAAGTTAAAAGATGAATTAACAATATCTGAAAGTCTAGCATAAAATTCATCAAAAGTTTCATTATCGTTCATTTTGATAGTTTCAAATTGAGTGGTGAGGTTTTGGAGTTTAGAAGCTTTAACGACACTTGTACCTTCATGAGTGAGTTGTAAAATATCCCACGCTTCTTTAGCGGTCTCACACGTCATAATACGTCGGAATTCATCCGGTGTGACAGCGCTAAATAAGGCATTTAAACCACAGGAATTAAAGTTTGAACGTTTAAATTCACCCTCACTCCATCTATCATCCGATTTGGGAACACGTTCATTATCTACCAAATGAGTTGGTGGAGACCACTCATTAACTACCGATAACTAAACCCTCTCGTCGATAGATTTTATTTCCGATTTCATATGCGTTTACCAATACGCGTAATTAGAACCATCGAAAATAGGAAATTTTGAGAATGGGAAAAATTCCATTTTAGCCAAAAATAGTTAAAGGATCTTTAACGAAATAATTTATCGCTTTGGCTCTAATACCGATCTGAAGGCCCCCAATTTTTAATTTCTTTAAAAATATATTTCCTTTTTATGAATTAGATGCGGAAGCGATGTGATGGTTCAACTTAAAACAAATTTTAATTTCTTAACAAATTAAAATTAAACCAAGTGAAATTAAATTAATCCATTAAAAACATTTTAACTTAAACAAAATTAATTAATCCGAGTCCTAGAAATTCGCCTAAGTCATATTTATCAATTATTCAAAAATTAGGTCAAACCAATTTTAACAAATGACTTGAATTAAATTAACGTTACCCAAATTTAATTTAGCACCAAATTAAATATGTAGTGATTAAATTAAAATAATTTTATCTTTTTACCTAAGCATGCGTTCTAGGTGATTTTGCAAAAGATAAAATAAACAATTAACCCACTACACCGCGATGTATGAGGAAAAACCCACAACGGGAAAAAAAACCTCGGGCAGCCCTAGCCTCAAATCCACTAAGTACGGAATTTATATTTACGAGACATATGACTTACTTCATCAACTCGAACCCTCACAAGCCTTGATGCGTCTTCTTGTAAACTCCTCTTCCTAGTGGATAACCACGGAGATCCACCGCGATCTCAAAATCCATCGATCGGACAATAGTCACACCGTCAACCACACATGGTGCCTTTCACCATGTGAGAAAGCCGCAGCTAAACAATTCTTCTTCTTTGGGGGATGTAGAAGGAAACCCAAACAATCTCTTCAATTCGGTGTAGAGATAAACCCGGTGCCAAACTTCAAGCAAGATGTATATATATGAACTTGGATAAATAAAACAATGGGTGTAAAATTAGAGTGGTAGATGAATTTATCTTTGAAAATTATCATTTAAAACTTGATCTTTTTCTCTTTATGATTTTTCTCTCAAAACACTCTCTAGGAGTTAGAAGGATATGAAAAAGATTATCTTTCAAACATGATTCCCACACATAGTTATGCTGTGAAAAGATAGTGGGGAAAGAAATGGAGAACATGGGTAAAAACTGTCAAAAACTGTTCCCGCCTGACATCTCGTTCGAACGACGTTTTCGTTCGAACGAAATCTCGTTCGAAGGAGTCTTCTAACGAAGTTCCCGTGTGAACTCGTTAGAAGCTCGTTGGAAATCTCGTTCGAACATCCATCTCGTTTGAACGACATTTCGAACGAAGATCCACTGGCCAATATGAGAAGTCGTTGGCAATTTCATTCGAACGACAATAATGACACTTCGAACGAACTTACAGAAAGTTCCAAAATTTCATTTTTAGCCTAGAAACACTATATACTTTATATATAAGTTTTAATAGAAAACATTTCTAAAAACAAAACGCAGTTTTAAAACCTAACACCCATTTAAACATGTTCTAATCTCCTATATATATATTAACGCATTCATACCTTGGGAGCATGGAACCACTGAGATGATGTAGAAACGAGGCACTTAAAATCGGCATTTTGATGAAGCTTTATACACTTGGCCGCTACGTCTCCAACTAAACACATCATAGGCTTGAAAGGTACACTTGAACACTATCCTATGACATAAACGTTTTTGTCCGGAATTGAGCCAAAACTACATTATGACTCAATTGGATAATTGTGTCCTTACAATAGAAGTATTTCCTCTACTTTTGCACCCTTTGATCTTATTCATTCTGATGTGTGGGGGCCGTCTCCTATTATTACAAGAGGAGGGTCTAGATATTATGTCTCCTTTATTGATGATTATACGCGTTACTGTTGGGGTTTTATCATGAAACGACGTTCGGATTTTTTTTATATTTATAATAAATTTCGTGCCTTTGTCAAAACTCAACATTATACTATTATCAAATGTTTTAGATGCGATTTGGGTGGGGAATATACTTCTTAAAATTTTGGTGAGTTGCTTGATTTAGATGGAACTATTCACCAATCATCTTGTACTCACACTCCTGAGCAAAATGGTGTTGCTGAAAGGAAACATCGGCACATTGTTGAAACTGCTCGCTCTCTTTTATTATTCGCATATGTCCCTAGTGAGTTTTAGGGAGAGACTGTCCTTACTGTTGTCAATCTGATTAATAACATTCCGACCCCTCATTGCTCAGGTTTGTCACCTTTTGAAAAGTTGTATGGGTGTGCCCCTAATTATTTTTCCTTAAAGGTGTTTAGTTGTACTTGTTTTGTTCTTCGATCTCGTGTGGAACGTACCAAATTATCTCCAAAGTCAGCTACTTGTGTCTTTCTTAGTTATGGTGAGGGTCAAAAGGGATATCGTTGTTATGATCCAGTTATAAAAAAATTATATGTCTCTCGCCATGCTGTATTTCTTGAGCATATCCCTTTCTTTTCTATTCCTAATAGCCCTTATGAACTCACTAAATCTGATCTCTTCAATATTGATCCGTTCTCTGATAATGATAAGAGTGTGCCATCTGAAGCACCTTGCACCACCGACAGCGTGCCACCCCATATTTCTCTTGTTCCAATTATTTCTACAGATGAAGGTACTTTGCCATCCGATGTTCCTGATGCCCCCCCTTCTCGTGTGGTCACCCAAGCACCTGCTAAAATGGTGGAACCTCCTTCTTGCTATCCAAATCGTCCACGTAAGTCCACTCAGTCACCAGATTTTGTTTATTCTTGTTATTCGGATTCTTTTGCTTCATTTTTATCCTCTGTTCACCGCCTCTCTGAGCCCTTATCTTATAAAGAGGCAGTTCTTGATCCTCTTTGGCAATAGGGTATGGCTAAGGAACTCTCTGCTTTGCATTAGATAGATACTTGGAGTTTATTCCCCTTACCTGCTGGTAAGCGGGCAATTGGATCTCGTTGGGAATATAAAATCAAAACCAGGTCAGATGGGTCGATTGAGCGGTACAAAGCAAGATTGGTTGCTCAGGGTTTTTCTCAACAATATGGTATGGATTATGATGAAACCTTTGCTCCTGTTGCGAAATCGACAGCTATTCGTACTCTTATTGTTGTTACATCTGTCCGTTAGTGGCATATATCGCAAATGGATGTAAAAAATGCATTCTTAAATGGCGATCTTCGTGAGGAGGTTTATATGACTCCTCTTTCGGGTGTTCCACATGGTCCTGGTGAATTTTGTAGACTTAAGAAAGCCTTATATGGTCTCAAACAGGCACCATGGGCTTGGTTTGAGAAGTTTTATACAATGATTACCTCTATTGGGTTCAATCCAAGTGAGAATGATTCAGCTCTCTTTATCAGGTACACCTCGGGTGGTCGTATTCTAATTTTTTTTTATGTTGATGATATGATTATTACTGGGGATGATGTTGGTGGAATTACAGTGTTGAAGTCTGAATTAGCTCGTTGTTTTTAGACGAAGGATTTGGGCCCCCTACGTTACTTTTTGGGTATTGAGGTAGCTCATTATCCAAAGGGTTATCTTCTCTCATAATATAAGTACATCGAGGACATTCTTGAGCGTGCTTGCCTCACTGATACTAAGATTATTGATACCCCTCTGGAGCTTAATGTTCATCTTTCTCCGTATGATGGTGTTCTTTTGCTTGATCCCACCTTATATCATACTATTGTGGGCAGCTTGGTTTATCTCACTATTACTCGTCCAGATATAGCTCATGCGGTCCATGTTGTTAGTCAATTTGTTACTGCTCCTACTACAGTTCATTGGGTAGCTGTTCATCGTATATTACGATACTTGAGAGGCACTCGATTTCAGAGTCTTTTACTTCCTTCATCTTCTTATTTGGAGCTGCGTGCATACTCTGATGCTGATTGGGCCGGTGATCCTATAGATCACAAATCAGTTACGATTTTGTGTGTTTATGGGTGATTCTCTTGTTTCTTGGAAGAGAAAAAATCAAGTTGTTGTTTCTGTGTCTTCCACGGAAGCTGAGTATCGTGCTATGGCTTCTAGCACTCGCGAGGTTGTTTAGCTACGTCGGTTACTTGCAGATATGGGTGTCTCTCTTTCTCAGCCCACTCCTATGTACTGTGATAATAAGAGTGCTATTCAGATTTCTCATAATTTGATTTTTCATGAAACGACTAAGCACATCGAGATTGATTGTCATATCACTCGTCATCATCTTACGCATGACGCCATCACTTTGCCTTTTGTTTCTTCTTCAGCACAGATAGCTGATTTCTTTACGAAGTCTCATCCAGTTCAACATTTTCGTTTTTTGGTTGGCAAACTCTCAATGCTTCTCGCTGCAGCATCGTGAGTTTGAGGGGGGATATTAGAGTTTTACTTAGCATTAAGGGTAGTTTAGTATTTTCCCTTTCATTTTATTATTAGGTGGTTGTGGTAGGACATATATTCTCTCTTCTTCTTTCCATTTATATTGTATTCTAGTTTATGTCAAGATGAAACCCTAGACCCTCTTTTTCTCTTTTCCATTTGATTGTAGATCTTTGATATATTATTAGGAACTTGTTGGTAGTTCTAATGCGATGGCATTAATATTTCACAATAAAAACATATTTTTCCCCAGTTTCTGAATTTGTAATTTGTATGACATTAGTAGGTTGCTCTTGTTCAATAGTATGTGGACATGCTTCCTCTTCAGACTTTTTAAGAGATGTAACATTCCGATGGTGGCAATGGGCATGGTTTAATTAATTTTGTCGGTGGATACTTTTTTGTACTAAATTATTTTTTTATGATTAAATGTTGAAATTATAAATAATATGATAATTTTATTTTGTTTGATAGAATGTCCTTTTTGGATCCTCATCAAGTTTTCAGTGTTGCGGGTTGTGGCGTTGATAGCGATGATAACATAACAGAAGTTGATAATCAATAACAACGGACTTCTTTTTTATATTTCATTTGTTTGGTTATAATATAAAAAAAATCTCATTTCGGGATGATTGTATTAAGATATTATATTGGATGCATTTATGAAAATAATGTAACTTTTGGGGTGATTGTATTACGATATTTCATTTGTTTGATTTAAGTTTCTTTTGTAAATAAAGAGTGGAGGCATATATGAAATGTAAATGTTGAATATAATGTCCATGTTTTGGTGGACTATTTTTGTATATTCTTAGGATTTAAATAGTGTGGTAAGAATAATTGAATTTGTTTAAATTTAGGATATTGGATCTGGAAAAGTGTATTTTTTTTAAATATGTACTAATATTACTAAAGGACCTTTACACTTTCAAAATCAGAATAAAATGTTATAAAACGGTTAAAATAGTAACACAAAAGTCCCTTACTAAATCAGAATTAGTAACAGTAAAGTTTGTTGGTAAATTCAAAATTAGTAACATAATTTTACCATTACTATTAGTAAGGGTAATATTCTATTACTAATTTCGTGCCCCACACCTTTTTTCTAACGGAAAAATTCCGTTACTAATATTTTTAGTAATGGTAAAATTATGTTACTAAAGGCGCATTTTGGTGTAGTGTACTGTATTAACTTTGTGGATGATTGTACTAGATATTGTTATGTTTATTTATTAAGAAGCAAAGATGAAGCAATTGAAGCTTTTAAGCAATATAAGATGGAAGTTGAGAATCCACTTGGTAAAAAGATTAAAAAATTAAGAAGCGATAGAGGTGGTAAATACAAATATATTTTTAAGGAAATATGTTTAGCGAATGGCATTATTAACCAAACTATCTCTCCTTACTCTCCATAATCCAATGGGATTGCAGGACGAAAAAATTGAAGCTTAAAAGAAATAATGAAAATACATTTTATAGAATCTAGGAATGCATCATTCTTTATAAATATATTTCCTCGTAAGAATGCATAATAAACAAGTTCTAATAAAATAATACTTGAAATTACAAATGGTGAACCTCAAAATGTTATTGGGGAGGAATCTATACATAGCAAAATAGATCAGATTTCAAAATCTTTCGCTCTAAATTTTCTAACGTATATGTTCGAAGTCAACCTCAAACGGTTAAGGAAGCTCTATCCACTCCAGAAGATTCATATTGGAAAGAAGTTAATAATAGTGAAATTTAATCCATTATATAAAATCATATAGGGGAACTAGTGGACCTACCACCGGGTACAAAACCATTAGGGTGTAAATGGATATTCAAACAAAAAATGAAAGTTGATGGAACCATTGATAAATATAAGGCTAAACTTGTGGCTAAACGCTACAAGAAAAATGAGGAAATAGATTATTTTGACACTTATTCACCTATTACAAGAAATAAATCCATTAAAATGTTAATTGACATTGCAACAATACATACTTTGGAAATACACCAAATGGATGCCAAAATGGAAATTTTAAATGGTGAATTAGATGAAGAAATGTATATGGAACAACCAAACAGTTTTATGTCTCCTGGAAATGAAAGGAAAGTTTGTAAACTTGTGAACCCACTATATGGGTTGAAACAAGCACCAAAACAATGGCATGAAAAATTTGACAATAACATGAACTTCAACGACTTCAAGATAAATGAATGTGACAATTGTGTTTATGTAAAAAACAATCAAAGGGAGCATGTCATTGTATGTCTATATATATATATGATATGATAATAATTGGTAGTAATAATGAAATCATTAATGCTACCAAACAAATGTTGATTAGTAGATTTGAAATGAAAGATACGGGCCTAGCAGATGTTATACTAGGAATTAAGATTACTAGATCTTTTGAGGACTAAGTTTTTCTCAATCTCATAATGTTGAGAAAATCCTTCAAAAATATAATAAATACGAACAGACTCCAGTAAGAAAACCTGTAGACCCAACTCTTTACCTTAGAATAAACAAAGGTGAAAGTATATCTCAATTAGAATATTCTTGTATAATTAAAAGCTTGATGTATCTATCAAATTGTACTCAACCGAATATAGCATACTCTATAAGTAAGCTAAGTTGATATACGAGTAATCTTGGAAAAACCATTGGAAAGCATTAGTAAGAGTTACTAGACATCTTAGATACTTGTAACACCCCGTATTTTTAAGTCTTTAGAATTTATTTAAATCGAGTATTTTTTTTTTAAATTACACGTGTTCAGTAATTTAGCTAAAATAAAATATTATGTGCTTATTAAGTATTTATCAGGAGATATTATGATTAATATTGATGGGATAAATTTACTTATTGTGTAGTAAATAACATGGGGTAATTATTATACGTCGTAGTGAGTAATGTCGACGGGACTATGTTATATCTCAATCGGGAGTCTCATGTAGGCTATGTTAAAGCCGAGATAGGAAATTTATGTAGAGTGACTCGGATGGAAATTTCGAGATCACGGTTGACTTCGAATGGGTCAAAATAGGTAGAATAAAGTATTCGGTGTATTAATCGGGTCACTAGGCATTATAGACCAACCCGACACCACATGAGAGCATTTTAGTCATTTGGGAGTCTAGGTTGTAAAATCTTTGAATTTTATAGTTATTTATCAACATTTTGGGTGTAGAGGCCAGGGTTACAAACTTTATAAGTAGAGAGGCCATAAGAGAGAGTGGAGAAGAGTCCTTAGGCCAATTGACACCATTTTTCACCACCGACGTCGCCGAAATCAAGATCGGAGCAAGGAAAGGACACCTCCATCATCAATCAACAAAAATCAGACCACTCAAACCTAAGGCAAGTGTTTATCTTGTAATCTTTTGAGTAGTTATAATACCCATAATAGTGTAAGGTTGAATTTGCATGAGAAATATGATTTTGGGATTTGTATGTAGGATTAATTCATGTTTTGGGATATGGATCATGCTAGATATTATTCCTATATGATTGTGGTACGAAATATGAGAATTAATGGTTTTACAAATGATGGAAATCCGGGTTTTATAGTGCATAACATAAAAAAAAGAACCATATTATGGTTTATATTAAAGATGCAAGATTTATCCTTGTAAATGATGAATTCTTGTCAGATTTGATTGTAAACTTACGTTAGAAATTGTCCGTATACATGTATTTGATGATTGGTTATGTTATATGGATTGGGAAGATTTATTGATGGTTTGATGGGTTAAAGATGGAAGAAAATGAATATGGTTGAAGCTGTCACAATAGGTATCGATAGATCAATCAAGGGATGTGGATCGATCGATGGATCAATCAGTTTTGTCGATCGATCGACCAAAGATGAAAATAGGTCCTTTGTTTATTTACGTAGTTTTCTTTACCGATAATTATGAGGGAATTTCGTAATGTTTTATTAACTATATGAGAACTTGGAGAATAACAGTAGATTATAGTTAAATCTCGACTTAGTCTTAATGAGGGTTAAATGAGATTAGGATCGAGGAAATTACACGATTGTGTTAGTATTGAGAATTTAAAATCGAATTACGGGAAGTGCATATAATAACCCAAGATTGATACCAGTAGGTTAGTGATGTATTAACTACTTAAATTACTTAAGGGATAACTTGGACCCATCGGGTAGTGAGTGATACTCGGGAAATAAGAAAAGTATATTAAGTGTGAATTGTTAGTACGTTGGATATTTAAGAGATATATATTATATACTGTATATATTTATGGGTTTTTTGTAATCATATATTTGAGATATCTATAGGTTTTGTGTATATTTATTATGTGCTTATATTATATGAGCGAGCATACCTACGTTACCTGCTATCACGGGAGGTTCCGCGCAGTGGGCGATACCAGTGAGATCTGGACGTGTGCCTTAAAGCATAAGACTTAGGGTTGAACATTATTTACGTATATGATACTGTGTACCGATCATTTGGGTTCGTTAGGTATGTGCGTAGCCCAAAGTCTTAGGACTATATTTGCCTTCATTGTACGTTATTTGAATTTTCGTTCGAGGTGTTATTTCGAACCGATAGTCCTTGATTTGGTAAGAGAGGTACATGAACTTGATAGTAGAGTATGCATGCATCGCGATGGACATTCTGAGGATGTTTTAGTTGTATGTATAATAGTGTGATATATATAAGTGTGAATGTTCTACTTTTGTGTGATAGTAGAAAAGATAGATAATTTATATCAAAAGTAACTTAAGTAAGAGAAACTTAATTCGTGAGTTTATAGTAGCATTTGACTAATATTGATTATTGGTTTACAACAACCTATCATATAGGCGGTATGGGAGAGCTAAGCGTATACTAGTTAGGTAGATACTTAAGGTGACTAGTTAGGTTGGGTAGCATAACTAGGTGGGTTTAATGCAACTACCCTCGCTTTTAGGAGACTCATTTTATATTAATTACCGCATGAAGTAATTATATAAAATGTTGGGAACTGGATTAGATATTAAATGATTGAGTTGAAAGTTAATATTTACTAGATTGATGCATATTTACGGTATGTGTAAGTAAATATCATCAGGTTGCATGTTTTATGGTGTTATATGTTTTAATTGACATTATGGTTTAAATGAAATCGGAACTTGAAATAATTTATAAAATTATCGGATGCCAGTTTAGAGGGTGTAGTTAGTCCCGGAATGTGCGAGATAGTCAAAATAAGTGCCATATTGTATTTTTACGTTTTGGGCACTTTTGACTGGTTTTAACTTAAACGCGTATTGTGAGTCATTTTAATATGGTATTTACCATTTAAGTTGGGAATTAGACTTAAGCCAAGATTTAAGTCTCCCAACCTTTTCCATTCCTTCCATTACACACCACAAGCCCTAGAGAGAGTGAGAGAGAGAGGGAAGAGTGGAGAAATTGGAGAGAAAGAAGAAAAGAGAGAGATTCAAGCTTGGAGATTGTTGCTACTACAAGAAAATCTAAGATTCTCACACCAAGGCAAGTTTTCTACTTGCTAATATATGATCTAAGATGGATAAATTGTATGATGGTTGTGTGTTTGGTTGATTTGAGGTAATTATTGTGTTTGTATATATATGTATGTGTATGTTGAAATACAAGTGATTAAACCTTGGGTTTGTAGGGTTAATGTGATTTAGAGAGTAGTTGAAGTTTAATATTGTTGTGGTTATATGTATATGAGCGGTGATTTGGGAAATGAGATTGGGGTTTAAATGTATAACTTCGGTTTTAGTTTTGGAAGAAGAAAGGGTCATAGGTCTGCTATGACCGGTCGACCGCGGTCCCAGGACCGACCGACCGGGCCTTCGAGGGAGGGCATACCGCTTTCCTACCAAGGCCTAAAAATTGGTGTGCGGTTAACCGCGGTCCCCTGACCGGTCGACCGGCCCCTCTAAACCGAGCTTTCTTCTTTTCTTCTTAAGTAAAATTTTGAGACGCGGTCGACCGCGGCCTTAGGACGGGTCGACCGGTCCCCTGTTTTTCACCTTTAAACCTTATTTTGTTTCCTAGATTTATTCTCTTAAATAGGGACAAGGAACCTTCTTGAATGAAGTAAATTTAGAGTTTTAGAGTCCTAGATGAGTGGGGTAACCATCCTAGATTAGAAATGCGTTATGTGGGGAATTTTTCGAGGATATGCCAATTGATGTTAGGGCATTCTTTTCTTCTAGTAATTATTATGAAACTAGGAGTTGTAGTATTATGTTCGGGAGACTTTAGAAGCTCAATTGAGCTATGTTGGCCTTGATGGTTAATAGTATAACACCATAAAAGAGTGTTGGGTGAATTAAATTGGGAGTTCACTTATTCTTTGAGGTTATAATGACGATATAAATTATGGTATGGTTTCGGATAAAAAAGGTGAATTATTTACAAAATGTAAAAGATTATGGTTTCGGATAAAAATGAAACATACATATGAATAATGGTGAATGAAAATGCAATGGAAATGGTAATACTTATGGTAAATGCTAATTTACTTCATAATGAATTTGGTAAATGATTGATTTACTTAAACACACCTCTCTAAATGCCATCATAAGGGAAGTTCGCGCGCGAGGTGAAGCCCCCTGGCTAGTGAATGAAGGGTGGATATAGTCCTAGTCCATATGAGCGATATGTTATGTTTTCTGCGCTGGTGAGGAGATTCCGAGTGTGGTCTTGACTCTCCCGCGGGCATATGGCCGCTTCCCGACGTCTTGCGTTATAGGTGCCCAGGCTGCCTTGTTTGATAGGCCCCTGGAAGATGATGGTTATTTAGGGGCGCGCCCAATGGGGAAACTCAGAGGGGCGGTCTTAGAATCGTTATATGTATATAAATATAACAATTCATAATCATGTGGGACTTGATGTATTGATATATGCCATAAAGAGCATGATGAAGTGCCATAAAGAGCACAATGAAATGCCACAAAGAGAATTTGTTGATGATGATATTCCTGATAAGGAATGGGATGCCATGAAGAGCATATGATTAAGATAAAAGCCATATAGAGCTTAAAATTTTGAGTATGTTTTCCTGTTAAGGAATGGAACTATGAAATGGATTAATGTTTTTTATGAAAGCGTTTGAATTAATGTTAATTATTCTTATTCTCCTACATAGCTTAATTAGATTTATGATTAATTAAAATTGTCTTAGCTTATGCTTTAAATTGTGTAGGTAGATTCATATTCCTATGTAGTCATGATTTACCATTCATAACTGTCATACTTTTTACTCATCTGGTGATCATATAAAACCGGGCCCTGACCCGTTCATATTTCTTGTTGTGTATGCATCTTGTATCCGCTCAGGTGCTCCACCGCAAGAAGCCTGATCTGATTTCCTATCCCAGTGTTTTTGGCGAGTCGTGATGCTTTGCGGGTATTATGGGATATATTGCAATAGACGCCGTCATCCTTGTTCTCTAGTCAAGATCGGGTCTTTTACTCGGACGCGTGGCCCAAACGGGTGTATTTGCTTAATGTAATGTATTATGTAATTTACCTTAAAATGTTGTATCGTGGTATGTACCTGTTGACCGACAGTATATTCGGCCCTCTTATTATTTACTTGTCGTTATTGTAATATATATTCTTGGGGTTTCCACCTTCTTTTTAAATTGGGTTGTTTAAATTCTTTCTTTAACTTTAAAACCAAAATTTTTTGCAACCCGTCTTTTTGAAATATGGAGTGGTTATCTCGTATACTTTGTATATTGTTGTGATGCTGAGAATGATTCCATCCATGATTCCTATTATATTGAAGTATTGGGTTGGCCACCCTCTATTTCGGATCATGGGTTGTCACAGATGGTATCAGAGCGTTAGGTTCTAGAGTCCTTAGGGGTCTGTGTGAATGCTTTGCGCTTTCAGCGTTGCTTTTGATTGGACGTAGAGCCTTAGGATTAAGATCGTTGATGTCTCTTGTGAGATTTCGTTCTTCTGCCATGACGTAGAACCTATAGAATCTGTTGCACGTTCGTGTGAGATTTGTAGGTCGATTGAAAAAGGGCGCCAGGGAAAGTTATTGTGAAGGTGTCGCGAGATGGAATTACTAGGAACTGTAAGTTGTGGTCGGGGATGAGGACCGATTTGAAAGTCGCTCCTTTTTATGGAAATTCTTATCTTGCTACCGCGACTACTAATTACAGTAGACATAGTTTTTCGTGTACCGCTAGAAGTAGAGAGTGGTACTAAGCTTGGGATTCCAAGCGACGTGAGATCGAAGTTGAGAAGAGCTCATGATAAGGGCCACAGGTGAGGTAAGAGGGAGGAGATGCATCCTCATTCAGTAGAAGTGTAAGGTCCAGGAGTTTTGGCCTAGAGAGGGGTATAGAAGTGCCCAGATGAAAAGTATGGAGGGAAATCCTTCACCCGTAGGAGTAGTGTTGAAATGGTGGGAGCATAGTCACCATAATTGTGGGTGCAGGAAGTTTTGCCCATGGAGAAACCCGGTGGACATTATCAACAACGAGTTTCTCTGGGATAACTGGAATGAGGAAAAGGTAGATCCTCAAATGTTCATGCGAGGCTCGGTCAGAGGCCGACAGTGAATAAAGAGTTGTACGGTTAGGGAAGTCGTGCACCAGAATAAGGTAGGTATAAGGAAGAAGGAACCCTTCAGTGGAATGATAGGCTCCAGGATAAGTATCGTTAACACTTATGAAAGAACAGTGTTCATAAAACCCCGTCGGTGGATATCCTCCCGGGGAGGTTTCATTGAATTTGGGAAGAGGAGGCCGGTAGCATCTTCTCTTTTATTGAGAAAGTAGAAGGGATTGTGTGGGCAAATTTTTGGCAGCTAGGGGCGAAACAATGGTTATAACGTGGAAGAACCACGCATTTTCATTATGTTGATTGGAAAATAAGGGCAAAGATAAGATGCCTAGCTGGGGCGTTGATGGAAGTAATTTGGTTCGTACAAGACTCGAATACGGTATCTGGGAACCATTAGTATTGACCCAGAGTGATTGGCAAGAATGTGGGTGGGAATTCCACCTTATCAATAGGTGGTGTATTCCTTAGGATAAGATTTAGTAGTATTGTATTTACTATAGATTCGGATGTGCATATTGTGTTTGTGGTAGTATCGACGCTACTAAATAGGGTAATTATATGACTTCTGTGGTAGGGAAGTTTTATGTTTTTCTTCACTCATTATAAAGCGAGTGATGATATACTTTTTTTTAAGTATTATGTACGTTATGTGCTACTTGTATGAAATGTACTATATGAGTAAAGATATTTTAGTTTGATCGGCGTGATAGCAAGCAAATAAAATTGCGAGGCTATCCTACTTCTAGTTTCAGGATGGAACTAGTTATAATATAATATCTCTCCTAGATACAGGTTGAGACTTTATAGGGGTGGTTGAGGTAAGTAGGAGGTTTTCATTACTTGTTGTGTTATCTTAATTGAGTGTTTGATTGTTTATTTTCTTTGTTTGTGTTCGTTATGCCTTATCTCCATGACCAACAAGTTAAGTAGGCATGTTTCGGAGGGGTTCCTTGTTTGGATTTCGCTTTGCGAGACACTCCGCGCATGAACACTTAACGACGTTGGGAGTGGAGAGACGCTATTATTTTTTTCTTTGTTATATTTTATTTTGTTGTTTGAAAGTTGGGTTGAAAGGTTTAGCCGAGAATCACGTAGTCGAGTGATTAAGGGCTATTAAAGTGCGAGATAAAAGCACTGTATATAATTCTCTCCTCTGATCAATGCGAGGGAGACTGACATATGAAGTCGAATTGAGACTTCAGGTTATGCCTAGATAAGAAGGCTATTTAGAAAGATGTATATATATTGTGGGATAAATATTTGTAAGACTTTACGGAGAGTAAATGTCCGATTAGTTGAAATCTTCAATTATGTGTTATGGTAATACATAGAAGTAGAATCTAGTTAGTAGGGTTGCGAGTTAGAATTTTTTCGGTCCCGATCATGTGTCTTAGACCATTATATCTTGATGACCGACAATGCGAGGTAGTAGTGTAACGGGAGAGTTTCTTATCTGGATTTCACTTCGGTGAGACATCCCAAGCATGAAACCGAGCGAATGTCGGAAGTTGAGAAAGGTCTTGGGCACTAGGGATATACTTATTATTATACGTCTATGACTTAGATAGGATATATATAGATCGATCTTAGGATCTTTAGGACGTAAGGCCTTTAGGGCATGTGATGTTGATCTAGTAAGGCTATAGGGAGTTGACCACAAATAGGTCGTGGGTTAACTCTAAGGAGGAGTAGGTCCCTAGAAACGAGAAGTATGGAATCTCGAGAGATTTCGAAGGTTAGGACGAAGGAGATGAGACCTCTCTTAGATAGAGTGTTACGATGGTAACTTAACTTCTGTGGATTTATAAGGATGAGTTGACCTTCACTCCTGAGCCCATGTTAGTAAGCTCGAGGATGGATTTAATGAATAAGTCCCTACCAGGATGGGGAGTAATAATACTAGAGCATGGACCCATTGTCTATGCGTCTCACAAGCTTAAACTTGCGGGAAGTATTATCCCATGCTTGAATTAAAATTCATTGTGGTAGTGATCGCATTAAGGAGATGAGGCACTACTTCCTGGGAAGAAAATTCAGTCTTTCTCGCGAGTAACAAGTTGTTGTAATATGTTGTGGGAGAAATCGAGTTGGTGTACGAAGTTCATAACGGATTATTGATTGGATATTCTCATTCGCTAAGGGAATGTGATTGGCGTACTAGATGCGTCGAGTAGGAAACTCGACGGAAGATTTATGATGGCATGGAAAGCCAAGTAGAACGAGCATAACTAGGAAGACTTTGGAGTAAGATCCTTCATGTCTCTGACTGATCATTTCACCCACTCGTGTGAAGAGAGTAGTGGTGGAACGAAGGAGGGTATATTCATAGACGTCTTCATTGAATTGTCAGCACCGAAATGGTCATGATCCTATCTGAAAAAATTATTAATCGTTCGACCAAGTCGTTGCTTTTCTCGACATTGTGTGCAGACTCAATGTAGAGGAGTACGTCCCGCCCTTATGGAGGGGTGGTAAAACCTTGTGAAGTGCCTAACAATAGTGGTGGACTGAGACTAGATATTCGTGTCGAAAGTTTGGTAAAGTTTCCAGGAAGTAATGGGAATCGTATGGAAATGGCATACATCTTACCACCATAAAGTGAATGGATGAAATGGAAACTCCCATACAATAATTAGGCTTTTTGAGTGACCTTATGGATCATTTCCTAAGGTATGGCACCATGAGTGGCCTAGTGTATTCGGTTGAGTAATTCGCATACTCGTTGGATGAGACCACCGAACAATAGGTTCCTTGGACTTGGAGTGGTCCTGGAGCATTTATTTAATGATTGGGCTTATTGAGCCGTATCCTTTGAGGGGCTACGCCTATGCGAAGAGAAATTGAGTAGTGTTGGGGTTAAGCCATTTAGCGTTGGTGTAGGCATCCCCGAGAAGGGATGTAATGCGATTCAGGATGTAAGACTATTTACGCCAAGTTATGTGGGTATCGTCTTTCGCCGTGGGAAGGTGGGATCGATAGTTCGTGAGGAACGCTTTGCGTCATGTTAGAACACGGAGAATATAGACTGAGATCGGTAGTGACGACCTTAGTCCGAGTCCATTTGGGACGCCACAATAACGAGGGGTTGGTTAAAAGTGATAGAATGATAGTTTAGGATAGTATACCCCTTTTTGCGATTAGGGTACGCCCAAATTTTGAGGGCAAAATTCCCCCATACGGGGGGGAGTATGTAACAACCCTCGCTTTTAAGAGACTCATTTTATATTAATTTATCGCATGAAGTAGTTATATAAAATGTTGGTAACTGGATTAGATATTAAATGATTGAGTTAAAAATTAATATTTACTAGATTGATGCATATTTACGGTATGTGTAAGTAAATATCATCAGGTTGCATGTTTTATGGTGTTATATGTTTTAATTGACATTATGGTTTAAATGAAATCGGAACTTGAAATAATTTATAAAATTATCGGATGCCAGTTTAGAGGGTGTAGTTAGTCCCGGAATGTGCGAGATAGTCAAAATAAGTGCCATATTGTATTTTTACGTTTTGGGCACTTTTGACTGGTTTTAACTTAAACGCGTATTGTGAGTCATTTTAATATGGTATTTACCATTTAAGTTGGGAATTAGACTTAAGCCAAGATTTAAGTCTCCCAACCTTTTCCATTCCTTCCATTACACACCACAAGCCCTAGAGAGAGTGAGAGAGAGAGGGAAGAGTGGAGAAATTGGAGAGAAAGAAGAAAAGAGAGAGATTCAAGCTTGGAGATTGTTGCTACTACAAGAAAATCTAAGATTCTCACACCAAGGCAAGTTTTCTACTTGCTAATATATGATCTAAGATGGATAAATTGTATGATGGTTGTGTGTTTGGTTGATTTGAGGTAATTATTGTGTTTGTATATATATGTATGTGTATGTTGAAATACAAGTGATTAAACCTTGGGTTTGTAGGGTTAATGTGATTTAGAGAGTAGTTGAAGTTTAATATTGTTGTGGTTATATGTATATGAGCGGTGATTTGGGAAATGAGATTGGGGTTTAAATGTATAACTTCGGTTTTAGTTTTGGAAGAAGAAAGGGTCATAGGTCTGCTATGACCGGTCGACCGCGGTCCCAGGACCGACCGACCGGGCCTTCGAGGGAGGGCATACCGCTTTCCTACCAAGGCCTAAAAATTGGTGTGCGGTTAACCGCGGTCCCCTGACCGGTCGACCGGCCCCTCTAAACCGAGCTTTCTTCTTTTCTTCTTAAGTAAAATTTTGAGACGCGGTCGACCGCGGCCTTAGGACGGGTCGACCGGTCCCCTGTTTTTCACCTTTAAACCTTATTTTGTTTCCTAGATTTATTCTCTTAAATAGGGACAAGGAACCTTCTTGAATGAAGTAAATTTAGAGTTTTAGAGTCCTAGATGAGTGGGGTAACCATCCTAGATTAGAAATGCGTTATGTGGGGAATTTTTCGAGGATATGCCAATTGATGTTAGGGCATTCTTTTCTTCTAGTAATTATTATGAAACTAGGAGTTGTAGTATTATGTTCGGGAGACTTTAGAAGCTCAATTGAGCTATGTTGGCCTTGATGGTTAATAGTATAACACCATAAAAGAGTGTTGGGTGAATTAAATTGGGAGTTCACTTATTCTTTGAGGTTATAATGACGATATAAATTATGGTATGGTTTCGGATAAAAAAGGTGAATTATTTACAAAATGTAAAAGATTATGGTTTCGGATAAAAATGAAACATACATATGAATAATGGTGAATGAAAATGCAATGGAAATGGTAATACTTATGGTAAATGCTAATTTACTTCATAATGAATTTGGTAAATGATTGATTTACTTAAACACACCTCTCTAAATGCCATCATAAGGGAAGTTCGCGCGCGAGGTGAAGCCCCCTGGCTAGTGAATGAAGGGTGGATATAGTCCTAGTCCATATGAGCGATATGTTATGTTTTCTGCGCTGGTGAGGAGATTCCGAGTGTGGTCTTGACTCTCCCGCGGGCATATGGCCGCTTCCCGACGTCTTGCGTTATAGGTGCCCAGGCTGCCTTGTTTGATAGGCCCCTGGAAGATGATGGTTATTTAGGGGCGCGCCCAATGGGGAAACTCAGAGGGGCGGTCTTAGAATCGTTATATGTATATAAATATAACAATTCATAATCATGTGGGACTTGATGTATTGATATATGCCATAAAGAGCATGATGAAGTGCCATAAAGAGCACAATGAAATGCCACAAAGAGAATTTGTTGATGATGATATTCCTGATAAGGAATGGGATGCCATGAAGAGCATATGATTAAGATAAAAGCCATATAGAGCTTAAAATTTTGAGTATATTTTCATGTTAAGGAATGGAACTATGAAATGGATTAATGTTTTTGATGAAAGCGTTTAAATTAATGTTAATTATTCTTATTCTCCTGCATAGCTTAATTAAATTTATGATTAATTAAAATTGTCTTAGCTTATGCTTTAAATTGTGTAGGTAGATTCATATTCCTATGTAGTCATGATTTACCATTCATAACTATCATACTTTTTACTCATCTGGTGATCATATAAAACCGGGCCCTGACCCGTTCATATTTCTTGTTGTGTATGCATCTTGTATCCGCTCAGGTTCTCCGCCGCAAGGACGCCTGATCTGATTTCCTCTCCCGGTGTTTTTGGCGAGCCGTGATTCTTTGCGGGTATTACGGGATATATTGCAATAGACGCCGTCATCCTTGTTCTCTAGTCAAGATCGGGTCTTTTACTCGGGCACGTGGCACAAACGGTTGTATTTGCTTAATGTAATGTATTATGTAATTTACATTAAAATTTTGTATCGTGGTATGTACCTGTTGACCAACAGCATATTCGGTCCTCTTATTATTTACTTGTTGTTATTGTAATATATATTCTTTGGGTTTCCACCCTCTTTTTAAATTGGGTTTTTTAAATTCTTTCTTTAACTTTAAAACCAAAATTTTTTGCAACCCGTTTTTTCTAAAATATGGAGTGGTTATCCTGTATACTTTGTATATTGTTGTGATGGTGAGAATGATTCCATCCACGATTCCTGTTATATTGAAGTATCGGGCTGGCCACTCCCTATTTCGGATCACGGGTTGTCACATTTAGTAAGAGACGTTAGGGCACTATAGTTGAGAGGTGAGGAACTCAATGGAGTGGTCATAAAATTAACGTGTGTATCTAATAAGTGATCTTATTATATTTTAAATACTTGCTAAATATTTCAAAGGTTTTGGGCTATGACCCGTATCAAATCTATTTTCAAAACTTTTAGGTGTCCATCCACAGGGACGCCGAACATGATAATTTATTCGAAGGATTCGTAGTTGAAGCACTTGTGGAGGCGTGCATGACTTGAGAAAATACTTCAGTTATTTCATTCCTAGTTGAGGATTCATGTTCATTTACTTCAGTTGGGCATGTTTCCCATTAAGTTCATAAATTTATTTATATTTCTTTATTTCAGTATCAGACTATGTATTTAGATTCATTTCATTTCAATTAGACTTATGATTTGGATGTTGGATTTGGAGCCGATGGTTTATTCATCATTTACTTATTTATTTATCCTGTGATATTCTAGACTTTAGTTATTGTGAGAATGGTTTATGTTTTTTATTTTTCACATATTACTATATGTTAATAAAAGATAAAATTTGACACCGATTTATTTTAACTTACGTGGTTAGTAATTTAAAAGGTTTTCGATAGTGATGCTAAGCATGAACCAAATGAGATTCCTATTTATTTTAATAAAGGACTGGTCACCCGTGATTAAAATAAGTAGGGTGTCATAGATAGTATTAGAGCCTTCGGTTCTAGATTTCGTAAGATCTGTGTGGTTTACTACAATTTTAGCGCAACGTCCTTTAATATGGAGCCCGATTATTAGTACTGTCACTTTAACGTATTTAAAATTTCATTCTTCAGCTATCATTTTTATATTGACTGTGAACTCATACAATTCGATCTGCTTTCAGATGACACCCAAGGGAGGACGACCGACCAGGGCAGCGGTGAGAGCCAATGAGGGAGAGGCTCAACAGGAGCCACAAACACCGCAGCCACAACCACTGCAGGGGACAGTGATGACTGCAGAGGTGGCCTCTACTGTGGCATAGGAAGTTAATGCTTCTATGACTGCCATGATACTTCATTTTCCTCAGGCCCAGCCATAGCAGCCAGTGGCTCTAATGGTCTAGGCCCACCTGATTGGCAGATAGTGAAGGAGGCCTTCCAGAAGGGCTACCCACCAAAATTTTAGGGTAGTTCCGATGTGATTCTTGGATGTCAATAGAAGAAAGACATTCAATGCCTCCTTCATATGGTTGAGTGTAGTGACATTCAAAAACAGATGTTGGCCACGCTTAAGCTTGTGGGAGCAGCTTTATAGTGGTGGGACTCTATTACCACTTCTGAGGAGAAAGATGATATGTTTATTATTATGTTTTGGGTGCGGTTTGACCACAAGTATTTCCCACTGGTGATTGAGATGGAGATGTGGAAGAAGTTTAATGAGGTTTTTTAGGGTGAACATTCGGTAGCAGAGTATGAGGAGGAGTTTAGGTGTCTGGATAAATTTGTACCTAACGAGGTGAATAACGAGGAGAAGAAGAAGTTAAAGTTCGTGGATAGACTCGCCTGGAGGATCAAGCAACACTTGATTAGCAATCCAACATTGAACACTTATATTGATGTCGTTAATGTCGTACTTTTTCATTATCAAGATCATCGCTTTAACCTGAAGGAAGCAATAGAGGAAGTAAGCCTAGCCAGTCAAGCAAGGTAGGAGGGAACGGTGCTAGTGGAACACCGCAATAGTAGTTGATTAGGCACCAGGGGCAGGATTCCTAACAGGAGGATTTGGCCAAGGGATATAGATCGGGAGGTTACTGACTTGAGGGTAATGGATTTAGGCAGGGCTAGTAGGGTCCTTAATAGCAACAGCATGTTCCTCGGGGCCTCTAGGGCCAAGGGAATAATGGGGGAGGCCAGCAAGGCCGAGGCCACCAGGCCAGCGTCAGGGACATCCTCAACAGGGTCATTAGGGCTAGCAATAGGGGGACTTTTCAGGTTGTTGTTTTACTTGGGGATATACGGGTCAAAAGAGGAGAGACTCCCCACTGCGGGATAGAGTACCACAGTAGGGACAATAGGCACAGTTACCTCTTACAGCACCAGTGTAACACCCCGTATTGCTGTACTTTTAATATTTAATTAATTCGACTAATTTTAAATTACTTATGTGTTGTAATTTAATTGAATTAATTACTATTGGCATTTATTTAAATACTAATCTGGTGAGTGAATGGTTAATATTTAAGGAATTTATATCACTAAGTGAATAGTAATAATTTATTTACGTCATAACGAGTGTTAGTGACGTGGCATTAATTTATCTCAATCAGGAGTCAGGTATAGACTATATTCGAGTCGAGATAAGGATTTTTAGTAAAATAATTGAAATGACAATTCTGAGTGCATGGTTGATTCCGGATGGGTTAAGATAGTAAAAAAAGAGTACCCAGGGGTGATAAATGGGTCTCGAGACATTTTTAGGCATAACCAAGCCCACACAGGAGTGTTTGGGCCATTTTAATAAAGCCCATAAGCCTAAAAATGGGATTGGATAGATAAAATCTAAAAGTGAGAGGATGTGGCAACCACAACTCATTTGAGAAACCCTAATTGAGTAGAGGAGTATAGGGGGAAAATTTGAAGAACTCTTGGGAGCCAAAAGCAAGAACAAGTGTGTGTGTTCTTCATCAAATCACCATCTACATCAAAGGATTTAGAACCTACGAACCCTATAAGGTAAGTGGTTAAACTTTCTCATAAATTTATTGTAGTCTTCAATTCATATCATAGTGGGTGTGATAAAAAACGATTTTGGGTTAGGTTGACAAAAAAATTAGGCCTTTAATTTGTGAAAAAATACGAATAAGTTTTAAATTGAGAATGATTCTTATTTCGTATGTAATCTTGAGGAGCTAATTCATAATTGGGAATGATTTATAAATCGTAAAGGATTTTGAAAAAAAAACATATTTAATTTCGTATCTGGTTTGAAGATTGGATTAAATTTGGGAGCTAAGATCTTAAGCTGGTGTCGGTTTCTAAACAACTTACATTAGGTATATATAAATATAGGAAAACATAGGTGAGACAACTCACGACGCAAAGAAGAAGAAGAAGAAGAAGAAGAAGAAGAAGAAGAAGAAGAAGAAGAAGAAGAAGAAGAAGAAGAAGAAGAAGAAGAAGAAGAAGAATAAGAAGAAGAAGAAGAAGAAGAGGGGAGAGAAAACTAGGGTCGTTCGAACGACCTGGTTTTGGTTCGAGCGACACCACTTGTCATTTAAATGACATGGTGGGTCGTTAGAGCGACGCAGTGGGCCAGACCCAGGTTGGGTTAGCTTCTGTTTTAGGCCGGAAGACATAGGGTGGGTGGTTTTAGTAAACAGTAAGGAATTTTACCCTTTTGTAATTGGGGATTAAAAATGGGGTTTGGTATATTTATTTGTGTAGAGAAAAAATGGACTAAATTTACATGAGAGAATTTGGTGATAAATTCTAAGGAGTGAATTACGGACCAAGTGAGTGTGTCCAGGTATTTTAGTTGAGTGATGCCATGATAACCAATTAAGTAATGGGGACGACAATTAAAGTCTAGAGTGGGGGAATTGACATAGATATTTTGGGCTAGTGTTACGAGTTCTTAGGCACAAATTTGGCATGGTTAATTTATTATAGGGTTATATAATAAATTGTAGAATATTAAAAATAAAAAGGGTGTTAACCGAAATAACATTATTTTGAGGAATAAATTCTGAGAGATGGAATTTCGGACCGAAGAAGTGAGTCTGGGTATTTTAGTTGGGTGACACAACTTGAGTGATAAATAAATAAATGTGGGATTTATTTGAATCACGAGTCGGTATATGGACTTGGTAATGTTAGGATAGAGTTATGGTAATTATGCATGGGGTAGCTGGGATTATTTATATATATATATATATATATATATATATACACATATGCGGTGATTGTTTAGTATATATATTTGTGTGCTTTATAAATATTACTGTGAATAATATTTATAGGCATATATATAGGCTTGTCAATTGAGCCGAGCAGGCTCGAAGTCCGCTTGCTTGGCCCACAAAATTTGGGCCGAGCATTTATTGAGTTTGAGCCGAGCCGAGTTTGAGCCGAGATATTAAGGCCGGATTCAATTTGAGCCGAGCACGAGCGAAGCACTTTCAAGCTCGAACTAGGCTCGGCCCGAAATAAAATCTCTCTCTCTCTCTCTCTCTCTCTCTCTCTCTCTCTCTCTATATATATATATATATATATATATATATATATATATATATATATATATATATATATATATATATATATATATATATATATATATATTTATATACAAAACTATTTTATTTTCTATGATATGTAAAAAGTATTTTAAAACAAAATAATTTTTATAATTTTATCCTTATGCAAATAAACTACTGGACTTAAAATTAAAGAAACAAAAATAAGCTATGTTATTTAGTTAGTTTACTTTACTTAATCTTACGGGACTTGTCATTATTAGTGTTGAAATAGAATTTTTTTAGTGTTGAAATATGTTACTATAGTGCTGAAATGTGGTTTTTTAATGCTGAAATGTCAATATTAGTGCTGAAATCTATTTTTCAGTGCTAAAATGTGTTTTTTTAGTGTTGAAATATATTTTTTTAGTGCTGAAATGTGTTTTACTAATGCTGAAATGTGAATATCAGTGCTTAATTCTATTTTTTATGGTGCTGAAATTTATTTTTTTGGTACTAAAATGTATTTTTTTATTGCTGAAATATAAATATTTATTAATAAAATAAATAAATATGTATTGGAATATTTAATTTGGGCCTGCTCAAATCGGGCCCGAAGCCCGATTTACTTTGTGAGTCGAGATTGAGCCAAACACTCTCAAGTTCGTTTGGGCCGAGCTCGAGCTTGATCTAAGTAAATCAAAATCGGGTCGAGCTTGATCAACCATAGGCTCCGCTCATAGATCCCGATTGACAGGCTGTAACACCCCGTGACTTTGGGTCTGAGAAATTAAATTTTTGGGAGAAATAAAATTTATTGAAATTGGAGAATTTTAAAGTTTGGCAATTGAGGTTCGAAAATTGAGGACGTTACAAAGTACTCCGGATGATAATTTTGAGTGTACCATTGGTTCCGGATGGGTCGAGATAGTCAAAATGACTGTCACTGGGTTTTATTTCGGCTCCGAAATATTTTTGAGTATGTTTGACTCGAATTGGAGAAAACGAGTCATTTAAAGTGGGTATTAACCTTTAAAACTGGGTTTATTATTTTAAGGGATTTAAGGGCTTACGATTTCAGCCCTTCTCGTTTGTGAGAAGAGGGAAATAGAAAGGAAAGAGAAAGAAGAAGAAAGGAAGAGAGAGAACGGAGAAAGCTTGGAGATTTCTGGCACATATGCGATCTCGAGGACGATTCAACCTCTACAAATCTGAGGCAAGTGTTTAATCTTGCTAAATAATTTATTTGTGTATTTCATTTCATAATTTGTGGATAAGAAAATTGGATTTTGGGTATAAACATCAAAACCTAGATTTTGTGTAATAAATCTTGCATTTGAGTTTTAAAAAGGGATTTGAGGTTGTATTAAGTGTAGGAATAAATTGGATTATGATTTTGTGCATAAAAACATGTTAGGGTTGAAGTTTGAGGGTGGAAAAAGGATGAAATTGATTTTGGGAAAATTTAGGTTTTGAAGAGAAATGACCATTTCGTAGCCTGCTGAACAGGCCGAATCGATTCGGCTTCCTTTTGAATCGATTCGGAATGTTGCAGAGTCCTAGGTCTGTATGACCGAATCGATTCGGACCCAAGGCGAATCGATTCGTCCTGGGACAGTCTCTCGGGTCCTTTGGACCGAATCGATTCGCCCTTGAGGCCGAATGGATTCGAGCCAGGCCGAATCGATTAGGAAACAGGGTTGTTTTGAGAAACTTTTCTAGGATGGGTTTTCTTCCTTTTTGATTGGGTTTCTCGATTTGGAACTCATTGATATGATGCGAGAGTTACGTTTTGATGTTTATTTGAGGGTCTCTCACATGTTATGATCGCGAGGACTTATCGAATTAGTTTGGGAATATATGTATGCATGGGAGTTATGTATCGAGGTAGTGGGAAACCTCATTGGGGATGGGAGTCCTAATTTGAGGTTAAAAGTGAGCTTACATATAACGTATGGTTTAAGACCCTTCGAGAGAGAGTGGTGAGGGTGTGATGTGAAATTGTAGGCCGATGTAAGTGCCGAATCCTTATAGCGACAGGATTCTAATTAAGTTATAATTGTGGGCCAACGAGAGAGAGTGGTCGCGTATCCTTAGTGATGATACACTCGAGGAATAAATTGTAAAGGGTTAATGTTAAGGGTACATAGGGACAATTGAACCATAGTCGAATTGGAGAGCGATTGGATTATACTATCAATAAGAGTAGGGTGTGTTGTAAATTTAGTCGAGGATAACTGTTATATATCAGTGTGTGTGTGTAACAATGGGGATTCTAATTATGGATGGAATCTTGGAATGAATTTTATATTGAACTCGAGGTTTGTAGACTATTAGTTATGTGCATACCAATAGTCGAAATTAGTACTGGAGATATTGATGTACTTTCGGATATAGATGAGGAGTGTAGTTATTGTTTCCTACACTAAACTTTGGGTGATAACCTTAATGTTGCATATATATATATATATATATATATATATATATATATATATATATATATATATATATGTCGGAAACTATTCATATCATAGGAGAAATGGATGAATACGCTTCAAGTGAGGGATCGTATTCATATATTGAGGTAAGTTAAATGTGTTTGGGACGACGGCTAGTGTATTGAGGATTATGTCTGCTTATAGACGAGTTTATAAATCTTATACATACGGACGAGAGATAGTGTGTATATATGTGTGGATATGTGGATATATATATTTGTATAGATATGGATATATGCGTATACTCATGTTGTGAATATCTAAACCGTATGTGATGGTTTAATTATATGATGTAATCATATGGATGTATATATATTGTGTATGTGAATGATATATATACTTGTATTGTGAAGCATACCCCGCACATGCTATCATTGGGAAGTTGCGCGATGAGGGTGAGCACCCTGGCTCCAGGAGAAGAGTGTGGATATTCCCCAGGTCATAGCGTCAATTGTGTTATTATGTGATATATATTTTTTTGGGGATGAGACGTGGTGGGTATGTTTCATCTCATTGCCGGTTAGGAACTATGATCACTTCCCGAACGTCGTGTGTGTGTGTGTGTGTTGGCCGTGATTTCGGTGATATTGAGTCCGATCGTGGTCCCTAGGATGGTATATGAGTAATTCCCTGGAAGATGATAGCATGGTGCAGTATATTGGCATTCTATAGCCAGTTGTATTATGTGTATGGCCATTGTACATTACATGTGTTATGTACACGTGGCTATGGGAATGAATGGTTGTATATATATATATATATATATATATATATATATATATATATATATATATATATATTATATCCTATAGGTAAAAAGGATACGAAATTTCTACGGTGTACATCTTGGGTGATTATGGTGTACCAGATTGTTGGGGGTTGATGTATCGCACTTAAGGAAAAATTCGGTTATATCAACCCAAGGATTTAGTGGAGATTTTGGGGTTACTCTTAGATAGTAATACAAATTTTAGTAGTTGCAGTAATAGAATTTGTACAGATGACATAATGGATCCCTATGATCAACATTGTCAAGGAGTAGTGTATCGAGGGGGTTCCTTGTTTGGATTTCGCTTTGTGACACGCCCCACGCACGAAACGAAGTACCATGTTGAGAGTAGAGAGAAGTTTTGTCTTTTGTAGTTGTATATATCAGTAGCATGTTTTGCGTGGATGACATAATGGATCCCTACGATCAACATTGTCAAGGAGTAGTGTATCGGGGGGATTCCTTATTTGGATTTCGCTTTGCGAGACGCCCCACGCACGAAACGTAGTGCAATGTTGAGAGTGGAGAGAATTTTTGTCCTTATTAAATTGTATGCATGTTATTTAGAGAATAAATTATTATATTGATGCCTAATGTTAATGTGCAACGTATTAAGACTTATAACTGGTGTAAGTTAATAATTTGGAACCACTATAGCCTAGTAAGGCATAAATGTGTAAATATAATTAAGTGCGATTAGAAGGGGACGGATTCTCAGGTTATGTTAGAATGGCAAGTCTTGCGGGTATAGGCCGTGCCTATTCTAAGGTAGGTTGTCCTTATGGGCGGGGTAACTTAATTGAGGTTCCAGGACGCGAGTAGGTGCACACTGTTAGATGAGAGGTGAGTTGGGGTTTCACGATAGTGCGACTCCACTGTAATTATGAAATAGTGCATTTATATTTATTATGCACGATTAACACACTTGCTAAACATTTTTACACCTCGGGGTCTGACCCGGTTATATTTCTCTTTTGCTATATATATGTATGTACATATTACTACAGGTGTCCTACCGCACAGATACCAGATGCTTTTCTATCCAAAGTCTTGGGAGTTGTAGCAGTTGCGGACTGTGGCGGGATTTAGATTGTAGTCGCTTCCTACTTCTTTGAAAAATCTAGGTAGGAATCAGGTTGTATATCGGGTTTATACCCAAGGGATATTTGTAGCATTTTATATTCCTTCTTTATGGATGTTGTACTGTCTGTGACCCGACAGCTTATTTGGGTATATTTCCTTGTATATACTCATTTCATTTTATTCTAGCACTTCATTTATCATGGTACTTGTGTGCATTTTACCTTTGCTAGATATTTTTATGCTTGGGTTGTTGTTCGTGGCATGTTTGATTTACTTTTGGCATCTCACTTGTATGATTTCGGGTAGTTAGCCTTATCTATTTATATTATAGTCTGTTGATGTTGAGACTGAGCCATCTAAGATTACTGATTTAATTTAGTATAGGGTTGGCCATCCATTATTATTTTAAGCGGGTTGTTACAGATGGTATTAGAGTATCAGGTTCTAGAGTCTTTAGGATCTGTGCGGGTTTTCTGCGTTCTTCCGTTAACGTCCTTGATGTAGAGCCCTACTAGAAGGATTGTTGTGTTCACTATGTTTATCTTCTTCCGTGAGATGCACCCACTCGAATGACGTTCTGACACAGTTGCTTTCGTCTCAGATGTCACCAAGAATAAGTCGGTTAGTAAGGGGCAAGAGTAGAGATGTAATACCCATAACAGATTTTGGGTATGCATTGATTTGAGGTATTTCTTTCAATGATTCAGGGAGAGATAAGAAGGGGAATTTCGTGATCGATAAGGTAAGTGCTAATGAGAAGAGGATAGTGAAGCCTTGGGAGGTTTAGATTGATAACTTCGTCAAGATTTGTTAGGAAACCTGGTGTTGGTAACTTTTACCAATGCGAGGTGTGTTGAGTTGTCCCAATATCGAGAGTATTGCCTTCTGGGAAGAGGGAGTGAGAAATTTAGAGTTTTGGGTCCATTGAGTAGGACCAAAAGTGTTATCAGGGGGTCGCAATAGCGCCTTGTCCTTCAGGATGGTTGGGAAGGATTTATGGGGAGGATATTTCTTTGAGGAGAATTAGGCCTTGAGAAGGAGTGAGCAAGTGTGGTCTTTGTACGATATCTTTTGGGATAGTAGATTGTCTCGCGATGAGCTAGTAGAGAGTTGTGCTATTGAATTCTGGAAGTGAGGATTGTTAAGACTTGTTGAGTAGTAGTTGTTATGTTATTGTTTTATAGATAGGCTGGGGCAGGTAATGGTAGTATTATAGTGAGGGAAGGACTTACTTTGTGGCAATGCTTTGATGTAATATAAAGGAATTGTATAACTGAGAGGTTTAGAATTTAGTAGATTCATTGTTGAACGGATAATTTAGCTTAGGGTTGTGCTAGTTTTGAGAACAAGGTATTGGTTAGAGTATTGTATTTGTTGAGGCCTTGTGTCCTAAACATAAGGTATTTGATTGGCGTGTCGAAAGATATGGAATTATTTTATATTATATTGTTACATAGGCCTTTGGTCCATATCTATGATTCTAAAATCTTTTATAAAACCGTAGCCCTGGTTCAACTGATCTCAATCTTCGACATGGCTACACAGTAGTGTATTGGGAGGGTTCCTTGTTTGGATTTCGCTTGCGAGACCTCCCCCGCATAAAGGTAGCTTATGTCAGGAATTGAGAAGAGTTCAACCGTTGGGGATTTCAAACTTTTATATATATACTTATTACACTATTGTAGATTATTTTATTGGAGAGTTATATTACGACTTGAGGCTAGTGGAGCCGGGTTATGTTTTTACGAGTTGAGCTCGAGTACAGGGTGTATGGGTACCCTGGGTAGATAATTTGATTTTAAGTTTGAATGGTTCGATGTGAAAATTGGTAGAGATGGGTATAGTAATCTCGAGGGTAGATGTAATGACTAGATGAGATTCGAAGTCCTAGGCGTATCTTAAATTTCGCAGGCAAAATTCTGGTAAGGGGGAAGTGTGTAACATCCCGTGACTTTGGGTCTGAGAAATTAAATTTTGGGGAGAAATAAAATTTATTGAAATTGGAGAATTTTAAAATTTGGCGATTGAGGTTCGAAAATTGAGGACGTTACAAAGTACTCCGAATGATAATTTTGAGAGTACCATTGGTTCCGGATGGATCGAGATAGTCAAATTGACTGTCATTGGGTTTTATTTCGATTCCGAAATATTTTTGAGTATATTTGACTTGAATTGGAGAAAACGAGACATTTAAAGTGTGTATTAACATTTAAAACTGGGTTTATTGTTTTAAGGGATTTAAGGGCTTAGGATTTCAGCCCTTCTCATTTGTGAGAAGAGAGAAATAGAAAGAAAAGATAAAGAAGAAGAAAGGAAGAGAGAGAAGGGAGAAAGCTTGGAGATTTTCAGCCCATACGCGATCTCGAGGACGATTCAACCTCTTCAAATCTGAGGCAAGTGTTTAATCTTGCTAAATAATTCATTTGTGTATTTCATTTCATAATTTTTGGATAAGAAAATTGGATTTTGGGTATAAACATCAAAACCTAGATTTTGTGTAACAAATCTTGCATTTGAGTTTTAAAAAGGGATTTGAGGTTGTATGAAGTGTAGGAATAAATTCGATTATGATTTTGTGCATAAAAACATGTTAGGGTTGAAGTTTGAGGGTGGAAAAATGATGAAATTGATTTTGGGAAAATTTAGGTTTTGCAGAGAAATGACCATTTCGTAGCCTGCTGAATAGGCCAAATCGATTCAGCCTCCTTTCGAATCGATTCGAAATGTTGCAGAGTCCTAGGTCTGTATGACCGAATCGATTAGGACTCAAGGAGAATCGATTCGTCCTGGGACAGTCTCTCAGGTCCTTTGGACCGAATCGATTCGCACTTGGAGCAAATCGATTCGCCCTTGAGGTCGAATCGATGCGGTCCAGGCCGAATCGATTCGAAAATAGGGTTATTTTGAGAAACTTTTCTAGGATGGGTTTTCTTCCTTTTCAATTGGGTTTCTCGATTTGGAACTCATTGATATGATGCGAGAGTTATGTTTTGGAGTTTATTTGAGGGTCTCTCACATGTTATGATCGCGAGAAGTTTGGGAGTATATATATGCATCGGAGTTATGTATTGAGGTAGTGGGAAACCTCATTGAGGAAGGGAGTCCTTATTTGAGGTTAAAAGTGAGCTTACATATAACGTATGGTTTAAGACTCTTCGAGAGAGAGTGGTGAGGGTGTGACGTGAAATTGTAGGCTGATATAAGTGTCGAATCCTTATAGCGACAGGATTTTAATTAAGTTATGATTAGGGACCAACGAGAGAGAGTGTTCGCGTATCCTTAGTGATGATACACTCGAGGAATATATTGCAAAGGGTTAATGTTAAGGGTTCATAGGGACAATTGAACCGTAGTCGGATTGGAGAACGATTGGATTATTCTATCAATTAGAGTAGGGTGTGTTGTAAATCTAGTCGGGATAATTGTTATATATCGGTGTGTGTGTAACAATGGGGATTCTAAATATGGATGGAATCTTGGAATGAATTTTAGATTGAACTAGAGGTTTGTAGACTATTAGTTATGTGGATACCAATAGTCGAAATTAGTACTGGAGATATTGATGTACTTTCGGATATATATGAGATGTGTAGTGATTGTTCCTACACTATACTTTGGGTGATAACCTTAATGTTGGATATATATATATATATATATATATATATATATATATATATATATGTTGGAAGACTATTCATATCATAGGAGAAATGGATGAATACGCTTCAAGTGAGGGATCGTATTCATATATTGAGGTAAGTTAAATGTGTTTGGGACGACGGCTAGTGTATTGAGGATTATGTCTGCTTATAGCCGAGTTTATAAATTTTATACATACGGACGAGAGATAGTGTGTATATATATGTGTATATGTGGATATATATATTTGTATAGATATGGATATATGCGTATACTCATGTTGTGAATATCTAAACCGTATGTGATGGTTTAATTATATGATGTAATTATATGGATGTATATATATTGTGTATGTGAATGATATATATACTTGTATTGTGAAGCATACCTCGAACATGCTATCGTTGGGAAGTTGCGTGATGAGGGTGAGCACCCTGGCTCGAGGATAAGAGTGTGGATATTCCCCAGGTCATAGCGTCCATTGTATTATTATGTGATATACATTTTTTTTTGGATGAGACGTGGTGGGTATGTTTCGTCTCAT
The DNA here is from genome assembly GCA_949130495.1 of Sambucus nigra. Classification (NCBI taxonomy): domain Eukaryota; kingdom Viridiplantae; phylum Streptophyta; class Magnoliopsida; order Dipsacales; family Adoxaceae; genus Sambucus; species Sambucus nigra. The sequence continues at coordinate 640,290,047 of OX422215.1, forward strand.
TGCCGGTTAGGACCGCTTCCCGTATGTCATGTGTGTGTGTGTTGGCCGCGATGTCGGTGATATTGAGTCCGACCGTGGTCCCCAGGATGGTATATGAGTAATTCCCTGGAAGATGATAGCATGGTGCAGTATATTGGCATTCTATATCCGGTTGTATTATGTGTATGGCCATTGTACATTATATGTGTTATGTACACGTGGCTATGGGAATGAATGGTTGTATATATATATATATATATATATATGTTTAGAGTAAATATATATATATATATATTTATGATATCCTATAGGTGAAAAGGATATGAAATTTCTACGGTGTACATCTTGGGTGATTATGGTGTACCAGATTATTGGGGGTTGTTGTATCGCACTTAAGGAAAATTTCGGTTATATCAACCCAAGGATTTAGTGGAGATTTTGGGGTTACTCTTAGATAGTAATCCAAATTTTAGTAGTCGCAGTAATAGAATTTGTATAGATGACTTAATGGATCCCTACGATCAACATTATCAATGAGTAGTGTATCGGGGGGGTTCCTTTTTTGGATTTCGCTTTGCGAGACACCCCACGCACGAAACGAAGTGCCATGTTGAGAGTAGAGAGAAGTTTTGTCCTTTGTAGTTGTATATATCAGTAGCATGTTTTGCGTGGATGACATAATGGATCCCTACGATCAACATTGTCAAGGAGTAGTGTATCGGGGGGTTCCTTGTTTGGATTTCGCTTTGCGAGGCGCCCCACGCACGAAACGTAGTGCAATTTGAGAGTGGAGAGAAGTTTTGTCCTTATTAAATTGTATGCATGTTATTTAGAGAATAAATTATTATATTGAAGCCTAATGTTAATGTGCAACATATTAAGACTTATAACTGGTGTAAGTTAATAATTTGGAACCACTATATCCTAGTACGGCTTAAATGTGTAAATATAATTAAGTGCAATTAGAAGGGGAAGGATTCTCGGGTTATGTTAGAATGGCAGGTCTTGCGGGTATAGGCTGTGCCTATTATAAGGTAGGTTGTCCTTATGTGTGGGGTAACTTAATTAAGGTTCCAGGATGCGAGTAGGTGAGCGCTATTAAATGAGAGGTGAGTTGGGATTTCACGAGAGTGCGACTCCACTTTAATTATGAAATAGTGCATTTATATTTATTATGCATGATTAACACACTTGCTAAACATTTTTACACCTCGGGCTCTGACCCGATTATATTTCTCTTTTGCTATATATATGTATGTACATATTACTAGTGTCCTACCGCACGGATACCAGATGCTTTTCTATCCAGAGTCTTGGGAGTCGTAGTAGTTGCGGACTGTGGCGGGATTTAGATTGTAGTCGCTTCCTACTTCTTTGAAAAATCTAGGTACGAATCAGGTTATATATCGGTTTTATACCCAAGGGATATTTGTAGCATTTTATATTCCCTCTTTATGGATGTTGTACTGTCTGTGACCCGACAGCTTATTCGGGTATATTTCCTTGTATATACTCATTTCCTTTTATTCTAGCACTTCATTTATCATGGTACTTGTATGCATTTTACCTTTGCTAGATATTTTTATGGTTGGGTTGTTGTTCGTGGCATGTTTTATTTACTTTTGGCATCTCGCTTGTATGATTTCGGGTAGTTAGCCTTATTTATTTATATTATAGCCTGTTGATGTTGAGATTGAGCCATCTGAGAAACCTGATTTAATTTAGTATAGGGCTAGCCACCCGTTATTATTTTAAGAGGGTTGTTACACAGGCCTACATACATACCCCTCTAGTGCTGTCACAGGAGGTTGCGCGATGTGGGTGAATTCCCTGCCTTGAAGAGCAGAATGAGTATAATCCCCCAGTCATAGTCGTCCAGAATTTTATTGTGTGATTTATTTTCAGGGGTGAATCGCTTTAAGGTATGAATCAGTTTCACTTTTGGTAAGGAACTATGTCCGCCTCCGCTACATTTATTGGTTCACTGATTCAGGGAGATAACGGAGTCGGGGTGTCCAGGTGAATGAGTGTACCTGAGGTGATAGCATTGTAGAGAACATACGGTGAGTGTCTATTGGAGAGGATGGTTATATATCTACGACATGTGTGTGAATGTTGTAATATAACAATACGTATATGTGGTGCAGATAATTATATACGGGTAAAATACATGTAGTGAACTATATTAATGATATCTAACTAGGGAGAAAGTTACATGGCCTTAAATGAAAAATGGTTAGTTAATAAATAACTTAAAAATCATATATTAAAATTACTCGGGCTAAAGTAGTGTGACAATAAGGAGTTATAACAAGGACTAGTTACAAGGTAGATGACTAGGTAGGTTATAAAGAAAAGTGTTAGGTGTGCACAATAGTCGAGGGGTGAACGGGTCCTAAAGGGAGTGTGACACTAACTTAAATATGAAGAGAATTCATGCATTTTAAATTACTAAAATTTAATCACTTGGTAAATATTTTCAAAATATTTTGGGTTCTAACCCTTGCTGCCAAATATTTTAAAAACCTTTTAGGTGTCCAGGGACGCCAGATTTGATTCAAATCCAGGGTTTTGTAGCTGCGGCATATGTGGATGTTGCAGGAGTTGGAGTACTCACCACTTTCATTGTTCCTAGTTTAGGAATTCCATCTTAGTTTTATCTCGAGCATGTTGCTCAAAATATTTATTTCAGATTACTCCATTTCAGATTGTATGAGATTTATTCACTATCTGTCAGATTTGTTTGGTTGGTTTTTAGCCGATGGTTAATTTGGCAAGACTGTGTTTCAGTTATTTTTTTGGATGTTTAGGATTTATTATTGTGTGTTGTTTCTATTTAGTTTCCATTGTATTTAATGACTTGGTTATTAAAAGTTAAAATTTGGCATCGACTTTTAGAATACTAGGTGGTTAGTAATTTTTAAAAAGTTTTTCGATAGCGATGCTAAGAATGAACCATATGAGATTCCTGTTTTGATTTGATATATGACTGATCACCTAATATTTTATTAGACGGGGTGTCACAGATGGTATCAGAGCATCAGGTTCTAGTGTCCTCAGGATCTGTGCGGCTTTTCACATTTCATTTTAGCGTTCTTTGATATAGAGCCTTTTTTATAGGATTGTTGTATTCCTCTACATATGTGACTTACGTTCTCCAGCTATTACGTATAATTGATTTGATTCATATACGGGTTCGATTGAGTGTGGCAAATTGAAAAATATAGAATGACAAGAGTGGGACGTTAGAAGGATTGCAGGAGGGAGGACTCAGCAAAAGCTATAGAGTATTCTGGGAACAGTGACGCAATAGGAGTCACCATGATTATTATTTGACCAATTGACGTTGGAGTAATCGTTGGGGTGTAGTAGCTTCCCCGAGAACCGTAGTAAAGGATGATGGCGCAAAGTTAGACCCACCAAGTGCAGATAACAAGGGAGAGGGTCGAAGAAGATTTTTGTTTCAGAAGAACAATCCGCTAGAATTCAAGGAAAGTGTGGAGGAGTGATTTGCCAATAGAAAGAGAACATCCAATTGGGATCATATGTATTCAAGTCAAAATTCCAGGAAAAATTTTTTGCTCATAAGGGCAGCGTAGGGTGATGGGAGTCCGTCATCATATTCATGGAAAATTACCATGAATAACGAGTAATTTGGGGTGCAGATTATTATGAATCCTCTCACCAGTTGTTTAAATAGAGAGGCAAGGGATATTTCAGTACTTTTCAAAAGGGTCCGGACAGTGGTCGGATGTGAAGGAAAGTTGATGATATTCGCAAAATTTATTCTCGATGAGAGGGATACGAGGAATCAAAAAGGGGTTTGTAAGTTGAAAATAGACCTGTGGGTAGAACATACAAGCGGGGATAGGAGATCCGGCTAGGATAACTGGTGTCATTGTCGTCAAAGTTGTATATTTACAAATTTATATCAATGCTCACGTGAGAAAAGATCTAGGGAGTTAGAGAATTAAACCAAAGAGTAAGACTAGATTTTTCGGTGTTAGTAAGGCACCAAGGGAATGGATACCAGTAGAGGACCTAAATTAATGATCGAGATCAATAAAATTTCTACCAAGTGACGGTGGGTTCAGTCAGGGTCATGAAGGCCAACAACAAGTCCCATGGGACTAGCGGAGCCAAAGGGACAATAGGGGTAGCAATCAGGGTTAAGACTACCAGGTCTGCGAGAAGGACAACCCCGACATGGCTGGTTGGGCCAGATAAAAGGGAAGGGCACAACGAGGTGTCTTATGTGTAAAAAGGAGAAACACGTGTGTGGATCTTGCCCGCCGCGAGTTAGGGGACAGGAGAGGGATGCCTAGTAGGGGCAACAGTTATAAAAGTTTGGTACGATTAGGACAAGAGTGTCATGTCCAGTAACCATTTGAGCCGCCAATGTTAAAGTCTATTGAAACTATGAGTTTTTATCCTGGAGTAATTGGGGTCTATTTTTTATGACACAAGCGAGTCACAGTTGTTTGTTAGTACTAAATTCGGGTGTGAAACGGGCTTGGTAGAGGTATCATTAATAGTACTATAGTTATAAAAATTTATCGTTGAGTAGCGGGGATTTCTTTAGTTCCACCTGCAGGGGAGCAAGTGTGGACACTAAGAGGGTATTTTTTTTATGGTAATTCCATGATGAGAGTTGATTAAGCGCTAATCATTTTATCCTGAGTATGGACTAGTTAGCGATGGTAGGCGATTACCGTAAGACTATCGTGTTCGTTGTTCCAGGGCAGGATGTATATTCTTTTTGTGATGTCTCACCTAAAAAAGGATCAAGCCCGCGGAGGTATTTTGTGAAGTAGACTTCAGAGAGTACATTTGTCTAGTTATATTGGATCCCGGTGCATAGGGACTCTTATTGATGAGATTCGGGGTATGTCGGGCTACCGTGCAGCAGAGAGATTTATCTCGTTATCAACTTAGCGTTAAGGACTTAGTGATATTACGAGTGCAGTAGTAGATGACTCCTTTAGAGACGCGGGAGTCAATTATTAGACTTGTGAGTATAGGTATGGGGTTTGGGTGTCCAGGGTATATGCTTTGGGTTCTACAAAAATCGAGGGCCGCCAATATTGAGGAATTGTGAATTGGGAAAAGTTCTTTTGGGCTTTACTGTGAGATGTTATACGCATAAGCCTTAATAAACGTCGGGAGACGAGAAACATAGTTGGATGCTAGGACATCGAATTTAATTATAATTATTGAACGTGTGGGGAAAACACGTTGAGTGGAGAGCTATTAAGAAATATGGCTGGTGGAGCCGGGAAGTGTTGTGAAAGAAACACTGGGAAGAACTTTTTCATCACAAGTTGATGGGTGGGGCAATATCGGGAAGAATTGAATAGTAATTGGTGGGGTAATAAAAAATACCAAAATGATATAGCCATACTGAGGATACGGGGGTCGAACTTGAGATAAGTACATTACGTATGTGATGTTCTTAGGTTTGTACAAATATACACGGGTTATAGGGTGTATGGGTGCCCTGGGTGCAGCAGAGTCTCACTTAGTCAGCTGCCTAGCAGTTTTAAACACAAGGGCAATGATTTTAGGTATATTCAGGAAAAAGAGGAGTAAGATGTCCCTCATAATGTGAAATGTTGAGCATAGGGATCGATGGTGAATGGTACATAGTGGAGTTCTCTCCATGTTACATCATTTAGGGATAGAAAAAGGTTGATCTGAGGTTATCAACTAGGCTTTTGAAATTTTTATGTTCCCAGTGACAGGATTGATGAGCATGAGTGGTGAAATTCATATTTGGGACATTCAAAATCGCGAAGAGGTCCGGGTTCCCATCGGGTTTGCGACATGGATTGACCAGAGAGGAATATTTGGTATTTTGGAGTGGGATATATCATCGAGCAGCATATCTAATTTTTTTACTTAAAGAAAAGAAGTTAAATGGAATTAGGTGTTGTCCAAAATTTTTGCGAATTGGGATAAGACCTTTCAGTCCCACCTCTGATCGGAAGTGTCAGGAGGTGAAGGGGGCGGAGTTGCATATGCATAAGTTAATGGTAGATGAAAGCAACTAGGTTGTTGAAGGAATTGAGAAATGCATATTTTCATATTTGTGGGTGATTGGGAGTATTAATTACCATTAGTAGAGTTACATGTATTACTTCGTAACAATCTATTATCTTCATGACACATTTTGAGACATTATCAGGGAAATTTTGTCACAAACCTTTGGTTGGGAAGGGTGAGGGAATAATAAGCTTCTGGGACCCAAAGTGATTTATGGTCCATCTGTAGGAATTGAGGAAACCTCGTCTTTTTTCAGATAGCTCAGAAACAAAAGGAGAATTACATTACTGTGAGTTAAGGGTTTGAAGTCTGACATGCGTAGTCAGGGATTGTTGCGAGTATTTACCCTGAGGAGAGTCACGGGTTTGGCGACAAGAAATTAGCACCCATAAAGGAGGGGCCTTTTCAAATATAAAGATAGTAGAGCCGACAGAGCATAGGCTCGTCTTTTGAGGAACTATATTGTCAGAGACCATTGAGTTGGAGATTGATTACCAGGTGTTGGATAGGGTGTCTCCCATGAAAGGGGTCACGAGGTTTGGCATGATAGGGATGTTGGCGTCAAGATTGTGGGATCCATCCCTATCATTGAGAGAGTGGAACCAGTAGTTTATAAACTAGGTCTTACCATAGCATCTACAGTGGATACACGACATATTTTACGTGGCATCGTTGAAGAATTATTAGAGGAGCATGAGAGCTTGTGGCATGTTCCACTTGAGGAGTTTGATTTGCAACCAGATGTATCAAATGAGGAGAGACCTGTAGCTATTCTGGATCGTAGGGAGAGCAAGCCACGGTCTAAAGTGATACCACTAGTTAGAGTTCAATGGGTCACTACAATGTTGAGGAGTCTACTTGGGTGTGGGTGGATAACATACGAGAGCAGTATCCCAAAGTATTCACCGCATGTATGACCTAATTTCGGGATGAAATTCCTTTATAAGGGGGAAGTATGTAATATCCCGTATTTCTGTACTTTTAATATTTAATTAATTCGGCTAACTTTAAATTACTTGTGTATCGTAATTTAATTCAATTAATTATTATTAACATTTATTTAAATACTAATCCGGTGAGTGAATGGTTAATATTTATAGAATTTATTTTACTAAGTGAATAGTAATAATTTATTTGCGTCATAACGAGTGTTAGTGACCTGGCATTAATTTATCTCTACTAGGAGTCGGGTATAGACTATATTGGGGTCAAGATAAGGATTTTTAGTAAAATAATTCAGATGACAATTCTGAGTGCACGATTGATTCCGGATTGACCGAGATAGTCGAAAAAGAGTATATGGGGGTGGTAAATGGGTCTCGGGACATATTTAGACATAAACAAGCTCAGACGGGAGTGTTTGGGCCATTTTAATAAATCCCGCAAGTCTAAAAACGGGATTGGATAGATAAAACCTAAAAGTGAGAGGATGTGGCAACCACAACTCATTTAAGAAACCCTAATTGAGTATAGGAGAAAATACGAAAAATTTGGAAAACTCTTGGGAACCAAAAGCAAGAATAAGTGTGTGTGTGTTCTTCATCAAATTATCATCTACATTAAAGGATTCAGATCCTACAAACCCTATAAGGCAAGTGGTTAAACTTGCTTTTAAATTAATTGCAGTCTTCAATTCATATCATAGTGAGTGTGATAAACAAATGATTTTGGGTTGGGTTGACACACAAATTAGGTCTTTAATTTGTCAGAAAATGCGAATAAGGTTTGGATTGAGAATGATTCTTATTTGTTTATGTACTGTTGAGGAACTAATTGATAAATTAGGAACGATTTATAAATTCAAAAGGATTTGCGAAAAAACATATTTAATTTCATATCTGGGTTGAAGATTGGATTAAATTTGGGAGCAAAGATCTTAAGATTGTGTGGGTTTTGAAATAGCCTATAGTAGGTATATATAAATTTGGGAAAACAGAGGTGAGACAACTAATGACGCAAGGAAAAAGAAGAAGAGGAGAGAGAAAATCAAGGTCATTCGAACGACCTGGTTTTGGTTCAAGCGACGCCACTTGTCGTTCAAACGACATGGTGGGTCGTTCGAGCGATGCAATGGGATAGGCCCAGGTTAGGTTTGGTAGTTCTACAGCGGAATAATTCGACTTCTCAAATAAATACAATTTTAATTAACCCAAATTTTAGTTAAACCCTAACACATGCATCTAGGTGATTTTATAACACAAAATCAATAAGCATGCAAAGAAAACCAATATCCGGAAAAATCCACAAAGGGTAAAACCTTTATTTCATTATAATTGTAAATAGCAACTTACATGGTTCTAACGAAATAGATTTTGACACACGAATACCCGCAGGTGTCGGTTAGTGTCGTCGGGAATGAATTACGCGCAGCAATCCATAAGAACCGCATTCATATCTTTTGCCTAGGAATACAGTAGCACTCTCTATGAGCCTCAGTCCAAATCAGCATAGAATCTTCATGTAGCAAGATCCTCAATGACACGCAGCCATATGATGTAGATTAAGATCATATCTTGGGTTCCAAAATAATTCACTAAAGGATTGGAATGTTTTGTGAATTGTAAAAACAAAGGAATAAACCTCTAAAGTGAGAAGATAAATTCATGTTATTCTTTGCAGAAAATGTAGATAGTTTTTGCACAGGTTTTCTTATGAAAAATGGAGTTGGAGAGTCCTATTTATAAAAGACTTAAGGTGGAGGCTCGTTCAAACGAGATTAGATGTCGTTCGAATGAGATCCAATTCCGTTTGATACTTCGCGTGACAAGTCATGTTGTTTGAACGACGTGGGTTGTCATTTGAACGATTGTAACATTAATTTTTTTTTCTTTTGTCTTTTGCCCAGTAATTGCACCGCCTCAAACACTTCGAAAAATATATTTTTGACGAAAAACATTTAAAGCTCCGCTCCAATACTTAGAAAATATTTTATGAAAAATAATCCCAATACTCTAAGTGAAAGGCTAAAGTATTTAAACACAACCTTACCAAAATTAATCTCGCGGAGACTTCTTTGATGAATAACTTTGATATTCGGATCCGTCTTGATGCATGTATGATCTTGAATAATTCTTTGACGGTTGCAGCGGCATACGACATACTCTAATATAAATAGGACCTATAAAATATGTCCTTACAAATCTCCCCCAATGTCTATGCCGGTACAATCAATATAAATCAAATATCCCCCCATAATGCAAAACTCCCCCATAATTCGTTAATCTCCCCTATGTCTATGTCGGTACAAAACTCTCCCATAATTCGTTCTCCTCTTTTTTTTTGTTCGAAATAGACAAGGAAAAGAATAAACAAGCAAAACACGAAGTGTCGCGACAAACAGAACAAATATGGATCAAGTTATGCGCATGTAGAGGAAATACTCAAAGGATCCACAAACTATTTTTAATTTTTCATTTAAAAAAAACAATTTACAAAAATCACACCATGAATAACATTAAGACAACCAAATCATGGATATGGAATGAATGGGTGTGAACAAATTCAATAGGTAATAAAACTCAATCAAGCATATGTGTACGATGCATAAGTGTACTCTTATCGATTGAACATCAAAAATATCCTTAGGTGTAAAATTATTGAATTTAGATGATATCGACTAAATCAAATCAACAAATCAAAGCCTAAGTGATTTTCACACCAATAACGTCCAAAACTATTTAGTGTCATTTTGAGAACTTTTCAAAGGACGTGCAAACCCATTTATTACTTTCCAACCAAACTCCCCCATATATAATAATGCAATTTTTTTTATATCTAATGAGGTTCTAAATTCTCAACTTAGAGAAAACCTATTGGCCCAAATTTTAGCACATAATCATCTTTTTATTGCCTCGGTGGCTTTCACACAGAGTCAATTTTACACTCTCGTAGCCCTTTCCCATTCCACTCATCATTTTGTTTAAATATAAACAAATCCTCACGGGCAATGATTTTTATATGCACTACTTTTATTACTCTCGTATTATTGCACTTAGTTCATTTTAAGGATAGGATTGAGATGAAAAAAATGGACTAACATGTGATAGACAAGTACAATAATAAAAAAAAATCATGCATGTGTGCATTAAAGGAAATAATGAGTCAAACAAGTAGGAAGTATCAACTAATAATATCTCAATGACTCCAAACATTCTAAAGCACAAAGATGACATGATATATTGTCTCAAAACGCTATCAAATTGTCACATGGATAAATGGAATGATGTTGTGACTCGATCAACCTAACTGTCCATTCATATACGGGGTAAAACAAAACACAAAACTCTTTTTGACTTTTTTCAGAAATTTTATCAAAATAAAATCTTTTTGTATTTTTAAAAAGTAAAAAGCCATAAATACAAGCATGGTACATACTAGCAATAGACATAATATCGGCACGAGCATCATCCTATTTTAGTAAACAGTAAATCACAAAAAAAATCATCAATCTAAGCGGGTGTGATTAAACGAGAAATGCAGTATTAGCAATTAAGCATAAATACCAAAAGTAACTGCATAGTAACTGTCAGAAGCAACCCAATAATACCAAATAATATAACCAAAGAACACATGATACTGCAAACAGAATGGTCAAAGTCAACTAGGTCGCTCGAATGAGACTCCCTGTCGTTCAAACGACATAGCATCTCGCGACAAGGCTTCACACGAGATCAGTAGTCGCTCTAACGAGAAAATCAAATTTTCACAGATTCCCCCAGATGTCAAGCAGATTCGCCCAGTGAAAAAATTTCCAGAAATATAATACCTGGAAAGTGTTTACATATTCAAAACACTGCTATAACAATAATTAAACTAATAAAATAATGTAAACTACAACAAAGTGAGTCATAACACTAGAAAGAGTATATCATGGAGCACAACTAGAGTATGACAAATATCAAACACAATCAACCAGACGATCTCACATGGGGTGAATCACGTGCAAGCAAATGAGAGTCGTGAACAATTAGACCATAAACCTCTAAATTCAATTTCCTAACACAAAAAGATTTGTAACGACAAGTGGGGGTTTGAGGAATCGAATTTATTCTTTTATTAACCTTCCTAGGTCCATTTAAAATTTTATAACAAAAACGCCTAAGATATCCTTGTTTACCACAATGTGTGCAAGTGTAAACCGTGCGGTGAATGCTACCTAAAGGTGGTCCTCTCCTTAAATTCCTAAGTGGCGCTCTCTTAATGATCCTAGGGGGTGCTCATTTGACAACCCATGGTGCCTCTCTCTTAACAACCCTAGGAGGCACTCTCACATAAGTGGGATTGGCTTTGGGAATGGGTGCAACACTGTCATCGAAGCCTATACCACCCTATCCTCCTTAATTTGGACAGTCCCTAAATTTTATTTAACTTTTCTGACCGAAACTCCAAATCAAATTTTACCTTTCTAGACTCTCTTAAATTCTTCTCAAGCTCACCTATCCTAGATTTAACTATACGTCTAGAATCCTCAAACTCTAAAAGTTCCTTTTTCATAACCTCGATCACACCTCAAAGACTATCTCTCTACCTTCTACATATCCTGGCTTCTCTTTCAAAATTTTCTCACGTGCCCTAAGTTCTTCAACTAAAACATCATTATCATTTTTAACACATGCTCTTTCAATTGAGCTTTGAGTTTAAAATTTTCTTTCTTTATTGTTAAAGCTTCAACATAAAGTTCATTGAAAGTCATTTGCCAGTTACGCTCATCTACGCTTCGATCCTCACTCTTATCACTAATCAAACGGGTGGGAAGCTCTCGCCTAGAAGCATAAAAACTACTTTTCCGAATCACTAAGGGTAGAAACATGAGGTGTCAATTTATTCAATTTCTTCCTTAAATTTGTGGGACACTCATCTATCGTGTGACCAACATCCTCACAACCCGAACACCTCTTAGAATCATTTTTACGAAAGATTTGAAACAAGAGTTCGTGTGAATTTTCCAATTAGATTTTTCAAAAAATTGACATCGAAATCATCAAAACTACCAAAAGCCATTTTTAAGAAAAATAAATATTCAAAACGGTTTTAAAAAATTAGGACCACAACACAATAACTTAGTGCAACCATCTCTGATACCAATTTAATAGTGCTACAGTGGAATAATGCGACTTCTCAAATAAATCCAATTTTAATTAACCCAAAATTTAGTTATACTCTAACACATGCATCTAGGTGATTTGATAACAAAAAATCAATAAGCATGCAAAGGAAATCAATATTAGGAAAAATCCCTGAATTGCAAAACCTTTATTTCATTATAATTGTAAATCGCAACTTACATGGTTACAACGAAATAGATTTTGACACACGAATACCCGCAGGTGTTGGCCAGTGTCATCAGCAATGAATTACGCACAATAATCCACAAGAACCTCAATCTTATCTTCAGCCCAGGAATACCATAGCACTCCCTATGAACCTTAGTCCAAATCAGCAAAGAATTTTCACGCAGTAAGATCCTCAATGACACGTAACCATATGATGTATATTGACCCTCTTTACAAGAGCAAGATCAGCAAGATCCTATCTTGGGTTCCAAAACAATTCATTAAAGGATTGGGATGTTTTGTGAATTATAAAAATAAAGGAATAAACCTCTAAAACGAGAAGACAAATTTGTACTGTTGTTTGCAGAAAATGTAGATAGTTTTCGCACAGGTCTTCTTATGAAAAATGGAGTTGGAGAGTCCTATTTATAAAATACTTAAGGTGGCGGCTCGTTCAAACGAGATTAGATGTCGTTCGAACGAGATCCAATGTCGTTTGATACTTCGCGCGACAAGCCATGTCGTTTGAACCACATAGGTTGTCATTTGAACGACAGTAAAATTAAATGTTTTTTCTTTTGTCTTTTGCTCAGTAATTGCACCGCCTCAAACACTCCTAAAAATATATTTTTGACGAAAAACATTTAAAGCTCCGCTCCAACACTTAGAAAATATTTTATGAAAAATAACCCCAATACTCTGAGTGAAAGGCTAAAGTATTTAAACACAACCTTACGAAAATTAATCACGCGGAGACTTATTTGATGAATAACTTTGATATTCGGATCCGTCTTGATGCATGTGTGATCTTGAATAATTCTTTGACGGTTGCAGCGGCATATGACATACTCTAATATAAATAGGACCTATAAAATATGTCCTTACAAATCTCCCCCTATGTCTATGATGGTACAAAAATAAAAACAATCTGAATTATCGAATCAAAATGCCTATGAAAATCTAATGCCGTCCCATGAACCCAAAACTGAAAAAGGTACTCAAAATGTAAGTCTTTAATCTTTTCTTCAAAAATCTTCATCAATCTTCCTTGTCATCATCAGGGTGTGCAACATGATCTTCAATTTTTCCTACACACATGAGATAAGAAACAAATACCTTCGTCATACATCGAGTTTGAAATGTTGTAAGAATAGAATAAATCAATCAATATAATCAAATCTCCCCCCATAATTTGTTCTCCTCTTTTTTATTTGTTCGAAATAGACAAGGAAAAGAATAAACAAGCAAAACACGGAGTGTCACGACAAACAGAACAAATATGGATCAAGTTATGCGCATGTAGAGGAAATACTCAAAGGATCCACAAACTATTTTTAATTTTTCATGTAAAAAAAATAATTTACAAAAATCACACCATGAATAACATTAAGATAACCAAATCATGGTTATGGAATGAATGGGTGTGAACAAATTCAATAGGTTATAAAACTCAATCAAGCATATATGTGCACGATGCATAAGTGTACTCCTATCGATTTAACATAAAAAATATCCTTAGGTGTAAAATTATTGAATTTAGTTGATATCGACTAAATCAAATCAACAAATCAAAGCCTAAGTGATTTTCACACCAATAACACCCAAAACCGTTTAATGTCGTTTCGAGAACTTTTCAAAGGACGTGCAAACCCATTGATTACTTTCCAACCAAACTCCCTCATATATAATAATGTAATTTTTTTTTATCTAATGAGGTTATAAATTCTCAACTTAGAAAAAATCTATTGGCCCAAATTTTGGCATGTATCATCTTTTTATTGCCTTAATTTTTTGTGTGGGTTATTTTAAAATAGTGGCTTTCACGCAGAGTCAATTTTACACTCTTGTAGCCCTTTCCCGTGTCACTCATCATTCTTTTAAATTTAAACAAATCCTCGCGGGCAATGGTTTTTACATGCACTACTTTTATTACTCTCATATTATTGCACTTGATGCTTGCATTCGGATCCGTCTTGAAGCTTGTATGGTCTTGAATAATTCTTTGACGGTTGTAGCAGTATATGACATAATCTAATGTAGATAGGACTTATAAAATATGTCCTTATCGGGTTAACTTCTGTTTTGGGCCAGAAGATATAGGTTGGGTGGTTTTAGTAAACAGTAAGGAATTTTACCCTTTTGTAATTAGGGATTAAAAAGGGGTTAGTATATTTATTTGGGTAGAGGAAAAAGGGACTCAATTTTTAGGAGAAAATTTGGTGACAAATTCTACGGACTGAATTAGGGACCAAGTGAGTGTGTCCGGGTATTTTCGTTGAGGGACGCCATGATAACCAATTAATTAATGGGGAAGTTAATTAAAGTCTAGAGTCGGGGAATTGACTCTGATATTTTGGGCTAGTGTTACAAGTGCTTAGGCACGGGTTAATTTATTATAGGGTTATATAATAAATTACGGAATATTAAAAATAAAAATGGTGTTAACCGGAATAACATTATTTTGAGGAATAAATTTTAAGAGATGGAATTTCGGACTGAAGGAGTGAGTCTGGGTATTTTAGTTGGGTGACACAACTTAAGTGATAAATAAATAAATAAATAAATGTGGGATTTATTTAAATCATGAGTCAGTATATGGACTTGGGAATGTTAGGATAGTGTTACGATAATTGTGCACGGAGTAGCCAGGATTATATATATATGCGGTGATTGTTTAGTATATAAATATTTGTGTGTAAGGACCAAATTTCCAATTGAGTCTTAATGTAGTTTTGACTTATTCTCGAAACAAAACATGTTTGAGTCATATGTTGATTTTTATTGTCCGATCACTACGAGACTATGAGTTATCGAAGATTCAATTGAAGACGTTGCGGCAAAGCTATAAGGAATTAATCATGCCGAAGTTTAATTGGTGTGAATATCTCGTCTTCAAGGTTTAATTGCATTCCGAGATCACACGGGTATGAATGAATACTGTTAATGAAACTCAGAATTTTATTTTACAAAAATAACGATGTTATTTTTGAAAGAAAATGTTTTAAAATGTTTTAAAAGTGTTTTAAATATTTACCCTTCGTTTTAATCATATGAGAACGGATTAGAGTTGGATAAGATGGTTTTTAGTAAAACTTTGTTTTCAAAGTTGGATTAATATCATACTTTAATTACGATGTCATTCAAATGACAACTTATGTCATTCGAACGATACCTAATGTCATTTGAATGATATAGTTTCTCGCTCGAACGAGAGACTCCCACCGCCTTGAATTCGATATAAATAAAGGTGTATTCCAGTTTCCTCGAAGTGTGTGTAGAAAGAAAAAGTTTATAAACAGTACGTGTTTTTACAATTGTTTTATAAGGTTTCAAAGCTAAAAAAATCCTAAGAGTTTTAAGATCCGAGCTTTTCATTATCATATGTTCTTGTGATCTTGTTGGCACCAAGTTTGAGGTTTTATTGAAGATCCATTGCTGGTTTTGCGATGAAGATTCAGCGAATACCGGTTTCAACATCGTAGATGACACAAGGCCGTATCGATAGATACCGAGGCATTCGTGGAGGTGACTGCTGTGGACAAGCATCGTAGAAGAAGGTTACTTTCTACGTGGGCACTGTGAAGATTGGTAGAAGATCATAGGAACGTCAAGTCTCGTGGGTGATCGAGTCGTTGTATAAGGCTACCGTCTAACTTTATAAAACCATTGTCATAGTGATTGTCTGGGCTGGGCCATCCGAGGTTTTTTTCCGATTGGGTTTTTCCTCGTACATCGGCGTTGTGAGTATTGCTTTACTTTATTTTACTTTCTTTAATCACTAGTTTCATGCTTAGGGTAAAACAAGATAAAATATGATTAAGTTGATTTGTGTCACAACTCGGTTTGATAAAATTGAAAAAGAGTTTTTTCAAAAAGAAAAAGTTAGTTTGCATTCAACATTAACTTAATCCGTCTCAAGCAAAAGTTTTTGTTGAAAGTTTTACTTTGGGGACCTACAAATTGGTATCAGAGCCAAAAATACATTTTTATTGTGTTTGATCCCTTTTTGCTTGTAAGGATGAATTTTGGAAATTATGACAGTTTTCGCACTCCTATTTTTTATGGCACTAATTATGCTTATTGGAAAATGCGAATGCAAAATAACTTAAAATCCATTGATGAGCGTGTCTAATTAGATATTAAAAAGGTTAGTCACCACCTGTCACACGAGACGGTGAGATCACTAGTTTGAAACCCGTTGAGTCATGGACTAAGACTAAACATAGGCTTGCACTGTATAACTCTAAAGGTCTGCACGTTATTTCCTCACATGTCACACCTTAAGAGTATAATTATATTATGACTTGTGAAACTTAGAAAGAAGCTTGGGATACACTGGCACTCACTCACGAGGGCACGAGCACGGTTAGGGTGTCTAAGTTGCAAAATATCACTACACAGTTTGAGACGATTAAGATGTTAGAGAGTGAGAAATTTGATGATTGTTACACAAGGTTTTCTACTATTGTTAATGAGGTGTTTAACCTAGGTGAGAAGATTCCCGATAATCGAGTGATTGAGAAAATTTTGAGATCGTTGTCGAGTAGGTTTGATGCGAAAGTGACCGTTATGAATTCCATTGGTAAGCTTAACTCGTCGAAACTCGAAGAGATCATAAGTGACTTGCAAACCTATGAACTCGATATGTTTACCTCCTAGCAAGTGCCAAAGAAATAAAAAGGCATTGCTTTGAAATCCCTGAAGGAGGAAACTAAAGTTTCCAATGATGATTCTGATTTCGACTTTGAGGATATCATCGTATTGGCATGAAAGTTTAAGAATTTTCTTCAAATTCATAAGCAATCGAAAGATGCTAAAAAGTTTGAGAAATTCAAGAACAAGGGAGACTCCAACCCTAGGATAAGAGTGAGAAACCTAAGAGAGATGAGTCCGATAGGTGTTTCGGGTGTGAGGGGTATGGTCACAGAGTAGCTGAGTGTCGCACTAGACTTAAGAAAGAGGGAAAGAAGCCGATAGCATACAACGCCACCTTAAGTGATAGTGAACCGGAAGATGGAAAGGATTCCCCCATTAAGCATAACTTTTTTACATTTATGGCATGTCATGTGATCGATGACAAGGAAACTCATGTATATGACACTTTCGAGGCTGTTAAGAGTGCTTCCCGATAGGGTGAGGGTGATGAGAGCGAGGATGAGGAGATCGACATAGCAAAGTTTCAAGTTGCATTTCGAGAGTTGTTCGAGGATACGGTGAAGGTGAAAAAGGCTAACTCAAAATTGCAAGCTATGTTGAAATAACGTGCCCTAGAAAGTAATGATGCGTTAATTGAGGATCTTAGGGCACGGGAGAAGAAGCTTAGGGAGAAGCTAGAGTACGTCGAGAAACAGAGAGACACTCTTAGAGGTTTGATGGAGGCTTTGAAAAAAGAGGTGCTAGAATTTGAGGAGTCTAGGTGTCTACTTGAGTCTAGAATTAAGGATTAAAGGAGAGTTTGAGAGACTCGTCTAGAATTATATTTGATTTGGAGGTTAGAAGTGAGAAGTTGGATAGGGTGCTAGTCACCGTCCAAATTAAGAGAGATAGGGGTGGTATTGGCTTTGATGATCATGTTTTTCCCATTCCCCCTGCACGTGTGATAGAGCCACATAGGAACGTTAGAAATGGTCCACGTGTAGGTCACTTTCCATACAATCGCTACACTTGCACGTTTTGTGGTAGGAAAGGTCACCTTAGAAAGTTTTTCTATGACCTTAGGAATGCTCCTCGAAAGTGTAGGAAGTTTAGGAATAAAGTTACCCCGATTCACCCCACCCCCATGCGTCGTTACACACCTACTTGGGTTAGGAGGTCGGATTTGGTAGCTTTAGGAATAAAACATAATGGTTCTCATTTGGTTGCACTTGATTCTTCCCATGCTAAATCTAAAGGTTGATTGTATTACCATGTTCATCATTTTGTATTATACTTTTCTTTTATTGCATCTTACTCTAAAAAATACAAAAAGATTTTGGGTTTTAAATTTTTTGAGAAAATCCAAAAAGATTTTGCTTTTATTTTAGTCAAATTTTTTTTGAAGAAGCCAAAGAGCTTTTTGGTTTTTTATGTCATGAGTTAACATGTTTGATGTGGCATATTGGTGTGCATGGACCCCCTTCCTTCCATTATCCATGTGGCTAGGACATTTGGTCATTATTATCGATGCTTAGAATGATCTTAACCATTGTATTATGGGGTTGTTTCGAAGTTGATGTGCATTTTGATTCGACTTCGTATATATGCCATCTTTGCACACATGCACGAGTTTATATGGATGTTTGACTACTCTTGCATATTTGAGTTTGGTGAGATGTTCTTATCTCAATCTTATCATCTATGCGTAAGTAGACTAAAGGAGGAAGTGTGCACGTAATAATCGTTTACCCTTGAGCATTTTAATCTATATTGAAAATATGATGAGTGTATGGGAAAGGGCTGCGAGAGTGAAAAGTTGACTCGTCGTGAAAGCCACCATTTAAAAGAGCCCAAAAAAATCACAAGGAAATAAAAACATTTAGATGATAAAAATGAGCCAAATTTGTTTGTTCTTTCAAAACAAAAATATGATATTTTTTAGGGAGTTTGGATGGATTAAAAATTTAAACGGGTTTGCACAAAAAATCCTAATGTTGAAAATTCATATCATGACGCTATTGTTTTGTAGAATCGTCAAAATTTCGAATTCGTGTGCATGATGTTTGTTTAGTTCATTAAGCTCACACTTTAATTATCACATATATGGCTATGATAAAGTTTGATGATTGATTGTTATCAGTTAGAGCTTCATGATTGTTTTGATGTGTTAGAATTGTGGTTCATTTGTTGTAGTTCACGCCCATACATTCCATGTCCATGTTTGAGCACATCGATACTATATTATCATGTTACTCATATTTGTTTTTTTTAGTTTTCTTAGTTTTTCTACTACTTTGCTATTATTTCGCAGTTTTGAGCCCCTTTCAGTTATAATTTTCACATATTTTTTCCACTGGGCAACACTTTTTATTTTTTGGGGAGACTGTGAAAGTTTGATAATGTCGTTCTAATGACATCTGTCTTCATTTGAGCGATGTCGCTTCTCGTTCAAAAGACATCCCTGGCTTATTCGAACGACAACTGTTTGACTAGTTTTTTACTTTTTCTGGTTGATTTCTGTTTCAATACCCTGCTGTATATTGATTCATATTTTGGTACAAGATTTTTGTTTATGCAGCTTACTTTGACCATTGACATATTTTGCTGCATTGGTTCGTTTATCACACCTGCTTGACTGATATATTTTTGAGAGATTCATTATTTTCCAAGCTACAGATTTGACGTTACTTGATCATTTTTTAGCTAGTTGTTGCATGTTTATTTAGCATATTATGAGTTAATTGTAACACCCCGTAATTTTGAGGATTTAGTATTTAATTATTTTTGGGAGATATAAAAATATTTAAATCGGAGAAACTTAAATTTATGATTTGGAGAATTTATTTGAGTAGGAAGAATTATTTATAATTGACGACTTTAAGTTTAATTGTTCAAAATTTTGTGTGTCGCATTTTGAGGTCAAAATTAGAGAATATTGTAAAGTATTTCGGATGGCAATTCTGAGTGCGTGGTTGAGTCCGGATGGGTTGAGATAGTCATAAAAGAGTACCCGGGGGTAATGATCGGGTCTCGGGGCATTTTTGGGTATAACCAGGTCCACATATGGGGATTTGGGCCATTTTAATTAGGCCCATGTGACTAAAAACAGGATTATGGGTTTTAAATCTAATTGAGGGAGTGTTGAATGGCAGTTAACAAAGTTCTAAACCTAAGGTTTGAGAGAAATATAGAGGAAACAAATCAAGAGCAAATTGCGGATCGTTTCGAGACAAATCGAGGGACAAATTAGGTGTTCGTCATCAAATCATTAACTACACCAACGGATCAGACTCTACGAACAATCAGAGGCAAGTGGTTAACTATTGTAATTTTTAAATTGTGATAATCAATTCATATCATAGTATGTGTATCAAAAATATGTTTTTGGTTATGGGTTAAATAGTTAAAAAAGGGGTTTTTCGGATTTGAGTAGTATATGTAGATTTGAGACTAAATTAATGGTGGATTTTAATATGGGACTGCTAGGATCAATTGTAGGATTCTAATTAGTAAGTATTGCTGAAAAGTTTCGAATTTGTATGACGAATTCATATCTCAGTAGAATAAATCCGGGGGGACCCAATTCGGGAAAAGTTTGGGATTTTGATGAATCGATGAATGAATTAGGTCTTCTAGGAAGATTAGAACATATTTCCATGTAATTGAAATGTTGGTTTTGATTGGGTAAGGGTTTGAAAAGAAACTAAAAGCTTGAGGGTTTATCAATGGCCGAACAGGAGGCTGGAGAAGACGATGATTTGGTCGATCGATCGATCGATGCTACAGAATTTTTGGCAATGACGCCAGTTTTTAATTTTATGGGAGATTTTAATTGAAAAAGTCCCTAGGCTAATTTAAATGATGAAATTAACTGCCAATGGTTTAGAACTTTGGTGGACTATTTACTTTGGTGGCCAATGGTTTATTCGACAAGTAGTTTAATTATTTATTCAGTTAATTTGATTCAGTTGTTGTGAATGGTTTATATGTATTTCCGCATGGTTTGTCTCGTTTAAATAAAAAGTTAAAATTTGGCACCGACTTTTTGGAATACTAGGTGGTTAGTAACTTTTAAAAAGGTTTTCGACAGTGATGCTAAGAATTAACCAACTTGGATTCCTATTTTAATTTGATATAGGAATGATCACCCGGTATTTTATTAGATGGGGTGTCACATTAATGTAATCAAATTGGTATATCACATGCTAGATTTGTTTTTCTTTTCACCGAATTGTTTTTCTTTTCACCAAATTGGGAGATGCGTTGAACCGATAGCCTACTGGGTAGATAACAGAGTTTTGGAAGGCAAAGTGGAGGGAGATATAACATAATGATGAGATCGCCAGAGCTTGTATGTCCGTATTAACTGTTACTCCCGATATTGTTATGGGGTGGTGAAAGCACAGGCCAAGGAATAGTTTTGCCAGGACATAGTACGTCAGTTACTAATAGAGGGGGCGAGTCCTATTCGATTAGTTATGAGGGAGGCTCATGCTTCAATGGGAGACTCTTTCTTCTAGAGGCTGAAGATTTGAGACACTCCGTGATGACAAAGTCTCACGGGTCTAGGTTTACGGTACAGCCCAGTGGGGACAAGATATACCAGGATATACTTAGGAAGTATTGGTGGTAAGGGATGAAGCGGGACATAACAAAGTTTGTCTCGAAGTGTGCTACCTGCCAGCTAGTGAAAGTAGACCACCGAAGACCAACAGGGATGTTACAGCCACTAGAGATTCCACTGTGAAAGTGAGAGAGTATCTCTATGGATTTTATTACCAGGTTATCGACATTGCATAGAGGTCACGACTCTATCTTGGTGATAGTGGATTATTTAACTAAGGTGGTCTATTTATTATCGGATCGTACAAATTTTGAGGTGAGGCGGTACGCGCAGTTGTTTATTACTGACATAGTGAGACTGCACGGGGTTATGCTTACCATCGTGCCGTATTAGGAAAAGATTTTTGTGTCCCACTTCTAGCATAGTTTTCAGGAGGCTATGGCACTGATTTGCATTTGAGTACCGCGTATAACCCACAGATGGGCGAGCAGACGAAAAGATTATCAGATGTTAGAGGATATGCTGAGAATGTGTATATTCGACTTCAGGGGAGGATTGGATCAGTACCTTCCATTGGTGGAGTTTACTTATAATAAATCCTACTACTTTACCATCGACATGTCACCATTTGATGTAGTGTATGAACGGCATTGTCGTTCGCCCTTTACTGGTTAAAAATGTGACAACAAACTGTTAGGGCTAGAGATGATTTAGGATACGATTGTCAAGATTGAGATGATTCGAGGGCGCATTCGTATAGCTCAGGACAGTCAAAAGAGTTACGTCGACACAAATAGGAGGCACATAGAGTTGTAGATTGGTGATCAGGTTTTTTTTATGGGTGTCTCCTATGAAATGAGTCATGAGGTTTGGAAAGAAAGGGAATTTAGCACTGAGGTATGTGGGACCTTTTTTTATTATCGAGAGGGTGGGACCAATTTCGTTTAGGCTGGGCTTACGAGAGCACTTACATCGAATTCATGACGTGTTCCAAGTGTTGTCTCTAAAGAGGTACCGGAGGAGCGAGAGGGCTTTTTGGCATGTTCCATTAGAGGAGATAGACCTACAGCCAGATATCTCTTACGACGATAGACCGATTTCTATACTTGATCGTAGTGAGCATAACTGCAGTTTCAGGTAGTGCCCTTGGTTCGACTTCAGTGGGGGCACCACAATGTAGACGAGTTGACGTGGGAGCAGAAGGATGATATGCGAGAGCAGTATCCAGTGTTATTTACCGTATGTACGTCCAAATTTTGGGGACGAAGTTTCCTTATAAGGGGGGATGTATATAACACCCCGCCTTTTGAAGCATTTAGAAATTAATTAACTCGAGTAATTTTTAAATTACATGTGTACAGTAATTTAATTAAAATAAAATATTAGGTGTTTATTAAATTTATGTGCTTAATTAAAATAAAGTGTTATGTTTATATATATATATAATTGTTGTTGAAAAAATAAAAAATACATTTTTGTTGTTATCTGATTTTGTATCCGATAAAGAGGAAGAAAAGCAAAAGTCGAAGAGAGAGTCATTATTTTCCTACTTTCTACACTTTATAGGTAATGGTTTAATCCAACACATGATTACATATGATTATTATCATTACACATGAACTTATGAGGAATAATATGCGATAAAAATGGATGAAAGCTAAAGATTGAAAGAAGTTTAAATTTTAGAATGTTTAATTTAAGTATTTCTTGTACAAATCATGTAAAACTTGTTGATTTCATGATAAATGTTATATTGAACTTGTTGAAGAAATGATGATAATATATATATATATATATATATAAAGATTATTGAAAAAATAAAAATTACATTTTTGTTGTTATCTGATTTTGTATTCGAAAAAGTGGAAGAAAAGCCAAAATTGAAGGGAGAGTCACTATTTTCCTACTTTCTAGACTTTATAGGTAATGGTTTAATCTAACACATTAACCCAAAATTTCTGTTTCCCTCGTATTTCTCTTAACGTTTATTTTCCCCTCCCATCTCCTTACAATAATGAATATTTCCCCCCTAAAATTTTATCTCTCTTTTCGTCCCTCCACAAACACACATGGCTAAAAAAAGCAATAGATCTCCATTTTTTTTACCAATATCTCTTCAACTCTCTCAACTCAAGATAAAAATATTTACATAACATATTCTTCTAATAATTTATATTTTCTATACTCCTCTACATTTTATATTTATAATTTTCTAATTTTTATTTCTTATTTTTTTAAGATTTGCAGGTTGATTTCGGTGAAGTACTTGTGATTGTGTTATCATAAGGTTCCATCGTTCCTTTATATTTTTCAATCATATTTGTATTTTACATTGTAGTTGATATTTTTTGTAAATGTCTACTAGAAATATGAAAGTGTCACTAAAAAATGTAGTAAAAAAGAAAGTGAAAATAATTTAATCAATCTAAAAAAGGAGCGTTGGATAAATTTATTTTTGGTTATAATAAAAAAGAACAAGCACTTCAAATGATAATGTGTTGAATAAATATTTAAACGATTTAACTAATCATAGTCAATTATCTAATGTTGGTCTTCCTAATGTGGATATTTGTGAAAATAGGGGAAAAAAATAAAAAAAATGATAATGACGAATTGACAGAAGAAATGCCTAATAAAAATATTTTGAATGATATTTACAACAATGACCAAACTAAATAAATGATATCAAGTATTAACGATCGGAGAAGATGGAATAATATTGATCTTAAATTCAGATATTTATTTGTAGAAAAGGGCCCCATTTGAGAGAAAAATACAAGTATCCTAGTGATGAATCTAATAAATAAATTTCAATAAAATATTACACCCGTATATTTTCCAATGGGAAAAAATCGGATAGAAGATGTTTAGTATACTCTAAGGATTTTAATAAAGTATATTGTTTTTACTTTAAGCTATTTAGATCAAAATATAAAATAAACCAATTAAGGAAAGAGGGAAGTAGTGATTGGAAAAATATTATCACTAAACTTAGAACACACAAAATATCTGATGAACATATAATTAACAAGGAATTATGGGATGAGTTATTAAATATGCTTGAAAACGTACACTTAATATTGATGACATTAGGGAGCAAGGATATAACAATGGATCAAATATGAAAATCAAAGAATAATATGTACAAAAAAATTATTAAATATAAATCCAAGAGTATTTTATACACCATGTTGATGTCATTTTCTTAATCTAGTAGTTTCCGATATGGCATGTGCTACTACAAAAGACGAGTCATTTTTTGAAATATTACAATGTATATATTTTGTGTTTTCTTGTTCGACAAACCGATGAGATATTTTATTAAAGCATATACCATTTTTACCCTTAAGTCATTGTCACAAACACGTTAGGGGGCTAGTATCGATCAATTGGGGCAATAAGATTTCAAGCGCCATAAAAAAGAGACGCTTTATATGAGCCAGTAAATTTTAAAGACGTCGATCCTAAAACTAAAGCTCAAGCCCGGAGTCTAGCAAACAAGAATTCAGAAAATTGTGTGTTTTTGTTATCAATGATTATTTGGTATGATATATTATTTATTATTGATGTTGTTAGTAAGAAGTTACAGTTTAAAAATATGCATCTAGACATTGCTATTGAACAATTAAAGGGCTTTAACACCTTTTATTTTTAAATGTTATAAATGAGGGATATGAGTCGACTATAGTTACGACAAAAAATATTGCAAAGCATACGAAATTAAAATCGATATTTCCTGGAAAATGAGTGGTTTGTAGAAAAAAAATAATATGACGAAAATTCAGGTGATGAAGTAGTTCAATCACATGACGAGTCTTTTAGAACTAGTTACTTTTTATGTGTAGTAGATCAAGCACTCTCCTCTATTATAGTAGATTTGAACAATTAAAAAACTTTGAAGAAATATTTGGGTTCTTGTTTCGATGCCACAATGAAAAGAACTTTTATGGTAAAGACCAATGCACAGAATAACAGAAATAAAATTTTAAAAGAGAATAAAATTACCAAAATCAAAGTATATGCAAATTGAATATGATAGTAATTTGGAAAAATAATAATAAACTAAAAACCGTAAAGAACAAACATATGTAATTTCAAGTTTACAAACACTTGAATTTCATTACGAAGGGATAATACAAAGCCTTATTGAAAATAAAAAGGCCACAAATAAACCCATCATTTTCGGACTAAACCTTCAATGGTGTTTTAACTAAAATTATGGGGCACTCTCTATTTTAAAAATTCATTTGTATTTACCTTCATATTTTTCTTTTTTAGTTATTGCTCATATTTTAATAATTATGAGACAAGTGTTATTATCTGCAGAAATAAAGAAGGCCGATTAAAGATTGCTATGGGATGATTATATGCTACTATAATTGAAAAAATACTTGGAACGAGAGTCGAACAATACTTTAAAAATAAAATTAAAGTAAAAAAATTGTAAATAAAAATTTTAGAAAATGAATAAGATATCTGTTGTGGTATCATGATCCCTCCTTGATTTAGCTACTCAAATTATTTCTAATTGACTGTTGGACTCTTCCACGTGTCTATATTGCATGCATGTCACATTAATTAATATAATCATCTCTTCATGCCATCTTTTCCTTTTAACGATGTGAGATAAGCCTAATGTGTAATGAGTACTTAAAGTCTCACAAGATTTTGAAGTACTTTTTGTAACGCGCTAACATGTTCGCATTAGGTGACGGAGACATGAATTTATTTTGGGTAGAGCATAAATTGTTGACAGGGATTCGGGTATCGACCCTGGAAAATTTGTATTTTAAGGTTATTTTTAGAATTATTTTTATGTTTTACAAAATTTGAAGGTTATTTTTGCGTTTTACATTTTAACTTGTTATCCATAAATTATTTTTTAAATATATGTTCAGAGTGACTAATAAATTTTCCACGAAATATATAAGAACTTTAGTCGATTATTGAAAATTTATGTGAGACGCTACCTAGTTTTCAAAATATTTAGGGGTAAAAATTTAATTTTCAAAATTTGGGGTGTGGAACTTGCCCACCCCAGCGTCCATATATCTCCACCCTGTCCGCATTAGTTTTTTTTTTTTTAAGTTTATTGATTATCATTTAAAACAATAATCAATATAAACACGACACATCCGCATGTCATCCAAAATGTGTCAAAATCATGTCTCCCTCTAACATTATTCAATGTAAAAAATACCCCCCCCGGGCCAGTGCTTGATGTTCATATTATATTGGTAGGGTTTATCATGGTGTAAACATACCTCCCGCTCTTATAGTAATTAATTTTGAGATTTTTTTTACTTTATTATATTACTAATCTTTGACTTTAGATTTTAGTACAATTTTATTTAATTTATTAGACTTTAATGCATTTTTCGTTGCTAATTGACATTTTTCGTCGTTAAATGTCACCGAAGATCACTCTTAGTGGATAAATGTTCACATCTAGCAATGAAAAATGTACTAGAATCTAATGAACTGATAAAGTTATATTGAAGTCTAAAATCGAAGAATAATAATGTATTAAAGTTTAAAAAATCCTTAATTTTGAGAAAAAAAATACTTGGTGATCCATTTAGGCTTTCAAATATGACAAAATTTCCCACCATTTTATTGACAACTATCATACCGTTTTGTACTGAAAAAAATGGTAATTATTTCTTTATTTTTACGTTTCGAAAATCGAAACTATCGAAACCGAAATTATCGAATTTTATATGGTTGGTTTTGACTTAAACATTTTAAAAACAAATATACCGAAACTACCGTATAAAATACACCTAAATCTACCATACCAAAATTACCCTAATAATATACGAAAATTATAATCCAAAAATGCCAAATTAGAACTATTTATCAATTTTATCTACTTAAACTATTATTAATCTCAACTTATATTTATCTTAATGACCCATATCAGTTTTGGTACAACCCATTCAATCTTTGCCATCTATTTCTTATCAATCACCACCGTCATTTTTGGCTTATATAGTCTAAATTAAAGAAACGTTTAATCTAATGAACCCACCACCTGTCTAGTTTGGACCACAAACAGTTCATTAGATAAGTTGTCGAGTCTTTTTGCTATCATCATCATCTATTAATAATGAGAACTTTCAGGGGGACTGATTTTTTAACTGAATTTCAGCTGATATATTGGCGTGTTGACTTCGTATTAGTTGATTTTGAGGTTTCGTTAGCACGAACCCCACAAATTAATCAATATCAAGTTGACACGTCAATGTGTCCGTTGAAATTCAATCAAAAAATCGGACATAATAGTATTTTTTGACTAATAATTGTAAAAAACAACTGGAGGCTGCTGGTAATAATTGTGACCGTAAACAAGTTGGTGGAAGATTTGTTTGCAAGGTTAGGGACGGGATGTAATGAGCCCCAGCTGAGTATTTTCAAAATTTACATCTTTATTGAGTTGTTTAATCGAAGTTCTCTCTCTTAGATTTATTATTGTAAACGTTAACCTTAACCTTATAACTTTAACTGTAATTTAATTTTTTTGGATGCTTTTTGCAATTGATTGATAATATTTATTTGAGTTATTTGAATAATAGTCTAACTTCAATTATAATTTGTGATGTTTATTTTGAAATTTAATATTTATATATAGATATGGAGATGAGAGAATTATGTAGGTTATTTTCTTATTAATTTGTTAAAAATGCATATAAACAGGTTAAGCTAAGTGGTACAAAAAATTATCATTATGTACCGAGTACTATCAAAATGACCGTAAAGAGAAATTTTCAAAAATTTACCATATTCTCTGGAAAACCAATTTTATCGCAAAAAATCGATTTTACGAATGTATCACTCGGTTTCGTTTTGTTTTTTTGGCTGGTGTACCCGCCAGTAAAACTAATAATATTGGTTTAATGATTTTAAAGTTGGTTAAGTATTTGATATGCTCCATTTACCGACCAAATCAACCGTACTCTCAAATATTGATTATCGCACGTGCGCAAAAAATAATCCAACCTAATTTAGTATAAGAGCTTTAGGTATGTTGTACAATGTCGGCCCAACCATGGGACAACTAAGGCAACCGCCTAGGGCCCCCGTGGTTGGTGGGGCACCCAATTTTTTTTTACATTACACACACACACACACACACACACACACACACACATATATATATATATATATAAAGGTTATTGAGAAAACTAATGAAAATTTTGTTCTTATCTAATTTTGTATTCAAGTAAAGAGGAAAAAAAACAAAAGTGGAAGAGAGAGTGTAACAACCTCCATTTTGTCACGTAAAAGTTGGCAGGCACGATACACCGAAGATGAGGCTTGACGATCAATTATTATCATTCTCAGCACAACGTAATATAAATATTGTTATTTTAAAGGGCGATACTTTAAAATTTAAGAATATCTCATTGACAATAATTAAACTCAACCAACACCAACTAAATAATAAATTTGACACTAAGTAAATATCAAACTCCCGCATAATGTAAATAAATAAATAAATCTTGGGCTTATGCCCTTACAATGTTTCTCAATAATAGTAACTAAACTCTGGCAGAAAAGCGCATACGCTAGAGTCAATAATCTGGAAAGCTGCTAAGCACCGAGAGATCGCAAGGTTGATACAACAACGATCCCGTTATCTCTGTCTAGAAATAACCTGGGGGGACAAACATTTATAATTTGGGTTAGAGCCCGAGGTGTGCAAGAATTAACTTATTTAATTTATGGTGCAATAATACAGGTCAATGCACAATAACTATTCCCCCTTCGTCACTCACATGCATATAACACCTCACTCCTAGTCAAAACGTGATATGTTTGGCATCCCAAAAGTTACCAAATAATAACTACGACTACATGTCAATAAAATGGTTAAATAATTTAAGTGTACCGATTACATTTAATTATCAATACCCATAATATCCCAGTCTTATAATTGTCACATAAGAGGCATAAACATCTACTATGCATTAAAGAATCACAATTATAATTTATGTCCACATTTTTAGACATTTCAGTTTATCTCATATAAAGTCCGAGTAATTATATATATGCCCTTTATGTATATATATGACATACAAAGGCATCTACCATTGGTATCTAATTCGTGCTCTATCGGCAAATTCGGAGGAATCCCTTATCCTAAGCGAACATCACAAAACACACACAAGTTGGGGGCGGTCCCTACGCAGGACACTTGTACACAGCTCATGCCCAGCGGTGACATAGGAATGATCAGCGTCAACATCTACCTCTCGTATGTGACGCTTCCACGTAGTACTTATATGACCTACACATCGTCAAGCTCACCTGTGCCGATGTGTGGTACACGATCCGAACACGCGAACCCACAGTCTATTGGTATATCCACACAAATACATAATATTGCATAGTATTGTCCCATATAATATGTAAAGGTAATTACTCTATAATTACCATAAGAAGTCCAACCAAAATATACAATATTTTTTCATTTATTAATAATTCATCATCTAATAAATTATTTAAATTTCATCCCATAATAATCACTCAACCATTTAATTAATTGTAATTATTATTAATTAAATGTGGGTATAAAATATTTTTAACAGTTCCTCATGCTAGTGCTCCTTTACTGTATGCCAGCACAGTTAAAAACCTATTTCAGAAAACAACCCAATTGAACCCAAGATGAAAAGGACAAGATGTCAAAAATCCCATCACGTCGCTCGAATGACTGTGAGGCTCGTTCACGCGACATAAAACGTCGCTCGAACGACCCACGACGTCGTTTGAGCGACCCCCCTGTTTCTTCCCCACTCCGCTTCTCAACTTCAGTTCCTTCCCAGATTCAACCTCTAAACCCATAAACAGTTGCATGCGAAAGCCCAAAATTTTATTTTTATAGCTTACAAAATAAATTCCCGACATAGTTACTATAAAATCCAAATTCTAACGATTTAAAGTCTCCAAATTTTAATTGGGTCTGTTTCATAATAAAGAGCATTTATTAGGGAATCCACATCCAAATTGGAGTCCATTAATTATCAATTTATATCTTACACATTGATTATTCAAATACTTCCAAACAGCTGTAAAAGACTAAAGGATATCTAACATCAATATTCAGATTTTTGATACCTAATTTATGAGACAATTTCTACTTATAAATCAGTCCTCTACATGTGTTGTTTATCATCAAATCAAACATACTCAAAACCTAAATCCCAGAAATTTAAAGGGGATAATTATATGCATCAATAAATAAATTGGAAACATAAATTAAGCAAGAGAATTATTGCCTTAAAGTTGTAGAAGAGAAACCCCTTGAAACCCTTGATTTTTTCTTTGTTCTTGCCCCTTTTTCCATCTTTTGGTATTTCTCCCGTAACTGTTGAGTTAGGTTTTCTATAGTGATAGTGGGGGAGTGGCTTACCTCCACTTAAACTCTAATTAAGTGGCTAATCTCGAATAGGGCTTAAAATTCAACTTTTGGACCTCCAAATGGACTCGAATCCATAACCTAACTAGCTCAAAAAATTTCCAACTCATATACCTATGACCCGGGACCATTTCTAAATATTTAAAATACTAAACCGAGTCTCTAACGCTTCCTAAAATGCGTCCCAATTATTTTATTTCACTTAGACATTCTTTTATTAGGTTAAAACGACACGCGCCCATAAATTTATTAGTGTTATTTATTTTTCACTCATAAGTCCATTATGTCCAGTTAAGTTCTATCTTTATGTAATAATAAATAATTGTTTATTCAATATTAAAATTTTTACTCATCTAAATATAAATTCATCCGATTTAATTTATTCCCAAATTAATATTAAATTAACGAATTAAATTAGCCGAAATATTTTAATCTAAAATTACGGGGTATTACACACATACATCATTTCGTACATTCTAGACTTTATAGCTAATGCATGAATCCACCACATTAACCCAATCCTTCTCTTCCCCTCAACGTCTCTTTTCCCCACCTCTCTCCCTACAATAGTGAACATTTTCCCCTAAAATTCCATCTCTCTCTCTCTCTCTCTCTCTCTCACACACACACACACACTTTCTCCCCTCACAAACACAAACAGTTGAAAAAAAACAATCGATTTTCGTTTTTTACTAATCTCTCTTCAACTCTCTCAGCTCAAGATAAAAATATTTTGCATTACACATTCTTCTAATAATTAATATTTTGTATTCTCCTCTACATTTTATATTTATAATTTGCTATTTTTCGTTCAGATTTGCAGGTTGATTTGGGTGAAGAACTTTTGATTGTACTATCACCATGTTATATCGTTCTTTAATATTTTTCAGTCATATTTGTGTTTTACATTGTAGTTGATATTTTTTTGTAAATTATTTTATTGTAATTGTCTAGTAGAAAATATGAAAGTGGTGCTAAAAATTTAATGAAAAAAGAAAACGAAAACAATGTAATTAATCTGAAAATGGAGCATTGGATAAATTTATTTTTGCTAATAATAAAAAGAACAAACACTTTAATTGATAATGTGATAAATGAATATTTAGATGATTTAACTAATGATAGTCAATTATGTAATGATAGACTTCCTAATGTGGATATTTGTGAAAATATAAAAGAAAATAAAAGAGAAAATGGTAACAATGATTTGACAAAAGAAATGTCAACTAAAAATATTTCAAATGATATTAAGGACAGTGACCAAGCTAAAGAAATGATATCAAGTATTTACGACCCGAGGAGATGGGATAATATTGATCTTAAATTCAGAGATTTATTGATAGAAAAGAGCCCATCTGAGGGAAAAAATTTAAGTATCCTAGTGATAAATCTAAAAGAAAATTTTCAATAAAACGTTACACTCACATATTTTCAAATGGGAAAAATCAGATAAAATGTGCTTAGTATACTCTAAGGAATTTAATAAAGTATATTATTTCTGTTGTAAGATATTTAGTTCCAAATATAAAATATACTAATTACATAATGAGGGAAGTAGTGATTGAAAAAATATTGCTATAAACGTAGAACATATGAAATATTTGATGAACATATAATTAAAAAGGAATTATGGGATGAGTTACTAAATATGCTTGAAAAACATAAACTTAATATTGTTGATATTAGGGGACAAAGATACGACAATGGATCAAATCGGAAAGGTAAAGAACAAGATGTACAAAAAAAATTATTAAATATAAATCCAAGAGCATGTTACACAGAGTGTGGACATCATATTCTTAATTTAGTAATATTTGATATAGCAAAATCTACTACAAAAGTCGAACTGTTTTTTGGAATACTACAATGTATATATTGTGTATTTTCTTCTTACACAAAACGATGAGATATTCTATTTATAGACCTTTAAGCATTTAGTCCCACTTGTAAAGATTTATTTGTGTCAACTCCCATGTTTTTATTTTTTAGTTGTTGGTCTAATAATAACAAATATAACACAAGTGTCATTATCTGTAAAAAGAAGGATGAGTGGTTACAGAGAAGTTATAGGTGATTTTGGGTAATTATAGGAGTTTTTACAATTTTAAAAACACATAGGAGTGGAGCCTAACACTTTGTACATGGGACTAAAGCAAAAAAAAAAAACATTTATTAAAGCATATACCATTTCTTAACCCTTAAGTCGTTGTCACAAGCACGTTGTCAATTAGAGCAATAAGATTTCAAGCGCCACAAATAAGATAAGCTTTATATGAACTAGCAAATTCTAAAGATGCCGATCCTAAAACAAACGGGCAAGCCCGGAGTCTAGCGAAAAATGATTTAAAAAATTATGAGTTTTTGTTATCGATGATTATTTGGTATGATATATTATCTGTTGTTGGTATTTTAGTAAATTGTTACATTCTAAAAATATGCATATAGACATTGCCATTGGAGAATTAAAAGGCCTTAGCACATTTTTTGAAAATTATACAAATGACACATACGAGTCAACTATAATTACGTTAAAAAAGATTGCAGGTGATACGGAGATAGAACGATATTTCCTGAGAAAAAAGAGTGGTTTGTAGAAAAAATAATTTGATAAAATTCAAGTGATGAAGTAGTTCAATCACCAGAAAAATCTTTTAGAACTAGTTACTTTTTTTTATATGTAGTAGATCAAGCACTCTCCTCTAATAGTAGATTTTAACAATTAAAAAAATATGAAGAAATATTTTTGTTTTTGTTTGATTATAAAAAGTTAAAATCATTAGGCAATGACAACTTAAAAAAATATTGTCTAAATGTTGAATGTGTGCTACAATACGGGAAGATTCGTGACATTGATGGTAATGATCCAATTTGTGAGCTTAAAATTTTGAAAGAACTTTTAAAATCGAAAGTACAATACGCAATGGAAGTATTGGATTACCTCAAGAAAATCGACTCGTTTCCAAATGCCTATATAGCTTATACAATATTATTTACAATACAAGTCACGATTGCTTCCGCGGAAAGAAGTCTTTCAAAATTGAAAATAATAAAATTGTATTTGAGATGAATAATATAACAAGAAAAATTGAGCTGGTTAATCACATTATCAATTGAAAATGATATATTTAAAAATATTGAATACCGAAAAATTATCAATGATTTCTATTTTAAAAGTACAAAAATTCAATTCAATTGGAAAATAATCAGAAATTATATTAGTAATAAAATTTATTAAATATATACTTGGAAAGTCCCTAATTTTAATTTTTGTTTAGTCCATATAGGCTAAAGCGGGCCCTGATGTTGTAGTATGTAGTTCCTAGTGTGGAACCATTTTTTTAATTTTCTATATTTACATTTACGGCCTGTTTGGTTCTCTATTCAGAAAATTCGATTTAAACACTGTTTTTAAATACAGTTTTAAAATTCAGTTTTTTGTGTTTATAATTATTGGTGTGCGTTTGGTAAAGTTGTTTTTAAATACAGTTTTTTGAAAATTTGACAAAATTGACAAATATGTATATTTATATCATACATATGCGTGTGTGTGTGTGTGTGTGTGTGTGTGTGTATATATATATGTATGTACATATAAACATACATAAAACTTTCATACATACATGATACATGAATGTATACATACATACATACATCATAAATTATATACATGTACATTTAATAACATGTATTTTTAGGTATATTTAATGAGGTATGTTGTGGAGTATATATATATATATATATATATATATATATATATATATATATATATATATATATAACTTTCATACATACATGATACATGAATGTATACATATACATACATACATCATAAATTATATACACGTACATTTAATATCATGTATTTTTAGTTATATTTAATGAGGTATGTTAGGGAGTTTAACTCTCTCTCTCTCTCTCTCTCTCTCTATATATATATATATATATATATATATATTTATTTATAATGATGTCGCATATATAATTCACTATAAAATTATATACATACATGAATTGATAATATTTTTTAATACATATGTACTATATGTATATTTTATATTATTCCATACATTAATAATATATGTATAAAACAGTATATAAGTATCATGTATCTATTGATAATATTATTTAACTTTATATTATTCCATACGTAATTTTGTGTATATGTACATATATATTTTTTATTTATAAGAATTACACACATTAATGTATTATGTATGTATATTATATATTAAGGTATAATTGCTTTAAAATATTAAGAATGAATAATTCTAAGTTGAAAAATAAAAAAAACAAATGTTATAAAACACCCAAAATCTGTTTTCTGAAAAACTTGATTATAACACAGGAATATTATAATTCTGTGTTTAAAAACATGTTGCCAAACGAAGATTTTTATCAGAATTGTATTTAAACACAGAAAACAGAATTATAGTTGCAAACCAAACAGGCCCTTAGTGTCTCAGTCCAACTTTTGGACCAACGGATTGCCACAAAAGAAGGAATATCTAAATTGTGAGTTTAGTGCCTAAACACACGCCATGACGCCGTACACAAGAGGTTCTTTCATCATCTAATAAATTATTTAAATTTCATCCCATAATAATCACTTAACCATTTAATTAATTGTAATTGTTATTAATTAAATGTGGGTATAAAATATTTTTAACAGTTCCTCATGCTAGCGCTCCTTTCCTGTATGCCAACACAGTTAAAAACCTATTTTAGAAAACAACCCAATTGAATCCAAGATGAAAAGGACGAGATGTCAAAAATCCCATCACGTCGCTCGAATGACTGTGAGGCTCGTTCGTGCGACATAACACGTCGCTCGAACGACCCACGACGTCTAGGGCTGTGTTTCGGTCGGATCGGATCGGATCGGAAAAGTATGTTTCGAAAAAAATTTCGAAAAAATTGGCGTGCCGAATCCGATTTTTTCGGAATTGTTTTTTTTTTCTTTTTCCGAATTCGGAATTTTCGGCCGAATTCGGAAATTCGATAAAATTCGGCAATTTTCCAGAAACTTAAATTGGAAAATATTTCGGAAAAACAATCGGAAAATAGTTCGGATAATATTTCAGAAAATAATTCGGAAATTCGGATCGGAACAAATTTCGGAAATTCGGATCGGCAAAAATCGAAAATTCGGAATATAAAAAAAATTCCGATTTCCGATCCAATTTTTTTCGGAAAAATCGGAAATCGAAAATCGACAATAAAAAAATCTTTCCAAAATCGAAAAAAAATCTAATCGAAATTCGGAAAATCGAAAAAAAAAACATAGCCCTGTTCTTGTCACATCAATCATAAGCTATACACCACTCTCCAATAGGGTAACATTAGAGCTACTCATTTTTATTACTTTCGATTTTAAAGTGTTATCTCTTGCTTTGTTTTTTATATCCTGACGGCACCCATACAAATAAAAACAAAGCAAGGTACACCACTTTGAAGGCAAGAATAACAAAAAAGGAAACAAAAAGGGATAGCCCTAACATTATCTCTCTCCAATATCCATATTCAAAGAAAGATTTTATTCTAACATTAGGAATAATACAATGACATGATGCATAATTACAAAATGGCTAGCGTAATAAAATAAGTATAGTGATTCGGCGACATATTTTGGAGATACGATTTAAGAACACATGATACGTATTTCTGTATTATTAGTGGACACTTTAAGTGAAACATATTCTACTCAAGTAATCCTAAATAATACAAAAACACGTATCTATCCCTAAATATGTTTTTAAAGTGTGTCCCTTTATCATTATCCATAAAACAGTATTGCCATATTCAATATGAGAGTAATAATATAAAATGCTTTTATATACAGCTTAATATTTTGGATTTATTCCATTAATTTTTTTTTAGACATATGTAGTCAAATTATATCAATATAACATTACTTCTTTCAAGATATAGAGATAGTAAACATATTTCTTAAAGTTGTATAACTATAATCTAGATGCCCTCCAGGAGCAATTGACTCTCATCATCAAGAAAGTCAAAGCACAAAATATTGAATATATTGCTTTCACTTCGTACTTTAGGCTATCATATCAGAAGAATATACTTTAATTTTTAATATAAATTTTTGTAATATTATTAATTTTTGTCATTCCATTTTTATCATCTATCTAAATTAAATAAGTAGTATAAGTTATCCTCTCATACACCCTTTATGTCTTTTTTCATAATGTTTGGATAGTAAATGATAATTATGTCTTTAGGTTTATAAAATCTAAATATTTAATTTTTTCATTTGAACTACAAAAACTAATAAGACAAATATATTTAAACTACAAAAACTAATAAATTTAGACTTAAAAGAAAATGAATGAGACATTTTCTTTGGTACATGTTTTTTCATTTATACTTGAAATTGTCCCCCAATCATATAATTGTTGCGGTATGGGAAATGTTCGTAACTATTGAAAACCGCCATGAACTTTGCTTGATTTAACTATCCAAAAAAGATCAATTCAAGACCGACTCACGAATCCAACCTGTTTTGTGCAACTCATTGAGGTCTCGTGTTTGCATTGATTCATTTGTAGTGTTCACGTGTGTTTCATTGAGTAGGACTCTAAAAACGAACAAATACGGTCACCATACGTAAGTAAGTCGTTCTAAATTAGCCGAATTCATGAGTTAATCTAGAGTTATTGTAAAAAAAATCCTGAAATAACTTCTAATTCATTAGTGGACTCTTCCACGTGTCCATATTGCTTGCATGTCGTATTAGCTATATAAGTTACAACCCTTGCTTCATGCCATCTTTTCCTTCAAATAATAGGATGTAACCAAATCCCAGTGTCGAATTTATCCCTCGCCAATGCTTGTTGTCCGTATTTTATTGATGGGTGTTATCAAGGTGTAAGCATACCTTTGGCTCTCAGACTTGTTAATTTTGAGAAAACCAACCGTTTAGCCTTCCAAAAATGACCAAGTTTCCACCATATTATTTACCACACTAGCCTATTGATTATTGCACGTTAGGACCCATAGACACTCTAGTCCAATTTACCCAAAGATTTTAAGCCTGTTGTACTATAGTGGTTCCAAGTGTAGCATGATTTTTATAATTTTTAATATTTATGCACAATTTGTTTGCGTAAATTATTTCATTATGTAAATTAGTTTAATATAAATTAGTGATTTACAAATGAGTGGATTTGAATTGAGTTTATATTCAATTTTACGCAATGTTTGATAAATGTTAAGGTTCAATCAGAAAAAAGTTAATATATATATAATATTGCTCTTGTGCGGACTAGTCTGCATTTTAAAAATGCGGACCGGACACATGTCACTTGACGGTGCATTTAAAAATTATCCGCTAAATTATAGGCACACTCTCTCTCTTTTCTGGATCACCTCCAGGTGACACATGTCCGATCCACATTCTAAAGAGAGAGAGAGAGATGTGCATATGTGAAATTTTCAATTTCAAATTAATGTATTTAACATTTTTTATGAAATACTTCAATTTCAAATTTTTCAGCCTAACTAAAATGGGACAATTAATTAATTATTTATTAACGATACCAAACTCAATTAATGAATCAATTTACAAAAAAAATAATTAATAAATAAACTAATTTACAATTTCGGGAGAATCAAATGGGGCTTAGTGTATTACTCAATCAAAAATTTGGACCAACGGATTGCCACAAAAGATGGGAGATCGAGATTGTGACATTAGTGCCTAAACAAACCATGGTGCCTTACAAATGAGGGTTCTTGTCACATCAAACATAACTTATCCACTAATGTCGACTATCCCAGTTGAAAGAAAAAATTTATTCTAACATTAGGGATAGTACATTGACATAATGAATGGTTACAAAATGGTTTGGTTTGGTACAAAAAATATGGACAATTTATAATTAAGTACCTCGTAAATAAATTTTAAATATTTAAAGACAATTTACTATTAGGTACACATGTTATGTCACTAACAATAAGAGAATTAATCGATCTAAGTGTTTAAAATTTGTCAAAATTCTTTTAGTGTTTAAAATTTGTTTGCGAGGGATCTAAGAGTACTTTCCCCAAAAAATATTGATATATTCAATATGGAAGTAATAATTTAAAATCATTTTATATGCACCTTAATATTTTGGATTTATTTCATTCCCAAAAATTAAGATTAATTTAGTCAAATTATCTCAATATGACATTACTTCTTTATTATATAATAGAATTACAATTATTAGAGATAGTGAACATATTTCTTAAAGTTGTATAACTATAATCATTAATCTTGATGCCCTCGAGACGCTATTTATTCTCATCATAAAGAAGGACAAAGTACATACAATCGCACTAATTATTAAGTATATAACTTCCGGCAGCGTACTTTACGCTGTTAGAAAAATAGAATTCATTTTTTCATATGAATTTCTTTAATACTATGACCTATTTCCGTTTGTGTAGTTCGCATTGAGGAGTTCAAATGATTCGTTCGTGTGCAGGTTTAAGATTATAAAAAATAAATAAATTATCATCTATCTAAGTTAAATAAGTAGTAAAAATTGTCCTCTTGATACATAGAATAAAATTATAAAGCCTAAATATCCATCCTCTACTTTTTCAATATATATTTCTTGTTAGGATTAATGGACGATTGGTAAGTTTAAACAATTATTTCACGGAAGCTGGTATATTAGTAGCATGATGTAGATATATTCCCAGTGAAAAAAAATTTATATCTTACTTGAAGTTTTTGAGAAACATCTTAGAAACATAATAAATAATAAACTACATATTCCATTTCTTGTAAAAGTTAATATCAAGTTTGGGGACATATTATATAGTAATCTATTTGTATGTCTATTTTGTAAATAACTGTTAATTACAATTTGGCATTTGCAATTTACCCATTGTTTCACTTCGCCCTATGAACTTCATTTTTTAACATTTAGCACTTCCAAATTGTTAAAATGACTCACTTTACCCCAAATGTTTACATGTTATATATATTTTTTCCATCATTTATATTTTGATAATGCAATGAGCATTAAAATTTCAGTTAACTAAGTTAACACATTAGTTGTTTGGGGTAAAAACCGTCACTTTAAAAGTTGGGAGGATTTTATTTTAAAAGTTGAAGTTTATGGGGTGAAGTCAAACTATGGATAAAGTTGAGGGGACCAAGTATGATTACCCTTTATGAAGCAACAAAACTTACATAATGGCTGCAAAATTGAAGGAAGGTCCATCTTCTATGTCCCTACCATTCATAGTTTTATCAATTTAGAAAGTTATATTAATATTAGCATGCCACTATTGAAATTATAAAGTCAACGTACCCACATACCAATAATCAAAGAAAATCCATTATAAAACAATACACACAGTTTACGCAATTTGTACACTCAACTTGACTTTTTCCTCAACTCCAAAACTATAAATATCTAACACCTTAACATTATTTTAACACAACAAATATTGTTTTCCTCTATCAACATCTCCTCCTATCAAAATGTTATCCTCCACTAGAAAAAACAGTAGCTTGCTAACTATCATAGTCCTTGCCGGAGTTCTGGCGGGAGCTCTACCGGCTCTCGTTGTTGGCCAGAACTGTGGCTGTGCCGCTGACTTGTGTTGTAGCCGGTTCGGTTATTGTGGTAGTGACATTGACTATTGTGGTGCAGGGTGCCAGGCAGGACCTTGTTTTCCGCCACCACCACAAAATAATGTTTCTGTCGCAAATATTGTTACGCGTGCATTTTTTAATAGAATTATTAATCAAGCTGCTAAGAATTGCGTCGGGAGGAGATTTTACACACGTGCGACGTTTCTTAAAGCTATCAATTTTTACCCACAATTTGCGAGGGTTGGAACAGAGGATGATTCTAAGCGTGAAATCGCGGCATTCTTTGGACATGTCACACACGAGACTGGACGTAAGATTTCAATATGTGTTTGTGTCTAAGATTTTTTGCACCTATCTATCAATCTATCTATCTATCTATCTATCTATCTATAGTCAACAAACCCTCAACCCCCATGTATATATAATCCTTTATGATAGAAGTAAACAACAACCCACCCACCCTCCAACCTACTTCCATCACCGCAACCCCCCCACTCCCACAAAAAAGAAGAAAAAAAAAAGTACTTATTTATTGTTTGTGTTATCTTAACCTTCCACTTTTGTTGTACATTTGATATTACTCTTTTTTTTAAACAAAAAATAAAATTACTGACAAACATCCTAAACGCAAAATATGTAACAAAGTGTCACTTATTATTCTTTTCTCAACACATTTATATGAAAGTTTTATACATAACACATGTACTCATCAACAATGAATCGAATAATAGCGTTTTGAAATTCAGCACACTATAAATATTTTGTTTTGAACTGACACACACTAGTACTCCACAACTTTCAGTTCTTATCATATTGAGTTGACTTTTGACAAACGAAAAAAATTGTTTTACACAAGAAACATGAAAATTATGTCCTTTGAAATGAAAATCAATATATTTTGTGACAATTTTTATTGACATAATTCTTGTGGCGTAAATTCCGATTGATAAGGAACTCATCACTCGAGGATCGACACTGTTGAATTTCCAAATAGAATAAAATAAGGTTACACAATTGAAAATACTTAAAGAAAAAAATAATTCTAAAGGGTGTTTGCTCCAATTTTGTGCATATTATTAATTGTTGAAACAAATCTAAAATTTATGTTTTTTCTACATATCATCTACAAATGTAATAAACAACATATGTTTGTGCAGATTTTTGCTATATCGAAGAGATAAATGGTACTTCCAGAGATTATTGTGACGAAACCAACACGCAATATCCATGCGCACCCAACCGGGGTTACTATGGCCGCGGCCCAATTCAACTTTCATGGAATTTCAACTATGGCCCAGCTGGAAATAGCATTGGATTTGACGGACTAAACAACCCAGGAATCGTGGCCACTGACCCAGTCATATCATTTAGAACTGCATTGTGCTATTGGATGAACAACGTTCACTCTATCATCACTTCGGGCCAAGGATTTGGGCCCACGATCCGCGCCATTAATGGTCAACTTGAATGCGATGGTGCAAACCCTAATACTGTTACGGCCCGTGTTCGGTACTACACACAATATTGTAATCAACTTGGTGTTTCTCCTGGAGATAATCTTAGATGCTAGAAAGCTAAATTTCTTTACGTTGAGAAAAAAATAAATGGGGTGAAGTAACATAGATAGATAACAAAGTTTTTGTTGATCATTCTGTGAACTTATATGGACTGTTACATTGATTGTAATAAGTTTCTGCTTTCTTTATTAATAAAATTGGTTAGATATTGTTATACAAAATTATTCTTTACTGTTTTCATGAGAAAGATAGGGTGAAAGCGATTTTGGAAAATCATGGGTGGTGGGAGCAATGTATCTATATGAGAGTTGCCCCCACCTTAATTTTGTATATAATAATGTTAGGGGTGGGGCTATTAGCACTCCACCCTTTTCTTCTCACACTCCAAAAATTTGTATAGTTACAAATCTACCCTCCTATCTCTAATGCTCTTCAAGTAAAATTCAAACCTTCATCTCCTCTCTAATTCAATCATTTTTTTTTACAATTATTACTAAAAATCGGCATAAATATCAACATTTGAATAAAAATATTTCAAAAATAATTTATAAAATTAAATATTTCCACAAAGTATAAAAAAGCAGTAAAAGTAAAAAAAAATATGAACAAATGATCCCAACAAATAAAAAAGCGACAAAAGTAAAAAAGAATCTCAAAAAATAAAAAAAGCAGAAACACGACATGACACGAAATATTATTTTAATTTATTTACAAAACAGAAACACCCCCGAATAAAAAAAGATATGATCGTATTGTGTGGGATTTTAATTTGATTGTATTGCGTGGGATTTTAATTTGATCGTGTTTCTGTTTTAAAACGAACTAAAAGAAAAATATTTTTTGTTAACTCAACAAGAACACACGCAAATATATCACGACATGACTTGATTCAAGAACGCGACGTGACACGAAATCTTATTTTTTTTTATCTAACATGAACGCGACCAAATTAAAATGCGACACAATACGGAATCTTTTTTTTTACGAAACACAAATATGGCGAACTAAAAGCGACACAACATGATTTTTTTTTCAAACACAAATAATTTTTTTTACCAAATGCAAACACAATTTATTTTACCGAGCAGAAACACAAAATATGTTGTGTTGCTTTTACTTGGCCATATTGATAAAAAAAGATTTCGTATTGTGTGGCATTTTAACTATGTTTGTATTTGGTAAAAAAAAAT
Source organism: Sambucus nigra (assembly GCA_949130495.1). NCBI lineage: Eukaryota > Viridiplantae > Streptophyta > Magnoliopsida > Dipsacales > Adoxaceae > Sambucus > Sambucus nigra. The sequence continues at coordinate 640,333,274 of OX422215.1, forward strand.
ATTATTTGTGTTTGGAAAAAAAAAAACTTACTGTATCGCTTTTACTTGATCATATTTGTGTTTCGTAAAAAAATATTTCGTATCCTATTGCATTTTTATTCAGTCGTGTTTCCGTTTTTGTAAATAAATTAAAATAATATTACGTGTCATTTCGTGTCTCTTTGACTTGGATTGTGTTCGTGTTAGGTTAAAAAAATATTTTGTGTTCGTTAATGATAAAAAAACAAAATTTCGTGTCGTGTCACTTTTATTTGAGTTGTGTTTTTGTTAGATAAAAAATAAGATTTCGTGTTGTGTCGCATTTTAACTGGATCGTGTTCATATTTGGTAAAAAAAATATAAGTAAGCACTAAAGTGAGTTTAATTCACTTTATTTTTACAATGGGTTATTTTGAGTTTTTCCTTCGCTTTTGTGACCTGTTTTGTAATGTACCCCCACTTTTTTAAAAATTTGCAATACACTCTCATTCTGTTATTTGTATCGCTTTTACTTGGTCATATTGATTAAAAAAAGATTTCGTATTGTGTCGCATTTTAATTGTGTTTGTATTTGGTAAAAAAATTATTGTTTGTGTTTGGAAAAAAATCATGTTTTATCGCTTTTACTTGAGCATATTTGTATTTCGTAAAAAAAAAAATTTTTTTTTACAATACGAAATCTTTTTTTACGACACAAGTACATAAGTACAATACGAAATGTTAGTATTATTTATTATTAAAACTAAAAGTTATCTAAAAGATTTTTTTATTAAAACTATTATTTAAAAATAAAAGTTATCTAAAGAATTTTTTTATTAAAACTATTATTTAAAAATAAAAATGAGTAAACTTATTTTTGGTATAAAGGAAACTCACTTATTTAAAGAGAGAGAAGGAATAAATGATAAATAATGATGTAAGGATTTATTTGTCATTGTCAAAAATTGAAAATCAAAATGGAGTGCAGCCAGAATTTTTGGAGCGCTTATAGCGGCTCCCTAATGTTAGTAGTAAAATTGTTCAAAGATCAAAGAGGTACATTAAACAAACCATCCTTAATTAATATTTAAAAATTTGAAAAAAATACATATATAAGTTGAATTTCTCTCTTTCAATTTTAAAAAGTTTACACTATAAATTTTCTACAGTTTTATAGTCTAACTGTAACAATGCCCATTTTCTCACATAAAGGTTGGTCAGGCACGATACGCCGAAGATGGGGCTCGTCGATCAATTAATACCATTCTCAGCACAACGTATTATAAATATTGTATTTAAAAAGGCCCATACTTTCAACTTTATGAATATCTCACCGACAATAATTAAACACAACCAACATCCACTAAATAATAAATCTAAGGGGATCTTCCTATTAAGTCCTATTTGCATGAGACATTTCCTAATAGGTCCTATCGCAAGATTTTTTCCTTAATAAGTCTTATTTGTACATACAGTGAATATTCACTCTATGTTTACAAATAGGACCTATTGGAAGAAAAATCTTTTTTTATGGGACCTGATGGAGCCAAAAATAAATATCAGGACCTATTGAACTACATACTTAGTAAATGGAACTAATCGATAAAAAACCCTAAATTTAACAGCAAGTAAATATCACAACTCAAGAATAATGCAAATAAATAAATAAATCTTGGGCTTACGCCCTTACAGTGGTTCCTAAATAAAATAACTAAACTCTGGCAGAAAAGCGCCTAAGTAAGAATCAATAATCTGGCAAGCTGCTAAGCACCGAGAGATCGCAAGGTTGATGCAACAACAATCCTGCTATCCCTGTCTATAAATAACCTTTGGGGAAAAATATTTATAACTTGGGTTAGAGCTCGAGGCGTGCAAGAATTAACTTGATCAATTTAAGACACAATAATACATTTGATGCAAAATAAAAATCCTCTTCGTCACTCATATGCGTAAAATACCTCACCCCTCATCTAACTGTGATATTATTCGCATCCCAATACATCCCAAGAAGTGATTATGACATCGTCTCAAATATAGAAGGAGTTCATTCCTAATTAATTAAATTGAATGTAATCCCTATATTTAAACTACCAATTTACATTAATTCCAATCTCTTCAGTATCAAGTATAAGGCATAACATCTATTATGCGTTATAGTGTCAAAATAACATTTAGTATCCACATCCTTAGACGATTAAATTTATTTCCATAATATCCGGGTAATTATTAATATATGTCCTTCCATATAATTGACACACAAGGGCATCCACTGCTGGTGTCTAATTCGCGCTCTATCGGCAAGTCCGGAGGAATCCTTACATCCTAAGCGGACACCAAAAATCACACATAATTTTGTGGGCAGTCCTTACGCAGGACACCTGTATACGACTCATACCCAGCGGTGATATAGGAAGGGAAAGTTCCACACCTAACCCTCGAGGGTGGAGCCTTTATGTTGTACCTATATGACCTACACATCGTCAAGCCCACCTCTGCCGACGTGTGGTCCACGGCCTGAACGCGTGAACCCCTAGACCGATAAGATGGTCCACCGGTATGTTCACAAACAAATATATAATAGAACATATCATTATCCCATATAATATGCAAGGTAATTCCCCTATAATTACCATAAAAGTCCAATCTTAGGTCCATAACAATTTTCCAACTATTAATAATTTATCACATAATAAATTATTAAATTTCCATTCCATAAGATAATTACTTAACCATCTAGTTAGTGTTCTAAAAGTCCTAACCCCGAGTTAGTTTTATACCAAAAATAAAAAAGAGTTTGAGTGGTAAAAGAATTCTAAAAAAAACTGCATGGACGTACCAGACCGTCGGACCGGTCCGACCCAGGTCTGCTATTTTGATTCAATACAGGATTTACATAATTCTTTCCAAAACCACTTCCAAAGGGTTATTTAACTTCATAATCATTTAATTGAGTTACTACAAATTGGTTAACCTAATTGGGATCGTTAACTAAGCGGATTAGTCATAAATTCATATAAACCAAATTACCAGAAGTTATGAACACCTAATATTCATATAAAATCAGATTTCAATCCCAATTTTTCCACCATTTGATTTGTATTATGAAACATCTAAAGTTGGGTTTCCTCCTGGATTTCAGTCCATAAGTCATCATTCACCCTTCCTTAATTTAAACATCAAGTTATCCATAATTTATCATCAAGAACCCTAAGGTTTCTATCATAAAATTTCAAGAACGATTCTTAGATTTATGGATTATAAACTACGTTACAATTAATCCTCTATATGCATGAGTTTAATACCTAACATCTATTCACCGAAATCATAACCCAACTAATCCAAAAGTTCCCCGACTCATATACCTATGACCTGGGAGCAATTTTAAATATTTAAAACGCTACCGAGGCTCTAATGTTCCTCAAAATGTATCCCAATTATTTTTATCTTACTTAGACATTTTATTACGTTAAAACGACATGCACCCATAAAATTTATTTATGTGTTAATTATTTTTCATTCGCAAGCCCCTTACGTCCAGTTAAGTTTTATTTTTAAGAAAAATCATAATGTTTACTTAAATAAAAAAAATTTATTCGCTTTAATTTAAAATCTTTCCAATTTAATTTATTCTCAAAAAATAAAATCCAAAATCAGTAAATCCATTTATATCGAAATATTTTATTCTAAAAAAATTGACGGGTTATTACATTATCCTCCTCTTATAACAGAATTTCGTCCTCGGAATTTGCTAAAGCCTAACCTTATGTTTTAAACCGTGTTATTAACTCAAGTTTTACACCCAATTAGTCCATACCCATATCCCATAAGATAAAAGAAAGGCCTCACTCATTCCTATCATAACATTATTGGGGTGTTCATATATTCCACATCATATGTACACACACATAACATTAACAAAGACGGATGAGACATATACATCTAATTTCTACCATTCATACAAAGCCTAACCATACACAAAATATACCACCCTACATGCACATGAGAAAGAAAAATAATGATCTCAGTATCCGACTTCCCTCAACTCCCGACTTTTGCCAATTTCGTGCATGGGACGTCTCGCAGGCGAAATTCAAGCAAGGAACCCTCCTGATACACTACTGTACGGCTTAGTCAGTTATTGAGATCCATCGACCCAAGATTAAAAAGGGAAATAAATAAACATAATGTGTGCAGTAATAATATAAATTTTAATTTTTACCCGTTGCCAATTAAAGTCTCATATCGCAAAAGGAATATACTAAATTTCCAATAAATTTAAACATTTCATGATACTAATAATCATAACCCCAAAATGTCCTAGGGTCTAACATCTTTCAGCTCCCGACCTGTGCTAATTTCATGCGTGGGATGTCTCGCAAGCGAAATCCAAACAAGGAACCCTCCCGATACACTACTATATAGCATTGTCGGTCGCTGAGATCCGTCAGTCCAGGACCCATGCTTATAATATACTCCATAAATTTTTATAAGGATCTTCGGGCCCTATAGTCACCCATTTAACCATATTTAAACTCAAAGAGTCAAAATTTCTTTAGTATTTTTCACCATGAAAATAAACATTAATGCCCACTAGTAACGCCACATTTGACTATTAAATTCAATTGTTTTCATAAATATTAGCGCAAACCCTATGATTTAAGTTCTCCTAAGTTAAATTCCCTTATTCACACACATGGAATTTTAGATGCCTTTCCCTCAACTCAGGGGTGAAACAATGTAAAGTGGTTAAATGAAACGAAGTCTACCATCCCCAATGTGCAAATGAGATATCATCTACTAAGTAGTACTATGCACTTGTACTAAACTAAACATGTCCTATAAAATAAAAGATTTAGGGATCATACCATCACTGTATATGTTGGAGATGGTCCCTCTCGTGATGCGAGGTGATACATGCACCCGTACTGCACCTGCGGCTGCTATCTCTGAGGTGGAACGCGTAGTGCTGGTGTGGTTGACACTACTTCCACTTACTATACCTGCAATGGTTGGCACTCATCCTGGGTTCGCTAGTGTCCTCGCTGTCCTCTTGACTCCTGTGCTGCTCGATTTCCTTGAGGGAACCACCTGGCGTAGTGACCCTTATCCCCATATACATAACAATTTCCTTGTTGTTGGCCTTGATTGCCTCTCTGCTGTTGGCCCAGTTGGTCCTAGCCCTGTCGGCCCCATCTGCCTCAATCATTAGAACCCCTAGGTATCTTGTGTTGCCCTGAACGTTGAGGACCCCAAGATTTTTGGGCCTTGTGGTTTTTATTCCCACTTACCCTACTTTGCTGTCTAGGGGACTCGGAGCGGTGTCTCTTCTCCTTCTTTCCTTCTGAAATGCCCTATAGTCTTGGCAGTGCAGTAAAGAAATATTCACTACCTGGTTATATGTAATGAACGTCGAATTCCCCAACAGTGATTGTTTGATGTGCCAAGCTATCCCTGACACAAACTTCTCTATCTTTCTTTGTTCCCTATTCAGATCCTCTTTTACAAAATAGGAAAGAGCGACAAAATCTTTCTCATACTTTGCCACAATAAGACTCCCCTGCTAAAGGTTCATGATTTTTTTTTCATATCTGTTTGCATTGCTCGAGGAAAGTACTTCCCCTTAAATCTCTCCCCAAACTCTTCTATGGTAAGGCTGTCCCTCTCGGCAACTGTCGTAGTCGCTTCCCACCATTGAAGTGCTACCCCCACCAATTGAAGTGACATTAACATTTGCTTTTTCATGGGCGTGCACTCTGCCATCCTTAAGTGTCGTTGAATATCTCTCTGCTACCTACTCACCACTAAAATATCTGAGCTACCTGCAAACTATGGTGATTGGACTTTAGTGAAGGCCTCCCTCGCTCGATCCCAAATCAAACCAGGTGCCTAGACAGGTAGCACCTCCATCTGTGGATGTGGTGTATGCTACTGAGGGTGCAGTGGTGGAAAATTCCTTAATATAGAGGCCATAGAGATGTACACTACTTTGGCGATGATAGTGACGATCTCTGTCGGTCCTACCACTGGTGGTGCTGGAGGTGGCTGCTTCTGCGGATCCTGTTAGTCCCCCTCCTCTGTAGCTGGGGTGATGGCATGGCTCGATCTGCCTCTCCTACAGGTTTCCATCTGAAAGCAAACGACGTTGTATTAGTAACTAATCGAAAAGAGTACAATGATTCCTAAACATATGGCTTTACCTCAAAGAATGCAATGTAGAACATAACGAGCTCAAACACAGATACTAAGGACACTAGAATCGTGATCTGATACAAATTGTAACAACCCCCATTTTCTCACATAAAGGTTGGCCAGGCACGATACTCAGAAGATGGGGCTCTTCGATTAATTAATACCATTCTCAGCACAACGTAATATAATTATGGTATTTAAAAAGGCCGATACTAAACTTTATGAATATCTCACTGACAATAATTAAACAAAACCAACATCCACTAAATAATAAATTTAACAACAAGTAAATATCACAACTCAAGAATAATGTAAATAAATAAATAAATCTTGGCTTACGCCCTTATAATGTTTCCCAAATAAAATAACTAAACTCTAGTAGAAAAGCGCCTAAGCTAGAATCAATAATCTGGTAAGCTGCTAAGCACCGAGAGATGGCAAGGCTGGTGCAGCAACAGTCCTGCTATTCTGTCTATAAATAACCCGGGGGGAAAACATTTATAAGTTGGGTCAGAGCTTGAGGTGTGCAAGAATTAACTTGATTAATTTAAGATGCAATAATACAGTTGGTGCAAAATAAAAATCCCCTTCGTCACTCACATGCATAAAACACCTCACCCCTCGTGTAAGTGTGATATTATTCGCATCCTAATATGTCCCAAGCAATGATTATGACATCGTCTCAAATATAGAAGGAATTCATTCCTACTTATTTAAATTGAATATAATCCCTACATTTAAACTACCAACTTACATTAATTCCAATCTTTTTAGTATCAAGTCTAAGGCATAAGCATTTATTATACGTTATAGGGTCAAAATAACATTTAGTATCCACATCCTTAGACGATTAAATTTATTTCCATAATATCCGGGTAATTATTAATATATGTCCTTCCATATAATTGACACACAAGGGCATCCACTGCTGGTGTCTAATTCGCGCTCTATTGGCAAGTCCGAAGGAATCCTTACATCCTAAGCGGACACCATAAATCACACATAATTTTGTGGGCAGTCCTTATGCAGAACACCTGTATACGACTCATACCCAATGGTGATACAGGAAGGGTCAGCGCCACACCTACCCCTCGAGGGTGGAGCCTTTACGTTGTACCTATATGGCCTACACATCGTCAAGCCCACCTGTGCCGACGTGTGGTCCACAACCCGAACGCGCGAACCCCCAGACCGATAAGACGGTCCACCGGTATGTCCACAAACAAATATATAATAGTACATATGATTATACCATATAATATGTAAGGTAATTGCCCTATAATTACCATAAAAGTTCAATCCAGGGTCCATAACATTTTTCCAATTATTAATAATTTATCATCTAATAAATTATTAAATTTCCATTCCTTAAGATAATTACTTAACCATCTAGTTAGTGTTATAAACGTATTAACCCCGATTTAGTTTTATGCTAAAAATAAATAAGAGTTTGAGTGGTAAAAGAGTTCTAAAAGATCATAGGCGTACCAGACTGTTGGACCAGTCCGTCCCAGGTCTGCTTTTCTGATTCAATACGAGATTTACATAATTCTTCCCAAAAACACTTTCAAAGGGTTATTTAACTTCATAATCATCTAGTTGAGTTCCTACAACTTGGTTAACCTAATTGGGATCATTAACTGAGTGGATTAGTAACGAATTCATACCCAAATTACCAGAATTTATGAACACCTAATATTCATATAAAATCACATTTCAATCCCAATTTTCCCACCATTTGATTTGTGTTATGAAACATCTAGAATTGGGTTTCCTCCCAGATTTCAGTTCATAAGTCATCATTCACGCTTTCCTAATTTAAACATCAAGTTATCCCCAATTTATCATCCAGAACCATAAGGTTTCAATCATCATATTTCAAGAACGATTCTTAGATTTTTGGATTATAAACTACGTTACAGTTAATCCTCTACATGCATGAGTTTAATCCCAAACATTTATTGACCAAATTTTGTCCTAAAATTCAGAAATCATATAGGATCATTATAATGCATCAAGAAATACATTGGCAATTAAATGGAGCAAGAAAATTCTTTCCTTAAAAACTGTAGAAGAATTCCTCTTGAAGCTCCCTTGATTTTCCCTTTGGTTCTTCCTCGTTTTCCTTTCTTTGATAATTCTCCATTTTCTCTCCCGTGGTTGCTAATTTAGGTTTCCTCTAATGATAGTGGGGGAGTGTTTTACCCCCACTTAAACTCTTAATTAGTTCTAATCCCGATTTGGGCCTAAGCCCAACTTTTGGACCTCTAAATACGCCCGGAATCATAACCCAACTAGTCCAAAAGTTCCCCGACTCATATACCTATGACCCGGGACCAATTTTAAATATTTAAAACACTAAACCGAGTCTCTAATGATCCTAAAAATGCGTCCCAATTATTTTTATCTTACGTAGACATTTTATTACATTAGAGCGACACGCTCCCATAAAATTTATTTATGTGTTAATTATTTTTCACTTGCAAGCCCCTTACGTCTAGTTGAGTTTTATTTTTAAGAAAAATCATAATGTTTACTTAAATTAAAAAAAATTATTGGCTTCAATTTCAAATCATTTCAATTTAATTTATTCTCAAAAACTAAAATCCAAAATCATTAAATCCATTTGTATCGTAATATTTTATTCTAAAAAAATTTACGGGTTATTACATTATCCTACCCTTATAACATAATTCCGTCCTCGAAATTTGCTAAAGCTCAACCTTACGTTTTATCGCGCTATTAACTCAAGTTTTATACCCAATTAGTCCATACCCATATCCCATGAGATAAAAGAAAAGGCTCACCCATGCATATCATAACATTACTGGGGTGTTCATATATTCAACATTATATGTACACACAAATAACATTAACAAAGACGTATGGCACATATACATCTAATTTGTACCATTCATACCAAGCATAACCATACACCAAATATACCACCCTACATGCACATGAGAAAGAAAAATAATGATCTCAGTATCCGACTTCCCTTAACTCCTGACTTTTGCCAATTTCATGCGTGGGAGGTCTCGCAAGAGAAATTTAAACAAGGAACCCTCCTGATACACTACTGTACGAGTTAGTCAGTTATTGAGATCCATCGACCTGAGATTAAAAAGGAAATAAATAAACATGAATGTGTGCAGTATTAATATAAATTTTAATTTTTACCTATTTGCGAATTAAAGTCTCATATTGCAAAAGGAATATACTAAATTCCTAATGAATTTAACCATTTAATGATACTAATAATCATAACCCCAAAATGTCCTAGGGTTTAACATCTTTCAGCTCCCGACCTGTGCTAATTTCATGCGTGGGATGTCTCGCAAGCGAAATCCAAACAATGAACCCTCTCGATACACTACTCTATAGCATTGTCGGTCACTGAGATTCGTCAGTCTAGGACCCATGTTTATAATATACTCCATAAATTTTTATTAGGCTCTCGGGGCCCTATTATCACCCATTTAACCATATTTAGACTCAAAGAGTCACAATTTCCTTTAGTATTTTCCACCATGAATGTAAACATTAATGCCAACTAGTAACACCGCATTTGACTATTAAATTCAGTTATTTTCATAAATATCACTGCAAACCCTATGATTTAAGTTCTCCTAAGGTAAATTCCTGTACTCGCGCATATGGCATCTTAGGTTCCTGTCCCTCAACTCGCAGGTGAAACAATGTAAAGTGCTTAAATGAAACGGAGTCTACCCTCTCGAATGTGCAAACGAGATATCATCTACTAAGTATTACCGTGCACTAGTACTAAACCAAACATGTCCTCTAAAATAAAAGATTTAGGGATTATACCATCACTGTCTATGCTGGAGTTTGTCCCTCTCCTGATGCGAGGTGGTACACGCGCCCCTATTGTAGTTGCAGCAGTTATCCCTGAGGTGGAGAGGGTAGTGCTGGCGAGACTGGCACTACCAGCAGTTGTACCTGCAGTTATTCTCACTCCTCATGGGGTGCCTGGTGTCCTTGCTGCCCCCTGACTCCTGTGTCGCTCAATTTTCTAGAGGGCACCTCCTAACATAGTGAGCCTTTTCCCCACATACATAACAATTTCCTTCCTGTTGTCCTGGATGGACTCTCCGCTATTGGCCCTGTCGTCCCAGTCTTCCCCCATCATTAGAACCCCAAGGTATCTTATGCTTCCCTAAAGGTTGAGGACCCCAAGATTGTTGGGCCTCCTGGATGTTATTCCCACTTACCCTACTTCACTAGTTAGACGACTCAGAGCGGTGTCGCTTCTCCCCCTTTTCCTTCGGAAATGCCCTATGGTCTTGGCAGTGTAGTAAAATAACATTCAGTACCTGATTATATGTTGTGAAGCCAGATTACCCAACAGTGATTGTCTGATGTGCCAAGTTGTCCCTGACACAAACTTCTCTACCATTCTCTATTCTGTATTCACATCTTTTTTTGCAAAATAGGAAAGAGCCTTAAACTCTTTCTCGTACCCTGCCACAGTAAGACTCCCCTACTGAAGGTTCATGAAATTTTTCCGCATCTCTATTTCCATTGCCCGAGGAAAGTACTACCCTTCAGATCTCTCCTCAAACTCTTCTATGGTAAGTTTATTCCTCTCGACAACTGTCGTAGTCACTTCCCACCATTGAAGTGTTGCCCCCACCAATAGAAATGACGCTAACATCTTCTTTTGCACGGGCGTACACTCTATCATCCTTAAGTGTCGCTAAATATCTCTCTTCCACCTACTCACCAATAAACTATCTGAATTGCCCGCAAACTCTTGTGATTAACCTTTGGTGAAGGCATCCCTCGCTCGATCACAAATCAATCCAGGTGACTGGACTAGTAGCACCGCCTCAGTCTGCCTCTCCTACCGTTTAACATTTGAAAGCATACGAGATTGTATTAGTAACTAACCGCATAGAGTATAATGATTCCTAAAAATATGGCTCTACCTCAAAGAACACAACGCAGAACGTAACGAGCTAAAACACAGATCCTAAGGACACTAGAGCCGTGCTTTGATACAAACTATAACAACCCCCATTTTCTCACATAAAGGCTGGCCAGGCACGATATGCCGAAGATGGGGCTCATCGATCAATTAATACCATTCTCAAATATATATATATATATATATATATATATATATATATATATATATTGTATTTAAAAAGGATAATACTTTAAACTTTATGAATATCTCACTGACAATAATTAAACTCAACCAACATACACTAAATAATAAATTTAACAACAAGTAAATATCACAACTCGTGAATAATGTAAATAAATAAATAAATCTTGGGCATACGCCCTTACAATGTTTCCCAAACAGAATAACTGAACTCTGGTAGAAAAGTTCCCAAGCTAGAATCAATAATCTGGAAAGCTGCTAAGCACCGAGAGATCGCAAAGCTGGTGCAGCAATAATCCTGCTATCTCTATCTACAAATAACCTAGGGGAAAAACTTTAATAATTTGAGTCAGAGCCCGAGGTGTGTAAGAATTAACATGATCAATTTAAGATGCAATAATACAGTTGATGAAAAATAAAAATCCCCTTTGTCACTCACATGCGTAAGACACCTCACCCCCCGTCTATGTGTGATATTATTTGCATCCCAGTACGTCCCAAGAAATGATTATGACATCGTCTCAAATATAGAAGGAATTAATTCCTAATTAATTAAATTGAATGTAATCCTTACATTTAAACTACCAACTGACATTAATTTCAGTCTCTTCAGTATCAAGTATACGACATAAACATTATTATGCATTATAGGGCCAAAATTAATAATATACGCCCTTCCATGTAATTGACACACGAGGGCATCTACCGTTGGTGCCTAATTCTTGCTCTATCGATAAGTCTAGAGGAATACTTACATCCTAAGCGGACATCACAAATCACACATAAGTTTGTGGGAGGTCCCTACGTAAGACACCTGTATATGACCCATACCTAGTGGTGATACAAGAAGGGTTAGCGCCACACCTACCCCTCGAGGGTGGATCCATTACGTTGTACCTATATGGACTACACATCGTCAAGACCACCTAGGCCGACGTGTGGTCCACGACCCGAATGCGCGAACTCCCAAGATGATAAGACGGTCTACTGGTATGTCGACAAACTAATATATAATTGTAAGGTCATGTTTTATAAATGTTCGGGGTACAATCTAGGAGTTTTCCAAGTGTCCTAGATCATAATTAAGTATGTATGATACCGCTACATTCGTCACGTCTTCATGATCATCCACGATGGCTTTAATTTGAATTCATGCATGCATCATCTTTGTACGTTCATCATGTGTCAAGCAACATACGCTTCAACAGTTCCCACTACTCCACGTAATTATGGTAAAAATAATTTTAATTGGAGTGTTTAAATTATTTGCATAAATAGTTGGGAATAATTTTTAAATAAATTTTCGAAGTCTGGAAGATGATAAACATGCAAAAATTTTTAAGGAGGTTTTCTGAGACACGTCACTGATGTCGTTCGGAAGACATCGTATCTTGTTCGAACGAGATGCCATCTCGCTCGAACGACACCGTATGTCTCTCGAATGATGCACTACCTCAACTTAGCTATTTAAACAATGTTCGTGCTACACGTTTTACCAAGTCTGCATACCTCCGTTTCGGAAGGACAGTACCTGTTTCCAGACTTCATATTTTAAGGTTTTCAATACCTTTTTGATTCAAAAATATTTCCCAATTCTTTATGTGAATCCTGTAAACCCCAAGGAATATTATACTACTCAACTGGAGTACACTTGCGGAGAAGACGAAGCGTTTCCATTGCTAACCTTATGGAGATCTTGTGGGAACTCTAGCCGACGACATCGAAATCGACGCGTGAGGGTATTTCATATGTCACGGCTTGTATTTTCATTGTAATTCATGTAAACCGTTCTTTACAAATTATAGTGAAAATAAGATGGTTTTTCCCATGTGGGGGATTTTTCCGCAACTATGATTGTCTTGCATGCTTAGATTATTTCTTTATTCAATCACGTTTGTTTGCAAGAGTTAAGAGTTGTTGGGATTAAAATTAGAATTTAATTAAATAAGTTTGACATTGATTGCTGGCGCACTTTCAAATTGGTATCAGAGCCATTTACACAAATTTACCGTGTAATTTTTCCGCACAATTTTCTGGATATCAATTTTGTTCTGAAAAATTAATTTTTGGAAAATCTCAATTTCAATGGATAACTTATATAATAGTCCCAATTTTTGAGGGTTCAAATTATGCCTATTGAAAAGCACGCATGAAATCTCACCTAAAGGCTATTAATGAACATGTCTAGATTGTATGTGAAAGAGGTAACTGTCAATGTAGATAATGTAACTACTCCAAAATCTTTGACTGCTTGAATTGAGGATGAATTTAAATGGAGTATATAGAACTCATGTGGGCTTAGTGCCATTTCTGGAAACGTCACTCCTGACGAGTTTTGATGCATCATGATGTGTACCACATCTAAAGAGGCTTGGGATGTTTTGCAACTTGCCCATGAAGGCACAAATGCAGTGAAAGAATCTAAATTGCAAAACTTAACTACACAGTTTGAAACTATCTTCATGCATGAAAATGAGTGTTTCAATGAATTTTATGCTCGCTTATCTGATATCGTGAACACTAGTTTTAACTTAGGGGAACACATTCCTGATGTTAGAGTAGTTAAGAAAATTTTGAGATCACTGCCTAGGAGATTTATCCCCAAAGTCACTGTGTTAAATTCATTAGGTAATTTGAGTACGCTGAAATTAGAGGAGTTAGTTGGAGACCTTCAGACCTATGAAATTGACATGTTCCCAAACACGATAAAATCAAAAGATAAAGGGGTTTCACTTAAAGCCCATGATAGAAAAAGTGAGGAATCAAAGAGAGGTGAGTCGTCTAAGAAAAGAGAGGAAGAGATGTCTGATTCTTATTCTTATTTTGACTTAGATAATTTGATCCTTTTTTGCTAAAAATTTCAAGAAATTTCTCAAATTAAAGAAAAATGAAAATTTTAATGATAAAAAGAATTTTGAGAAAAATAAATTTGAAAAGATAAAAAAGACACCTCTAAGAAAGAAAGTGAGAGATGTTTTGAGTGCGGAGGTAGAGGTCATAGTGGGTTTGAGTGTGCAACTAGGTTGAAACGTCAAGAACAATCCAAATTTGTGTTAAACACCACCCTTAGTGAAGATAGCGAGGTCAAGATGGTGGACTCTGGAGACGAGTCATCGCATGAATGTAACTTCACCGCATTCATGACTATTCATGTGAGTACTGATAGTGCTCCTCACGACGATGAGGATGAAATCTCACAAGGACACCTCGATAGTGATAGCAGTGTGAGCAAGAGGGAGGAAGAAGCAAGTGAGAGCGAGAGTGAAATCCGACGCATGTACGCTATTTATATGCTGATACGTTCAAAGCCAAAACGCGTAACAAGGATTTAGATCTTAGGACAACAACTCTAGATAAGGAATTAGAAGAGATGAGAGAGAGAGACCTTCCTGTCCACTTCATTAAGAGAGAAAGAGCCCGCGTGTGTTGAGAGAGAGAAAATTTTTGGAGAGAGAGAAAGTGTTTTTATGAAAGAAAAAAAGGACTTGACTAATCAAGTGACTGATTTGACGAGTGAGATCCATTAATCCCCGGACACTCGTAAGAAACTGGAAGCCCTTATAGCCCAACTCACTCAGGATCTTGATAGAGCCCGGGAAGTCAAGGTAAGAATTGAGGATCAATCTGGTAAAATGGGAAAAATGCTCCTCACCCCTGCGTTGGGTTTAGGTGAGAGGCCAGGAATAGGTTTTGATGGTGCTTCCACGTCCCATACGAAATTGGAACCGATTCCCGAGTTTATTACAAATCCTTATGGCCACCCACCTAAAAATCAGAAGAGAGTTCGACTAAGAAAAGCAAACCTAAGCCGGCCTTAGTCTACATATTGTTTTTACTTACTGTAAAAGAAAAGGCCATCTTCATGAGTATTGCATAGTTTGGTTCCGACACGATGTAATTTTGCTCCGTCACATGCCACTACTGATTTTGAGAGTCTTAGAGAGCGAGTTGAGTTTTTAGTAGCCACATCTCAAAGTATAGTGGAAGAGTTCCAACGGATTTTTGTGCCGTTAGTGGACACTTCTAAAATCTCGACTAGAGTCAATAATGATAAGGGAAAACATAAGGTTACCACATCTTGGGTGCCTAAACACAACGCAAAAGCCCTTGTTATTCATGTTGCTCTTAAAGCACATAATTCTCCACAGTGGTACTTCGATAGTGGGTGCTCCAGGCACATAACTGGTGATGTGTCCCTATTTACCTCCCTCGAGGATCATAAGGAAGGTAAAGTCACTTTTAGAGACGGGAGAAAGTCTAGCATAGTAGGACGAGGTACAGTAGAGTTACCAGGATTTCCTAAGCTAGAGAATGTGTTGTACGTCAAGGGATTGAAAGCAAATTTGCTCAGCATTAGCAAGTTGCGCGACGCTGACTTTGCAGTAAAGTTTAACCGAACAAAATGCCATGTCTATGATCAAACCGATAAACTTCTATTGAAATGGGTGAGGAATAAAGATAATTGTTATAGGATCATGCCTAAGTCCTTATTTTTCTGCAACAGCCCCACGATCACTTCTATGGATCTGTGGCACCAACATCTAGGTTATGTGAACTTTCAAAATTTGGAAAAGTTAGTAAAAAATTACCCAGTACGTGGTTACCATTACTTGGAAAGCCAAGTTCCGTAGGTTTTGGACCCTACCAGTTGGGAAAGCAAATTCATAGCCCCCATCGCAAGTTGAATTCCATTACCACCTCTCGCATCCTTGAGTTTATACATATGAATTTTATGGGTCCTACTCGTACTGAGAGTTTAGGTGGTAAGAGGTAAATTCTTGTGATGGTAGATGATTTCTCATGCTACTCAATTGTAGGTTTTCTGCGAGAGAAATCCAATGTTGTGGATTATCTTATGACCAAGTGTCGTGTCCTGCAAAATCAACACGGTGTCACTATCAATAGAATACATAGTGACAATGACACTGAGTTTAAAAAAGCAAAATTAGATATTTTCTTTGATAGCCTTGGAATCAAACACGAATTTTTGGCCTTTAGGACTCCTCAGCAAAATGGGATTGTTGAGAGGAAGAATCGGATGATTCAGGAGATAGCTAGATCTATACTTTTGGGTCATAAAATTGCAAGAAGATTTTGGGCAGGGGCGGTGTCTACCGCATACCATACGGTGAATAGGGTATATCTTCATCCACACACACTTATGACGCCCTACAAATTGTGAACTGGAAAGAAGCCCAACCTTTCATATTTCCTTGTCTTTGGGAGAAAATGCTACACCCTACGGGATAGAGAGCACTTAGGAAAGTTTGACTCCCGGAGCAATGAGGGGATATTTTTAGGTTATTCTTCATCTAGTAGAGCTTATCGGATGTATAACCTGAATAGCTCTAAGGTTATGGGGTCAATAAACGTCACTGTGTAAGATGACGAACCATTGACGTTTATTGATTCTAACCTTTTGCGTGAGGGTGACACACTTACTGATGATCCCATTGTGCCTCCCATACCCAGGGTGAATCCCATTCCTGATTTAGGGGACACTCCTGCTTGGGTTCGCAAGAGTCATGATCCTTATTCTATATTAGGAGATCCCATGCCTGGGGTCAAGACTTGTGCTCATCTAGAGAACGTTGTTAGCCATATTTGTTACACGTCCAAAGTTGAGCCTAATAACTATAAGGAAGCACTCAAAGATGAACATTGGATATGTGCTATGAAGGATGAGCTGCTTCAATTTAGAAAGAATGATGTCTGGGAATTGGTCCCCCAACCTAGTGAGACAAATGTGATAGGTACCAAGTGGATCTTCAAGAATAAGGTGGATGAGACTGGTACCATTATTCGAAATAAGGCTAGGTTGATCGCTCAAGGCTACACACAGATTGAGAATATAGACTTTGACGAAACATTCACTTATATTGTGAGGATTAAATCCACCCGCTTACTACTCACTATCGCATGTCATCTGCGCTTCAAGTTATATTAGATGGATGTTAAGTGTGCCTTTCTGAATGGCATTCTACAGGAGGAGTTTTACGTGGAACAACCAAAAGGGTTTGACAACCCTAAGCACCCTGATCACATATACTATCTGAAGAAAGCCTTGTATGGTTTGAAGCAAGTACCCCGTGCTTGGTACGAGAGGCCTATTCCTATCTCTTAGCCCGTGGCTTCAAGAAAGGGGGAGTTTATATGACGTTGATCAGGACAGATGACGGTGCTATTTTGGTTGCCCAGGTTTATGTGGATGACATAGTTTTTGGATCCACGTGCTCCCAACATGCTCAAAAATTTGAGTAGGAGATGAAAAGTGAGTTTGGGATGAGCATGGTTAGTGAGCTTACTTTCTTCCTTGGTCTCCAGGTTTGTCAGCTAGAGGATGGGATGCTCATCTCTCAATCCAAGTATGCTAGAGACCTTGTGAAGAAATTTGATCTAGACTCCACTAAGCATGCACGTACATCGATGAGTAACTCAACTAAGCTTAGCAAGGACACTTCAGGTAAGGACGTAGAGCGAACCTTGTATCGGAGTATGACAGGTAGTATTCTCTACTTGACTGCTAGTTATCCCGATATAGCGTTTAGTGCTGGAGTTTGTGCGCGATATCAAGGATCCTCGAAAGAGTCACACTTACTTCTCTTAAACGTATTATCAAATACGTGAGTGGGACTCTCTCACTTAGCATTTGGTATTCCTTTGATACCAGTTCTCGTTTATCCACCTTTTCGTATGCCGCTTGGGATGGGGATGCAGATGGATGTAGGAGCACTTCTGGTGGGTGTTTCTTCTTTGGTTCTGCTCTTGTCTCTTGGTTTAACAAGAAGCAAAACTCCATCTATTTGTCCACTGCGGAGGCTGAGTACATAGACGCCAGGAGTTGTTGAATGCTACTTCTGTGGATGAAGCAGATATTGGAGGATTATGGGATATCACAAGACACCATAACTATTTCCTGCAATAACATGAGTGCGATATACATATCCCGTTATCCAGTCCAGCATTCGCGTACAAAACACATTAGGATACACGAGCACTTTATCCGTGATCTTGTCAAGGAAAATGTCGTATCCTTGAGTTTTGTTTCTACCTACCTCTAGTTAGCCGATATCTTCACTAAGACTTTAGATGCCCTTAAATTCGAGAGTCTTAGGAAGTCTTTTGGAATTTACACAGTTGACTGAGGGGTGGTCGCCAGGTCTAGTATAGGATACATTTTTTTCCTTGATCATATCATTTGATTCCTATCTCTAGGTTGTATCATTTGTATATTTCTTTGTTTGATTTTTTTAAACAAACAATGAAAAATTCAAAAATATTTTATTTTTTTGATTTTAGAAAAAAGCCAAAAAGATTTTCTTTTGATAATTTTTTTTTTTGAAAAACACAAAGAGTTTTGTATTTTGTTTACATCGTCTATGGATGAACATTTAAGATAGCCATAGTCACAACTTCATTCCATATTTCACATGACTGTTTGACAGTGATTTGAGATGCTATATCATTTCATCCATGTGTTGTACATTGATTAGAGTCTTTGAGATTTGATTAGTGATATCTTCTACATGTTTGGCTCCATATCTCCTTTATTTCACACATGCACGACATTATTTGAGTATTGTACTTGTCTATCACATATTGGCTTGAGTGTTTTCATCTCAATTCTGTTTATACAATGACCAAAATGCGATAAAACTTGACAAGATAGTAGTGCATGTAAAACTCGTTTTCTATGAGGAATTAATTGCAACAAAATAAGTTGAGTGAATCATGGGAAAGGGCTTCGAGAGTTTAAAAATTAACTCGTTGAGAAAGCCAACATTTGAAAAAGAGCCCGAGAAAAATTAAATGGCAATAAAAAAATTCTCATGCCAACTCAAATGGGCCAAAGGTTTCGTTTCATCACCTCAAAAGAAAATTATAATGTATAATTATTTATGAGGGTGTTTGGATGGAAAAAAAATGAAAAATGGGTTTGCAAGTCCTTGAATGTCATGAAAAAACATTTCACGCGTTTTGGACATTATTGGTGAGGAAATCACTTTGAGCTTTGATTTGCTGATTTGATTGAGTCAATTTCTTTTAATTCCAAAATTTTTACCCCTAAGGAAGATGTTGAGTTTATTCATTAGAAATATCCAAGATTCATCATTCACATATGTTATGGTTGTATGTATTGATTTTCTTATTTAATTTGTTCACATCCCTTCATTTTCGCTATCATGTCCTTGGTTGTTTTGGTGTTCTTTAATGATGTGATTTTGTGTGCTTTAAAAATTTTGAAAAATTCAAAAAAAGAGTTTATTTCCATGTGACATTCTCCATTTACATTGCGTATGTTCTTTACAACTGTCTAATTGGGGACATCATAAAAAGGGAGAGAACGAATTATGGGGGAGAATTGCTTGTTTGTTTTTATAATGATATGCTTGCTCATTATTGGTATTTATTTTCTACTTATCATTATATTTCAAACTATTGCGCGTCACGAGTATTTGTTTCTTTTCTCATGTGTGTAGGTATCAAAATGGAGAATCATTTTTGCACACCCTGATGATGATAAAGAAAGTTTGTAGAGTTGAAGAATTGAAGATGATCGAATTTGTGAAAACAAACATTTAGTACTTCCAGTTTTTTGGTTTAATAGGGCTATTAGATTGTATGTCAGTTTGTTTATTTTGGGCGACAACATTCAGATATTTTTATGTATGTATCGGCGTAGACATAGGGGGAGACTTGTAAGGAAATGTTTTATAAATGTCCGGGCTAGAATCTAGGAATTTTTCAAGTGTCCTAGATCACAATTAAGTATGTATGATACCGCTACATTCGAAACGTCTTCATGATCATCCACGGCGGCCTTGATTCGAATTCATGCATCCATCATCTTCGTACATTAATCATGTGTCAATCAACGTACTTTTCAACAGTTCCCACTACTCCATGTACTTATGGTAAAATTAATTTTAATTGGACTGTTTAAATTATTTGCATAAATAGTTGGAAAATTTTTTTAAATAATTTTTTGAAGTCTGGAAGATGATAAACATGCAAGATCTTTTTAAGGAGGTTTTTGTGAGACACATCACTCATGTCGTTCGAACGACATCGTATCTAGTTCGAAGGACTCCGTATGTTGCTTGAACGATGTGCCTCCTTAACTTGGCTATTTAAACAGTGTTCGTGCTACACGTTTTCCCAAGTCTGCATACCTCCGTTTTTGAAAAACAGTACCTATTTCCAGACTTCATATTTTATGGTTTTTAATACCTTTTTGATTAAAAAATATGTCCCAATTCTTTATGTGAATCCTCTAAACCCCAAGGAAGATTATACTATTCATCTGGAGTACACTTGTGGAGAAGACGAAGCTTTTTCCATTGCTGAACTTCTGGAGCTCTTGCGGGAACTCTAGCCGACGACGTCGAAATCGACGCCTGAGGGTATTTCGTATGTCACTGCTTGTATTTTCATTGTAATCTGTGTAAACCGTTCTTTACAAATTATAGTGAAAATAAGATGGTTTTGCCCTTGTGGGGGATTTCTCCTCAACTATGATTGTCTTGCATGCTTAGATTATTTCTTTATTCAATCACGTTTGTTTGCAAGAGTTAAGACTTGTTGGGATTAAAATTGGAATTTAATTAAATAATTTTGACATTGATTGCTGGCGCACTCTGAATAATTGTACATATTATTATCCCATATAATATGTAAGATAATCACCCTATAATTACCATAAAAGTCCAATCCAAGGTCCATAACATTTTTCCAACCATTAATAATTTGTCAGCTAATAAATTATTAAATTTCCATTCTATAAGATAATTACTTAACCATATAGTTAGTGTTCTAAAAGCCCTAACCCCGAGTCAGTTTTATAACAAAAATAAATAAGAGTTTGATTGGTAAGAAAGTTCTAAAAAAACTGCTTGGGCGTACTAGATCGTCGGACCTGTCCGACCCAGGTCCTCATTGGTTCGGTTTGCACCTGGGCATAAGCCCAGGTCTGTTATTTTGATTCAATACGGGATTTACATAATTCTTCCCAAAACCACTTCCAAAGGGTTATTTAACTTCATAATCTTCTAGTTGAGTTCCTACAACTTGGTTAACCTAATTGGTATCCTTAGCTTAGCAGATTAGTCTTGAATTCATACGCAAATTACCAGAATTTACGAACACCTAATATTCATATAAAATCATATTTTAAACCCAATTTTCCCACCATTTGATTTGTGTTATGAAACATCTAAAGTTGGGTTTCCTCCAAGATTTCAGTCCATAAGTCATCATTCACCCTTCCTTAATTTAAACATCAAGTTATCACCAATTTATCGTAAAGAACCCTAAGGTTTCTGTCAACAAATTTCAAGAACGATTCTTAGATTTCTGGATTATAAACTATGTTCAATTAGTCCTCAAGAATCATTAGTTAATCCCTAACATCTATTCACCAATTTTTCTCATAAAATCCATAAATCATATAGGGTCATTATATTGCATCATTAAACACATTGGAAATTTATTGGAGCAAGAAAATTCTTACCTTAAAAACTATAGAAGAATTCCTCTTCAAGCTCCTTTTATTTTCCCTTTGGTTGTTCCTTTTTTTCCCTTCTTTGGTGTTTCTACCTTTTCTCTCCCATGACTGTTAATTTAGGTTTCCTCTAATGATAGTGGGAGAGTGGTTTACCCCCACTTAAACTCTTAATTAGTGCTAATCCAGAGTTGGGCCCTAAGCCCAACTTTTGGACCTCCAAATAAGCCTGAAATTATAACCCAACTAGCCCAAAAGTTCCCCGACTCATATTCATATGACCCGGGACCAATTTTAAATATTTAAAATACTGAACTGAGTCTCTAATATTCCTTAAAACACGTCCCAAGTAGTTTTATCTTACTTAGATATTTTATTATGTTAAAACGACACGCGCCCATAAACTTTATTTATGTGTTAATTATTTTTCACTCGCAATCCCCTGACGTTTAGTTAGGTTTTATTTTTAAGAAAAAATCATAATGTTTACTTAAAAAAAATTATTTGCTTAAATTTTAAATCTTCCCAATTTAATTTATTCTCAAAAAAATAAAATTCAAAATCATTAAATCCATTTATATCGTAATATTTTATTCTAAAAAAATTTACGGGTTATTTCACTAACTCTCTGGTTGGTAATTTTTTAGCTATAGTGTGTTGACATATATTTTGAGTATTAAGGTCCCTCTCCCTTAATTTATTCCCGATTTTCAGAAATGCTTACAATTTGTTTTGTAAAGTATACATAATTTTTTTTAATTTCTTGGAAAAAATTGTAATTTGTGTGTTGAATTTATAACGCATACATGATTTTTTGTGACATATATTTTTTTGATTTGTGTATACCCTAACTTGTAGGTTATAAATTAACGAGTGAGATAACTTGGTGTCCAAAAAATATGTAAATAGACTAGAACAAAAATAAATGATTGAGAAGGAACTAAAATGGAAAACTCCCTACCATGAGAATCCTAGGCCCTGTAATAATTTTGTGTGGACCTTGATAAAAATTTAAAAGAAATATTTATTACGTGATAGGGTAAATTTTAAGTAACTCTCTAAACTATTATACTAATTACAAATTTTATTTTTATATCATTAATTGGCCAAAAAAATAAATACTACCGCATTTTCATGCACTTGCTTCTCTAATTCTTTTTTGTGCATAAAAACTCTTGGTCTAGAGCCTAGTGTCGGTCAATGGCGTTTTCAAATATAACTTCAGATGAGAAGTGTTTTTGCATGTTTTTTCGTTATAGTGTAAACACATTTCTTTAAATTACTTATGTAAGGCTAGATATTAGGGGGGTTAGGATTGAGCATATCAATACCAAATTAATTTTGGAAACATAAAATGAAAATTATCAATTTTACCAATCAATACACCAGCCGATAAATCAAAATCAAATCGCGTAGTACATCGATTAAATTCATTTTTTGCAATATAATCAATTTTCCAGAAATTACAGTAATTTCGATAAATGTCTCTCTACGGTAATTTTGATAGTACCCCGTACATTATGGTATTTTTTTGTATTACTTGCCTAAACCTATTTATATGCATATTTAAAATAATAATAATAATAATAATAATAATAATAATAATAATAATAATCTATATTATACCTCTAATACAATAGTATTAGAGGTATTACTTATCATCAATGCCATTTTTGCATTAATGCCATTTCGAATTATTACCATAAACGGATTATCATATCAAAAAGGGATAATTATATTTAGGTCCCATTTGTCGGGTCAATATGCTAATAAGTCCTATTGACTTTTCAATAATCCCATAGGTCCTATTCCAACTTTTTAGGGAATTTTTTCACAATTTTACCCTTTTATAACTAATCATCCGTAACTTCCTTTAGGAAGTTACATAAGTGGTTGGACTTTTTTTTTAATCTTTAAATGATCATAACTTTTGATTCACACATCCGTTTTTCGCAAAATTACTATTTTTGAAATCTGCTCGACGAGATCTATCAAAAAAGATCCATGAAGGTTATAAAATTCAAAAGAATTTTTTTTACACAAATAGTAAACTTTCCTGTATGCACTAGAATATGAAATAGTTTTATATATGTGACATTTTCACAAACAGACAGTAACATTTACTGTGGTAATACTACACAGTATATATATATACACATCCGGTGGATCCAAACCCTCTTTTTTCAAAATTACCTTATATTTAAAGGTTCGCGCTAACGACATCCAATCCTTACCACCATTGTTGGAGCTTCAACGACCTTCGTCAGAGCTCCGATTTGGGGTGGGAAGGGTGGCATGTGGTACCGCTGGCGCGGACCTTTGAAAATAAGAGACATTTGAATAAATGGGCTTTGGATCCACCGGAGTACCATAGGGTGCCGCTGGCGCGGAACTTTGAAAATAAGATTGGATAAATGGGATCGAGATCATATGGAGTGCCAATTTGGGGTGAATAGGGGTGGCACTGAACTTTAAAAATAGGAGCATATTGTAATACCCCGTTATTTTGAGGGTTATTTATGAATATTATATAAGATTTCAGTAATATTAATATTTTATTAATCAGGGATAAAATAATTTATTTTGGTTTGGAATCGAATCAAACATTTAAATTTAAATTATTTTTGGACATTTTATAATGGGTTAAATGTGTAAAATTGATAATTTTGAATTAAAGGGCAATATAGTAATATGCGTTAGCTTAAGCTCCAAGCTAGGGTTTGATAGAGGGACTATATAAGGAATACTATGGGTGATTATAAGGAAAGGGAGATGAAAAGAGAGGTTAAAAACGAAATCCAAAGAGGTAAAAACGAGTGGAATGAGAAGAGCCAATTTGGAATGTTTAGATCTTCTTTTTGAGTGCATTCGGATGAGATTTGAGAAAAACTCAAAACATATACCTGACTCAATTTTTCCTGTAGAATCAAAATCTGAAGTCGGATTGGCGATTCGAATTATTGTTGGATCTGAACTTTTTTGGGTTTTCAAAATAGGACTATTTGGAGTTATCTCGTGTTGGGGTTAGAACATAATTTGAATATATTCGCAAGAGGAACATGATGGTGCGATCAGATTTTGAGGATGATTTTTGTATGACAATTCATGCGATGATTTTGAGGTATGGGGTTTTACACAATATGCTCCTTTAAATCTCTCGAGAGTTTATTCCGTTGATCTCTTGTTAATTGAACTCATATTTGAATTGTTAAATTCATTGAAATCTGGAAAAATAATTGTTGGAATTATTTTGATTCATGTGGTATTATTATTGTTGTTGTTGAGAACGTTGTCATGAGATTTTAATATGGCACGGACGTTGCGCACTCGCCAAAATTCCTTCTTCCCGGGGCTATGTCTTGATAAAGCATATGTGGATGGGGTGAGGCCTAGTGACCCATTGATGTGTTGTTGAGAAATTTATTGATAAATGCTATTGAGATTCGCATTTGATTTGAATATTCGTACTCATGTTCTTACGCTTTATTCGTCATTAATATATTTATTGAGCATCTTTCCGGTCGTATTGTGTACTTCCCCATATTTTCTTTTAGTTGGCAGGTTAGCGTGGATTTGAGCGCTATGGACCAATTGGGATGATTTTAGCATGGATTATTTTGAGAAGAATATTTTTGGAAGATTTGTATTATTTTATTGTTGTTGTATAGAGCATTTTATTTCGAGATAGATAGTTGTATTATTTAGAGAGATTATTGTTGTATTTAATTTGGAGAAATTTGAGATTAGTGGATTTATATTATTGTGGGATTCTTTTAGATGCTCTATACCTTGTCACTTGTGAATTTGGATTTATTTTATCGTATTAGCGCTCCGTTTGCTCTCCCCGGGCGGGCGGGGTGTTACACACACACACACACACACACACACACACACACACACACACACACACACACACACATATATATATAGTTTGTAAAAATGTCATAGATATTAAACTTTATTGTATACACTAGAAAATGAAATAGTTTTATATTTGTGACATTTTCACAAACAATAACATTTACTGTGATAATATATTTATGAAATAGTTTTATATATATAATATTTTCACAAACAGTAACATTTACTGAGTTAATATTACACAATATATATATAACATTTTCACAAACAGTAACATTTACTGAGTTAATATTACATAATATATATATATATATATATATATATATATATATATATACACACACACACACACACACACACGGTAGATCCAAACCACTATTTTTTTTCAAAATTACCATATTTTTAAATGTTTACGCTAGCGACATTCAATCCCCACGACTACCCACACCCATTGTCGGAGCTTCAACGACTTTCATCAGAGCTATGATTTGGGTTGGTAGTAGTGGCATAGGGTGCCGCTGGTGCGGACCTCTGAAATTAAGAGAATATTAGATAAATGAGGTTTGGATCCACCGGAGCTCTGATTTGGGGTGAGTAGGGGTGGCATTAAGTTAGGTTTATATCTATAACATTTTCACAAGCATTAAAAATAAGATAATATTCAAAAAAAGAGGTTTGTATATATATAGGGGGTGGGTGAAGATTGTTGGAACTCTGATGAAGATTGTTGGAGCTCCGATATAGGGGGTGGGTGGTGGTGGGGATTGGATGCCGCTGGCGCGGACCGTTAAAAATAAGATAATATTCAAAGAAAGAGGTTTGTATATATATATATATATACTGTGTTATATGAATACAGTAAATGTTAATGCTTGTGAAAATGTTATAGATATAAACCTAACTTAATGCCACCCCTACTCACCCCAAATCAGAGCTCCGGTGGATCCAAACCCCATTTATCTAATATTCTCTTAATTTCAGAGGTCCGCACCAGCGGCACCCTATGCCACTACTACCAACCCAAATCATAGCTCTGATGAAAGTCGTTGAAGCTCCGACAATGGGTGTGGGTAGTGGTGGGGATTGAATGTCGCTAGCGTAAACATTTAAAAATATGGTAATTTTGAAAAAAATAGTGGTTTGGATCTACCGTGTGTGTGTATATATATATATATATATATATATATATATATATATATATTATGTAATATTAACTCAGTAAATGTTACTGTTTGTGAAAATGTTATATATATATTGTGTAATATTAACGCAGTAAATGTTACTGTTTGTAAAAATGTTATATATATAAAACTATTTCATAAATATATTATCACAGTAAATGTTATTGTTTGTGAAAATGTCACAAATATAAAGCTATTTCATTTTCTAGTGTATACAATAAAGTTTAATATCTATGACATTTTTACAATATATATATATATATATATATATATATATATATATATATATATATATATATATATATATATATATATATATATATATCCAATATGCTCCTATTTTTAAAGTTCTGTGCCACCCTTATTCATCCCAAATTGGCGCTCCAGATGATCTCGATCCCATTTATCCAATTTTATTTTCAAAGGTCCGCGCCAGCGGCACCCCATGATACTCTGGTGGATCCAAAGTCCATTCATTCAAAATTCTCTTATTTTCAAAGGTCCACGCCAGTGACACCCCATGCCACCCTTACCCACCCCAAATCAGAGCTCTAACGAAGGTCGTTGAAGCTCCAAGAATGGTGGTAAGGATTGGATACCGCTAGCGCGAACCTTCAAATATAAGGTAATTTTGAAAAAAAAGGGTTTGGATCCACCGTATATATATATACTAGCTGATACCCGTACCTGAAGGCACGGCGAAAATTTCGAAAGTACTTAATCGCGAAACGAAAAAAATTCGAAAGTACATAATCGTAAAACGACAAAAATATCATTGCCCAACAAAACATCTATATATCGCTCCCAAATATATATAAGTGCATAGCTGTTACATGTAACTTAACTCTTTCACACCATGCATTTTATTGTGTGGTACTTAATGTAACGGTTAACATCTAATTGAATGCACAACTGTAATTTTTAAAAATAAACTACTTGCATATATGTGTGGTGGTGGCGGCGACAACAGTCGTGGTGGAATGAATGCCACGACATGTAGTTTTATCGTGTAAAAAATGCACATAAAAATATAACTCTTACAATATAAATATTTATTCAATCGAGCGCACACAACAAAATATAATGCCCTATTTATCGCATCAACAACGCACATAACAAAATATAAGGCCGTGTTTATCGCGTCAACAATGGGAATAACAAAAAATCAAACAACACTTGATAAATATATTAATAGATTCATTATGTATTTATAACCTTTTTTTAGACAGCATATTTATTACTAACTACTATAAATTTTTTAAACTTATTAATACATTATTTTAAAACATATAAACAAATTAAAACATATTATATTAAAAAATAATGTACATTTTTAAAACTTTCGAATATAAACAAATTAATATTAAAAAATAATGTACATTTTTTAAACTTATGAATATACTCTTTTAACAGATTGTTACTCTCTTAACTAAGTCTGGACCGATATGTTGTTCAACCCAAGATGGAGCTATTTTCTGAGTTAAAAACAAATCTTTGAAAAAATATCTACCATTTATTTTTATAGTTACCACTTTGTTCATTTATGAACACAAATGTATGTAAAATATAACTACTTTTACAGTGATTATAAATAATGTTGCAGTTGAAATGATAATAGGACACAGCTTGAAGAATGTGCAACGCATCCTTTATGATTCAGAGTTAAACTTTCATGCTGAAAAAATGAAACAAAACAGGGAATACAACATTACCGAAACTCTCAAATTTCGTGACTTTAGAGAGAAAAACAGAACAAAAAAACTTAGCTACCTTGGAACAGGCACTAACAATTAAAAATTTAAATATAAACCAAACCCATTGCTGCAAAATTTCTCTCTTTCAAGCCCAACTTACCTGTTCAGGCTGGGTAGTCCTCCCCTACTGGTTCCCATTGTCCGCAGGAAGATGAGTTGTAGCTTGCATAGTTTGGTATTGAGAAGCAAATTGGGGTGCCATAGGTTGAGTATATTACACGTGAGATTGTGATGGATCCACATATTCATGCACCTAATGTACCCCTGCCATTGTTCTACCCCTAGATTCCATCAGGTCTGGCCCACGTGAGTTGTTGTCACCAATTGCTTTTCTCCCCCTTATCCAGACCTCTACTCAACCAGCTTTTTGGAGCTTATCGACATTATCTCCAGCAGAACTGGCGCTGGCGAGGATGAAGAGATAACATAAGCAACCACAACTTTGGCAATGACATTGTTCACCGCCCTCTGTTACTCCTAAATCACCAGCTCTAGAGCTTAGATCTAAAAAGAACAAATCAAGAAAGACACATCAACAAATCAAATATAGATCGGTAATGCAAATGAACTCACCTAACTGCATAAATTTAATTCGAAATCCTAAAATATGCACACACAAAAAAAACAATAGAGTTTATACCGTGGGTTACTTTGAATGGTGGTGAAAAAGAACAAATAGTACCTGCTAATTGAGACCAAAATTCATCAAATCTTCAAAACAAATCCAAATATATCAGAACATAAACCAAAAAGTTCATCGTGCTTAGAATACATATTTTTTTGTGAGACTCAAAGAGAATGGAAAGAGAGATCGAAGAATGAGACAAAGATACTTACATGGGATAAAGATACTTACATGGGAACACCAAATAGCAGGATCAAGCTCAATCTCAAGCACTGTTGGAGATCAAATAAATACCTATAAAGCACGGGTGCAGAGTATGGGTGTGAATATAGCACAAATTATGGCATGGGCGCGGTGATTCAGTGCAGGGTCGGGTGCAGTGATTCAATGTGAATATGTGATTAATATAAAAACACATCAAGTTTGAAAAATTACTTAAAGATTTCAAATCACCCTAGAAAAGGAAATCAAAACACAAATCAATGGTAATTATCTCGTGGGACTTTTACATAAATCAAAACACAAATAAATAAAACTTAAAACACCTAAAAACTCAAAACAAAATAAGAAAAAAAATCTATTCAGTGGGGATTTTACATAACCACCCACATCACCAAAATTGATACCTTCGGATCTGTTCTTCTCATATGCTCACAATGATAGCAATATGCCACAAACCATCTTCGCGAATTATCTTTAAACAACAGAATGTGATCTATGCACATAGATAGCTTAGTTTTCTTTATGATGTACTGAAGGGCTTGAGTATTCGGTTTCATTCTCCGAATTAGAACATATATACATCACACTGCACAAATAAACATCAACATTAGTTTCTTGATGTGCAAAACCTATTAAAGAATTCTGAATAAAACCTACTACAAAAAACAATATAAAGATATTTTAAAAGCAAGGTTCAAAACAAATTAATTATTCGGTGTAAGAAAAAATTTGATTTGTTAAGCATATTACAAACTATATCAAAAGAGACACTTAACTAAAATTCACATGAATCGAAAATATAATCAAACGGCAGCATAATGCATTTGTAGTAGGATATAAAAACATAGGATGCTGGTTAAAATTGGGAGAATGTCTCATATATAATTGCTACAAGCTGAACATCAAAACTTAAATTAAATGTAATTGTAGATGGGTGCAAAAACATAATACTGTCTTAATTTATAGATGTGAGATCCATCTTCCATGGATAATTATCTCAACAGGAACCCTGCAAGGAATAATTATAAATCAATTAATCATAATAAATTATATGGTAAAAAAATAACAATGAGGAAACATGTAGCTAAATACCAACATAAAAACCTAAAAGAAAAATATAAAAACTTTTTTCATTTTGCCATATTGTCCCTCTATTTTGCTATACGAAATCTAAAGCCCCAAAATCCGCACAAATGGTGTTAACGAATAAATATAAAGATCCAAGGCTTTGAAAATACAAAACTATCATATATTAAAAGTGAAAAGTAAAATATATACGACAAATCAATTGTGTTTAGAAACCGTAAAATATATAACTCAAACATAGCAATCAATGACACACAATTAAAGAACCCATTTACATGACAAAAATACCGAATGATGACATGTTGGAAGTATATTAATGGAGCAAAATAAATATAGTAAGAACAATGAATGCTTTAAGTCAGTTCCAACAACAGTAATAAATCTTTCAGAAAAAACGTTTGCAAAAAAATCCATATTTGCATTCATACCCAAAGATTTTCATTGCCAAAGCAAGAATAAATAGGGTTTTATAAAACAAATAAGAAACCTGGACACATCCACTGCAATCTACTCTCTAGATTCTCCCCAATGCAACATCAATCATCCAACCATAATATTTCAAAAACAAACTTTCATCTGTAACCATACATCAAATTCCATTAAATAATATATAATTAAAATTAAAAAATTACATTAAGACGAAAATATATATTAATGCCTAAATACTAAAAATAACAATTTATACCCAAAATCACACAAACTTTACACATGAGGTAAACTTTCTCTATCTATCAAAACAATGTTGTGTTTATGTTGGGTGTCAATGGTATCATGTTTGTGTACGTCTTTTGCTCTCTCCAAATCCTCTAACGAATAAGAAACCCTAAAAATCCCATAAATAAAAAAAGGTGTAGAAGATGGAGACCCAGATGGTTAACTGAAGTTTTATCTATTCATCAAATCGAATAGGAAACCCATTCTCAAGGATATTCAAGAAACATTTTAAAAAAATTCTTTACTGCAACCGAAAATCTAGAAAACCCAATCTCAGTGGTATTCAAGAAAACCCTAATGCATAAACAAAATCAAGAAAAAAAAAGACAAAGAAACACCCCCATGAAGATCAAACCCAAAAAAACTCTTTTGCATCTCTTAACTCTGATCGGTGTTGAATCGATGGTTACAAAATGGATTTGAGTGCTGATGGATTAAGAGAATGAAATAACAGTACGTCGAGAGAGAGAGAGAGAGAGAGAGAGAGAGAGAGTTTACCTTATCAACCAAAATCGAATTGATTTGAGAGAAGTTGATTTGATTGTGAGAGAAATCAAGATTGGAGAGTGAGGTTACCGAGGTAGGGAGAAATAAAGCAGGAGAGAGGTAAAAATATAGATTTGCGCGGGATAATGAAATCGTCTAGAAGATCATAGCCGCTCATTTTCTCCCAAAAAATCTGGACCCTTAATGTGCTTTTACATTTTTTTTTGGATTCAAAAACCATCCTATATTATATATATATATATATATATATACTTATTGTGTATTATTACTACAGTAAATGTTAGCGTCTGTTTGTGAAAATGTCACATATATAAAACTATTTCATATTCTAGTGCATACAGGAAAGTTTACTGTTTGTGTAAAAAATTTTCTTTAGAATTTTATAGCCTTCATGGATCTTGTTTGATAGATCTCGTCGAGTAGATTTCAAAAATAATAATTTTGCGAAAAACGGATTTGTGAATCAAAAGTTATGATCATTTAAAAATTAAAAAAAAAATCCAACCACTTATGTAACTTCCTCAAGGAAGTTACGGATGGTTGATTTTAAAAGGATAAAATTGTGAAAAAAGATAAATGGAACCTATGTGTAAAGATCTTTATCAAAAATTGTTAGCGCTACCATCAATAGACAAACATGATTTACAAGCAACGTATAGAATTATTATACCTCTAATACAATAGTATTAGAGGTATTACTTCTCATCAATGCCATTTTTGTTGAGTAATGAATTCCATCAATAGATGAACAAGATTTACAAGCAACGTATAGAATTTTAAAAAAAATTGACTCTTGGCTCTCATCTCCTCTTATCCTTAGATTTCCCTCTACAAAATGATAGCCTTTTTTTCCTTCTCAATTATCTGCCAACGTACTTAACTCTCCTTATGAATTACGTTTAACAAATTGATAAGATGGATTTGTGTAGAAATTGTGTTTTAGAGGAGAAAGACAGATATGATTTTGAGTGTTGAGTCTGTTGACTGAACTTTGTATGTGTTTATGTTTGTTTTGACTAGATTTTGATTGTAGTGTTAATTTGATGAAATGGGTTTGTGTTTATTTGGGTATAAATTATCGTTTAGGGGAGAGAGAGAGAGAGAGAGAGAGGATTTTGAGAGTCAAATTAAATTTGTTTGTGTTTGTGTTTGTTTGGAATAAAGTTTCATTTTGGTGTTAATTTGATGAAATGGGTTTGTGTAGAAATTGTGGATTGAAATGGGAAATCTTCTTTGCTATCACTAGTCCAAGCGTTTGACTATGCTCTTGAAGTCAATGAAGGCTTCTGCAACTTAAAACAGGTTTAGTTTATTCACCTCTTCTGGGTTTTTGTAACTTGGTTCTTTGTTCAATCACATTCTGTTTGGTTCCTGAGAAAGAAGAGGAAGATAAAAGTAAGTAAGATGAGAAAGACTTAACTTTAGTTTAGTTAATATTTACTTAAGGTAAACAAGGTTTAGAAATAGGTAAATTGCTTAACCTTGGAATTTTACTTCAATTTTTTCTCTCTCATTTTTTAGGGGTTTAGTTACTCAGATATAGTTGGAACAAAGAAATTTATAGACTCTGAATCATAATTTAGCAAAATTGAGTAGAGGGTCTGAATTTTGTATTTTATTCTTTCTCAATGTTATTATATGTCTGTTGATCTAAACACTAAAAGAGTTGGATTTTGGTGAGTATGTTTTTGTTCATTTGATGAAATGGTTTTTCTGTAGAAATTGTGGTTTAGAGGAGAGAAAAAGGTAGGATTTGTTTGGACTTTTTTTATGTTTGTTTGATAATATAGTAAAGTTTGATTTTTTTTTTTAATTTGATGAAATGGGTTTGTGTAGAAATTGTGTTTCAGAGGGGAGAGAAAGAGAGGTTTTCAGTGTTGACTGGGTTTTGTTTCTGTTTGTTTTGTTTAGTGTTTGATTTTGGTGTTAATTTGATGAAATGGGTTTGTGTAGAAATCATGGATCAAAATGGGAAATCTTCTTTGCTATCACTGGCCAAAGCATTTGACTCTGTTCTTACAGTCTATGGAGGCTTCTCCAACTTAAATCAGGCTTAGTTTCTTCACCTCTTATGGGTTTTTGCCATGCAATATTTTTAAATTTTGGATGGTTTGTTACTTTCTTTATTTTTTTCAATTTTGGATCGATGATTACGAGTCCATGGTAACGTATCGAATGACTATCTATATTTAAGGGTTTTTGTTCCAGATCTAATAATTATTTTTCGATATTGGATCTAAAAGGTATATCCTTTATTTTTTCAATTTGTAAACCTTAATTTTTTTTTTTTGCGTGTGTGTGTGGGGGGTGGGGGGATCATGTTTGATCTTGGGGATTTAACAACTTCTCTTCATATGAAAAATCTTCTTTTGGCTTTACCATATAACAACTCTGAAGGCTTTGAACCATTTCTTTCAATGTTTAGATTTTTAGGCGTATAATTTTTAGAAACTTGAAATAACCCTCTCACTCTCTCTCAATTTTTTGTTTCAAACAATAACAATTTTCTACTGATTTTGCAGATTTGATTCCCATTGCATTGGTGATGTTTAATTTTTCCTTATGTGTTCAATTTTCGACTCTGATTTCTGACGCATAAAGGTATGAAATGCACACAATATTGCTTTTAGAATTATTAAAACATGAACATACAAATCATGTTTTTTTTGGAAAGATTTCATGTGGTTCGTTCCAAATATGTCGAGGATTTGGCTTCATGGATAAAGGAAATTTTAATTGCTTCATGGAGGACACAACATTCTTGGAGGATTACACAAAAAGGTAGAGGATTCTTTTCTTTCACTTCCAATCTATTGAGGATATGAAGACATCTTGGATTAATGATCCATTAAGATTTCCTATAGGCCAGGAGCGTTTTATATCTGGGTGGATAACTTAACACTGATTTCGGGGGGTTTGGGGGCGGGAGCCCTCAAGCCGAATTTTTTGAGGTTATTTTTGTGTATTTGCTTAAAAATAATGAAAAATAATGTTAATTTTAAAATATAGGCGCAAATAATGCTCAAAATAATGGTTCGTATAGTTTTTTTTTTGAAGTGGATCATTGAGATTTGATTGGTTGGGCGAGCTAGCTTTTTTTTTGTTGGGTGCGCTGTGATGTACTGGGCCTTAAAATTAAGACTATTTTTTTTTTAAAAGTGACCAAGGCTTGAGTCCGACCAAGCCCCCACTTAGCTATGCCCCTGCTATAGGCTACTCTAAGCCAGTACAGTGGTGTACGAATTTATCACCCTCAAAATTTGTTTCTTCCTCATCAAATACGTGGGTGAGATTTTTAGATTTACCGGATGAGTTTTGGCATTCAAGACTGTTGTTAGTGATTTCATGAGGCGTTAGTTTACCAATTAGGATTAACGCTTCAATAAAAAAAAATAAACGTTTTGTTATATGATATTATTTGATTATGGAGGTTTATATGTTATACACTTGAAATTTTAGATTATTTGAATTTGAATTATAGGATGGCAAAGTGTAAAAAAACTTATTTAATTCTAATTATTTTCATCTTTAATTTTATTTTTATTTTTTACTTTTATATTTTGTTATAATATGAAGGCAGGTGTGTGTGTTGAATATGAGAGGTAGATGAGATTGGTTAATTGATGTTGCTTCAAGGTAAGAGATCGTGATTTGTGAGGTTTTGATGGATTGTTTATATATTTTATTAGGAAAATGATAACTTATGCCCTTAGGGCATATGTTTTGAGCTTCAAAATAGTAAGTATAAGAGTTCTACATGAGTATTTGTGTAATACTAAATGTATGTCAGAACTCTGTCTCTGATATTTTGGGGTTTTTAATGTGTGCCCTCAGCACACATGTTATCATGACCCATTTTATTATCTAGATTATCTGTTGCAAAAATATGGTTGATGAGTATTATGTTTGACAATTGACATTACGTTGAGTGATTGGGATGACTTTGGGATTGGTAAAAAGCAATGATCCTTTTTGTTCTTACATTTTTTTCACAAAGGAAAATTTGACTAGTTGTTAGTGAAACGATTGAAATTCTGAAGACACTTTCAAATTGGAATAACAATTATGTTTTGGGTTTCCGTTAACATAATACAGTGAAGGATAAAATTTCTCAAATCAACTTTCCGTTATACAAATAATATGTGAATCCATAAGACAATTAGAGATAATGAAATAATTATTTTTTTGGGAGTATAGTGAAATTTGATTGCTCCTTTTAAAAAATGTCGTACTATAAATCTACACCCGTGCATAGCGCGTGGTATATGCTAGTAGTAGCAATAATAATAATAATAATAATAATAATAATAATAATAATAATAATAATAATAATAATAATAAACGTTACATAATTGTCTCATCTCCATAACTATAAATAAACATTATACTCCAAAATAAGTACACAATTAAATTGTAATTAAAGTTAGACTATTGAACAAACAACTCAAATAAATGTCAACCAAGGTAGTCACACTAAATTACAATAAATGCATTTGTTATAATTTGTAGCAAGTTTAAAGTTTAAAGTTAAGAGCTTAAGAGTGTGGTTGTGTTTGGCTTTAATCACGTGTGACACCCCGCTTAAAATAATAACCGGTGGCCAACCCTATACTAAAATAATCAGGAATCCCAAGTGGATCATTCTCAGCATCTACTCACGATACTAAAATAAACACAACTAACTACCCATTCCACAAAAAGAGGGTGCCAATTTTTTATTTATAAAACATACAAAGCAATAACCACCCAACAACATAACAATGACTGAATATGATAATGAACTCACACATGCTATAAATAAGATAAGTACAAGAGCACAACAAAATGTACACAAAAAAAAATACCCGAATATGCTGTCGGGTCACAAATAATATAATAATCCTGAGAAGAGAAATATAAAAGTGCTACATCTACAACACTAGGGTGTAAACCCGATATACAAACTGAGTCCTAAACTTGATTTACAAAAGGATAGGAAGCGACTATAACAAAATCCCGCAACAGTCCACAACTGTTACAGCTCCACGTACACTGGGTAGAAAACATCAATGGTGTCCTTGCGGAGGGACACCTAATATTATACAATATATGTATATATATATAACAAGAGGAGAATATAAACGGGTTAGAGCCCGATGTGTGAAAATATTTTAGCAAGTGCATTAAAATGCATAATAATTTTTAAATGCAATATAACATGGTATAAAGTGGAATCGCCCTCTCCCAAAAATCCAACTCACCTCTCATCTAGTGCGCGCACCTAACGTATGCACCTGATCCTCAAATAACTACCCAACTCTTCTAGGGACAAAATCCATCTAACCTACGCCTAAATCCACACTTGCGTAACCCATCATCTAAAACCAATTCATAACTTCCTAACTTAATTTACCCCACGTAACTAAAAATATAATAACTTATAAATATATATATAATAATCTCTTATTAGAATTATCGAATTCTAATTAATTACTTACAAGAGTTATTAGCATCTAAATGCTAAGGACTAAACTTCTCCCAACTCTCAACACTGCGTTTCGTGCGTGGGACATCTCGCAAGCGAAATCCAAACAAGGAAACCCCCCGATACACTACTCCTTGACAGTGTTGATTATCAAGATTCATTATGCCCTCAATGCACGATGCATATAACCCCAAATTACTGATATGATATATGTGACTAAACGTCTCCTAACTCTCAACAGTGCATTGCGTTTCGTGTGTGGGACGCCTCGCAAGTGAAATCCAAACAAGGAACCCCCCCGATACACTACTCCTTGACATTGTTGATTGTCGAAATCCGTTATTCCCTCAGTATACGATGCATAAAACATTAACTACTTAATCTAAATATTAATCCAATTTATTTTCATACGACTATGTTTCACTATAACTTAAAAATATGAGTACTCAGGACTAAACTTCTCCCCACTCCTAATATTGCACTGCGTTTTATGCGTGGGACGTCTCACAAGAGAAATCCAAATAAGGAACCCCCCGATATACTAATCCTTGACAATATTGGTCGTGGAGATCCATTACGCCCTCGGTACCCCACACATAACTACGAATACATATAAGGAGCACTAATCTCTATTCACATAAATAAGATAATGCTCCGAACCATATAGGGGTCTATAACATTACTCTAGTTATAAAGCACAATCATACAACCCTAACAATCAAGTACACATAACACACTTAGCGTACATATAAGGCCCAAAAATCCAATCACACATGGATATAAAAATACTTCACAATGCTATCATCTTCCAAGAATTGCTCACTTTATTCCGGGTTACCATATATCGGACTATTATCACACTGCCATGGTAATAAAACAAATCATAACATATGGGAAGCAGTCACAGTTCCTAACCAGAAAGTGAGAATGAATCATACCCAAGACTTCTTACCCCCAAATAAAATCACACAATAAATAATGGACGACTATGACCTGGGGACTATACGCACCCTACTCCTCAAGCCAGGGGCCTCACCCACATCTCACAACCTCCCATGATAGCATGTGTTGGGTATGCTCACACAATAAGTGTATATATATATATATATATATATATATATATATATATATATATATATATATATATATATATATATACAATCACATCATATAAATGCAACCCATCACACAAGGTATATACAATTACGCCATATAGATATACATACTATATTATGCCCGTAAGTAAGGGAAGTGAATTCATTTATAGTATATAATTCTCATTATACTAACCGTTTCTAACTCGCATACCTTCCCAACTTATGTACACGATATGATTCCTCACTTAAAACTCAAACATAACTTCTATTAGTATGATTAATCTCCCTATTTAATCGATATTAAGGATATCATCTATATCCGAGTACACACCGATCACCAGTAATCATCCGCACTCCATATTATGGTTCAATCGATCATATGAACCCTTAACGTTATTACATTTGAGATTTAATCCAAAAGTCCAACATCATTAAGCGCATCCTACCCCTCTCTTATAGACCCTTAACTATCCCCAAATAGAAGTCATGGTTATAATGGGATTTCCCACTCCACTATACGATAATCCTCGAATTTGTTTTCTCTCAAAATAATCCAAGATGACCCCATCATTTCATCATAAAGGAAACTCTCTAAAAGTCTCCAAATCATACTTCTCATATGTTATATAGAGGTTCCCAATCGGTACTCCCAAATGAAAAGGGATGAAACTCGCTCCAGAAAAACCTCACCCAAAACTGCCCTGTTTTCGAATCGATTCGGGCCCAATCCAAATTGATTCGGCCCAGCGAATCGATTCGCCCTCCAATGCGAATCGATTCGGTCCAAAAGACTTGGGCAACTGTTTTAGGCCGAATCGATTTGGCTTTGGGTCAGAATCGATTCGTCACTCAGATGTGGGCACCTGCAACATTTCGAATCGATTTGGAAAGGGGCCGAATCGATTCGGCCTTTTCAACAAGCTACGAAACGGTTATATTTCTCCAAAACCCCAAAATCCAAAAATCATTTTAATCATCTTCTCTTCATGATTCTTCAACCCAAATGTATTTATAACAATAAAATTCAATATTTTCTCCCCCAAAGAATTTATAAAACCTTAAACCGATATACCCACACCTCAAATTCAAGATTTAACTAAAAATCTAGGTTTTGACTTTTAAACCCAAAATCCACAATTTTTGTCCACAAATCATGAAATAAAAGATGCACAAGAATTATTTAGCAAGTTTAATCACTTGCCTCAAAGTTTGTAGAGTCTGAATCTTCCTCGAAATCGCGGATTTATCGAAATTCCCAAGCTTTTCTTCTTTCTCTTCTTCCTTTCCTCAGCTCTCTCTTTCTCTAGGGCTTTCTCTTTCTCTCTAATGAGATTGTTATCTCACGGAGGCTTTTTAAGCCTTATGTCCAAAATACCCAACTTTAAATGATAATACACACCTTAAATGACTCGGTTACTCCAATTCGAGCCAAACGACCTTAAAAATATTTCGGAACCCAAAAGAGACCCAAGTACAGTCATTTCAACTATCTAGACCCTTCCGAGATCAACCGCACACTAAGAATCGTCATTCAAAATACTTTCTAACATCCTCAAATTTTGACCTCAATTGCCAAATTAATTATTCTCCAATTAAAATAATATTATTTCTCCCAAAACAATTAAATTATCAGTCCTAAAAATCGTGGGGTATTACACCACAATATTTTCTTTTATTTAATTTGGTAAGTATCATTTTGGTAACTTTGATTTTGAATTTTGGTACAGTAGAGTCGGTAAATTGGTTATTAAAATGTTAAAACCAAAATCAACCAAAAAAAAATTGGTAATTTTAGTTTCTGTAATTTCGGTTTCGGTAAGTAAAAAATGTATACAATTATCATTTTTTTGGTAGAAAAGGGTACGGTACGGATTTTTATCATATCATGAACACCCCTACTTGAAAGTATGTGTATAGCTTAAATTTCAACACAAAAAAGTGTACCTCTAATTTGATATATTCTTAAGAATAACAATCCATTTATAGTTTAATCTTTCTAAAAAATTATTCACTTTTAGGGAGAAGTCATGATTTTAGGGTATTTATGTAGCCTATAAAATAAAAACAAATGGCACCACACACTAATAAAGGTTTGGTCCGTGTGTGTGTTTCGGTTTGGGGGCAATAAAACAAAACAAAAGGGAGTGTTTAAGGGGACTGTACAATGTAAATGAAAAGTAATTTTTTGGCTGGAAGTCATATAGGCCAAGGCATGCATTTAAAATGTGAAAGTTTAATATTTTTATTCAAAGAAACATAATAAAATTACAAAAAATAGAATATTAAAATACACAAGGTGATAAAAAATTATTTTTATACCCCCTTGAATGTGGATATTAGCATTTCATATGGGTCTTGATACACCCAAGATCTAAAAACGAAAAAATTAAATGCATAGCAATTATATACACTAGAGAAATAAATTTTAGGCAAATCTCTATAAATTATAGCTTTCTACATAGCATCACACAATGCATAAACAAAATTTTATTATTTTTAAAAATTTCTAGCATAGCATTAAAGAGAACATTACGGAGGGCTTTTAGCACACCCCTACACAAAAATACATCTCGCAAAATAATATTCAAACTAAATTGGAGAAGAGAGATATAATACACACCCGCGCACGCACACACATGACCTCTCTTCTACGGACCTTCTAAGTTACATACCTTGGTGCGGACTTAAAAAATCAATAATAAATCAACCTAACATTAGCTCTTTAATAAAATACGTAATTAAACCCACGACCCCAATAAACCATCCAAACCCGTTTCTCCCTCTTCACTCCCTCTTCTCACCGCCAGTTTACAAAACCACGAACTCTCAAACCCATTACAACTATGCATCTACCTAATATCTCATATTAGTACAAAACTATGGCTACTCAATCTTCAAACAAACTCGAAACTTCACACTCTCAAGAAAATTGCAGCCCATTCGGTTTTATTTAATTTTAAAATTTGCCACAAATTGCACATTTTTAATCACTCACAATCATTAATCTATAAAATCTCTCAAGAACCTTACAAGTTTAAATATCTAAGATTAATTAAAGCTATCTGATGTAAACCCTACAAAATATGAAATTTGAAATGTTAAATTATTTTATAAACCCTAACTCTCAGTGGAATTTTAGTTTATGAGATGTTAAATTTAAACCCTATATATAGAATTGTTAAACTAACCACATTTTTTTGTAAAAACAAATTGTTGCAGTTTTGATAACTGTTATTTATCTTTTATACATAATATCAAACATTGGATCGACGAAATAACATATTTTCTACTTTTGTGAACACCCGACACTAATTATGTTTTCAAGTACCATGAAAAATCCTAGCATACATTTCATATCATGTCCCAACTACAAAGTAGGTCGGTGCGACTTTTTTCATTAATTGATTCGGAGAAGAAGCTGATTGAAAAACTACGTGATCCTTATAGTAAAATTGATATATTGCATAACTGAATATTACTGAGAAGGAAAAAATGTGAAAAACTATACCAGTTAATTGCAATTGAGAAGGAAAGGAATGCAAATTTTTCCAGAGTTGTTGACCAATCAGGAGATGAAATATGAGAACCTAAATCGACTAATGAAAAATATGTTTTGTTTTGTTCTGTTTGCCGTGGTTATTGAACTTTTGTCATGTGTTTAGGGTGATTGTTGTTTAAGTTGTTAGCTTTTAGGGTGATGTCTTCAGCTAAGAACGCGGTGAATTTCCTCTTAATGATGTAAACAATTGTTCTTGAATATTTTGTAGAAAATTATCAATGGAAGGTTGTTACTTTGGAAAAATTATGAATTTAAGTTTGCTCCATTTTCTTAAAACAAACCAACATATCATACATTTTCTCAAAACATACCAAAACATTTTATCCCTTTTATATTAAAACAAACCAACAAATCAATGGAGCATCCATTTTCTCTCTCTCTATGTATATAGGTATAAAGGCAATATATATATGTATGAATATATCTGTGTGATTGATATATGTGAAACATACCTACTCTAGGGATGTTATCAGTGGAGGTTGTGTGTAGTGAGCGGTCCACCCTAGCGTTGACTAGCAAGTGTAAGATAGATTCCCCAGGTCATAGGTCTATCACATGACCACTGTATGTGAGTTTTGAGTCTTGTGGGGTAATGTGGTATAGTTATGGCCCACGGATGTATGTCTACGATCGCCTCCAGTTTCACACTTATGATTTGGGTATAGAGGTGAGATTACGACTGGGTGGTCTAGGTGAGATATTATCCCTGGAGCTTGATAGTTATGATGAGATTTCGGTGACCATATTCTGACTCGGCGGCCCAGGTTGAGGTATTATTCATGGAGCCTTGTATCATGCTAGAGACTGCATCCTCGAGGTAATTCTCTAGGGATTGTGGTTATACATATATAGTGAGTTATATATGTGTATGAGATGTGATATATATATATATATATATATATATATATATATATCTGTGTGTGTGTGTGTGTGTTAAATATATATACGGGCGAATTAAAGGATTGTAAGAATAGTAAGTTTATATGCATTCGAGAGGATAGCTCGGGAATGGTATGTGTATATAAATATACATGGTTGTTATATGTATAAGCGAACTTAATGAATGTGTGAACATTGAATTAATAACTACTGCAAAATTATGTGAAACGAATTGGTAAGATTATAAATGAGATTTATAATGAATAAGAAAATGTGAATGCTAAGTGAAAATTCCAATTTAAATAAAAGTATACGTTGGGCACAAGGGAGTATATGAAACTAAGATTAGTTTTGATACTAGTAAGGCTGGGTAGCATAACTAAGGTGTTTAATATACATGCATTAGGTGCGCACTATACATGAGGGGCGAGGGGTATCTCATGGGAGTGCGACACTGGTTTAAATATGAACGATTACATTGCATATTTACTAATGTATTTTAAACACTTGAAAAATATTTTCAAAATGTTTTGGGCTCTTACCTGCATCAAAATATTTTAAAAACTTTTAGGTGCTCAGCCACAGGGACGCCAGTCTTAGTTGCCCTTCTAGTTAGACGATGCTGCAGCGACCGTGGATACCTGCAGGGATTGATTAGATGCTTCTATCTTTGAGATCTAGATAAGATGTAATTTAGAGTTATTCAGGCATATAGCCCAGTTAGTCGGTATTTACTTTATACATACTCTATTTTATTTCAGTTAGTTAGATTATTGTATTAGATTTATACTGAGTGTTTATTCGGTCATATGGATTGTTATATTTATTTCATCATTCGGTTATTACTTATGGTGAATGTAGTTTATTTTTTGAATGGTTTGTGGTGAATGGATTTTTATTAACGGTAATTTAATAAGTTTTAAAAATTGACATCGGACATAATAAGTTATTAGTGATTAATTGAATTTTCGACAGTGACGCTAAGAATGAGCTAGATTAGATTCCTGTTTTATTTGAGTAGAGGGCGGACCACCCATTATTTTGATAAGCAGGGCATCACAGATGGTATTAGATAATTAGGTTCTTACATCCTTAGGATCGGTGCAGACTTACTACATTTTAATGTTGCTTTTCTTTGATGTAGAGTCCTATGCTTAGGACTATCGATTCATAGTGCGGTTTATATTGTCCTGCTATTATATATAATTGAAGTTAATTTTATACGAGTTTGTGGGGTTTTGTATGCCTAATAGGAGAGGACGACCAGCTAGGGTTGTTAGGAGGACCGCGGGAGGAGAGGCTCAGTCGGAGTCACAGATTATTCAGGGGACAGCTACCGTGCATATGTCGCCACTATTATTGCTCAGGAAGTTAATGCTTTTATGACCACAATGGCATAGAATTTTCCTAAGCACCATCACAATAGATGGTGGCGGCAATTCAGGCTCACCCAGTGTATTCAGCGGGGAAGAGTATTAGAGGGGCCTTTTAGATGGTCCATCTGCTAGAGTTTCTAGGAAATGCGGACATTGTA
Organism: Sambucus nigra; assembly: GCA_949130495.1. Lineage (NCBI taxonomy): Eukaryota > Viridiplantae > Streptophyta > Magnoliopsida > Dipsacales > Adoxaceae > Sambucus > Sambucus nigra. The sequence continues at coordinate 640,377,536 of OX422215.1, forward strand.
TTAGCTAGCCAATGAGAGAAGGACATCCAAAGACATTTACTTAGGGTTGAGTGAAGTGACAATCATAAATAAATTTTGGCGACTTTTTAGCTCGTAGGTGAGGTATTGCAGTGGTGGGAGTCAGTAAATGACAACTGGGGAGAGAGACACTTTGACTATCGCGGAATTTTTGGAGCGTATCTACATTAAGTTCTTATCATCCGTTGTTTTGATAGAAATACGGATGAGGTTTTTAGACGTATCATAAGAGGGAAAAATAGTGGCCAATTATGAGTAAAAATTCACTGGTTTGTTGAACTTTGTACCCTATGAGGTGGATACGAAGAAGAAAAGAGTCCTTAAGTATGATGATAGACTCACGAGGAGAATTTGCTAGCACATATTAGAAAATCTGTCTTGGACGGCTTATGCTGATGTCATCAATGCCACCCTTTTGCACTGTCAAGATTATCGCTTCCATAAGAAGAGATCCAAGAGAGCTGGAGAGTCTAGCCAACAGGGCAAGACTATATGTAACAATGCTAGTGGGGCACCACTGGGGGATACCTAGCAGGGGCCATCTAAAAGAGTCAGATCAAAGAATTTTCGATCGGGTTATGGTGGATTCAAATAGGGTCATTAGGCTCACTAACATATTTCTCAGGGCTAGCAGGGCCAAGGGAACCACGAAGGTGGCCATCAGGGCCGAGACTATTAGGGATATAGATCAAGGAAGCCCTGATATCGCGAGTAGGGCCAGAGTCAAAGGGATTATATGGATGTGTTTTATATATATAGAGAGCAGGGCCACATGCATCGATCTTGTCCATAGTGAGCTAAGGGACAAGAGCAGGGTTCCCAACAGGGGAAATATTTGCAGCAGATTTTGGGTCCATTCACACATTAGTATTACATCCAGGAACCATTTGAGTAGCTAGTGCCATAAGAAATTGAAGGTATGCTTCTTTGCCTCGGGAAAATGGGGTAAGTTCTATGTGACACGGGTGCATCACAGCATTTTGTGGGCACTAGATTCAGGCTTGAGACGAGTTTAGTGGATGTATCATTAGTGTCATTTTGATGAATATATATTTATCGTGAGGTAATGGGTCTCTCTTTCATTCCATCTGCTGGGGAGAGGGTGTGGACACTGAGAGGATATACTTTAGTGGATCTACTCATTTTGGAGAGATATGCTATTTGATTATGATGTTATCCTGGGTATGGATAGGTTAGAGAAGGTTTGAGCGATGGTGGACTATTATAGCAAGGCTATTGTATTTTCTATTTCAGGGTAGGATGTGTTGTTTTTACAATGTCTCGTTCGAAAAGAGGGTAGAGCCTGCGTATCTTATATTATATAGGAGACTTCTAAGAGTAAAGTTGTCATGATATATTTGACCCTAATGTGTAGGGACTTTACTGATGTGATTCAGGGGATATTGGGTTTACCGCCGAGTGGAATGATTGAGCTCATTATTGATTTAGAGCTGAGGACTTAGTGATAGTGCGAGCACTTTATTGTATGATTCCTTTAGATATGCGGGATTTAAAGATTAAACTTATATGTCTCGGGATAGGATTTTGAGTGTCCCGATTATGTGCTTTGGACCTATGAACCTCGATGATAGACAATGTTAGGCAATAGTATATCGGGGGACTTCCTTGTTTGGATTTCAGTTGTGAGACATCCCACGCATGAACCCCAGTAAGAGTCTGAAAAGTGCAAGGACGCCGTATTTTAAAATCTCCAAATTTTAATTTCCTAAAGATGCGGAATATAGATGCTTCAACATAACACACATAAATGACAAATTTTAATTTATTTTCAAATTAAAATTAAATTAAACACAAAGTGAAAAAATTAAACAACAAATGTATTTTTCACTTAAACCAAGTTTATTCAACTCAAGTCCTAGAAATTTGCCTAACAATAATTAATTCAATTTTTCAAATTAGCCCAAATCAAATTTAACAAATTAAATTACTGACTTGCATTAAAATAATCCAAATTTCACCCAATTTATTTTATCACCAATTTAAACAAGGGAAGTGAATTAAACCATATTTTATCTTTTAATCCTAAGCATGCCTTCTAGCAGATTTGCAAGATAAAATAAATTCACAACACATTACGCCGCGATGTACCATTAAAACCCAAATGGGAAAAACCTCGGACGACCTTAGCCTTAAGTCCACTAAGTATGGTTTTATGATTACAAGACATATGACTTACACAACTCAACTTGACTCCGTCCAAGCCCCTGATGCGTCTTCTTGTAACTACCTCCGCTTAGTCAACAATTCAGGAATCCACCGGAACCTTAGAATCCACCAATGAAGCTTTTTGGACAACATCAACCCGCACCCGAAGCCTTTCTTCGAGTGGGAATGCCACAGCGAAAAACAAGTCTTCTTCTTTAAGGGATGTAAAAGTAAACCAAAATAACTCTTCAAACGGTAAAGTAGAACCAGGTGCCAAACGAAACTCCAAGCAAATATATATATATATATATATATATATATATATATATATATATATATATATATATATATATATATATATAAAGAACTTGGAATAAACAAAAACTGATGGGTGTATGTGTTTTGGTAGAAATTAATTCATGAAGGCTTGAAAACACAAAACACACGAACTTTTGATTTTTGAAAATTCTCTCTCAATCTTTTTCTCTCAAAGTGTGTCAAAATTTGTTTCAAAAAGGTTGGTTCCTGCACATATAAAACCTGGGAAAAATTTAGTGGAAAAAGTAGTGGGAACATGGAAAAAACTGGCAAAAATCGCCAAAAGATTTTCCCGCGAGAAATCTCGTTCGAATGAGATTTTCGTTTGAACGAAGTCTCGTTTGAACGACTATCTAACGATAGTCCGGTGGTCAAAATGAGAGAATTAGTTGGCAAACTCGTTCGAACGAAATTCTCGTTCGAATGACAATTTCGAACGAAATGTCAGAATAGCCAAATTTCATTTTAAGCCCAAAACCTTTTTATTCAAAGTTCTTAAATAATTTTTTGAAGATAAAATTCATTTTAAAATAAAATTACACCCATTATAAAATTATTCCAAGTCTCCTTATATATATAAAAATGCATTCATACCTTTTGGAGACTATGGAATATGACGTTGATGACGTGAAACATGGAACTAAAACTCGGCAATGATGTTCTCTTGATAAGAAGCCCGCAATGTCTTCAACTAAAACTTGAAACATCATAGGCTTGGAGGATACTCAATAATACTATCCTATGACTCAAATGTTTTTGCCCGGAATTGAGCCAAAACTACAAAGGACTCAATTGAAAATTTATGTCCTTACAAATCTCCCCCTTTGGCTATTCCTGGACAAAAACCAAACAAAAATCCTAAAGGGCCGTCAAGCTCTACTAGACTTAAAAAAAACTTCCCACCCAAAATAAAATGAGCTTGACTCAAAGACCACTTAGGATAAATAGCTTTGCCAATGAAAGTTGCTACTTAGAAAAATTCTTGCACACTTAAGCAAACATTAAACGCATAGGGAATATCAAAGAATTAAATGCAATGAAGTTAAATACACCCCCAAAAATAATTCTCCCCTTTTTATCTAACAATGACATACTTAGAAAGACGTCTCCACCTATGATAAATCTCCCAAACTAAGATACGATAATAATAGGAATAGATACCATTTCTCCCCATATCGTTCTCCCCCATTTTGTTCAGGAATAGACAAAGGTGATAGAATTAATAAAATACTCATTTCTCCCCAATATAACTAAGTACATTTATCCCCCTAAAAACTACATAAGGGATGTAAATATGGGAAAAGCAAGTAAAGCAAAAATGCATAAAGTGAAAAGGACATGTAAACATGCGAGCAACAAATAACTAATCCAAGCAAGAATAAAGGATGCTAGCTATGATGCGAATAAAACATAATCAATTTGAAACATGAGAGACGAAGGATATGATATCAAACAAACATTTTGCAACAAGTTAGATACCAATTATGAATTAATGCATAGGTGGACTAGCTAAAATGGCAAAGACCGAGAACAAAATATATCATATATATATGTATACACATTAGATATAAAATATATGCAAGCACCCATATATAGATATAAACACACAAAAATAATCTAATATGAGTTTTACACACTCTTATGGCATAAATGTGTCATATGAAAACGGACGTGAAGGGGTGTGGACTAGATACTAATGAATTTAAAACCCAATCACTTAAATTTGTTCACGGAGTTCGCATTTGATTGCAAAACGTAATAAACTCAAATTTAGCCTTTATGTGACAAGATAAAGTGAACTCATGAACAAACAAACACAATGCATACAAGCCTAGTTTGTTGATGATTCTACAAACTAATAGAGTCATGACATTTCAAGAACAACTAGGATAAACGGACATTGTGCAAACTGTTGATATACCATCTAAACTCCCTCAAAATAAGCATATTAATTCTTTTGAATGAATATATCAAACTAAACTAAATAGGCCTTGATACATATTTTTTTTCTTTTAATGCCATATTTTTCTTTTAGGTCTTTGGACCACGTATTTCTTTTAGGTCCATTCCAAATGGTGGCTTCCTCGAAAAGGAAAATATTTCCTTTCGGAGCCCTTCCCCAACACACACACACACACACAAATATATATATATATATATATATATCATTTTTATATCACACAAATCTCATGTGCAACGGATTTTAACATGCACTAGTCCTCCTAGGTCACATAATATGTAGATTACTAGATTGGTAGGAGAACATCTCACAAAGCTGAAATATAACATTTGAAGTTATGGTTTCAAAAAGCTGGTGCATGTGTGTGAAAAAAGCATATAAAAGTGAATCCATTAAACAAGTCAAACTTAAACTACTCCATGTAAGCATGATAAAGAACATTTTAAGGATTAAAATTCTAACCACAAGTTATAGCCACATGGTAGCGATATGAAGGATTCAAACACATACACATGCCACAAAAGGTGTGTCAAACCAAAATACACAGACACAAAAAAAATCTTTTTGAGTTTTTGAATTTTTTTAATCAAACACAAATACTCATAAGATAAAACACAAATGATAAACATTTTTTTTGTATTTTTCAATTAATGCAACTTAAATGAAACAAATATAATACAAAAGATAAACAAACATCATAATTCTAGCATGATATATGTGATAACGCAATGACTAGAAAATGATAAACAAGCATACAATTAGTATGATAATATAGCATGAAGCACAAAAGCTAAAGTATGCAAAAAACTAAAGCATGCAACCTTTACATTTAGCAAGGGTGGTATCATGTGAAAGTAAATGAGAATAAAAAAATCCTATCTTGTAAAGCTACCAAGTCGGATCTCCTTACCCCAGCTAATGATGAATGACGATCTTGGGATATAGGAATCTTGGCTACCTTGGTTGCCTTACGTTGGGATTTTCTAGGACCTCGTTTAAGATGAAAACAAAACTTCCTAAGATGACATTTTCGACGACAATGTGATCACCTAAAGACTCGGTGAAAATACTTACCTAAGGAAGGATCTATAACATTGTTCCTAGAGGATTCTCCTAAAACATTGGTTTTGACTTTAGGAGTAGACTCATGGAAAGTATCGAAGCGTAAACCACTTGTTTCATTTTTGTCTTGGACAGTTCCTAAAATTTTATCTAATTTCTCCGAATGACACTCCAAATCAAATTTGACTTTACTAGAGTCTTTTAGTTTATTTTCTAAATCTAAAATATGATACTCTAATAAAATATTGCGCTCTTCAAACGCGAGAATCTCCTTTTTCACGAATTCCATTAAGCCCTTAACGCTATCTTTCTCGCCTTTTACATACTCAAGCTTCTCTCGAAGAGCTCTCTCTCGTGTCTTAAGGTCATCAACTAACGCACTCTCATCAACAACCTTGGCACGCTCCTTTAAACTTGCTTCTAAATTTAAATTTTCCCTTTTTAATTTTATAGATTCAGCATATAATTCTTGAAATGCAAATTGAAGTTCACTCATATCAACCTTATTTTCACTTTCATTCTCTCTCTCTTCTCCACTCTCACTACCATCATCTGTTAAAGCTTCACTAACAAAGGCCTCAAAAGTGTTATGCATTAAGATGTCATCATTGGATGATTTCTCACTATCACTTACATAACTAGGAATGAACACGATAAAGTTGTGCTCAATGGGGAAATTGGGTCCTTCTTCCTTATCATTATCATTAAGGGTTGCATTCTAGGAAATTGGTTGTTTACCCTCTTTCCTTATTTTAGTGGGGCACTCAAAAGCCCTATGGCCATATCCTTCACAACCATAACACATATTTTTATCATCCCTATTAAGGTTTTCATTAGGAGTTTTAGGGATATTTTCTGCTTTGTCATGCTTAGATTTTTCAAATTTCTTAAAATCATTTTTAAATTTATCTTTGTTAAATTTAGGAAATTTACGAAACTTCCTAGAAAACAAATCCATATCTTCCAAGTCACTATCACTCTCGTTATCCACAACTTGTTTTTCCTCCTTACGGGCTTTCAAAGCAATGCCCTTATCAATTTTCTTTTCGGTTTCGAAGAGGAACATATCTTGTTCGTAGGTTTGCAAAACACCTACTAGTTCCTCAAGTTTGGTAGAGTGTAAGGTGGGTAAAGAATTTAAAACGATCACCTTAGGGATAAATCTATCGGGTAGGGACCTAAGAATTTTCTTTACAACTCGGTCTTCGGGTATTTTCTCTCCTAAATTGAATGAAGAATTTACTATATCAGAGAGTCTAGCATAAAACTCATCGAATGTTTCTATTTCATCCATTTTGATGGTTTCAAATTGAGTGGTGAGGTTTTGGAGTTTAAAAGATTTTATGACACTAGTTACCTCGTGAGTGAGTTGTAGGATATCTCAAGCTTCCTTAGCTGTTTCACACGTTATGATACGTCGGAATTCATCCGGTGTGACCGCGTTAAACAAGGCATTTAAACATTGGGAATTAAAATTTGCAAGTTTAAATTCATTTTCACTCCATCTACCTACGAGTTTGGGAACACGCTCATTTTCTACCAAATATGTGGGTGGGGACCACCCGTTAACAACTGACAACCAAACTCTCTCATCGATAGACTTTAGCGTCAATTTTATACCCGCTTTCCAATACGCGTAGTTAGAACAATCGAAAACAGGAAATTTTGGAAAATGGGAAAAATTCCAATTTTAACCAAAAATATCTAAAAAGACCTTACCGCAATAAATTAGCGCTCCCTCTCTGATACCAATTTAAAAAGTGCAAGGATCCTGTATTTTAAAATTCTCAAATTTTAATTTCCTAAAGATGCGAAATAAAGATGGTTCAACAGAACACACATAAATGATAAATTTTAATTTATTTTAAAATTAAAATTAAACTAAACACAAAGTGAAGAAAGTAAACAACAAATGGATTTTTCACTTAAACCAAATTTATTCAACTCAAGTCCTAGATATTTGCCTAACAATAATTAATTCAATTTTTCAAATTATCCCAAATTAAATTTAACAAATTATATTACTGACTCGAATTAAAATAATCCAAATTTCACCCAGATTATTTTAGCACCAATTTAAACAAGAGAAGTGGATTAAACCATATTTTATCTTTTAATCCTAAGCATGACTTCTAGGAGATTTGCAAGATAAATTAAATTCACAACACATTACATCGCGATGTACGAGTAAAACCCAAATGGGAAAAACCTCGGATGACCCTAACCTTAAGTCCACTAAGTATGGTTTTATGATTACAAGACAGATGACTTACACAACTCAATTTGACTCCGTCCAAGCCCCTGACACGTCTTCTTGTAACTACCTCTGCCTAGTCGATAATCCCAAAATCCAACGGAACCTTGGAATCCACCAGTGAATATTTTTTGATAACCGTTAACCTGCACCCGAAGCCTTTCTTCGAGTGGGAATGCCGCAAAGAAAAACAAGTCTTATTCTTTAAGGGATGTAGAAGTAAACCAAAACAACTCTTCAAACGGTAGAATAGAACCCGGTGCCAAACAAAACTCCAAGCAAATATATATATATATTAAGAACTTGGAATAAATAAAAACTGATGAGTGTATGTGTTTTGGTAGAAACTAATTCATGAAGGCTTGAAAGACAAAAACAGGAACTTTTGATTTTTGGAAATTCTCTCTCAATATTTTTCTTTCAAAGTGTGTTAAAATTTGTTTAAAAAACGTTGGTTCCCGCACATATAAAATCTGGGAAAAAGTTAGTGGAAAAAAGTAGTGGGAACATGGAAAAATATGCTAACAAATTTTTCCACCAGAAATCTTGTTCAAACGAGATTTTCTTTCGAATGAAGTCTCATTCGAACAACTATCTAATGATAGTACAATGGAAAAAATGGGAAAATTCATTGGCAAACTCGTTCGAACGAAATTCTCATTCGAACGACATTCTCGTTCGAACGATAATTTCTAACGAAATGTCAGAATAGTCAAATTTCATTTTAATCCCAATTTTTTTTATTCAAAGTTCTTAAATAACTTTCTGAAAATAAAATTCATTTTGAAATAAAATTTCACCCATTATAAAATTATTTCAAGTCTCCCTATATGTATAAAAAAGCATTCATACGTTTTGGAGACTATGGAATATAACGTTGATGATGTGAAACGTGGCACTGAAACTCGACAATGATGTTATCTTGCTAAGAAGGCCGCAACGTCTTCAACTCAAACTTGAAACGTCATAGGCTTGGAGGATACTCAATAATACTATTCTATGACTCAAATGTTTTTGCCTATAATTAAGCCAAAACTACAAAGGACTCAATTAGAAATTTGTGTCCTTACAGAGTCAAGAGTTGGGCATTATGGCATCGGTTTTGAACATTAATCATTTGATGTGTAGAGAAAAAAGTTTGAGTTGAGAGCTATTATACAGTTTTAGGCTAATGGAGACGAGTAGTATTGTGTAGGAAGAGCTGGGGAAACTTTTGCACCACTAGTTGATAGGTGGGGAAATCTTAAGAATAATTAAGTAATGATTAGTAGGGTAATTGAGTACACCCTTACTCTATAGCAACGTGGAGCATGCGGGGCTGAGTTTGATATATATGTTACATCTGTTATAATTGTACAGATATGCATAAGATATAGGGTGTATAGGCTCCCTAATTAGTTTGATTTTTAGAATCTCCAAGATATGGAGATGTGGAAATAAGTGAGTTGAATCATATTCCTATTGGGCAATTAGAAAACTATGATGGAATGAACTTCGTTTTAGGATGAAAATAGTCCGAATATATATATAGCAAGGAGAACTATCACACCCGAGATGGCTTGCAAGACTGTGAAGACACGGGTGAGGGATCTATCGTGTCAAGGGATTGCCCAACAATTTTTGGAAGTAGAGAGGAGTCATACTCAGTTAAGTCTCGAGGGTGGCTTGTGCATAAATAGGATGTTAATTTTTATCTAACGAAAAGGACCCAAGAAGCGCACAATTTTAGAGCAAATGCATGGGTCGTGATTTTGGTATACCCTAGGAAGGGGAGTGAGATGTACCACATAAAGTGGGATATTGAGCATGTGGATTGGTGTGTAATGAGACATAGCGAAGTTTTCTCTAGGTGCACCACTCGTAGATGGGAAAAGGTTGGCCCGATGAGATCATATAGAATTTTGCAATACTTAATGATTCTGGTGGTGGAATGGATAGGCAGACTGATGGAGTTCATTGTTGGGTTACCAATGTTATGGAAGGGTCAAGATTTTCTTTGGGTTTGTGAATTTGGTTGACCAAGATGGAGCAGTTATTGATATTTTGGACGAGTTATCTTTTGGGGAATGTGCCCAACATTTCATTGAAAAAGGGGAATGAACCGATATGAAGTGTCACCCAACATTTTTATAGATAAAGGTAAGCTCCTTGGGTCCTACCTCTGATAGGGATTATCAGGAAGCGATGGGGACGAAGTTACATTTTGACCTAGGAGTATCACCCGTAGATCGATGGTTATATGGGAGAGGTGATTAAGTTGTTAAAGGATATGCGAGAGATGCATATAGTGGAAATCCTATGGTAATTGGTTGGAGTAATTATCATTGGTAGGGTTACATGTGATAACTCGTACCAGTTTATTATTGGCTTTGTACGGAATTACTCCAACCATGTCGTCCGCACTCTAGTTGGTTAGAGGTGAGAGATAACAAGTTTCGTGTGTTGGACGTGATTTAGAGTCCATTGGCATGGATTGAGTTAATCGAAGTTATTTTCATGTAGTTCAGGAATGTTGTAAAAGCTACATCATCACGAACCGAAGTTTTGAAGACTGACAGGAGTGGTCAGGTGTTATAACGAGCGTCTCCCGTAAAGGCAACTATGTGGTTTGGCAAGAAGGGAAGTTATCACCTAGGGAAGTGGGGACTTTCCTCAGTATTAACATGTAGAGCCAGTGGTGTATAGGATATTCTTATTGGAGCATTGTTAACAGGTCCAAATGAATTGAACAAATTTGTCGCTAGTCTTGAGCCGTAATGAGTAGGCCTTTAGTCGTAACGTTTGCGGGTGTATGGTGGACACAACACAATGTTACCATGAGTTGATTTTGAGAATGGGAGGATGCCAAGCAGGTAAGTATATGAAGTTCTTGGTATCAAGTACATCCGAATTTCAGGGGAAAAATTCCTTTGTAAGGGGGAAGTATGTAACACCCCGTATTTTTGGAAATAATTTAAATTACAATTGTTCTTATAAATTAATTAATTTACGAAATTAAGTGAATTGAATAAATATTTAATTTGCGTGTCCGTAACAATTTTTTTTGCATGTCCGTTGCCGTTAGCGCGGACCAATTACAACATATGAATTAAAATTAATGGGTTGTTAAGTTTTTTTTGTTAAGGTTCATTAAAATGTTCATCTTTTAGGTTCACTTTTGAACCTCTCCCTATATATGTGTGTGTGTGTGTGTGTGTGTACATGTATAGATAGATATTTATATAACCAAGCCTCTTTGCCCAGTGGTATAAGGCAGCCACTGGGACAGTCTTGGGGGTAGATTGGGTCTGGTCTCTAGTTCGATCCGCGAACGTGGACTGATCGAGGTGCGCTTAAAGCTCTCTCGGACACCACGTGATATAATACCAAAAAAATAAGTGTTTATACTTGTGTGCACATGTGGGAACACCCAAATATATTCCCCCACATAAAATATCCCATACTGTATGCATTAAACAATACTCCATACTATACCCCTGGTGTCTCCCATTTCCCACTTTTTTGTCACACCAGAAATGTTTTCCTGTATCCCCCTCATTTTGAGTCCCCATTATCCTTTATATACAAAGAAGGCAAGCTGCATTAGAGAATAATTCGAACTGTGTAGTGTAGACAATTTTGGAGCTCCATTTTGGGAGCTCATTTTTTGTTCATTATTAGAGTAGTTTAAGGAGTAGAGTTGTATTAAATTGTTATTTCTTCTTTTATATTTTTTTATATTGACTTGAGTGTGAGGCAGATTATATTTTGTGAGCCATAAATTATTAATTGAGTGATACTATTCAATGTTGAAAATTTCAAATTTGTGGGTGAAATTATTGTTAAGTTTGGTAAATTAATATCAAACTTAAGGAGACATTGTTTAATTATTTATTCTCAATGTGTTTTATTTATTACTAGCAAGCATACCCCGCGACGCAGGATCGTTTTTTAACAAAATTGTTAAAATATGTATGAAAAATACAAAAGAAGTGTTCGTGAAATAAAAAAAACTTTTATTCAGTGAAAAATAAATTCATACGTGAAGCAATTTTTCGAAGTTAACCCTAAATGATAAATGAGAGTTAAAGTGGAATTTTTAATCCAAAAAAGATATAACATAATAATAACAAATTACAACAATTTAATTTTCAATACATACAGGTACGTGTGTGTGTGTGTGTGTGTGTATATATATATATATATATATATAAAGAGAGAGAGAGAGAGAGAGACCCATGTGTTGTAATTCTGAGCTCTCTGAGGAGTCTTTGGGTGAGGAGACCGCTGATATGTGGGTAAAAATGAACCATACCCACCATATTTTTTCCCTGCAAGTACATATCGAAAATAAGAATTTTGAATATTAATTACTTTAGGACGTAAGAAGTTCGAATAACCATAACCATTCAACAAAACCACCAAAGAAAGATAGTGATAACAGACAAAAATTTTGGTCATAAAAGTTCAAATTGTAGCATCCACCTCGACGAATTTTACCTCTTTCTGATGAAGAGCCTCGAAATTTGAAGTCGAAGAACTACCTTTAGGAAATACTCTTTTCCTATATTATTTTACAATAACAAAGATCATTGTATATACATATATATATATATATATATATATATATATATTGAGAGAGAGAGAGGGAGGGAGAGTTACTTGGAATTATGCGGTATATAAGTGGGTAACGACGACGGGGGCTCCATTTATGAGGTCTGAACCAAAAAAATGGGGGAAAACGTTGAGTTAGGGTTTCACTTGCATAATTTTGACTTTTGTGGTGAATTCATTCTTTTCAAGTATGTAGGTTTCTGAGAAAAGAGAATTACATAATCTTATTCTATTGTACGGAGAATTTGAGGTTGTGTAGAATTATTTCTCTTTTTTCCATTTCTCTAGCATACCAAATGCCTTAATAGGAGGAGATACATCCACTCAAAGGGTTTTTAAAGGACTCTTTAACTTCCTCCCTTGAATTTTTATATTTCTAACATACCCCCTCCTCTCCCTTCCTTAGAGTATAAGAAGATGAATGATTTTGTTAAATAATAACATTAATTAAATTATCCACGTGGCTATCCATAGAAACGACATATGTCCACGCCTAATTCCGTTTCCAACTTTAGCTATATACTATAATGCCCGTTATTTTGTCATTATTACATTTTGTATGCATTAATACCAAAATAAGATGATAATTACCCCATTTAAGGGGTCTAATAAAACCCTTAACATAATTATTTTTATTTTCAATTTTTTTTATTAATTATGCCCCTTTGATTATTAATACCAAAATTTTACAATTTATATTTATGCCCCGAGAGGGTGTGAATTATTTTCGAGAGAAAATCATAAATTCAGTTTAGAATATTTATTTATTAATTAAACTAGAAATTGGAAATTTCTAAATAATATTGTAGTTTAAATTTATCAACTCTAAAATGTTGTTTTTAATTAGTTAAAATACTTCTAGTGAATTTTTCCTAGTGGATGATTTGTTAGAAAATGTTTAAATCAATTTTTTATAGAGTTACTGAAATTTAAATATTAATCTTTTCACATTTGCAATGAGAGTTTGTTTGTGAATTTATCTTTTTCTTGGGGTATTTCAAATAGATAAAATAATTAATAAAAATAAATAAGCTAAGTGGTGAATTTTAAACCCTTGAATTACCTCATAACTATTTACTCCTCGCATTTTAGCTCACTTTATCATTGTATTTATTTATTAGTGTAGTTTAAATATTAGCATATCATTAGTTAAAATATACAACCCATAACAATTGTTTTAAAAACCCATTACATAGTCTTCACTTTGCTCTGGTCCACATTACGGAGCGCGAATTGACCCATTACTTGCTCGTATATATGTTTTAGTATATTTGTAGCTACAAAAAGGATTTTTAATTAACGTTCTTCGCAACAATGATACATACCAAAAAGACGTAATATCAAAAGGCGTCGTTGCCGAATTTTTAAGCGTTAGACTTTGCTCAATTTTCGACGGTAAACTTTTAACAAAGTTCCGTTGCCGAATTTTCGAGTTGAGGAGGGTTTTGAAGACTTGTACATTTGTTAATTTTTTATATATTCTTTATTTTTTTAGATTGGTTGTATTTGGATTATTGAAGTCTTTTACATTTATTTGAGGTAATTTGAACACCAATTATTTGTAATAATTAAATATAACAAAATAAAAACGTAAAAAGGGAAACACGACAAAATAGAGACGGAACATCATTGCAGTAAATTAGAAGTGTCACTATTTTGGGTCCGTAGGACTCCTGGTGATGAGTGAAGTTAGGCGAACTTCCCCCGATCCACTCAACTCGGTCTTCACCCCACGCATGTAAAAGCCGTGGGAGGTACATTTCTTTATCACTTGGGGATTTCCAGTTAGAGAGTCCATTTATTATTTGACTATATGCTCCTATGTGATTTTATTTCATGCACACTCTTACTTTGAATGGTTTGAAGAATTAATTGGACTTAAGACCTAGACCCGTCATTAACCTGGTTATTGAAACGAGTTGGGATTTTATCACCCACCCATTCACTTAATTCCACTTACTTGTTTTCCCATGCCATCACATAATTAAAATTAACCAAATACCAAAGCCAAGTAGGAGCACATTTTTCATGGCGACATATAAAACTCGATTCTTTTCTCGTCTGCGAATTAACTAAAATTTTAATACTCAATCACTTAATTGAAGATAAAAATTGGCTACGTGCTAGTTAGGATTTTTCCTTTCCTTGTACGTGTCTAATTCAAATCCTTTGGTAGTCGATTTTCTATGCGTCTAATTTTATCCATTTTCAAAAATTCAAAAATATTTTTCATCCTTTTTCTTATTTTCAAAAAAATATTTTTCATTTTTTTCTTATACTAAAAAAACTCAAAAAATATTTTCCTTATTTTTCAAAAATTCAAAAACCCAAAAATATTTTATTTATTTTTCAAAAATTTTAAAATTCAAAAATATTTTTGGAGAAAACTTTTTCTCCACTATCCATCCCGTCATGGTCAAAGAGTATCCTTTACAGGACGACTTTAACAATTTTTCTTATTCATTGTGCACATAATGTTATCAAGACAATCACTTGTCCCATGAATGCCCATACCATTCGTATCCATATGAACCAACCATGGAACATGTGTATCCATATGATAATGTTTTGTAACCCACTTCGGCTTATTATCATGACTTATCTAATACAGAGTGGTGCGAGGAACCAAACTATTCGTGGAGGATTGATTACCCTCCCACACAATATGAATCCCAACCCCACGCTGTGAATCATCACTCTTTCCAACGTGGACTTTGATGCCTTTATAGGCTACATAGGCATCTATGGATAAAACTCGAGACTCGAGTCCTTTTTCTCTCATTTTTTATCTTCTATAAATCCAATTTTCTTATATTCTATATACTTTTTCTTAGTGACGTATTATTCCATATGCGTTATCGTTCCATTATAACGATCAACGTAAGGGTAATCACGTAAATCTTATTTTCTAATATTATTCTTATACCATCCTACAAATGACTCGCTTTATCTCTTCCATGATACAAGTCGTGGATTCCTATCTCCTCTATATATATACACATGCACACATATCACGGGGAAAAATTAAGGAAAATAACAAATATCCATGAGAGACTGAAAGGGCGGAATGGGTGCCTAACACCTTCCCATTTCGTAACTAAGCCTCTGAACCCTTCTCGAATCAATTTGGTTTTGTATGCACTAGTATGTCTTTGGATGCCGTCCCTCGGGACGGATTCCCCTTTTTCTTTTGTCTATTTTGAGTAAAATAGACTGGTGACTCTAAATCTCTCTACATTTTTACACCTCATCTCAAACGACGCCGGCCGAAGCGCTCCCGAGAGGGACGCGCGGGACCCGAGGACCCTTCCTTCGTGCGCTCGCCCGCAGGCGAGGATCGGGGAAGGCCACATATGGTATAGAGTGACTTTGACGATTATTTAGAGGTCACTCTTTATTTCAAAAGGGTCAAAATAGTCGAAATAGTATACCCGGGGGTATAGTTTGGGTCCCAGGGCAATTTTTGACCAAAACGACACTGTTTAAGGGCATTTCGATCATTTGAGAACTTAAGGTTAAAATAATTCCAAAAATTGTAAGTTTATATCTTCCCATTAGAGTGAGGATCTAGGTGTAACACAAATATTAAGGAGTAGAGGCCATAGGAGAGGAAGGAGAGAAGAAAGTCAAAGCTTCCTACACCAATTTCCACCCTGAATGCAACGAAATCGAGATTAGAATGAGGGGAGAACAACCATATCATCATGTCAATGAAATCGAATCTTAAATTTAGAGGCAAGTGTTTATCTTGCATTAATTTTAAGCATGTTATAATACCCATGTAGAATTGGGTTTGATTTACAAGTTTTTGGAAGATTTGGTATGAATTTGGGTGAGTTTAGTCTCTTAATTGAAGTGGGATTGCATGTAGTGATATTCCTTTATGTTGGTGACACGAAATCAAAGGGTTTGGGATGATTTATACGAATGAAATCTGGATTTCTTGATGAATACACTTAAAGAACACATAAACTAGGGTTTTATGGGTTTATAGAAGATAATCGGTTCTTGAACTGAATTTGTGGTGATTAAGTGTTTAATTTACATTGAAAATCATCCCCATACACTTATATAATGATTAGTTATGTTGGTTCAAAATTTGGTGAAGCTTCATGGAGAATTGAGGAAGATATTTGGGTGAGAAATCGTAAAAAACGTAAGGAAGAAGAAGACATGTCACAAGCGAATCGATTCGGCTCCTTGGCCGAATCGATTCGGGGGGTGAATATCGATTCGTCTGCCCAGATTTGCATTGTTTAGCCTTATTGATGACATTTCCTCTTGGGATGAATTATGGGGAAATTGGGGGTTAATTTCCTAAGTAATTATATACTTGAGGAAGTCAGTAGGTATATTTTTAAGACTTCGCTAAATCTTAATGTGGGTAAGATTGGAACTTTAAATTGACGGGAGTAAATCGAGTGAGTTATGAATCGGGACTTTGGAATTTGGGCTTCGGTAAGAGTAAATCATGACCTAAGGCAATAACCAGTAGGGTATGAGTGTAAACTACTGAATTAACTTAAGGGGTAACTATGGGCCTTTCGGGAAGAGAATACAATTTGGGGAAAATACGATAGTGAGTTAGTATTATGAATTAATGATACGGTAAGTATTCGAGGGGTAAATACTACGTACATATTATTTTATAGGTTCAGTGTATACCTATATAGAGTATATTTATTGGTGGAGTGTATACCTATACGGGTAATTATTATAGGTTGTGTGTATGCCTATACTGAATATACATATGGATTTAGTTGTGTGTATACCAATTATGTGCTTTTTAAGTATATGAACATACCTACGCTGCTTGCAATTACGAAGGTCCCGCGTAGTGGGCGATCCCACCTTGACGATTCCAGTGAGGTATGTATTTCTGCCCCTGAGCATAGTGCTAATATTGGATAACTATGTGAGAGAAATAGTGATGCCGATAATTCGTTTGGGTACGCTAGGTATGTGTGCATCCCCAAAGACTTAGTGCTATGTTCGTCTCTAATATGTGTGATTTTGATTTATGATTCGAGGAGACATTCCGAACCAATAGTCCATGATTAGGTACGTGAGGTACTTGGACACTATAACAGCGTACGCAAGTGTGCATCACGGTGGCCAGTCTGATGGATGTTATATTATATTATATTGTGTGATATATATATATATATATATTAATCTACTTATCTGTGATAGTAGTGAGACTAAATAGTGTATATATAAAACAATGCCTAATTCACTTAAGTGTAAATAGTAGAAAAGATAGATAGTGCACATATAAAGATAAAGTAACATGAGGATAATAATAACATCGTAAGAGTAATGTTAATTATTAGTGGTTCGGTAATGTACTGTATGGGAGTGTAACACCCCGTAATTTTGAGGATTTAATATTTAATTATTTTTGGGAGTTATACAAATATTTAAATTGGAGAAACTTAAATTTATGATTTGGAGAATTTATTTGAGTGGGAAGAATTATTTATAATTAACGACTTTAAGTTTAATTATCTGAATTAATGTGTGTCGCATTTTGAGGTCGAAATTTGAAAATGTCAAAAAGTATTTCGGATGACAATTCTGAGTGTGCGGTTGAGTCCGGATGGGTCGAGATAGTAAGAAAAGAGTACTTGAGGATAACAGTTGAGTCTCGGGGCATTTTTGGGCTAAACCGGGCCCAAACGAGGGCATTCTGGCCTTTTTACATTTTAGGGTGAGGAGACCCACGAATTTTAGAACTCTAAGTCAGATTATAAGAGGTGGACACTAGGGTTAGGGAGAATAAAAACACACCATAGCCATTAGAGAGAAGAGAGAAACAATTCCAAGGCAAAAAGGAAGAAGTGGGAAGGATTCAAAGGAGAGTTTCACCACAAACTCATAGGGAAGAAAGATTGAAGGAGAAAGATCATCAATCACCAACCACAATCACGAAATCAGACCTACTGGACATAAGGAAAGTGTTTATTGCAAATCAAATTGAAGTTATAATACCCATGTGTAGGGAGTTTTAAGAATTGGTTGATTCAATTGAAAAACCTTGAATTAAATGTTTGAATTGATCATATGTTTGGGTAGGATTGCATGTAGAATGAATCCGTAGGTAAAGATAAAATGAAATTTTAATATATTTGATGATTAACATGGAATCTTTATGAGTTCTTGGATGAAGAACATGAATCTTGAATGACTTAGGGTTTAATTGATGAACACAAGATGTCAATCTGCCAGAATTTTTGACGTAACTTTAAATGTATTCCATTTGAGTTTTACTTCTAATTATAGTGTGAATCATACATACCTAGAAATTTATTTCTCTTGGCTATCCAATGAACTTGGAATCAGGTCAATCAGAGTTCTGTAGAGGGAGTAATCGATATTTTACTACAGGGTGTTTGATCTGTCAACATAGTCATCTGCCAGAATTTTGACGTGAATTTAAACGTGTGTGATTTGAATTTTACTTAGATTTACAGTGTGAACCATATATTACTGGAAATTTATTTCTTTTAGCTTTCCAATGAACTTGGAATCAGGTCAATCGGAGTTCTGTAGAGGGAGAAATCGAAATTTTACTAGAGGGTGTTTAATCTGCCAGAAAATTTGAGCTTTTTCTTTTTAAGCCTCAAATGGCTAAAATTTTATCGGGGCAGTGTTTGGGACCTTGATGAAATTTATTTATGGAATAATGATATATAAGTAGGTCTATGATTGAGTGTTGGACTTTAATTTTGTGAGAGAGTTAAAGTGGAGATTCATAGGCTTGATTATGACGTACTCTAATTCGAGATGATAAAAATGTAATTACGGAAAAGCGTGAGCGAGCTGAAATTCATTAGGTCAGTGGGTTAACAAGGGTAACTACTGAATTGATATAACAAGGGGTTACTAGGACCCTTAGAGTTGTGTGAATACTTGAATTAATACGAAAGTGAAATAAATTCGTAAAGCAAACAAGTATGGTGAATATTAGAGAGAAATATGTTACGTACAAGTATGAATTATTGGGTTGTGTAAATACCTACTGCTTTATAGGATTACTTGGGCTGTGAATGCCTATTGTGTGTTTCCTTGTGATAGGATTGGTAAGTTCGATGAGACATTTTAAACTATACTCGATGAGATATTCCGAGCCAGGTTCGAGGGGACATTTCGAACCATGTTTGAGGAGACATTCTGAACATTACTCGAGGAGACATTCCGAGCAAGGTTCGAGGAGACATTCCGAATCATTTGTCCTTATTGTGTGCAATATGACCGATACTAGGATATGCTGTACTAGGTATATGTGTGTGTGAAAGATATACCGTCTGAATAACCTACTTATGTGTGATAGTAGTAAGATTAGGCGGGGTATACCTAATTATTGTTTTCAATATATACTCAGGCGTAATAGTAGTGAGAACTATTAGTGCATAACTAAAATTGTATAAACTACATATGGGTAAGAGTGGCTGGAACATAAGTTGACAGCTAGAATATATATAAAATCTACTTGAGTGTGATTAGTAGATAAGGTAGGTAGAATTTACCTAAAATTTGATTAAGTATGAGAACTTGATTTTAAATTATTGATACAAAGGTAAGAGTAATGATAATTACTAGACGTTCGGACAAATACTGTATAGGCGGTATGGGAAAGTTAAAGTGAAAC
The DNA here is from genome assembly GCA_949130495.1 of Sambucus nigra. Classification (NCBI taxonomy): domain Eukaryota; kingdom Viridiplantae; phylum Streptophyta; class Magnoliopsida; order Dipsacales; family Adoxaceae; genus Sambucus; species Sambucus nigra. The sequence continues at coordinate 640,397,558 of OX422215.1, forward strand.
TTAACTAATGACTTAATGTAAATTAAGGGTAGCATGTAGCGTACTGTATGGGCGGTACTGATGAGCTAGATTATCTGAGGTGTGTAGATGTTGGAGACCTTGTTGAGATGGGCAGCGAGACTAGGTAGGAACGTTAGGTGCGCACGATAGACGAGAGGTGAGGAAACTCAAGAGAGTGTGCATGATTCTAACATGTGTAATCGATAACTGATATTTATTGTGATAAATTACTTGCTAAATATTTTCAAAATGTTTTGGGTTTTATCCCTTGATATAAAACTATTTTCAAAACCTTTTAGGTGTCCATCCATAGGAACACCAGGATTGATATTCTATTCCACGGACACGGAGCTGCGACATATGTGGATGTTAGCAGGAGTTTGGATTAGATGCATTGTTTATTCATTCCTAGAGTAGGAGTCACTTATCAGTTTCAGTTTTATTTAGGGCTTGTCGCCCAGTCTTCTCAGTACAATTTTCAGATGTATTTATTCAGGTGTTGGATGGTTGTATTGGATTATTCGCTTTGGTGGCCGATGGTTTATTTGCAAATTATTTAATTAATTATTCAGTTGAGTTTTATTCAGTTGTGTGAATGGTTACGCATGTACTGTTTTGTTTAATTAAAAAGTTAAAATTTGGCACCAACTTTTGGAATACTAGGTGGCTAGTAAGTTTTAAAAAGTTTTCGACAGTGATGCTAAGGATGGACCAACTGTGATTCCTGTTTTAATTTGGTACATAACTGATCACCCGATATTTTATTAGGTGGGGTGTCACAGATGGAATCAGAGCATCAGGCTCTGGTGTCCTTAGGATCTGTGCGACTTTTCACGTTTCGGCTTAGCAATCTTTAATATAGAGCCCTATCATAGGATTGTTGTATTCTTATACATATGCACATTTACGTTCTTTTGCCATTTATTTTATTTGAGGGTGAACTCATACGATTCGATTCTCATTTCATATGCCGTCCAGGAGAGAGAGAGAGCAGCTAGGGCAGCAGGGGGAGATGAGACTAGAGAGGCTCATCAGGAGCAAGAGTTATCGCAACAACTGCCAGAGATGATTTCGACAGCACAGGTAGCTGAATTAGTGGCGCGGGCCGTTGAAGTAATGATGATCGCTATGGCAAGGTACTTTCCACGAGATCAGCCACAAGTGCTAGTGGCACCAGATGTTCAGGCTCACGCGGGGCCTTCGGGGTAGCAGCAAGTATGAGAGGTCTTTCAAAAGGGCCATCCACCAGAGTTTTGAGGGGGTTCAGATGTGGTACTAGCATGTCAGTGGAAGAGAGATATTCAATGTCACCTATGCATGGTAGATTGCAATGAGGTGCAAAAGCAAATGATAGCCACTTTTAGTTTAGTGGGAGCAGCGCTACAGTGGTGGAAGTCGATCACCACAGTTGAGGAAAGGGATACAGTAACTATTGTCGAGTTTGGGTGCGACTCGATCGAAAGTATTTTTCGCCAGAAATTGACACTGAAATGAGGAGGAAATTTAGAGAGGTAACACAGGGGGGCCGTTCAGTGGATGATTACGAGGAAGAATTCACTCGTTCGACAAATTTTATACCGAATGAGGTAAGCGATGAAGAAAGAAAGAAGGCAAGGTTCATGGATGGGTTGGTTTGGAGGATCAAACAACATTTGATTGGTAATCCTGCGTTAGTAGCTTATACAGATGTCGTTAACGCAGAACTCTTGCGCTGTCACGAATATCACTTCCATGTGAAGGAAAGCAAGAGGGGAGTGGAAACCAGCCAGTTGGATGAAGCATGAGGGAACAGTACCAGTGGGGTATCCCAACAGCAGACCGGGGGAGATCAGGGGTAGGATTTTCGACAGGGAAATCATGCCAAACGCTTTAGAGCTGGAGGCTATCAACAGGATGGCCAGGAATTCCGATAAGGCTAGCAAGGAAGGAATCAGTGGTAGGGTGAATTTATTAAGAGGTGTTTCGTTTGTGGGGAAGAGGAGTACATGAAGAGGGATTGTCCTAAGCATGGCATGGGTCAACTACAGGACGAGGGCCTAGATGTACAGCCATTACAACAAGTCATGGGTGCGTTCGGGCAGGGGGAAGCTGTTCAGAGACCCGAGGATCAACCATTGCATCTAGAGTATGGAGGTAATTATCTTTTATCCTATGGTCATGTGGTATGTTTTGAGTGATAGTGAGAGTGTCACAATATAAGAATTATTTTTACTAGAGTTCGCGGATAGGTCAAATTTAGTGGGAACACTGGCTGTGGAAGCCATAGTAGGTAGAGAAAAAATTTCGTGGGGTAGTGAAATTCTTTGGTGTTATCCACGGAAGAGTGGAGGTGTACACCGAGAGAAGGTTTGAATTATGCGAGGGGTTACTACTTTCGAGAATTATGGGAGTAGGGTTGATAATTTTTCCAAATATCGGCCGGATAGTGATGGATTTGAATATTTACGGAGAGTGAGGGTAAGTTTTGGTGTTCGCAACACCAGGATATGATTGGTACTAGGTATCACCTGAGAGGGAGTTTAGCCTATGTATATGTGTGTATATATGTTATATTGTGTGGTGAGATAGACACAAAGTGTGGTCTTGTGTTCTCACATTTATCCCGGTAAGTAGGGGTGTTTACTAAAGTGAATCAGGGTGGTTCGATTTATGTTCGAGCAAAGAGAGATAACTCGGGGTTTATTTTGCGCAAGGACTAGTGATAGTAAGGGCGCGGTATTTTATGTTGTCTTTGGTAGCAAGAGGGTAGGCGTATATACTTTTGTGTTAAAAGACAAGTATTTAGGGGTACGTGCTATGGACTGAGGGTCTAACGGATCTCAACGATCGACAATGTTAGGTAGTAGTGTATCGGGGGGATTCCTTGTTTGGATTTCGCTTTGCGAGACATCCCATGCATGAAACTTAGTGCAACGTTGGAAAGTGGGGAGATGTTTGGTTGTTAGTACATGGGTTGGGTACCCCGGGAAGTATATATATATATATATATATATATATATATATATATATATATATATGTGTGTGTGTGATATGACTACGGGTTCGAAGTTATATTACGGGTTACGACTAGCATAGTCGGGTAACTTTCGTGCGGTAAAGCACGGGGATAGGGCGTATGGGCACCTGCGTTAATTAAGGAAAATTTTGTGCGGTTAAGCATGAGTATAGGGTGTATGGGCGCCCTGGTTAATTTAAATGCATACTTGTATAACTTATGGCTAAAAGTGGATGGGATAGATATAGCAGGCTTAGAGGCACATGACTAGAGAGTGATATGCGAAGCTTGGAACATTACACTCATCTTAATTTCAAGGACGAAATTCCTTTGTAAGGGGAGAAGTATGTAACACCCCGTAATTTTGAGGATTTAATATTTAATTATTTTTGGGAGTTATAAAAATATTTAAATTGGAGAAACTTAAATTTATGGTTTGGAGAATTTATTTGAGAGGAAAGAATTATTTATAATTGGCGACTTTAAGTTTAATTGTCCGAATTAATGTGTGTCACATTTTGAGGTCGAAATTTGGAAATATCAAAAAGTATTTTGGATGACAATTTTGAGTGTGAAGTTGAGTTCGGATGGGTCGAGATAGTCAAAAAAGATTACCTGGGATAGAAATTGAGTCTCGAGAAATTTTTGGGCTAAACCGGGCCCAAACGAGGGCATTCTGGCCTTTTTACATTTTAGGGTGAGGAGACCCACGAACTTTAGAACTCTAAGTCAGATTAAAAGAGTTGGAGGCTAGGGTTAGGGAGAAGAAAAACACACCATAACCATTAGAGAGAAGAGAGAAACAATTCCAAGGCAAAAAGGAAGAAGTGGGAAGTATTCAAAGGAGACTTTCACCACAAACTCATTGGGAAGAAAGATTGAAGGAGAAAGATCATCAATCACCAACCACAATCAAGAAATCAGTCCTACTGGACATAAGGCAAGTGTTTATTGCAAATCAAATTGAAGTTATAATAGCCATGTGTAGGGAGTTTTAAGAATTGGTTGATTCAATTGAAAAACCTTGAAGTTATAATAGCCATGTTTGGGTAGGATTGCATGTATAATGAATCCTTAAGTAAAGATAAAATGAAATTTGAATATATTTGATAATTAACATGTAATATTTATGAGTTCTTGGATGAAGAACATGAATCTTGAATGACTTAGGGTTTAATTGATGAACACAAGATGTCAATCTACCAGAATTTTTGACACAACTTTAAACGTATTCCATTTGAGTTTTACTTCGAACTATAGTGTGAACCATCCATCCCTGGAAACATATTTCTCTTAGATATCCAATGAACTTGGAATCAGGTCAATCGGAGTTCTGTAGAGGGAGTAATCGACATTTTACTACAAGGTGTTTTATCTATCAACATAATAATCTGCCAGAATTTTGACGTAACTTTAAACGTGTGTGATTTGAATTTTACTTCGAATTAGAGTGTTAACCATATAGGCCTGGAATGGTATTTCTCTTATATTTCCAATAAACTTGGAATCAGGTCAATCAGAGTTCTGTAGAGGGAGAAATCAAAATTTTACTAGAGGGTGTTTAATCTGCCAGAAAATTTGAGATTTTTCATTTTAAGCCTCAAATGGCTTAAATTTTATCGGGGATGTGTTTGGGACCTCGATGAAATATATTGATGGAATAATGATATAGCAGTAGGTCTATGATTGAGTGTTGGACTTTAATTTTGTGAGAGAGTTAAAGTGGATATTCATAGGCTTGATTGTGACGTACTCTAATTCGAGATGATAAGACTACAATTACGGAAAAGCGTGAGCGAGCTTAAATTCGTTAGGTCAGTGGGTTAATAAGGGTAACTACCGAATTGATATAACAAGGTGTAACTAGGACCCTTAGAGTTGTGTGATTACTTGAATTAATACGAAAGTGAAATAAATTCGTAAAGCAAACAAGTATGGTGAATATTAGAGAAATATATTACGTACAAGTATGAATAATTGGGTTGTGTAAATACCTACTGTTTTATAGGATTACTTGGGTTGTGAATGACTATTGTGTGTTTCCTTGTGATAGGATTGGTAAGTTCGATGAGACATTCCGAACTATACTCGATGAGATATTCCGATCCAGGTTCGAGAGGACATTCTGAACCATGTTCGAGGAGACATTCCGAATATTACTCAAGGAGACATTCCGAGCAAGGTTCGAGGAGACATTCCGAATCATTTGTCCTTAATGTGTGAAATAGGACCGATACTAGGATATGCTGTACTAGGTATATGTGTGTGTGAAAGATATACCGTCTAAATAACCTACTTATGTGTGATAATAGTAAGATTAGGTGGGGTATACCTAATTATTGTTTTCAATATATACTCAGGCGTAATAGTAGTGAGAACTATTAGTGCATAACTAAAATTGTATAAACTACATATGGGTAAGAGTGGATAGAACATAAGTTGACAGCTAGAATATATATAAAATCTACTTGAGTGTGATTAGTAGAGAAGGTAGGTAGTATTTACCTAAAATTTGATTAAGTATGACAACTTGATTTTAAAGTATTGATACTAAGGTAAGAGTAATGATAATTACTTGACGTTCAGATAAATACTGTATGGGCGGTATGGGAAAGTTAAAGTGAAACTTAACTAATGACTTAATGTAAATTAAGGGTACCATGTAGCGTACTGTATGGGTGGTACTGATGAGCTAGATTGTCTGAGGTGTGTAGATGTTGGAGACCTAGTCAAGATGGGCAGCGAGACTAGGTAGGAACGTTAGGTGCGCACAATAGACGAGAGGTGAGGAAACTTAAGAGAGTGTGCGTGATTCTAACATGTGTAATCAATAACTGATATTTATTGCGATAAATTACTTGATAAATATTTTCAAAATATTTTTGGTTCTAACCTTTTCTATAAAACTATTTTCAAAACCTTTTAGGTGTCCAGCCACAGGGACGCCAGGATTGATATTCTATTCCAGGGATAGAGCTACGTCATATGTGGATGCTAGCAGGAGTTTGGATTAGACGCATTGTTTATTCATTCTTAGAGTAGGAATCATTTATCAGTTTCAGTTTTATTTAAGGCTTGTTGCCCAGTCTTCTCAGTAGAGTTTTCAGATGTATTTATTTAGGTGTTGGATGGTTGTATTGGATTATTTGCTTTGGCGGTCGATGGTTTATTCGACAAATTGTTTAATTAATTATTCAGTTGAGTTTTATTCAGTTGTGTGAATGGTTTATATTTATTTACGCATGTACTGCTTTGTTTAATTAAAAAGTTAAAATTTGGCACCAGCTTTTGGAATACTAGGTGGCTAGTAAGTTTTAAAAAGTTTTCGACAGTGATGCTAAGGATGGACCAACTATGATTCCTATTTTAATTTGGTACAGAACTGATCACTCGGTATTTTATTAGGCGGGGTGTCACAGGAAGTACGGGGTGAGTTAATGAGAAACTTTACTAAAGGCTTAATGATAATTAAGGGTATACTGTAGGTACTATATGGGCGGTACGGGTGAGCTAGACTGGTTTATAGTTAGTTAGATGCTTGGTACCTAGTTAGTTTGAGTATCTTGACCAGGTGGGCTTAGTAGAAGACATTTGGTGCGCACTATAGAGGAGAGGTGAGGAAATCAAGATAGTGTACCCAACCTAACATGTGTATCTAATAACTATTGATTTAAACTACAATTTAAATACTTACCAAATATTTTCAAATGGTTTTACTTGGGCTCTGACCTGTACTTGCAAAAATATTTCAAATCCTTTTAGGTGTCCATCCACAAGGATACTCACCTTGATGATCTGTTCCACAGATGCATAGTTGCAGTACGTGTGGATGCTTACTGGATTTGGACTTAGTCACTTCGGTTACTTCATTCCTAGAGTAGGATGCAGTTCAATTATTTCATTTGGTCATGTCGCCCCTCCAGCTAGTTATTTTATTTTGTTTATTACACTTTGTATTTGTGGACTCACTTTGATTTCATTAGATGTTTAGGTGGATTTTTATATTGAGAACCGATAGCTTATTCGATACCATTTTATTTCAGTTATTTATCTCGTGTTTAGTTCAGATTACTTTGCTACATGGATGGTTTGGTTATTGTGATTATTTCACTTGTTGTTGTTGTTTTATAAAAAGATAAAATTTGGCACGGACTTTTTGAATACTAGGTGGTTAGTTAAATTTTAAAAATATTTTTGACAATGATGCTAAGAATTAACGAGATGAGATTCCTATTTTAATTGGATGAAGGGCTGATCACCCGATATTTAATTAGGCGGGAGTGTCACAAGCATGCAATCAAATTTTTTGAAATGAAGACATTAATTGTTCAGTTTACTCTTCTTAACATCCCAAAATCATCGTATCATCCATGTTACCCATATCATTTCCCCTTATCCTTTACATAAATTACATTTTTATATTTGGTGAAGTGTTCGGGCAAAGAAAAAGTCTACGTGGTGAATAATTCGACATTCTTAATATAGTGTTTTGCATTCCTTTCATGGATCAAATTATTTCTGGTATCTATTATTTCTTATATGTGTGTGAGATGTTTGATTTTATTTAAATTTACTCCTCTCCCCACACACAAGAGATATACACTTACGCAAATCTCAAGAGTTCATTTTAGAAAGAAATATCTAGTGAGATTTTTAATTGAGGCTATGATTCTAAAAGGCAATCTACAAATTACTCTTATGATATTTGAAAACTATTCTGAATGTTTCACACTACACACGTTGAATTCTTGGAATGATTTGCCTTGGGTATTAAGTAAGTTTAGCTTTTCATATACTTTATAGTTCCTTGTTCGTATTCCTTAAATGATGGATTATGTGATATTTCTATGTCTAAGAAGAGATTAAAAGCCTTTTTAATAAATATTTTTCAAAAATAAAGTGTTTTGAATTTTTTAGGTATATTCACAACAAACCCTCACGAGACAACACTCATCCTCTAGGGCAATCTATAGGTTTAACGACCTGTTGCGTATGCTAAGTGCTATCGCTTGTACCTATGAAAGTGGCACACTTTTTTTTTTTTTTTATCTTTCTTTCTTTATTTCTCTCTAATTTTTTGCTCGAGGACTAGCTATGTTATGGTGGGGCTTGTGTGATAAGAACCCAATAGTGTTAAAATTGTACCCCAAATAGATGATTTTTAATTACTAGTTATGGGTAAAATTGAACTTATGTTGGTATTTGTTTGTTTTGTAGGTTTTCTTGCATTTGCTGACTTAAAAATGTTATCTCAATGCAAATTTGAGAACGATGCAATTAAATGAACCTACACCCAAGCCCAAACCCAAGCCTAGACCATCTTAAGCCATGTTCCACATATTGCCCAGTGTGTGTGTGTGGCATTATCGTCGTTATTGTTAATACATTTATTTTATAATTATTCGTGTCATTCTTATTTCTTTTTTATTTTATTATTTTTATTTTTTATTGTGTCTTTATTTTTACTTTGAGTGTTTCATTATTTTATGTAAATGTAATATAGTGTGTGCATGTCGTTTTATATGTAATAGTATGTTCGTGTCGGTATATACTTGTATAAAAGTGTGTCGTTAATATTTTATTTTTAGTGTTATTTGTTTTATATTCAAATTTGTCTATTTGAATCTTTTTATATTTTTACATGCGCGTGTTTTAGTTTTTAATGTTTTTACTTTTATTATTTTATGTGTTGTAATTATATATGTTACTATTTTTGTTTTATACAATAAAACACACATACACAAACACACTAACCCCATATATACCTATACACCCAAACAACCCACTCTCACATACCCTACCACCATACACCTTATACACCAAATTAACTCTCATACCTCTCATTTCAAAACCCAATCAGATTCTTGTCATCTCTCTCCTCTCCCATCACCCATCTCTTTCATCTCTCACACAAAACACACACACACACACACACGCATGCATATACACTCTTCTCTCTCTCTCTCTCTCTCTCTCTCTCTCTCTCTCTCTCTCTCTCTCTCCCCCTCAATTATCCATCGTACCTTACAACAACCTATTAGAATTATTTTAAATAATTCCCCATTATGTGCGCCGTAATTATATTAATACTAAGAGTCACTTTCACCACACCAAAAACAACAATTTGGCATCACCGCACCAAAAACAACAATTTGGCATACCCTGATATTAAAAATCTGGTACAGTTTTAAACAGTGCAAAATTTTGGCATGGTTTAATGACAATTTGGTACACGTTGAAACAGTGCCAAAATTTACCCTTTTTTTAAGTGTGCCAAAATTGAGTACACTTTACTAAAATATAAAAGGCCCTAAAAAAATTACACTTACACATTTTTTGACTCTCCCACTCACTCATCCCTCTCATTTTCTAACATTTCCGCTCGGCTCTTTCCCTCTCACGTTTTGGTCACAACTGCTTTGTCGCTCGTCTCTCATTATTTGGTCGTCTCTCATTCTCCGCCGCCAATAACGTGTACTACTCTGCCACTCCGTTCTTTCTCCCAATCCAGGTATTTGTCTGCATAAACTCTTTGGAATTAAATATAGAGAAATCAATATTTGTGGTACTACTTTTTGGATGAGAATATATTGTGATAACCAATTATTTAGGTTTTTCCATCATTAAAAAAGAAGATGATTAATGATAACGTTTTGCTGTGGGCAGTGGCAACTCTAGATTTTGAAGATTATCTTTATCCATTCAAGGTGTACTTGGCGGGATTCGGATAGGTAATTTTTTTCAATATTTTGATGCATTTCATTTGTTACTATTGTTTAGGATTACTTGTCAAAAATGGATTATTGTTTAAATAATCTAAGATGGGTAATGGTACAAGTTTTAATTGATGTTTTTTGCTTGTTTTATGTACTCCACTAAATGGGCTGTGGCAGATGGAGGTAAATGAATGCTACTATGTAAATTGTCTAATTGTTAAATGTTGCGATGTTATTTTTGTAAAATTTTAATATTATAACTGATTCACCTAACATTTTGACAGGGTGATATTAAGGGATCAGGAAAGAGTGGAGAAGGTGCTGATAAAAGGGATAGACTACAAACTAATTCACAGGTGAAATTTTACATTTTTTTCTCCATATGTTGCCTCTTATATGTATTGAAGCTTAATATATGCATTATGTTGTTTAATCTAAGTTAAATTCACGTGCCACTATCTTTGACAACTTGCTCCTAAGGTTCTCATTCCCAAGGTTTGAATTATGGGAGCTCTCGAGTACTGTTTATGGTTTTGTGTGAGACAGAGTTATATTATGTACTCATACTTGCTAACAATGCTATTGATGAAATTTATTGTTCTTTTCTATTAATAAGTTGGTTTTTAGTAAACCTTTACCCCAAGAACAAAAGCACACTATCAATTATATAATAGCTTTGCCATTCGATTTTCTTTAATTTGTGCGAGGAATTTTAGAAGATTTACTTTCGGTTGTTAGAAGAAGATCATAACACTTTAGATTCACATTATTTTTGTCAGTTACTCACAAAAATCAACACTGGAGGAATATTTTATGGTGGGATGGTAGGTGTAGATGAACCAGCAGAGCGAGTTTATTGGGGCTCGATGTGGCTTCAGTTTTATTGAGGTAGTTAGGTACTTGATTTATTGCAATGCTGAATGAGCTATGCCCCCATGAAGTGTAAGAAAAGCTTTAAGTCCATACTGAAGTTTAATGATGATCATTGAGTGTGGACCTTTATTAGCATGGTTCAAAGTCGCAGTATCGTTCTATGTCTCGGACGCTCAATTTTTTACTCGGTATCAGTATCGTTCTTGAGCGATACACAATTACACACTATTTAGAGAGCTCAGAATATTTTGAAAAAAATACAGAAAAGTTTAGAAAAATAAGAATAATAATATGGCTCAATTGGAGAAGTACAAAACCATCATTTAGTTTACATAACATTGTCCAATTATTTATACTGAATGATCATTTAGTATGCATAACGTTGTCTAAAATATTTACTAATATATTCTTCGTGAATGTTATAATAATACATATTACTAGTTAAGTATGTGTGTGTGTGTATATATATATATATATATATATATATATATATATATATATATATATATATATATAATCATACACTTAGATGAATAATGATACATTTTAATACAAATTAAGTAAATAGAAAAAGAAGGCTAAAGGGGAGATAACCCCTTTAGTACCAATAAAAGAAAAAAAATGAGAGATTCAACCCATAAAACCAATTCGCGACCACAAATCATCATATACCATGTATTGAATTCAAAGTCATTGCTCTGATCATGACATGGATGCAAAATTGATGCCTAATTGAGTGAGTTAAAAGTTGAGATAGAGAGCTCGATGCTTAGTAACTAATACCATCTCGGTCGATATATCACCGATATGGGTCGATACTAGCGTGACATCGCCGATATGGACCGATTCTACAGCGATATCACCGATATGAGGCGATACTATCGAGAAATTACCAATAGAGAGTCGATTCACACCAATAATTGAAAACTTAACTCGTAACTCGAAATCAGATCGATGGGTACCGATACCTAGTCAACTCGGATGTATCATCGCAGTATCGTCCTTGGCTTTGAACCATGTCTATTAGGGTTCCACATTGACATCAATTACCCAGGAAGCACCTTTTGTTCATAATTTGAATGTAATTGTATCCTATTTAAGGAATTGCGAAGACAATGCCTTTGCGTCATTTAATATTATTTTCAATGACTACATCTTTGTACCTTCTTCATAGCTATCATTTACATGATACAATCAACGATCAGGTCGTGAACAATATGCTACTACTCTTTGGATGAAAATATATTGTGATAAACAATTATTTAGGTTTTTCCATCGTTCAGTTATTAAATGTCAAATAGGGTTTTACCTCTATTTATTTCCTTTAAAGACATGGAAAAATTAACAACTTAGTGTCTGTTTGTGTATGTATGATATCAACTAACAAGCCAAGTTCAAATTACTGGAAGCTTAAGAGTTTTGCATCAGTTATGATAGCCAGGGAGATTATAAACTCAGAGAAAGAAATTGCAAGACATAAATTATTATATTCATTTATAACATAAAGTCGAGTTGCATTCGTCTATACATATTGTCAAGTCTTAGGCCATCCACAATGGGTCCTCTAATCCCATTGTGGATCCTTTAGTTTGGTGATTTTTGACTCATAGTGGGCGGCATCATCTGTATAATTTGGAGGGGAGCCGCTTAGCGTCCCATAAGTGTAGAGGAGGGATAACTGATCCTGTTGATGGCAGAGGCGGGAAACATTTGTCCGCCTCATATCAGAAGGACAACTGTTTTCCGCCCCATGACCAGAAGGACAACAATTATTCGTCCTACACCATATTTAAATAATTTTTTGTGCAATGTCTAACTTGCCACATAGGCCAGGCGCAAGACTTTTGTTCGCGTGGCCTAGGCGTAAGAATGTTTTCCAACCCACACCCATTTTTAACGAATTTGCATTGCACCACTCACCCGTTAACTCATCCCATAAACCCATAAGTTTATGGGATCCCATTGTGGATGGCCTTACACATTGTTATGGTTGACAAATGATTTTTACATTATGATACTCATCATTTTCTTATTAACGATCTAAAAAAGGTTTCTTCCTTATATACTTTGGAAGTATTAAATGATTTCCTCTAAATCTGATACCATTCGATCATTTACCAATACATTTTTTTACTAAGTAACATATTTATCATAACTTTTCTATTTACTAAAAGATGTGTTCTAACAGTGTTTTTAGTTATATAATGCTAATTCTTCCTTAAACAGGGGTTGTGGGTTACTAGCTAAAAAGATTTGTCAAAAGTTCCTTAAATTAGGCGGATATAACCATTAAATTTGCTTGCATGTAAGGTTCATATGTTGTGTTATTGCTATGACTTAGCACATTTATACCATACATTAAGAAAGATATAATTTTGTTATACTTTCAAGAGCTTAACTACTATATCTTGTGATTAGATTAAATAGTCCAACTGTAGTGAGACAACCAGCCTACAGGCATTCATATGTTATATTCCTATGAGCATGATTTATAAATTATTATTTTTGTTCAATATGACCTCGTTCTTTGTTTTGAAACAAAAAATCACATTGCAGGAAACCCTTTTACATCGCATTTGTAATCTTTAGAAAAAGTTAGCGTAAATATTTTTTATATATCAATATTCGTTGTCTACATGATTGTAAGAATTGGTGAAGAGATATTCAAAAAATACCAATTTCCCCATACACCTTTGGGCAAGCAAAAAAGTCGATGTAGAGGTCCCTACCGATGATGACTTGAGTGATGATGAGGAGAAATGTATGACAGATTCACTTACTAAAACTTCTTAAAAGTTTATATGTAAAAATTATTTCTTATAAATTTAAAAAATGTGTTCTTATTTCTATAATATCATGTGTTTTTTCCAATGGTGCAAGCACCTGAAACAACCTCTTCTGAAGATGAAGGGGGAGAAGAAGATTCATAAATAAGCATCAAATTTTTTCCTGTCAGAAAAATCGATTGAGGTTTGAAGGACTAAGAAAATTAGAAATTAAAGAGGACTTGACTGGAATTTGTTCAACAACTTGGGTTAATCACGTGATAGGCAGGTAACGACTATAAAGTAACTTATAGATATTGAATTTATCTAACTTATATCCATCTGCAACTTGTAGAGCATGTTAAAGCTCTAGAGAGGCTCTATCATGACTATCCTAAACCTAGTTTTGTTCCTTGAAAATAAGTCATTATGGAATTCCTAATTCATAAATTATAGAAATCTAGCGCTGTTTTGGGCCTCCTTAACATTTTTCTTCATGTGATTATTTCAGTGGAGGTTTTTTTAGATATTCAACTACTGATTTGATTTATTCTTGATGGTTTCAATTTTTGTCTATTTTCATATGGTCAAGCTGTATATTTTCCAACAGATGCTAAATGAAGAAGGAATATGTTGTTTTCTTGTTTTTGTATACAGACTGAACCTATAAATCTTATAAAAGACCCTCATGGAATTAACTACAGGGCGTTGAACGATTTGTCTGTTTTAGCAGAAAAATAAAGGACACTTTCAGATATGATGTTTTTGTTTAGATGATTGATATTCACAACGAGCAAGTTAAGGACCTTCTAGTTATTGGCTATCTTAACAGAAGATATCATTCTTCTATTTTTTTTCTATTTATCCCACATAATTATGTGAGGAATATAATTCAATATGGTATTCAAATATATTCCTTTTTTTTATAAAAGAATGTGAGAAATGATATTTTTCGATAACTTCTATTCACATAAAATGTGTTTCTATAATTCTTGAAAGTCTCCAAGGTTTCCTTAACCTGCTAACATATTAAAAATTTGCAACAGTGCTCAAACGAGACTCAATGTACCAGATGCATGCCTCATCCGTGTGGCCTCACCGCCTGATGTTATGGAACTAATGAACCTAGGATATGGGGATTGTGCAGTTGGTTCAATAGCTGTCAATAATTGTAGTAGTCATTCTTATAAGTATTTATGAAAATGATAGTAACCAACCTAGTATTGGTACATCATATGAAAAAGTTACATTTGAGGTTAGTCATTTTCAAGTAAACATGATTACCATTACTTTTTTTGTTAACTGGCGAACAATGAGTCTATTAGTTACTTTTTTATTGACATCCATTGAATATCTTTCTACGCGTCTTAAGTTTATTTTGATTGCTTGGATTTAATTGAGGTCGGTAGGGAGGCATACTCAATGGGTGCCAATAGATACATCTGAACCCTGAGAATCTATGGTTGGTGGAGTTATGGTTGGGCAGCGATTCAATCAGAAATAAGCAGACCATTTAAAACTGTGGAGATGCTGGAGTTATGGTGGTAGGTTGTGCTCCTCTTCACTGATTCGTTTCAAAGGTATAACTAGAACTGTTTTGATATAATATTTTCTTACATTTCTTTATGAGTTCACTTTATTATTTGGCAATATATATGTTGACATATGTTTGGTTGATATATGTATTTCTCAGTTCAGTTATGGTTGTAGGTTTCCATAAGCACTCTCCCCCTTTTAAGGCAATATTTAGCTTTGCCTTTGCTTCATATAAGTCACTTCTAGTGCTTTGATTAAGATACATATCAAAGGCATTTTCTTTAATAATCAATTGGTCTTCCAAATCCTTATGATTCTGGAAAATATTTTTAAAATGACTTGTGTTCCACTCCTTAAGGTAGCCTTTGAGTCTTTTGAGTTTTTGTGCAAACAAATTCATTGGGGAAGCAACCAATGGGACTGACCAAGAGTCTTTCACAACAGTATGAACATTATAATACACACACCACATATTGAGTAATTTGAATGGTTTGGTACAATCAACAATAGAAGTTTTGATTGAGAGCAAGAGAGGATTATGATCAGAGCAATTTTTATGCGAATGAGTGATGTATGATTTGGGAAAGTCAATCAACCATTGAGAGTTTGCAAGCCCCTTTTTCAATATGCTGAAAATTGTGTCAATCACCCTATTATTTGTCCAAGTAATCCTTAAACATGAGATTACAAGATCTACTCAATCACTATAAGAGATCATGCCATTGAAATCTTGAGTAGCATTAAAATCTAGATCACTACCCCTAATTTTTTCCTCTCTAGTTGACACCATATTAAAGTCTCCAATCACCAATAAGGATTGAGGTTGAATTTGATAAGCTAGTTCTTTACAACTAGCCCACAAAGGTCTCCTATCTTCAGTATTGCAATTTGTATAAACAATAGCAATGAACACTATTTTTTTAATATACTGCCAGTCTATTTGAATACACAGTTAATGATCTTCATCTCTAACCACTGAGATGGCAATATCATTGGTCCATAAGAACCATATCTTATCAAATGAAAATGAATTTTATTTGATTTCTTGGATGACTTAGATTTCTTGAAGTTTTCTGTGCTGTGGAGATCATTGATTGGCAGCTTATCTTTTTTGTTTGCTATGGATTTTTTAATTTGATAATTGCCCCATATAACATCCAACTTTTTGGCAAAACTTTTGAGATAATCTCTAGTGGAACTTTGAAATTTTCCTCTTCACAGTCTATTTGATACTCCTTGTGATAAGCTTGATGATTTTACTTGTCATTTTTTTTTATGCGTGGGAAGTTTCTTGACTGACATGTTTCACTCTTCTCCCCCCCCCCCCCCCCCCCCCCCCCCAAATTCTTTTATCAAAATGTTACTTAGTTTTCCCATGGATGAAAGAAATACAATGAAAATAGTTATGAAGTACTTTCGACAGACCTACGAGTTTGTGATCCAACATATAACATACTTCTTATTTAGTATTCTTTTTTTTGACAGGGCAATAGAGCAAAAAATATTAGGATTGTTGATTCTGAGTACGTGGTTCATTATGGTCTACTTACACTTGCGAGTTCGATAGAAAACACGGTACACCATACACACACAGATATATCCGACGAGCATATAACTTCTCGTATTCATGCTTATATTTCATCTTGAATTAATGCCTCATCTGCCAACATAGCACATAGGACACAAAATAATATTGGGAGAATATAATTGGTCTTTTATTTCTACCAAAAAAATAGAATTTTAGGAGGTGGTCTATAAACCCTATATCATTACTCAAAAATCCACTTCTTATATCACACAATACTCTCGAGACTTCATCAGAGAATAAAAAGCCTTAATCATCATCTGTTTTGAAAAACAAGCAGTAGAAAGATTTGTAAAACAAGAAATTTAAAGCTTTAAATTCCTGGATAAGGTCCATTAAATTGAAATATTATAGTTTTCTTTCATGTACAACATATCAGACTCCCGACATAACGAAACCACAAGTATACACAATTTTTAGGTTAAAAAATATGGCATTGAGGGTAAAATATCAAAACAACCACCAAACGGCCTAGAAAGAGGCACATGCACCTCGGTATGGACCATTGTAACGTGTGTGAATTGGCTGTGTCCTTATCAGACTCGCGATTTAACAAAACTGCAAGTATTAAGTAAGTTTTAGGTTAAAATGGGGAGTTGGGGTCGCAATATCAAAGAAATAATCTAATGGCCCGAAAATAGACACGAGCACCTCGATGTGGACCATTGCAAGGTGTGTGAACTAACCGTGCCCTTATCGGACTCTTAGTTTAACAGAAGGGAAAGTATACGCAAGTTTTTGGTTGAAAAATATGGCGTTAGGGAGTGAAATATCAAAAGAACAATCAAATGGTTAGGAAAGAAACACGAACACCTTGCACAATACCAATCTAACTCGTAGGAACTGAACGTGAAGTCACGGGACTCACAATTTGAGAATATGACTATAATTTGCAAATCTCACCACTTAGGTTTGAAAACATGTCGTTAAATGGTGAAAATACAAAACAACGACCAAACGGCCCCGAAAGAGGTACCGACAACTCCCACGGGACCAATGTAACTTGTAGGAATTGACCGTATTCTCCCAGGACTTCCAGTTTGAGAATATGCGAATAATTTGAAAATATATAGACTTAGGCTTACAAACATGCCGTTAAGGGTGAAAATCCAATACAACCCCGTAAGAGGCACTAACACCTCACACGGGACTAATGTAACTCGTAGGAACTGATCGCGTAGTCTCGCGACTCCCGATTTGAGAATATGACGATAATTTGAAAATATTTATACTTTGGCTTAAAAACAAGCCGGTAAAGGGTGAAAATCCAAACTAGCTCCCAAACGGCCTCGTAAGAGGCATGAACACCTTGTACGGTACCAATGTAACTCTTAGGAACTGAATGTATAGTCATGGGATTTCCGGTTTGAGAATATGATGATAATTTGAAAATATTTAGACTTTGACTTAAAAACTTGCCGTTAGAGGGTGAAAACTCAAACCAGTCCTCAAGCGGCCCCATAAGAGGTACTACAGCCTCATATGGGACTAATATAACTCGTAAGAGCTAACCAATTAGTTATAAGACTTTTTATTTGAGAATATAATAATAATTGTAACTCGTATATGCATTTTTTCAGCTTGAATAATATATTTTTTAAATTACTTGGTTACCAATATCATCTATTTTTTGTAGCCGATTTTTTGCAGGATAACATTTTATCATTAGCTTTTATCCTCGTGAAACAGATGAAGAAGTCAATGGTTTACATTGAGGGGATTATTGATTTAATGTCGTTAATATTTAGGATTCTATTTCTTTGTGTTATGGCCGTGCAGACTTTTGTAGTTTTATTATTAACTTTTATGGCCGTGCGGGGTTTTGTAATTTTATTATTATATTTTATGGACATATAGGCTTTACATTACACATGTTTTATAGTAGCAGGTTTTAGAATGTTCAAAAAATAGAGGAAACTCTGTCCAAATTTGTTTGGTCTGTGAACTATTAAGACTTGTAATATTTTGAAGTTTGTATGTACAATAGTTTATCAACAACGTGCGAGATTCACAATTTTTCGAATTTTCTTGTTTTTAAATATATTTTTTTTATCCAAAAAATTGGTACAGTTCAAAACCATGCCAAAAGTGTATTAAATTTTTGCACGGTTTTGAAGTGTGTAAAAAGTGTACAAAAATTTACTCAATCTAGCACAGTTATAAACTATGCCAAAAGTGTGCCAGAAATATCAAATTCCATCACGGTTTAAAAGTGTGCCAGAAGAGTTCCTGTTTGGCCAAATATGACACACTTTTAAACCGTGGCAGAAAAAAATGACCATTTTGGAACACTTGATTCTGGCACAGTTCAAAACCGTGCCAGATTTGATCTGCCACTGTTTTAAATTGTGCCAGATTGCTATTTTTGGTGGTGTTTGGTTAATGAAAGGGTAATCCAAATACCAAGAGTCAAAATGACTATTTGGCATCTACCTTGATGGATGGTTTATATCAAGTGACTATTGAAGATTTAGGTTGTGCCCCTGCCAATAAATAAATGACTTATTTCCATCATTCAGGCACTCAAAAAGACAACACAATGAAATTATAGCAAAGTGAGAGAAATCTAAATTCTCAAGGAGTGTAAATTTCGAAATAGTGTTTTTACCATACATGGACATCTAACCATTAGAATGCGTTGAAATTGGATTATGCTCTTGGCATATAAAAGATGAAGCCATCTTCCGAAATTTAGCCTGATCGAACATTGTTAAGGTTGACTGCTCCATCAATCTTTTCAGTTGTGACATGATGTATGTATGTTATTTTAATACCATTTTATGTTCTGCATAATGATTATACGTGATTATCATGAAGATCTAAGTTCCTTTTTATTAAGAACAATTGTATGTGAAAATTTAATCAGTAATGTACCAATAATTAATATGATTGTTGATACCAAATTTAATCTGCTGACGTGGACCCATCACTTGAAGACACATGTCAACTAATGCGGCGATTACAAATACCTCTACCGATCAACCGGCTGTCACCGAGTTACTCAAGCACCACGAGCAACTCATACATTCCAAACAGCTCAAGCGTACCGAGCAACTCATGGTCCCTGAGCAACTCATGTGGTCCGAGCTACTTAGCGTACAGAGCATCCATATCAGGAGAATCAAAGAGACGACTGCGCATTAAATGCTCATTATTATCATACAGATGTATATGTCTACTAGATAATAGCACATTGTCCTTTCACATGTACAACCTCAAGGCTATAAATACATTGTAACCTCCTCATTAGAAGGGGACTCGAAATTTCGTGGTAAACTACTTATCAAGAATTCTAGGAAAACAGTCAGCAATACAAAAACAGTGGATGTATGCCATTCTCATCAGGCTGAACCACTTTAAAAATCAATTGTCTTATATTTACTTATTCATCTTTATTTGTGATTAAAATAATTAGATCGAATCTAGTTTTTTACATCAACAATGATGGTGTTCTTGAAAATAGTTTTACATGTGGTATCAGCGCTAAAGTTTAAAATATCATGATTTTCCTTAATTTGTGTTTTCCTATAATGGAGTCTACATTAAATCAATTTTTGTGTGTACCTAGGATTTTTTGTGACATTTTTCTTCAGTCACCTATACTCACTAGTCGGAATAAAAGGTCAAAACTTGATCGAATTTTTCTGAAACTCGCGTGGTTGACTGAAAACGTCAAAATAAACAAAACCCATTATATACAATTAGCCCCACACTAATTTTGTATTTTGATATCGCTTAGACAAAGATGTAAATAATGTCAACGCTTATAACTCTCGCTTAAATTTTATTTTACGGATCCGAAAATTGGAGAGTGATCCTGAAAAGATTGTTTATGTTATTGTAACGATAACTCAAAATTTTCCATTTTAGGAAAAATAAATTATTTTTCCATATTTTATGTTAGGAATCACTATATGTTTTTTTAATGGTTGTTCTATGTAACACCCCGCCTAATTAAATACAGGGTGATCAGTCCTTTATTAAATTAGCATCAAGGTGAACGGTTGGTTCATTCTCAGCATCACTGTCGTAAAATAATTATTACCAATATAAACACCATAAATAATTAAGCTAAGTGTCAAAACCATTTAAAACCTCATTTTTCCTTTATTAAATACCAATAAAAAACTTTTTAATACCCAACAGTTAAGAATTACATAAATACTAAGGATGGCACTTTACATACAAGACTTAAACCATCTATATAATCCAAACCAAGTATAAGAACCATAAATGAAATCATTCTGACAAGAGTTAACTCCCAAGGAGCATTGCATACCGAAAATATAAATGAACATAAATCCTTGACAAGATCTAAACGGAATACGAAATCGGGCGACACATGCCCTAACTATGAAGATCTAAAGTAGGATATGATTCAATGACGAAGTCGTCTAAAGCAAGGCCCGCAACTCCCACATAAGCTGTAGCACGTTCAATCCAAAGAACCTAAGCATGACGCCCTTGTGGTTGGGCACCTGTAACACATACATATATATACAATAGAGGAAGAAATGACATAAAACGAGTCAGAGCCGGAGTGTAAAACAGTTTAAAATAGTTTAGCAAGTATTTAAAATGCTTACCAGCCAATATCACAACCATGTTAGTATGCAACCCTCAGAATCCTCATCTCTCATCTAGTGTGCACTACTAACGTACCTCTAGGACATCCTAGTGATAGTTCCCACGCTAACTAGTTTCCATAATATGATTCTATCCCATATCATAAGCCCGTATGTCCCATACCATACGTAGTATAATCATTCATATACGTTTCTCATTAATATGAATTAAGCTTTTCAAATCTATAAGGATAAATATTCATTAACTTAATTCAATTCTTTTTCTCTTTTCACTGTCATCTACAATTATCACACAGTAGATTGATCTAACCACTATATATACGTTCATTTGATTCATTATATATATACATATATAATACGGCACCCCGAGACACAGCTGCGGTGCATGCATTACTCTGCTATCATGTCCCAGTATTGCTGGTCGCCGAATAGGGGACTAAAGGTTCGATAAGGATTCCTCGAACCACAAATATCAATACAAAAATTAAAGGCGAACATAGTTCTCATACCCACGGGTCACGCACATACCTACGTTCCCATAGTCAGC
Organism: Sambucus nigra; assembly: GCA_949130495.1. Taxonomy (NCBI): domain Eukaryota; kingdom Viridiplantae; phylum Streptophyta; class Magnoliopsida; order Dipsacales; family Adoxaceae; genus Sambucus; species Sambucus nigra. The sequence goes on from OX422215.1 coordinate 640,419,161, forward strand.
GGACTTATCAACTCACCGATAAGTCTTTCATAGTCCTATGTTCTCGAGTGACAAATCAAAAATCCCATGGATTCATCAGGATATGACTGCCCTCACGCGCAAACCTCCCGTCGATAGCAAGTATTCTAGGTATGTCATACACAGATACATAATATATGCACAATCATAAAATCATGCATATAAATATTCATATGGTCCAAATTAGGTTCGCCCACGACCCATAATTATTGCCATCCGTGCTTAGCACAAATTTTACTTAATTATCTCGCATAACGGATTTGTCTCTTTGATTCTCATTTATTATTTACTTCGTTCTTACTTCTCATCTCTCGAAGTAGTCTTTCTCACTAAGTATAAATTTCAGTAGGTATACCCTCACTTACCTTCTAGTCTAAATCTTTCACGAGTCTCAATCTTCTAGTACACATATGCACAATTCCTAATGTATAAATAACTCCCCGTTAACCCACAATTTCATCTCATATTAATTTCACTCAACGAAGTCTACTTAGACCCTATTGGTCCTCTTCATAACCCTTTATACTCTATCAATGATGATCAAGGGTTCCTAAGAATTTTAATCGGACTAAACAAAAAGGAAAAAAATATGCAGTTTCCCAGGAGGGGTCGATCGATCGAGTAAAGGGGATCGATCGATCGATCAAGAAGTTCTTGCCCAGTTTTCTGCAATATTCAACCTACGGGTTCAACCGTTTTAACCCCTCCAAACCCCTATAATTTCATCCCAAACTCCGATCAAAGTAATCCAAGTGTATAAGCAATGTACATAAACAAGTTCTAACGTAACGACATCAATAAACCCTCAACGAATTAATCAAAAAGGGGTTTAATCTCAAATCTCTTTATAAAACCAAATTTTGCATGAATAATCACCACCCTCTATTTTAATCAAGATTTTCTTCCCAAATATCATAATAAATTCATGGGTAATCCTCTACATATGATCAAGAGTTTAGACTACATGGGTTCTCCCTACAACACATATAAATTCTCTTCCAAAATATATAATTCTTCCATTAAAACATATGATTTTCAATCCTAGACTAACATGGAAGGTATATTAACTTGAAAATTAGCAAGATAGGTACTTGACTCGGATTCAAGGGTATGATTTGTTGATGAAAATTATATGGATGCGTTCCTCGTCACGCGATCTACGTTTTGGTGGTGGTGGCCATGAAATCGGGTGAGTTATAGGCCTTGGATTTCTTGAAAACTCTTCACCTTCTTCTTAAATCTCTTCACCTTCTTCTCCAATAACTTCACCTTCTTCTCTAATGGCTGGCATAGGCTTTGTGTTTGTTAACCCCAAGAGACAACTCTAAATGGCTAGTAAATACTAAGAAAATTCGTGGAATTAATTACCCCCAAATACCAAATGTCTAAAACACCCTCCCGGGGTGTCAATTAGGCCTAAAAATGCCCCGAGACCCAAATTAAACCCCCGAGTACTGTTTTCTGACTATCTCGACCCTTCCGGACACTTTGGCGCACTCAAAATGACTATACAGACGACTTATAGTTTATTCACTTTAACAATAATAATTTAGTCCTGACACGACACAAGCGCGTCCCAAATTAAATTTTCATTTTATTCACTCGTGACAATTTTAAAAAAATCAATCTCATATATTACTTTACTCATCTAGTAATATTCAATAAATTTCCAATAATTATTAACTCACATCATGCTAGTAAATATAAAAAAATAATTTTCGAATTAGTATTAAATTTATACCTCAAATTAAATTTTATAAATCCCCAATTTTAAAAGCCATAAAAATACGGGGTATTACATACTTCCCCCTAATAACGGAATTTCGTCTTGAAATTCAGAAAAATAAAGCGTAACTGGTAAGGACAACTCCGGGTATTAATCTCACATCTCATGTAATTTTCGTCGTACCACCCATACAGTACATTACCGAATACCCCCACTAATGTTATATTCCAAGCCTTATCATTTAGTTTAAATTATCTTGAGCTAAAATTTACCCAAGTCATCAAACAACTAAATATGTAAGTCACAACTTCTACTTTCATTAACCTCAAGAATACTTACTGTGACACAAATATGGAAAATACTACAATCATACCATCCAGGACGCCCATACACTCAATGTGCGTACATTCCATCGTAAGGTCTAAATGAATATGATTCCTCTGTAAGGTTACCCTTAATTAACTTACTACCTAGTCTATAATTCGTATATCTATTATTTCCACATTCTCATTTGGCGATTTAATTTTCCTCAAATCATGCTACATCTCATAACTCTCTGATACCACCTGTAATACCCCGCCTAATTAAATACTGGGTAATCAGTCCTTTATTAAATTAACATCAAGGTGAACGGTTGGTTCATTCTCAGCATCACTGTCGTAAAATAATTATTACCAATATAAACACCCTAAATAATTAAGCTAAGTGTCAAAACCATTTAAAACCTCATTTTTCCTTTATTAAATACCAATAATTTTTTTTTAATACCCAACAGTTAAGAATTACATAAATACTAAGGATGGCAATTTACATACAAGAATTAAACCATCTATATAATCCAAACCAAGTATAAGAACCATAAATGAAATCATTTTGACAAGAGTTAACTCCCAAGGAGCATTGAATACCGAAAATATAAATGAACATAAATCCTTGACAAGATCTAAACGGAATAGGAAATCGGGCGACACATGCCCTAACTATGAAGATCGAAAGTAGGAACTGATTCAATGACGAAGTCGTCTAAAGCAAGGGCCTACAACTCCCACATAAGTTGCAGCACACTCAATCCAAAGAACTTAAGCATGACGCCCCTATGGCTGGGCACTTGTAATACATACATATATATACAATAGAGGAAGAAATGATAGAAAATGGGTCAGAGCCCGAGTGTAAAACAATTTAAAATAGTTTAGCAAGTATTTAAAATGCTTACCGGCTAATATCACAACCATGTTAGTATGCGACACTCTGTTGAGAATCCTCATCTCTCATCTAGTGTGCACCCCTAACGTACCTCTAGGACATCCTAGTGATAGTTCCCACGCTAACTAGTTTCCATAATATGATTCTATCCCATATCATAACCCCGTATGTCCCATACTATACATAATATAATCATTCATACACATTTCCCATTAATATGAATTAAGCATTTCAAATCTATAAGGATAAATATTCATTAACTTAATTCAATTCTTTTTCTCTATTCACCGTCATCTACAATTATCACATAGTATATTGATCTAACCACTATATATACATTCATTTAATTCATTAGATATATACATATATAATACGGCACCTCAAGACATAGTTGCGGTGCATGCATTACTCTGCTATCATGTCCCAGTTTCGTTGGTCGCCGTATAGGGGACTAAAGGTTCGGTAAGGATTCCTCGAACCACAAATATCAACACAAAAATTGAAGGAGAACATAGTTCTCATACCCACGGGTCATGCACATACCTACGTTCCCATAGTCAGCGGACTTATCAACTCACCGAGAAGTCTTTCATAGTCCTATGTTCTCGAGTGACAAATAAAAAATCCCATGGATTCATCAGGATATGACTGCCCTCAAGCGCAAACCTCCCGTTGATAGTAAGTAATCTTGGTATGTTATACACAGATACATAATATATGCACAATCATAACGTCATACATATAAATATTCATATGTTCCAAATTAGGTTCGCCCACGACCCATAATTATTGTCATCCGTGCTTAGCACAAATTTAACTTAATTATCTCGCATAACGGATTCGTCTATTTTATTCTCATTTATTATTTACTTCGTTCTTACTTCTTATCTCTCGAAGTATTCTTTCTCACTAAGTATAAATTTCAGTAGGTATACCCTCATTTACCTTCTAGTCTAAATCTTTCACGAGTCTCAATCTTCCAGTACACATACGCAAAATTCCGGTAGACACCTCATTCTGTTACCCCTAACTCTCCTTAGGTCCCTAGTACCTCCACTCATCACCGCAAACCCAGGTCATGTCTCGAGCACTGACCTGGAAGCCATCGGGCACTCCCTGGATCGGTTTGACCAAAAGTCAAACTCTTCATTTGACCAAGATTGAATGAATCTTCGAAGGGCACTGAATACCGTTTCCAATGGTCCACCCCGTGCGCGATTCCAACTTACCATGCGGACGAACGGTCCGTTTGCATCCGAAACCTGACCTAGAGGCCATCGGGCGCTCCCGGGCTCTGTTTGACCTAAGTTAACTTTTCAACTCAACCAAGGCTGAATGAATATTCGAAGGGCACTAAATACCCTTTCCAACAGTCCATCCCGTGCGCGATTCTGACTTTCCATGCTGACGAACGATCCGTTTGACTCCGGGAGGCCACCGAGCGCTTCCCGGGCCCGATTGACCAAAGTCAACTCTCCAAACCGGGTCAAACTCTTTGGAATGTCAAAGTACATCTCCTAAAATTTCCAATGGTATGCCCCATGCGCGATTCGAACTTACCATGAGGACGAACGATCCATTTGCGTCCGAATGATTCCCCGTCCAACGGACCGACAAACGCTTCCAAGACATATTTGACCCAAAGTTGACTCCCAAACCCGGGAGCGGTCCAAAGGACTTTCGAAGGTCTCTTCCATGCACGATTCTGATCGACGGTTTTCCCTCGGCGGCCGATTTTCCAAAAAAGCCTGAAACACACTGCCAAACGGCAGTTCCTAGAACCTGCCTATCAGCGCCTTCCTATCGACAGGAAGGAAGGGCTTTATGCCGATCGGCAAACCCATGGGCCTATAAAAGGAGGCCTTGGCCTCATTTTCAAGGAGAGCTCAGATCAGATAAAAATCCCTCTCAACGAATCCCAAAAACCTCTCTCGAAGGCAGCTTGATTTCAACTTCCAAATCCCCTTTTTACTTCCACTTTTCATCATTCCTTTCATAAAACTTGGTGAATTAACCACTCTCCATCATCATCCAATGTGCAAGGGCTGCTCTCCAACATTCAAGCTCAAGCTCAAGATCTTCAAGAAGGTCCAACTTTCTCAAACTCTCTCTTAAATTCCCAATAACTTATTTTCTTACTTAGCACTTTTATTATCTCATCTCACACATCCTAATATACTTTTTATTTAGTATTATTGAACTTCTCTTATTTTCATATAAATAAAACCCAAAAAAACAAGAAAAAGAGGGTTTGCTCATAAATTCCAAATAGGAATTCTCACACTTTTTCCACACTTTTCTCACAACTAAAACACTTTTTCTACACACACACACACACTTACAAATAAGAGATTTCCCATTTGGATTTATGGGATAAACCCCACCCCTAGTTTTGTATGTGAACTATATGGACTTTGATGCCTTTATAGGCTACGTAGGCGTCTCGGGGTAAAACCCGAGATTCGAGTCCTTTTCTCACTTTTTCTTATTTTCTATCTTCTCTTTGCCCCATTTTCTATTATATACATTCGTTCTTAGTGGTGTATTATCTCACATGCGTTATCGTTCCCTTATAACAATCAACGCAAGGGTAGTCGCGCAAATCCTATTTTTACATTAATCTCACATTCCTAAGGATGACTCGCTTTATCTTTTCCATGATACAAGTCGAGGATTCCTACCTCCATTCTATATATACACATGCACACATATCAAGGGGGAAATATAAAGGAAAATATCAAATATTCATGAGAGACCGAAAGGGCGGAATGGGTGCCTAACACCTTCCCATTTTGTAACTAAGCCTCCGAACCCTTCTCGAATCATTTTGGTTTCTCACGCACCAGTATGTCTTTGCATGCCATCCTTCGGGGTGGCTCCCCCTTTCTTTTGTCTGTTTTGAGTAAAATAGACTGGAGACTCTGAATCTCTCTACATTTTCACACCTGACAAATCGACGCCGGCCGAAGCGCTCTCCCAAGAGGGGACGCGCGGGACCCTAAGGATCCTTTTCCCTCCGCGGCGGGGATCGGGGATGGCCATAGTGGCGACTCTACTGGGGATTTATTTATTTTGAGGGCTTGACTCTATTTACATGAATGTTATATTTTCTTATGCTTATATTCACACACTTGTAGAAAATTCTCCATGTACACTTCACACCACGTGCATCTAGGATCACATGTATATCCCCATGTTTCACGCATCACCCATCCATACTTGGGGTACCTTTTGAGGTGCTTATACTTTGCCCCCTTTTTGGCATAATCAAGAAAGGCATTCTCATCATAATATACTAATAAGAGAATCATGCATGATTCACACGATATCATCAAAGAGCATTGCTATTGACCAAATTTTACCCAGTAACTAGAGGGTCACTTCGTGATGGGTGCTGGTCCGGCAGGTCGCAGTTAGCCTAAGCGATATGACTCTCACCTTGCATTGGCCAAGTACCTTCAACGTATATCGAAAGGTTCCCCCGCATCGTACCGCTTGAACGAAGTCATGACGGGAGGTATATCGCAGGGAGTTCGTTCACGTACGTCGAGTATATCAAATTTTCTCTCACACGTACCGTCCCCACGAGGTATATGGTGAGGCAATTCACGTACACTCGGGTATATCAAATGGCTTGTCCACACATACCGATTGCCCACAAGAGGAAGACGTATATCGTGGAAGTCACGCCAAAGGGGGGAACCCATGCCGATTCACCCAACCAACTCCATACCCGTATATAGGTGTTAAACCTAGGACACGCACTTTAGATTGTCGGTTTCAACCAGAAACTCTGTCGAAATTCCGGGTAGGCCTGCCGCCCAATTTTTGCGCATTTTCTAAAACGGGACCCTGTCCGCGAGCCTAGTTACAAGTCCAAACGTAGCTTTGCATGTATTAAGACCCCCACTTTTCCAGGCTCGGGTCCCGTCTGGCATTGCATTTAGGAGAATTAAATACAAGTGAAAACATAATAATCATAATAATCATGCTGAGTTCCGTCTCCAAAAACATTTCTCCCTTTTTATCAAAAATCCAAAAACATTTCTCCATTCTTTATCAAAAATCCAAAAACATTTCTCCCTTTTTATCAAAAATCCAAAAATAGTTTCTTCCCTTTTTCTTAAAAATAAATCGTATACTACTTCTCAGGTCGATCGCACACCCTTGGACTGGCTCCTTATTGGCTTCGGTCATCAGTCAAATCACCCCAAAGTTTCATCCGCTCCTCTACTACTTCTTCCGAGTCAGTAATCCATCCATCTTCCATGGAGAATGCAGATCAAGCACCACTCACACAACCAGATCTGCCGACAGTCCTAGCTCAGCTTGTGGCCAAGATTGACAACCTCCAAGCTGAGGTCCGAGAAATGCGATGAAACCAAGTTCATATTCCTCAAGAGCCCGAGGCCCTATTCCCTCGTGCTATGGGTCCACTCGAGCCTATCTGGGTTCCGAAAGAATATCAGCACGCTCCACGTGCCCCTCATGCCAATTGGCCGCCGCCTGCCTAGCTTCCAATGCCAAACATTGCCCAGCCTATGGCTAACCTGCATGTGGTCGCTGATCCAAAGGAGGAGGAGTTGAATAAAGTCAAAGAGGATCTCAAGATGCTCACCAAGAATTTTGACTAGGTCAGGATCTCTGGAAATTACATGGACTACACCCAGATGTCTCCTTATCCTAAAGCGAGGTTACCCGAGAAGTTTAAGATGCCAAACATCGAGAAATTCGGAGGGAGTGGACCCCCGATTGTCCATCTTCACAGTTATCACCGTTCCATGACTCTCCTAAGGGATTTCGAAGAAGTAATGGCAAACTGTTTCAACAAACTTTGAAGGATAGCACTCTCCGATGGTTTTTGTCTCTCGAAGAGTCCATAATCCATAGCTGGGAGGATGTAGCCCGAGAATTCATGTCGCAGTACAAATACAACGAAGAGTGATTTAGAACTGCTCAAACAAAACTCTGGGGAATGAGTCAGTAACTTCATAACTCGCTGGAGGGAAAAAGCAGCTACCATGACCAATCGACCATCTGAGGAAGAACAAGTCAACATAGTAAAGAAGAACTTCTTACCCCATGTCCGAGCAACCATGGGAGGATAAAAATGCCCCCACTTTCGAGCTCGCAGAGAAGCATGAGTAGAAATCGAGGAAGGTCTTGCCAAAACAGAAGTTGAACCGAAGAAGGTGTCCGGATAGTTCACCCCTAGAAAATATGACAAGCCTACCAATGCTACAGTCACAACCATCAACAACATCTCTCAACCAACCACATGATGGGCACCAGAAAGTCGCCCTACCCCCGTTCGAAGGTAATACACTGAGCTTCATGCTCCCCTCTCTAAAGTTTACCAAGCCCTGTTAAGCCGAAACCTTATAAAGCCCCTGGATCCACGTCCATTACCCAATCCACTTCCCAGAAATTTCAAAACTGATGCTCATTGAACCTTTCACCAAACAGCTGGCCATACCTCCGACCAATGCTTCCACCTCCGAAACATAATCCAAAATCTCATCGATCAGAGTACCATCCCCCTACCAGCCAATCCTAAGACAAACATTACTCATAACCGCCTACCAAATCACAACAATGCCATCTTCTTGGAAGAAAACCTAGATTTTGATCCCTAAACTCAAATCACACCCATATACTCTCCTAAGCCTCTTCAAATCTACCCATATTTCCTCCTACACCGTACCAGCCCCGCTGATCAGGTACTGTCACTCCTTACTAGAGCGTGCATCGCTGTCCGGACCCGTTCTGAAAGTGGAAGTATAGAATTGTCAGAGGTCTTAAATCAACTCCTAGAGTTCGGGATGAAATTTCCCTCACAAATGAATATCGACTTCCAGAGGTTCAGTGCGTTGTTTTTAGAAGCGCCAAAATGGGCCCGAGAATCAGATAGTTGGGTGATACCAACCGATGAAGTCAGCTCAGATGATGTTGTCCAGATCATGACGGAAGCATTCAGGCGAACCAACAACATTTGAAGTATCACCGAGTTATTTAGTGCTTTGAAGCTACAAGGTCACCTGGTCCCTTCACCCTTACACATCCCCACAGAATGGGAAGACCTATATGAGGAAGCCGTTGAAGTTGTGGAATGCATCGACTTTACAGGGAAAGAAAAAATTGTTGCCACCAGATGGGGGAAAGGATTCAAATATTCAAGCGAAGAACAAGATTCAGGAAAAGATGGCCCAGTAACCGACTTATGTGGGATGATCACATTTGAAGAACTCCTCGGAGAAATAGACAGGGTGGCAGAGTAACCTGAGATTGAAGAGGAAACAGGATTTAAGTTTTTCCCTTCTTCAGTAAATCACATGACCAGATCAGGGAGACATTACCAAGTTTCAAGCTCACTACCATCAAATGATAAAGGGAAGGGCGTTGAAAACCTTCCTATGCCAGATATGGCCATTGAGGAGAGCAAGATCCTTGATCAACTGAAGAAAACTCAAGCTAACATCACTCTATCGGGGCTTTTCATGTCTTCCCAGCTACACATAAATGCTTTAATCAAATTACTCACTGGACCTATAGTTCCTCCCTCTACCACACCAGAAGAAGCGGTAAATTTGGTTGGATCCTTGACCTCCACCCGAATGCTATCCTTTTTCGAAGAAGAAATGCCCAAAATTGGGCCAAATCACAATCATGCACTCAACATCTCCATCGAAGTTATGGGGAAGGTTGTACCTCTTTCTCTCGTTGATAACGGACACACTTTGAATGTCTGCCCACTGAGAACCTTCAAATGTTTAGGTCTGGAAGAAAGTGACCTCGCTCCAACCTCCGCTGCCGTGCGTGCCTACGATAATACCCGCCGAGAGGTGATGGGATCCATAAAACTTGCAATAGGGGTTGGACCTATAAACCTTGTCATTCAATTCCAAGTCATAGACATCCCAGCCTGTTTCAACCTGTTGCTTGGACGACCCTGACTCCATAGTATAAAGGGTGTCTCTTCCTCATTCCATCAGAAATTGAAGTTCTTCACCGATGGGCGAGTCATCACCATTTTAGGCGACGAAGGCAATGCCGATGGTGCAAACACCAGCATTCCGATTCTCGAGATACAGCACGGGTCAAATGATATGCTCCTATCAGGATTCTGAGTTGAGCCATTCCTACTCCCGGCAGGGGACAGTTTCAAAGAAAGGGTTTGTCCAGAATATGACCCTCATGGCAATGTCATTGTGATTCAGATGTTTAGAAACATGCACTTCATGCTCGGACTGGGGCTAGGACAAAGGCAGCAAGGGATACTTGAGCCCATCGAACCGAAGAAAGCTCTCCCTCCTTGTGGCTTGGGTTATCAACCATCAGAATAAGAGCTCAGAATGATCCGCCAGTCTCGACCAAAGAGAGGATTCAACTATATCCAAACTATCTCAGGAGACTCCTTAAATGGACGATTCATCAAAGAAGGTGAGGATTTCCCCTTTTGCGATTTTTCGAAACCATGGTACGACCACACAGACAAGAAGATGAAGCCTGGAATGGAGATATTTTCCAAGATAGCTACCCATGGGCCAAAAATTTCCCACACCGCATACAACCGCTCATCAAAGATACCGAAAAGGCCGAGGAAAGTGATTTCGAAGATTCCTTCAATTTACAGACACTGGGGATGGCACTCTGCATGGTTCATTCAGGCACTACATCAATGGACCCATCCCGTCTGATTAAAGTTGCTGATACACCTCTCCTCAACTGGCATGTTGCGCCAGTTCTACCTCTTGAAATCTCCCCTAACCTCAATGTGTACCCTATTTCTTCTTCTGTTGTCTATCCTTGCTCAAATGTAATCGAAACCTCTTTTGATGAGGTTCACAATGCCGTTTTTCTTATCAATGAAATAAACGAAGATTTTGAGTATCTTTTCGTGCCTTACATTAACTGCTTAGATTCTAATCAAACTTTTAATGATGATGATTTTGCAAATGAACAATTCTTAACTGATCTAAAAAAGGTTAATAATAAACAACATAATCGCATTCAAGTTAATGAAGAAGAGGCTGTTGTTATTAATCTCGGTTCTAGTAACCAACTGCACGATATTAGGATAGGGGCTACCCATGACGAGCATGAGCGCGAACAACTCGAAGAATTGCTAAAGGAGTTCGTGGATGTCTTCACATGGTCCTACGATGATATGCCCGATATTGATCCTGAAATAGCTCAGCATGAGATCCCACTCTCCCAGATTACAAGCCGATTAAACAAAAATTGAGTAAACTCCGCACCGAATGGTCGCTCAAGGTCAAAGAAGAGGTGGTCAAACAGTTGAACGTGGGTTTCATTCGAGTGATCGAATATCCCACATGGCTAGCCAACATTGTACCTGTACCAAAATCAAGAGGAAAGGTTCGAATATGTGTGGAATACCAAGATTTAAACAACTCTTCTCCGAAAGATTATTATCCGTTACCCAATATCGACATGATCGTGGACAATACAGCCAGTCATGCTCTCAAGTCATTCGTCGACGGGTTTCCCGGATACAACCAAATCAAGATGCACCCCTACCACCAAGAAAAAACCGCATTCATCACCCCATGGGGAACCTTTTGCTACACCGTTATGCCATTCGGTCTCAAGAATGCTGGGGCTACCTACCAAAGGGCTGCCACAACCATCCTGCACGACCTGATTCACAAGGAGGTCGAGGTTTACGTGGATGATATGATTATCAAGTCCAAAACTAGAGAAGGTCATGCTCCCGCTCTCCGAAAGTTTTTCGAACGACTGCGACAGTATCAGATGCGACTTAATCCACAGAAGTGTGTCTTCGGCGTTACAAAGGGAAAACTCTTGGGATTCATGGTCAGTAAAAAGGGGATAGAAGCAGATCCTGCAAAGCTGAAGGCCATACTTGAGATTCCACCACCTCGAACAGAGAAAGAAGTCCGAGATTTTCTTGGGAAATTATAATATATCAGCCAGCTAACCTCCATCTGTGAACCAATCTTCAAGCTCCTCTGAAAGTATTCAACCAAGGTTTGGAACGAGGCCTACCAAGAAGCTTTTGATCGAATCAAACAATATCTGACCCAACCTCCAGCTCTCATGCCACCACATCCTGGTCTCCCTTTGCTCCTATACCTAACCATAACCGACACTGCACCCGGGGCTTCGCCAGCCCAATACCTTTAAGACTCCCGTAAAGAAAGAGCTATCTATTATGCCAATCGCAAATTGGCCGGGTACGAGGTCAACTACATTGATTTAGAAAAGGCATGTGTCGCGCTCGTCTGGGTCACCCCAAAGTTGTGACACTACATGCTCACCTTCCCCATCAAACTTGTATCCCGAATGGATCCCATCAAATACCTGCTCGAGAAACCCGCCTTATCTAGCCAAATGGCCTGATGGTTGGTGCTCCTAATCGAGTTCGATATTGTGTACGTCACACAGAAATCCATAAAAGTAAGAGCCATATCTAACTACCTCGTGGATTACCCTATAGAAGAAGCTAATGTATGGATCTCCGAGTTCCCAGATGAGAATATCCTTTGCACTACCCAAGGCGACCTCCGATTGCAAATGTTCTTTGACAGCACTGCCAACAAAAAGGGATATGGCATTGGGATACTCCTGGTTTCTCCGGATGACTCTCATACTCCCTTCGCCATCAAGTTGAATTTCCCCCGCACCAATAACATGATAGAATACGAGGCATGCACAGTGGGCCTCAAGTTCGCTCTCAAGAAATGTATTCAATACCTCGATGTATATGGGGATTCTGCCCTCATCATCGGTCAAGTGCTCAGAAAGTGGAAAGTCAAGGACGAAAAGCTCCAACCCTTTCACACCCAATTAGAAGAGTTAGCCTCCTAATTTTGAGATAGCACCTTCCATTACCTACCCTGAGCAAAGAATAACCTAGTCGATGCTCTCGATACCTTGGCCTCCATGGTCGACATGCCCGAGGGAATAACAATGACCCCCTTCCTAATTCAAAAGAAAGACAAACCAACCCATTGCTACCACATTGAGCTCGTCACCACAGAAGATCCTGAACTAGTCAACAACCGGTACTATGATATTTGGTGCCTCCTCAGGTACGGTAGGTATCCCGAGGGTTCCAACAAGAATGATCGAGCTACCCTCCGAAGGATGGCCACCAGTACATCATCTATCATAAAGCGCTACTCAAGAGGAATTTCGATGGAACTCACTTGCACTGTATCGCAGGGGATGACATTGAAAAGATAATGCAGAAAATCCACAGTGGGGAATGCGGGCCCCACATGAATGGTCACATGCTTGCCAAGAAGATCATTCGATAGGGCTACTACTGGACTATCATGGCCCAGGATTGCACCGCCTATGTTCGGAGGTGCCCTAAATGCCAACAGTTCTCCAATCTCCAACATCTACCTCCGCGGGAATTATACAACATGACTTCTCCCTGTCCGTTCTCCACCTGGGGTATCGACATCATAGGGAAGGTTACGCCCAAGGCGTCAAATGGGCATGAGTTCATTCTAGTTGCCATTAATTACTTCACCAAATGGGTCGAAGCTGAGTCATACGCAGTATTAAATGCCAAAAAGGTGGCCAAATTCATCAAGAAAAATATCATCTGCCGATATGGGTCCCGCATGAGCTAGTGTCAGATAATGGGTTACACTTCGAAGCAGAAGTCACATAAGTTATCAACAGTACGGGATTCAGAGACACAAATCTTCTCCCTACCAACCTCAGACCAATGGTGCAGTTGAATCCGCCAATAAGAACCTCAAAGCCATCATCAGCAAGATGACCGAAAGTTGTAGGGATTGGGCCGACCGGATCCCATATGCCCTCTGGGGCTATCGAATCTCAATTTGTACCTCTACTGGGCTACCCCTTACTCCCTGGTCTACGGCATGGAAGCAGTCCTACCTGTGGAGCTGGAAATACCCTCGATACGCATCACGCTCGAAAGCAAGGTTAGTGAAGAAGACTGGTGCCAAAGCCGTCTTGATGAGCTAGCCCTTCTAGATGAAAGAAGATTAGAGGCTCTATATCACATACAAGGGTACCATCGCCGAATAGCGCGTTCATTCAACAAGAAAGTCAATGACCGCGGTGTCCGGGAGGGGGATTTAGCCCTCAAAGAAATAATAGAACCCATCTGGGACCCCAGAGGGAAATTCAAGCCCAATTGGAGTGTTCCCTACATTATGAAGAAGATCTTATCCGGCGGTGCTGCCATGCTCACTGACCTGGATGGGGAAGAGATGGCTCGTCCAGTCAATCTGGACCGTCTCAAGAAGTTCTTCCCCTAGTCCAAAATCTAGGCGCGCTACGACTCTTCTCACCCCCTTCTATTCTAAAAACAAAAAAAAACTCTTCATTTCCCTCTACCCAGAACTACGTGGGCCTGATCCTCTACAAAAAAACACTTTTAAACAAAAAAATTTCAAAAACTTCAAAGGTACGTAGGCAGCTCATACATCTCACATGAGCACGACCCCTTCTTTTTCACAAAAATATATTCTTGTCTTACCTCCAAGAAAGGCGGTTCATTCTAAACATCTACTTGAACAAGAGGATTATGTATGCCTTAGCGATCGGTATAAATAATTCAAAATACAAATTTCATCGAAAGGCACAGCTGGATGATCAGAAACTTATTTATTTCATTAATAAGAAATTACGGTATGGATTACATAAGAAAAAGGAACAGATAACTCCCTTCCCCCTATTGCCATAAAAAGCCAAATAAAATCCCCACATACATTCCCTATTACATAAATAAACTCTCCAAGAGTCCTACCCACAGCTACCAGAGGAGCCTGCACCTTCATCATCCACATCCTGAGGACCCCAAGTTTCCCCTGCCTGAATAGAGTGTCGCAAACATTCCATGGATCGATGAGCCTTGACCATCTTCGAAAAGACCATAACACCCCCTTCCATGGAGTCAGATAAAACAAACCATTTTTGACCAGTCTCTACTGCCAACATCTTGCTGACTACTTTCCTCCATAACCACCTCATATAATCTTTGGGGACATGGCAAACCTTTCCAATAGACTGAGAGGGACGGGTCGACGGACGCCGATTTTCCCACAAAGATCAAAGCAACAGACACAGGCACTCAGTCAAATCTTCAACTGGAAAGAAATTTGAGGTCCGAGGGAGCATGACCTACACCCAGCCAAATTGCCGCAGAAGCCGCTAAGGGAAATAAAAAGAGGTATGTCTGAGACCAACCAGCCGCACATATGAATACTCTCCTAGCTCCAAAATTGGCTGCAACTGTCCCCACCAAGGAACTGACTAATACAGCCCACGAGCCCCATACTCCACAAACCAATTCTCTCAGTTCTCAACATGCAGGCCAACGCGGATGAAGTAGCGCGAAAAGAAGTTGGGAACGGCCGACAAAGGATATTCTGGAGGAGTCGACAAGCAGAATCTTTCAGACAACCACATGAACAGCATCACAGGGCTACCCCTCAAAAAGTCATAACGACCTTCTCTCCAGGCATCTAGGCCATACAGAGTCTCCGCCAATATCACCGCCGCAGGATTGCGATGGTATGACATCCATGAAGTAATGGCTGCAAGTTGAGGGTCCACTTGCACCTCCCCAGTCACCAACAGAAATTTTAAAACCAGGCCCAAAACCACGACTCCAGCATAACCGGCATCACCTACTTCTAGCAAATTCACGGACTGCAGCACCGCCGAGAGGGAGATCATTCCTCTAACAACCAATGACCTAGCTGCCGAAGGCGAGATATGAAGAAGCCCGACCAACAAAGCCCTAAGAGAACGAGAGAATTCGGGCAAATCCGTAGCAACACTGGGATTAACACCTAGTATGGCAGAGAATTCCTCGTAGGTAGGACAAACTTCTTCCAACCCAAAGCGGAATACATGGTCTTCAGGGTACCAGAATTGTACCGCTGCTATCAGCATATTCCACTCAAAAGGCCGATTGCACCACAAGGAGACTCGACGCATGTTGAAAGCGTCATATTCGATATTATAAGAGCACATAGCTTCCAAGGCTTCGAGGGAATTGAAAAACTCAATGCTACTAGGGAGAGCCATCTTGCAGGACTAAAAGATAATGGTTAGGCAGATGAGGATGCAAAGGTGTGATGAGAACACTCCACCCTTCCCCCTTTTATAATTGAAAATCCTCACAAAAGACATAATCCCTGCAGAAATCGGAAGGAATCCTACCCCACAAAGTACCAAGGGCTGAAAAGGGTACCAATCAAAGCCTTCAAATGATGGGACTGGACTAAACTGCCAACAGGAAGGTCAGGGTACTCGCCGATCGGCAACCCCCCATTTTTGGAAATTTCCTCCTTTCCTCTTTTGTCAAATCAGAAAACTCAATAAAAATAAATTGATACGCTCAAAAGAATTTCAAGAATCCTGTTTTCTCCTTATAGGATTCCCCTTTTTAAAATAAAAGCTTTCCTTCGAAATTTCCTAAAATATTCCTTTTTACGGTCTCAGCAGCAAATTTAAAAAGCGCATGCATTCATTCATCATTAAAATAAAAGATAGTCGAAAAACTACATTGCATTGCATATATCTGTTTTCTGTGTTACATCATTTTGCAGGAAATAGAAAGAAAAGCCAAAAACAATGGGACTCAGCTCGAACCAACATTCTCTCTCTCTCTCTCTCTCTCTCTCTCTCTCAAGAGCTTCCACCCCTGTGACGCGCTCTCTTTCCCCTACGGCGAGACGACGCACCCCCACTACCCGAGCCAGAGTCTTCCCCGGACGACGCTGATGGCACCAAGCAAGAAGGAACAGGGACAATATCCCAAATGTGGGCAGTCGCCGATGATATCCAGTCTCTAATGTCTCTCAGCCAAGTGGTCGACACCCGGACTTGCTGCAAGGAAAAGGCAGAATCAGTATCAAGAAAAAGAAATCAAAAATAGGAAAAGGACCGAAAGGTTTACCGCAGGACGGAGGACCTCCTCTGTCAAACCCAGCTCCTCCGGATCCATCGCAAGAGGATGGTGCAGCCCCACTGCCCGACTCGAACCCGTAAGAGGGAAAGGGAAGGCATTATATATGCTGGGCGCCATCAACCAGCTCGTCACAAAGTCCATATAGTCATACGGCGCAGCCGTATCAGTGTACAACGCATAGGACTCGCCGATTATCACCGCGATCCTCTCATCATCACAAAGCTGTCGCTCCCGCCTCATAGACGTAGGAGGCTGCACAGGTGGCACCACCACCTCTTCCCCGACAATCTGGCTAACCACCCTCTCCCCGAGATACCAGGAATGGCCGAACTCATGAGCCAACAAATGCCTCATCTACGCGTTCACCCCAGTCATTCCCTTATCCTGAATGGCTGTCCTCCAAGGATAAAAGGTCACCTGAAAATCTCTAAGCAAGAACAAGTTAATACAAGATCAGAAGGTGCAAAAACCAAGACTGAAAAGGAAAGGACCTTACCCGACCACTGGTCGGCACTGACCCCTCACCTTCCCGAGTCAGACCAAAAGTCCGTGCCACTTCCGAATGGCACCCCTCAGTCTATGCCGGTCGGCACCCCCCTTAAAATTTCGTACAGAAATTCCTGGAAAATGCCAGAAGAACCTGAAAAATCCTCAGAAAATTCTTAAAAATCCCAGGAGGGATTCAGAACGTTTTCGTTAAGAAGATTTTGCACTCCTTCAAGCGAAACCTCTTTTTTTCCAACGAAACCCTCAAAATCCAAGCGAATGACCTCTCGAGTAATGCGCTCAGACCACCTAATCACCTCCTCAATAGAGTTTACAACCTCAAACCGATTATCTCCTCAACAATCAACCCCTTCGCTCAAATCAAAGACATAAAGCCTCCCTAGCTATCGGCTACCCGGTGCGAAACAATATTGCATTGTATTTTCCCCAGCGGATTTCAGAAGAATCACTCGCACCAGGCGATCTCTCCCCAAAGGATGCTCCAAATCTTCCCCAGCTCATTCATCGTTCCCCAGCGGAACCCCAAATCCAATTCTTACCCCCCAGTGGAACTCTTTTCTTTTCCCAAGGAAATGCTATCACTCTTAGGTCAGAATTGACCTCGGTCTTGGATAGTCACCTAAGTTAGGTCAGAATTGACCTCGGTCCTCGGTCGTCACCACTCATGGGTCAGAATTGACCCCAGTCTTGGATCATCATCGGAGTTAGGTCAGAATTAACCTCGGTCCTCGATCGTCCCCACTTTTGGGTCAGAATTAACCCCGATCTTAGATCGTCACCTGAATTAGGTCAGAATTGACCTCGGTCCTCGGTCGTCACCACTCTTGGGACAGAATTGACCCCGGTCTTGGATCGTCACCTGAATTAGGTCAGAATTGACCTCGGTCCTCGTTCGTCACCACTCTTGGGTCAGAATTGACCCCGGTCTTGGATCGTCACATGAATAAGGTCAGAATTGACCTCAGTCCTCGGTCGTCACCACTCTTGGGTCAAAATTGACCCCGATCTTGGATCGTCACCTGAGTTAGGTCAAATTTGACCTCAGTCCTCGGTCGTCACCACTCTTGGGTCTGAATTGACCCCAATCTTGGATCTTCACCGGAGTTAGGTCAGAAATGACCTCGGTCCTCGATCGTCACCACTCTTCGGTCAGAATTGACTCCGGTCTTGGATCGTCACCTGAATTAGGTCAGAATTGACCACAGTCCTCGGTCGTCACCACTTTTGGGTCAGAATTGACCCCGGTCTTGGATCGTCACCTGAATTAGGTCAGAATTGACCTCGGTCCTCGGTCATCACCACTCTTGGGTCAGACTTGACCCCGGTCTTAAATCGTCACCTGAATTAGGTCAGAATTGACCTTGGTCCTCGGTCGTCACCACTCTTGGGTCAAAATTGACCGCGGTCTTGGATCGTCACCTGAATTAGGTCAGAATTGACCTCGGTCCTCGATCGTCAAAGTCTCCCCTCTTGGGTCAGAATTGACCCCGGTCTTGGATCGTCACCAGTTAGGTCAGAAGTGACCTCGGTCCTCGATCGTCACCACTCTTGGGTTAGAATTGACCCCGGTCTTGGATCTTCACCTGAATTAGGTCAGAATTGACCTCAGTCCTCGGTCGTCTCCCCTCTTGGGTCAGAATTGACCCCGGTCTTGGATCGTCACCTGAATTAGGTCAGAATTGACCTCGGTCCTCGGTCGTCACCACTCTTGGGACAGAATTGACCCCGGTCTTGGATCGTCACCTGAAATAGGTCAGAATTGACCTCGGTCCTCGGTCGTCACCACTCTTGGGTCAGAATTGACCCCGGTCTTGGATCGTCACCTGAATTAGGTCAGAATTGACCTCAGTCCTCGGTCATCACCACTCTTGGGTCAAAATTGACCCCGATCTTGGATCGTCACCTGAGTTAGGTTAAAATTGACCTCAGTACTCGGTCGTCACCACTCTTGGGTCTGAATTGACCCAAATCTTGGATCTTCACTGGAGTTAGGTCGTAATTGACCTTGGTCCTCGATCATCACCACTCTTGGGTCAGAATTGACTCCGGTCTTGGATCGTCACCTGAATTAGGTCAGAATTGACCACAGTCCTCGGTCGTCACCACTTTTGGGTCAGAATTGACCCTGGTCTTGGATGGTCACCTGAATTAGGTCAGAATTGACCTCGGTCCTCGGTCATCACCACTCTTGGGTCAGAGTTGACCCCGTTCTTAGATCGTCACCTGAATTAGGTCAGAATTGACCTCGGTCCTCGGTCGTCACCACTCTTGGGTCAAAATTGACCCCGGTCTTGGATCGTCACCTGAATTAGGTCAGAATTGACCTCGGTCCTCGATCGTCATAGTCTCCCCTATTGGGTCAGAATTGACCCCGGTCTTGGATTGTCACCTGAGTTAGATCAGAATTGACCTCGGTCCTCGATCGTCACCACTCTTGGGTTAGAATTGACCCCGGTCTTGGATCGTCACCTGAATTAGGTCAGAATTGACCTCAGTCCTCGGTCGTCTCCCCTCTTGGGTCAGAATTGACCCCGATCTTGGATCGTCACCTGAATTAGGTCAGAATTGACCTCAGTCCTCGGTCGTCACCACTTTTGGGTCAGAATTGGCCCCGATCTTGGATCGTCACCTCAGTTAGGTCAGAATTGACCTTGGTCCTCGATTGTCACCACTCTTGGGTCAGAATTGGCCCCGGTCTTGGATCGTCACCTGAATTAGTTAGAATTGACCTCGGTCCTCGGTCGTCACCACACTTGGGTCAAAATTGGCCCCAGTCTTTGATCGTCACCTAAGTTAGGTCAGAATTGACCTTGGTCCTCGATCGTCACCACTCTTGGATCAGAATTAGCCCCGATCTTAGATCGTCACCTGAATTGGGTCAAAATTGACCTCGATCCTCGGTCGTCACCACTCTTGGGTCATAATTAACCCCGATTTTGGTTCGTCACCTGAATTAGGTCAGAATTGACCTCGATCCTCGGTCGTCACCACTCTTGGGTCAGAATTGACCCCGGTCTTGGATCACCTGAATTAGGTCAGAATTGACCTCGGTACTCGGTCGCCACCACTCTTGGGTCCGAATTGACCCCAGTCTTGGATCGTTACCTGAATTAGGTCAGAATTGACCCCGGTCTTGGATCGTCACCTGAATTAGGTCAGAACTGAACTCGACCCTCTGAATTTGTCATCCTCGCTTCCTTAGGTCCTCAAAACTGACCTCGACCGTCTGAATTGGTTACCCTCGCTACCTTAGGTCCTCAGAATCGACCTCGACCCTCTGAATAGGTCATACTCTCTTAGAAGCATCATGCGGTGTCTAATCGACGGCTATCATTTGTTCCAAACTCACCCATAGAGGGGCTCTGTAGACACCTCATTTTGTTACCCCCTAACTCTCCTTAGGTCCCTAGTACCTCCACTCATCACCGGAAACCCTGGTCATGTCCCGAGCACTGACCTGGAAGCCATCGAGCACTCCCCAGCTCAATTTGACCAAAACTCAAACTCTTCATCTCGACCGATACTGAATGAATATTCAAAGGGCACTGAATACCCTTTCCAATGGTCCGCCCCGTGCGCGATTCTGACTTACCATGCGGACGAATGGTCCGTTTGGGTTTGAAACCTGACCGAGAGGCCACCAGGCTCTCCTGAGCTCTGTTTGACCTAAGTCAACTTTTTAGCTCAACCAAGGCTGAATGAATCTTCGAAGGTCACTGAATACCCTTTCCAATGGTCCATACCGTGCGCGATTCTGACTTTCCATGCGGATGAACGATCCGTTTGACTCCGGGACGCCACCGAGCGCTTCTTGGGCCTGGTTGATCATAGTCAACTCTCCAAACCGGGTCAAACTCTTTGGAATGTCGAAGTACATCTCCTAAACTTTCCAATGGTACGCCCCATGTGCGATTCGGACTTACCATGCAGACGAACGATCCATTTGCGTCCAAACGATTCCCCGTCCAGCGGACCCACAAACGCTTCCGAGCCATATTTGACCCAAAGTCAATTCCCAAACCCGGGAGCAGTCCAAAGGACTTTCTAAGGTCTCTTAATTACCTTTCCAACGGTATGCTCCATGCATAATTTTTATCCACGGTTTTCCTTTGGCGATCGATTTTCCGAAAAAGCCTGAAACACACTGCCAAACGGCAGGTCCTAGAACCTGCCTATCGGCACCTTCCTGCCGATAGGAAAGAAGGGATCTATGCCGATCGATAAACCCCTGGGCCTATAAAAGGAGGCCTTGACCTCATTTGCAAGGAGAGCTCAGATCAGATAGAAATCCCTTTCAATGAATCCCAGAAACCTCTCTCGAAGGCAGCGTGGTTTCAACTTCCAAATCCCCTTTTTACTTCCACTTTTCATCATTCCTTTCATCAAACTTGGTGAATTAACCACTCTCCATCATCATCCAAAGTTCAAGGGCTGCTCTCCAACATTTAATATCAAGCTCAAGATCTTCAAGAAGGTCCAACTTTCTTAAACTCTCTCTTAAATTCTCTTAAATTCCCAATAACTTTTTTTCTTACTTAGCACTTTTATTATCTCATCTCACACCTCCTAAATACTTTTTATTCAGTATTATTGAACTTCTCTTATTTTCATATAAATAAAACCCAAAAAAATAAGAAAAAGAGGGTTTGCTCATAAATTCCAAATAGGGATTCTCACACTTTTTCCACACTTTTCTCACAACTAAAACACTTTTTCTACACACACACACACACACTTATAAATAAGAGATTCCCCATTTGGATTTATGGGATAAACCCCACCCCTCGTTTTGTATGCTAACTACGTGGACTTTGATGCCTTTATAGGCTACGTAGGCGTCTCGGGGTAAAACCCGAGATTCGAGTCCTTTTCTCACTTTTTCTTATTTTCTATCTTCTCTTTGACCCATTTACTATTATATACATTCGTTCTTAGTGGCGTATTATCTCACATGCATTATCGTTCCCTTATAACAATCAACACAAGGGTAGTCGCGCAAATCCTATTTTCTACATTAATCTCACATTCCTACGGATGACTCGCTTTATATTTTCCATGATACAAGTCGAGGATTCCTACCTCCATTCTATATGTACACATGCACACATATCACGGGTAAAGGAAAATAACAAATATTCATGAGAGACCGAAAGGGCGGAATGGGTGCTTAACACCTTCCCATTTCATAAATAATCCTCCTAACCCTTCTCAAATCATTTTGGTTTCGCACGCACCAGTATGTCTTTGGATTCCATCCTTCGGGGTGGCTCCCCCTTTCTTTTATCTGTTTTGAATAAAATAGACTGGCGACTCTGAATCTCTCTATATTTTCACACCTCATAAATCGACGCCGGCTGAAGCGCTCTCCCGAGAGGGGACGCGCGGGACCCGAAGGATCCTTTTCCCTCCGTGGCGGGGATCGAGGATGGCCACAATTCCCAATGTATAAATAACTCCCCGTTAACCCACAATTTCATCTCATATTAATTTCACTCAACGAAGTCTACTTAGACCCTATTGGTCTTCTTTATAACCCTTTATGCTCTATCAATGATGATCAAGGGTTCCTAAGCATTTTAACCGGACTAAACAAAAAGGGGAAAAATATGCAGTTTTCCAGGAGGGGTCGATCGAACGAGTAAAGGGAGTCGATCGATCGATCAAGCAGTTCTTGCCCAGTTTTCTGCAATATTCAACCTACGGTTTCAACCATTTTCACCCCTCCAAACCTATATAATTTCATCCCAAACTCCCATCAAAGTAATCCAAGTGTATAATAAATGTACATAAACAAGTTCTAACCTAATGACATCAATAAATCCTCAACGAATCAATCAAAAAGGGGTTTAATCTCAAATCTCTTTATAAAACCAAATTTTGCATGAATAATCACCACCCTCTATTTTAATCAAGATTTTCTTCCCAAATATCATAATAAATTCATGGGTTATCCTCTACATATGATCAAGATTTTAGACTACATGGGTTCTTCCTGCAACACATATAAATTCTCTTCCAAAATATATAATTCTTCCATTAAAACATATGATTTTCATTCCTAGACTAACATGGAAGGTATATTAACATGGAAATTAGCAATATAGATACTTGCCTCGGATTCAAGGGTATGATTTGTTGATGCAAGTTATATGGATGCGTTCCTCGTCATGTGATCTATGTTTCGGTGGTGGTGGCGATGAAATCGGGTGAGTTCTAGGCCTTGGATTGCTTGCAAACTCTTCACCTTCTTCTCAAATCTCTTCACCTTCTTCTCTAATCACTTCACCTTCTTCTCTAATGGCTAGCTTAGGCTTTGTGTTTGTTAAACCCAAGAGACAACTCTAAATGTCTAATAAATACTAAGAAAATTCGTCGGTTTAATTACCCAAAAATACCAAATGTCTAAAATACCCTCCCGGGGTGTCAATTAGGCTTAAAAATGCCCCGAGACCCAAACTAAACTCCCGAGTACACTTTTCTGACTATCTCGACCCTTCCGGACACTTTGGCGCACTCAAAACGACTAAACGGATGACTTATAATTTATTCACTTTAATAATAATAATTTAGTCCTGAAACGACACAGGCGCGTCCCGAATTAAATTTTCATAATTGCCATTTTATTCACTCGTAACAATTTTAATAAAATGAATCTCATATATTACTTTACTCATCTAGTAATATCCAACAAATTTCCAATAATTACTAACTCACATCATGCTAGTAAATATAAAAAAATAATTTCGGATTAATATTAAATTAATACCTCAAATTAAATTTAATAAATCCTCGATTCTAAAAGCCATAAAAATACGGGGTATTACATTCTAGTATTCATGTTATGTATTATTTGGTATTGATAAGAATGTTCAATATAAATTTTTGAATATTACATGTATGATTATGTGTTTTACAATAAAATTTTAATAGATTAGATTATTGTGCATAATCTATATTTGGTAGCCCAAAGGTCCTAATGCAATTATGAATTGATGCTTCGACACAAATATTTATATGATGTTTAATGGGGAAGACAGTAAGGTTTCTTAATCTATAATTGTAAATATTATATTATTTTGAATGCATCAATATTTGGACCCTTAATTATCCATTAAGTTTTGAGGATAATATTATTTAGGGCATTGATTTTTACGTAAATAATGTTTGCAACGTTATCTCATTCCAGAAAATTAATTTTTGAATTCAGTTGAATTTATTTGCAGATTTTGGAGTAATTATCTACATCCTTCTAGTGTTAACCCCATTTTTTTGGCAAAAGATACGATTTTATCAAATATTATGCGTGTGTTTTCATTATGGAACTGTTTTGTTTATTCATGAATTTATGTTTGTGTTGGATTAGATACCCAACACATGTTATGAGCATTTCGTGAATATTGAACCAATGATTATATTTTTTAGACTAATATTCTAGTTTTATATCAATGATTATATTTTTTGGGACTAATATTCTAGTTTTATGTGCATTTAAATGCTAAAAAAGAGTAAAAATATTTCATATGGTTGGATATTAGACTTGCATTATTATTAATATTCATATTTGTTAAGTTTCATGCCAAACATAGGCCAATGATTCATATTGCGGAATATTATGTTATTATTAATATTCATATTTCGACGAGTCTCGTGCCAAACATAGGCCAATGATTCATGTCATTGAATATTATGTTATTATTAATATTCATACTTTGATGAATCGCCTGCCAAACACAGGCCAACGATTCATATTGCTAAATATTATATCATTGATATTCATGTTTTGATGAGTCTCATGCCAAAAACAGGCAAATGATTCATGTAGTTGAATATCAAAACTACTGTTTATTCTAATGCTAGTACTCCCATTGAGTTTAATTAAATGCCAAACACATGCTATAATTCATACGTCCGAATACTAGATTTACGTTACAACTAGATTATGCATTAGTATGACCATGAATGATTTGGGTCAATATTTATGATTTGTATGTCATACATAAGTTTTGACGTAATAAATGATGAAGTGAAAGTAAATGATTCATGTTTTTCATTTACTTTTATTCGTGAAATATCTCATGCAAACTCCTTGTCTATTTGATTTTCACATCATGTCTAGTTTTTTGTGAATTTAAAATTAAGAAATAGAAAATTTTATAATTTATTCATGTATTACTGGTATTTTCCACATCTATGCTTATCTATAATATTTAAGGATTGGTGTTCGTTAAAGTACTCCATTCTATAACAAATAAATATTGGACTAGTATGTTCATATCATGTATATTTTGGTGGCCTACCGGGCCATGCATGATACTGAATGCTAAGATTTATGATGTTGCATACATATTATTATTTATTTAAGTATTGTGATTCGGTACCCTAAAGGTTAAATCACAGTTATTGAGTTAAAAATTAAGTGGTGATATATATTTTGAGAAGGAAATAATGATTTTCAAATGCAAATGTCATTGGTTCTTTCATCATAATATCACAAATTAAGTTTATAAACCCCAACATGAATAATTTAGTTCGTTGCTCATGCGATATTTCATGATCATAAGTGAAAATTTATTGACCTGTGTATGTAAGTCTTTACTTACTGTAATATTGTTATTATGAAATATTTGGTAATCACCACAGTGACCCAACTATAATGAAAATGAATATTAAATATAAAGATGATAACAGTAGTGACCTGTGATGCTTATAACTATGGAGTATTTGAGTTTAATCATCAAACAAGATTATTTCTTACAGGGAATTGATTTTGACTAATAAAATGAACTCTACATATCATATACATTAATAGAGTATATATCATGTATATTTAATACTTTAATATCTACCAGCATCATATGATTCTTATTCTATGGTTACTACCAAGAAAAATAAAATGCACATTAGGTATTAGAGAGATATTGCCATATGTGTTGTCAACGCAAAGCATTAATGTAATGAGAAATTTATCTCTTATCTTTAAATTGTTATGGTATGATTTTGTTTCTCTTGATTATTATGTTGGATTTTGTTTAGCACACTATTGATGATCAATATTGTGTGGAACACTCCATATAAAGTTTGAAGAAATTAAACAAATTAAGTTTTTTACATGTTTCACACACAAACTAATAATGACAGAGATAATATTTATCTTTTATGGTTTAAAACGAGTTTTCTTCTTAGCCGAGTTTGCAAGTCAAACTTACTGTGTTACAGAAAGTATTTACTTTTGATGACAATGAAATAGCGTTGCCAAAGCCGTTTATGAAAATAAACTATTTAAGCAACTCCGAAAGTTTGTTGAAGAAACTCTTTACTTAAATCAAAACTATTTTGAACACAAGATGTGTTAACAAAATTATGTACGAGATATGGACAAGATTTGATAACAAGTTTTAGTAAACAGTTTAAAATGTTTTAAACTCAGCACACTATTAGAAAGGGATGAGAAGATGTAGAAATATTGATACTCAGATTTTTAACGTGGTAAAACCTCAACCTTGAGGAAACATCCACGACTCCCTCTACGGAGTAAAACAAAAAAAAATCACTAAAACAAATATATGAGTTACAACCTATTTAACTAACATGCACACAAAAACAAATCTATACAAGTTTAGGAATATACCCTCTGGCGTCCTCAAACTTCTCTGCAGATCTTGTTTGTTGATGTAGTTGTCTCAGTTTGTCAACTCTTCTTTGTTTCAGCACTTTACGTCGACTTATTGTTCACCAAATCTTATAGCCAACACTTTGAGTGTTTGTAGTGTGACAATGTTTGTGAATGGTGTTCTAAAACACATGCATGCACACACACACACTTATTAGTTACAGACGATCCTAATAAATCACATATAAAGTCTATATGCAGTGCATTTGTTATTTTTCTTTCTTACAAAACCAAGAACCTTTTCGACCTTTCAAAATAACCCAGATTCCACGGAGATCTTGCTTAAGAAATCGGTCAAGACCTTTCTCAATCAGTTTTGAAAATATTATGAAGATTGAGAACCCTCCAAGTGCGAATCCCACTAGGTCAGGTTAGGTTTTGTAAAAACAGAAATAGAAAAACATCTATTGTTGATCTTTGAAGAAGAAAAATGTTTTAACAGAAAATAATCAACAACGAAATTCTCAAGATGAGAAAAAAATGCAGCTAAGTGTTCTGTGACATGAAAAACTTCAGATCTATGATTTCTATTGAAAAAGAAACAAGATCTGAGTCTATGTCTAAGTTGGAAATAAGATTTATGAACACAAGGATTTCAGCAACCCAAGATCTCTTAACCAGAACTCTCATAAACCTAAAAAAACACTAAGGATGGTGTTTTTGGTTTTGGTGGTTTTTCTGGAGAGGTAAGTAGTTTGGGCTTGAGAAGTGTTTGGACGAAGTTAGGGTTTCTAACTAGGGTTTGGTTTCTCTCTCTAACTTCTCTCTTCTCTCTTCTCTCTCTTCTCTCTCTCTCTCTCTATTCTCTGAGACTTTGCAAAATGGCAAAAGCTTTCGAAGGCTGAGATGAAGGGTCTTTAAATAGGGAGAGGAGAAGATTCCAGAGCCTCGTTCAAAAACAATGGCTGAGATTGAGTCAAGCTCCATTGACTGCAATCCAAGGGCTCACAACAGGCGGTGGATTAAACAGCCTATGATTGGCTTAAGGTATTACACGGGGATTCACTCAAAAGACATGCAGGCCATCGATAAGGATAGATCCAAGGGCTGTAAGCGTGCGATGGTTTGTCCCAGTAAAGAAACACAGTTTGGTCCAATCAGAAGACAGCAGGTGTTGGCCTGTGAACGAAGGTAAACGCGCGTCACAAAATAATTACAAAGCCAACCCTAAAGTCTCTAGCGCTTTCGGTTTCTACCCAGAGTAACTTTAGGCCAATAAACACAACAATCCATATTTATATAATAACCCCAAGACTTTTTAAATCAAATTTTAATTAAATAAAACCTTGTTTAAAATATGTTTTAAATTCCCAAAAAATTATTAAAAATCAAATTGAGGGATTTAAACACACTCACAACATTAAAACACATAGGGGTGCAATATGATATGCAAGAATCAAATTCTAAGTGTGTGAGTGATGGCTATAGTCTTAGGATCATTACATGATAGATAGAAGAAGAAGCAACCCAATCTCTGAAGCTCTTTGGTTTCTAGGATAGACTCTATTTTGTCACAATTTCCAAACTAGATGAGCTCTTATACAGTCTAGACTCAAATGAGTCAAAAGTATAAGGGCTTCAATCTCCCCCTTTGGAAATATGAGACAAAATCTCCTTTGAGTCATCTCAACTCGTAGGGCGACAACAAAAAAAAACTTATACCTATAAAGGTTCTATCTACCCAAATCCTAGAAAGAAAAAATTACATAACTCAACTATATACAGTTTAACATCCTATTATTACAATGAAGAATGACTGTACAAGAAGAATACCTGCAAAAAATTACTAAGATCAAGCTTTTTAGTATATGCAGTAGACTCAAATTTCTCCCCCATTTTGTCTCAAATGGACAAAGGGAAGAAACTTGGCAAACATAACACGTATTTACTCAGCACAAATCATACCAATAGATTTACGTAAAGAAATGAATCTACTATAATCAAGAGGTTTGGTAAATAAATCTGCAAGTTGTAGATCAGTAGAAAGATAATTGATTTCTAATTCCTTGGTTTCAACTAATTCACGAATAAAATGATGTCTTATTTTAATGTGCTTAGTTCGCGAGTGTTGAACTGGGTTCTTAGAAATGTTAATCGCACTTTGATTATCACAATAGAGATGAAGTGTGGGTTCTAGAATACCATAATCACTTAGCATTTGTTTAAGCCATAACAATTGGGCACAACAGCTACCGGCGGCTATGTATTCAGATTCAGCAGTCGAGAGAGATGTGCAGTTCTGTTTTTTACTACTCCATCCTACCAAGTTATTACCAATATAACAACATGCGCCTGAAGTGCTTTTACTATCATCAGTACACCCAGCCCAATCAGCATCAGTGTACCCAATAATAGTGCTAGGTGTGTCATTCGTGTACCAAATTCCTAAATTTAGAGTGCCTTTAACATATTTAATTATGCGTTTTACAGCGTTTAAATGGCTCTCCTTGGGGTTGTTTTGATAACGCGCACAAACACAAACAGCATACATGATATCAGGACGCGAGGCAGTCAGATATAGTAATGTGCCAATCATACTACGATACAAGGTAGAGTCTACAGATTTTCCATTTTCATCTTTAGATAATTTCTCTGTAGTACTCATAGGCGTTTTAGCACTCTTAGCACTCTCGAGGCCAAATTTCTTAACTATCTCTAATGCGTACTTAGTCTGCGAAAGAAACAAACCATCTGGTTGTTGTTTGACTTGGAGACCTAGGAAGAACTGGAACTCCCCCATAAGGGACATCTGAAATTCTTTACTCATAATTTCAGCAAAAGATTTTACTTCTGAGGTAGAAGTGGATCCAAATATGATATCGTCTACATAGACTTGAGCGATAGTAATGTGTTTGCCAAATTGTTTGACAAATAAGGTTTGGTCATTTCCACCTCTTTTGAAACCTTTGTCCAGCAGAAAACTGGAGAGTCGCTCATACCAAGCTCTAGGAGCTTGTTTAAGACCATATAAAGCCTTTTTCAACCGAAAAACATGATTAGGATGATTAGGGTCAATGAACCCTTTAGGTTGTTCTACATAGGTTTCCTCGGCAAGTATTCCATTAAGGAATGCAGATTTAACATCCATTTGATATAATGTAAAACGCATGTGACAGGCTATAGCAAGAAGCAGACGAACTGATTCTAAACGAGTAACAGGAGCAAACGTCTCATTAAAATCCAGTCCTTCTATTTGGGAGTAACCTTGAGCAACTAGTCTAGCTTTATTTCTAATTATCATCCCATTTTCATCAGTTTTATTTTTGAAAATCCAACGAGTACCAATAACCTTTTTGTGATCAGGACGTGGAACAAGAAACCAAACATCATGAATGACAAATTGTAAAAGTTCATCCTGCATAGCAGAAATCCAGTGAGAGTCATTCAATGCCTCATTTACATTCTTTGGTTCCAAGAGAGAAACAAAGCATGCATAGAGTGCATAATTTCTAAGTTGGGATCTTGTACGTACTGGTTCACTAGGGTTACCAACTATGTTGTTTATGGGATGATCTTTAGAAACCCAGTTAGGTACTTCAGGTGACTCAATAGGTAATGAATTATCTATTTCAGAAGAGTCATTTTCTAAAATATTTGACGATTCTTCTTCTATAGTTAATTCACTAGTCTTGCTTTCTACAGTAGTGTCACTAACAATTACATTTATGGATTCCATTAAGGTCTTAGTGCGAAGATTATACACTCGATAAGCTCTACTGTTAGGTGAATAACCTAAGAATATGGCTTTATCTCCTCTACTCTCAAATTTAGATAAGTGTTCCCTATCTTTGCAAACATAGCAGGTACTACCAAAGGTTCTAAGGTACTTAAGATTAGGCTTTTTATTGTACCAAAGTTCATAAGAGGTTTGTTTCGAATTCTTTCTAAGATAGACCCTATTAATAAGATGGCAGGCTGTACGAATAGATTCTACCCAAAAATACTTAGGTAAGTTCTTAGCATGGAGCATGACACGTGCCATCTCTTGAAGAGTTCGATTCTTTCTCTCAGCTATACCATTTTGTTGAGGGGTCTTAGGAGCACTGAACTCATGTTTGTAACCATTATAGTCACAATATTCTACAATACCAGTGTCTTTGAATTCACCACCTCTATCACTTCGGATTCTATTCACTTGAGTGTCTTTTTCATTCTCAATCCGTAAGAGAATCTTTAAAAAGGTTTGAAAGGTATCGGATTTTTGTTTTAAGAAAGCTACCCAAGTGAATCTAGTGAAGTCATCAACCATAACTAGAATATAACTGTGTCCACAAAGACTAACAGTTTGAGAAGGACCCATTAGGTCCATATGGATGAGTTCTAAGGGATTAGAGGTAAGGATATCTTTAACTCTTTTATGGGGTGCTTTAACAATCTTTCCTTCTTGACAGGGACCACAGACAATGTTATGAATAGGTTTAATTTTTGGTATTCCTCTAACTATCTGCTGAGAAGACAATTTACTCAAATTTTCGTAATTAATGTGACCCATTCTGTTATGCCATATCTCGTTGTCATCCATTCTGGCAACACTACAGATTTCAGAACTAGACATGACAGTATAACAATTGTCAGGGGTCCTGAATCCTGTAATTAAGCAATCTCCATTTTCATTTAAAATCTTGCAATTGTTCTTTGAAAAGGTAACAGTGTAGTTTGAGTCACAGAATTGTGAAATGCTAAGTAAATTAGCCTTAAGACCTTTAACTAAGAGAACATTTTCAAGAAGAGGAAGTCCTTTTTCTTTAAGGGTTCCTTTGCCTATGATCTGGGATGATATACCATCACCAAAAACAACTTTTCCACCATCAAAATGGGTTTTATTTAAAAGTTTTGTATCATCTCCTGTCATATGCTTGGAACATCCAGAATCCAAGTACCATCCAGAAGATGTAAGTTCAGCTTTTAGAGCAGAAACAACAATGTTACACTTCATCTGTGGTGCTAGATCATCTTTTCTAACCCAAATTGCCCTGGTTTTTAGTTTGCGCTTGTTTGCTCTTATTTGATAAAATTTGCGAGCATTAGATTTTTGTTGAAAAACATTTTGCGCATGATTTTGTATAAATTTGAATTCCTGAGCATTTGATTTAGAAAAGGTTCTGGTTATCCTTCTAGTAAATGTCCTTTTAGGTTTAGTCCTTCTATTCCTATAGTTAGAGTTTTTGTCTGGTGGTCTGGGAAGAACATAATTGTTACGACTCCTCCTAGAATAGTTAAAGTTATGGTACATGGGAGTGTTGTAGATAGGCTTAATCAGTCTCCTAGCATAGCAATTATCGAAAGAGTGACCATATATATCACAATAGGAGCAATAAAGATTGCTCAGAATAGGGTTTTCCTTAGGAAAGTCTCTAATCAAAGGTTTTGAGAAATTTTCAGGCTGAATTTTATTCCTAGGTAGCACAGGTTTGAAAGCAGGTTCACTTTTCCTAATAGGGGGGCAGACATATTTTCCCTTTGATAAACTTTCAAGCTTAGAGCAACTTGCATCTTCAGTGTTGGTGTTTTGATGGTCAAACTTAGTTTTTAGAGAATGAAAGTCTGGACATGTTTCAATAGGTCTTTTGCCTCCTGACACAAACTTGATAGGTTCAACATGTTTAGTTTGTGTCTTCAAATTGGGGCAAAACCCTATTCCAGTTCTATCATCAGAATTGGTTTTAGATTCAGCAACGAATTCCTCAAAACATTTAGAGTTGTTTTCAAATTTGGTAAATTTTTTGAAAACAGTTGCTGTCTTTTCTTTTGTTTGTTCCAATTCTAATAATGTCCCTTTGTATTTTTTCTCCAGAATTTCATTAGCTTCAGTCAAAGTTTTCAGTTTTTCATCAAACACTTTAACTTCACTGTCATGAGACATGCATTGTGTAGTATACTCTTCAGCATTCAGTTTTACCATTAGGCTTAGATCTTCTAACTTTTTGGTAAGATCTTTAACAATCTTTTCTAGTCTAGTGCTTTTCTTTAGAGTTTTAGTATATAGAGTGTGGATGTCTGGGAGATCATCATTATCTGAGTCACTAAGTGAGGTGTGTGAAGTGACCCCTAAGGTTTCATTTCTTAAACTCACGCACCCATTGACATCAGCAGTATCGATTTCCCTTTGACTCACACACCCCGAGGAAGAGGTATTAATGTTCTCAGTAAGTAAAGCATCTAAACCAGTTAAAGTATGATTCAAAGCAACAGAACTAGAATTACTAAACTCATCCTCACTATCAAGCATAGGAATGTCATCATTGTATATGATTTTGGCAAAGAAGGCTAAACAAGGATCAAAACCATCAGATGTCTCAAGTTCCTCATTTTCAGAATCACTTGAGTCATCCCAGGTTTTGCAGATATTGGCTCTAGAGTGTTTGTTTTGGGCATTTAAATTAACTCTACAGTCTTGAGCAATGTGTCCTAGTTTACCACATCTATAGCATTCAGTCTTCTTGAGGTCTCTGTGAGGTCTTGTGTTGTCCTTGTTCTGTTTGTCATGAGGTTTCTCATGAGGTTTGTGATTTGAAGGAGTGGTATAATTAGACTTGCCCTGTCTATTTGCAACACTGTTTCTAAATTTAACAATTTTCTTAAATTGTTTTGTCATTAGGGCAATCTGATTATCTAGACTTTCTAAGTCACAGTCCTCATCAGAATCATTACTAGAGGTGTTTAACTCAGGCTTAATCATCTTAGAGGTAAAGCTAAGATTGGAATTGGTATGTTTCCTATTAGTGTGGGTCAATTGTTTCTTAAACTCCAATTCCATTTCCACAGTTCTTAATTTACTACTGAGTAATTCAGGAGTGAGATTTACATCACACATCTCCTCAATAGCATATCTTTTATTGTCAAATTTCTGTGGCAATGATCTCAGAATTTTAGAGACAATTTCCTGTCTATCATAAGTTATACCATTGGCATGAAGTTTAGTGACAATATCAGTAAGGTTCATATAGAAATCATCGAAAGACTCAGATTCAGACATGATTAAGGTATTATACTGTTGGATTAACATCTGAGTCTTAGCAGCTTTTACCCTAGAGTCTCCTTCATGTGCAGTAATCAAGGTATCCCATGCTTCCTTGGAAGTGGTACAAGATGAGATTCTCTTGAACTCATGTTCGTTAATAGACATAAATATAGCGTTCTTGCCTTTGTTATTATTTCGAGAAACCTGTTTCTCTTCTTGAGTAAACTCACTCAATATTTTCTTAATCCTTTCATTGCTTCCATCAGTGGCTGGTTTAGTTGGATAAAAGTATCCGTTTTCAATGATATCCCAGACATCATCTCCCAGAGTGCCTTGAATAAAAGCAATCATTCTTACTTTCCAGTAAGAAAAATTGGTTCCATCAAAGACTGGAGGTCTGGTCAAGTTACCATATCTTTCGTTTTTCTCGTCCATAATGATTTTGAGAAAACAGTTTCAGAAACTCAGGATCTTTTTGAAAAAAGTTCACCAAAAGCTCTGATACCAATTGAAAATAGCGTTGCCAAAGCCGTTTATGAAAATAAACTATTTAAGCAACTCCGAAAGTTTGTTGAAGAAACTCTTTACTTAAATCAAAACTATTTTGAACACAAGATGTGTTAACAAAATTATGTACGAGATATGGACAAGATTTGATAACAAGTTTTAGTAAACAGTTTAAAATGTTTTAAACTCAGCACACTATTAGAAAGGGATGAGAAGATGTAGAAATATTGATACTCAGATTTTTAACGTGGTAAAACCTCAACCTTGAGGAAACATCCACGACTCCCTCTACGGAGTAAAACAAAAAAAAATCACTAAAACAAATATATGAGTTACAACCTATTTAACTAACATGCACACAAAAACAAATCTATACAAGTTTAGGAATATACCCTCTGGCGTCCTCAAACTTCTCTGCAGATCTTGTTTGTTGATGTAGTTGTCTCAGTTTGTCAACTCTTCTTTGTTTCAGCACTTTACGTCGACTTATTGTTCACCAAATCTTATAGCCAACACTTTGAGTGTTTGTAGTGTGACAATGTTTGTGAATGGTGTTCTAAAACACATGCATGCACACACACACACTTATTAGTTACAGACGATCCTAATAAATCACATATAAAGTCTATATGCAGTGCATTTGTTATTTTTCTTTCTTACAAAACCAAGAACCTTTTCGACCTTTCAAAATAACCCAGATTCCACGGAGATCTTGCTTAAGAAATCGGTCAAGACCTTT
The DNA here is from genome assembly GCA_949130495.1 of Sambucus nigra. NCBI lineage: Eukaryota > Viridiplantae > Streptophyta > Magnoliopsida > Dipsacales > Adoxaceae > Sambucus > Sambucus nigra. The sequence goes on from OX422215.1 coordinate 640,454,446, forward strand.
CTCAATCAGTTTTGAAAATATTATGAAGATTGAGAACCCTCCAAGTGCGAATCCCACTAGGTCAGGTTAGGTTTTGTAAAAACAGAAATAGAAAAACATCTATTGTTGATCTTTGAAGAAGAAAAATGTTTTAACAGAAAATAATCAACAACGAAATTCTCAAGATGAGAAAAAAATGCAGCTAAGTGTTCTGTGACATGAAAAACTTCAGATCTATGATTTCTATTGAAAAAGAAACAAGATCTGAGTCTATGTCTAAGTTGGAAATAAGATTTATGAACACAAGGATTTCAGCAACCCAAGATCTCTTAACCAGAACTCTCATAAACCTAAAAAAACACTAAGGATGGTGTTTTTGGTTTTGGTGGTTTTTCTGGAGAGGTAAGTAGTTTGGGCTTGAGAAGTGTTTGGACGAAGTTAGGGTTTCTAACTAGGGTTTGGTTTCTCTCTCTAACTTCTCTCTTCTCTCTTCTCTCTCTTCTCTCTCTCTCTCTCTATTCTCTGAGACTTTGCAAAATGGCAAAAGCTTTCGAAGGCTGAGATGAAGGGTCTTTAAATAGGGAGAGGAGAAGATTCCAGAGCCTCGTTCAAAAACAATGGCTGAGATTGAGTCAAGCTCCATTGACTGCAATCCAAGGGCTCACAACAGGCGGTGGATTAAACAGCCTATGATTGGCTTAAGGTATTACACGGGGATTCACTCAAAAGACATGCAGGCCATCGATAAGGATAGATCCAAGGGCTGTAAGCGTGCGATGGTTTGTCCCAGTAAAGAAACACAGTTTGGTCCAATCAGAAGACAGCAGGTGTTGGCCTGTGAACGAAGGTAAACGCGCGTCACAAAATAATTACAAAGCCAACCCTAAAGTCTCTAGCGCTTTCGGTTTCTACCCAGAGTAACTTTAGGCCAATAAACACAACAATCCATATTTATATAATAACCCCAAGACTTTTTAAATCAAATTTTAATTAAATAAAACCTTGTTTAAAATATGTTTTAAATTCCCAAAAAATTATTAAAAATCAAATTGAGGGATTTAAACACACTCACAACATTAAAACACATAGGGGTGCAATATGATATGCAAGAATCAAATTCTAAGTGTGTGAGTGATGGCTATAGTCTTAGGATCATTACATGATAGATAGAAGAAGAAGCAACCCAATCTCTGAAGCTCTTTGGTTTCTAGGATAGACTCTATTTTGTCACAATTTCCAAACTAGATGAGCTCTTATACAGTCTAGACTCAAATGAGTCAAAAGTATAAGGGCTTCAGACAAGATTGTTTAAAAAACAAACTAGAAATGCAAATAAGATTCCTTCTCTTTTATTCTTAGTGAATTAATCCATTCGTTTTTCATAAACCCTTAATGCTTAAAATTTTCTTGAAAAATATTTGTTTAGACTTGATTGTGAGGGATACTTTTGTAAAGCAACTTTTAGTCCTTCTCAAAGCTTATGGTATTCCTTGATGTTTTGTATAAAATAAATTTTGGATATATTTCTTTTAAAGAATTTTTTGATCTCGCATAATAATCATAGTATTATTGATGAAAATATTTAATCTTGTACCAAATTAAATCTAGAATTCCTTTGATATTTTTTTATAGATAAGATTTTTTTATAAATCTTGATAGTCGAGTTATGCCAATAAGGTATTACAATATCTACTGTATGTATGACCTATGCTGCCTAAGTGGGAGATTATTTCTTAATGTGGACCTACATAAATCATGTAATCGTCATTAACATGTACTTATTGCATTACAGAAAATCGAATGTCAAATCCATTATGAATGGTGACATTAGTGGGAGTTTAAAATCATGAATATGGTTATAAAGAAAGGGAGGGTACTTATCCCATTATGGATAACTTTCTTTAATACTGGTTCATTTTGTTGTTAGATTGTTTAAATAAAAATGAACAAATAAATGATCGAAAAACTAAATCATGGTCATATCACTATGAGACAAATGTAGATAAAATCATAAGGTATAATATTAAGAAGATCCTAAATGGAGTATACTATTCTAAATTATTATGTGGTGTGTTTACATGAATATGAATTTGGCATAAGGATAAATATATTTTTTTTCACAAACCATAAGAACTAAACTTACTAGACTACGAGATCTAATTGAATTACATTTAAGTTGAGTACGAAGCGCTCATCAAGACCAAACTCGATGTTAATTGTAATTAAATGAATCAAGTAAAATTGTAGTCAAATATTTTATGTGTAATAAGAAAAAGTTTATAAATGAACCTTCTCACCTTTTCCAAGGATGTCACTTATTTTAAGCACGTAAAATTCTTATGAGATGAGGAACTCATTATGATGAGAGTTAAATTTAGTGTATGTGAAAACTATGTTTCACGTGTTATAAAGATATCATTGTATAAACCTAAATAATATTCCCACCTATGGTATTTTTAGAAGTAATACCATTGTATTTTCTAATCATTTTATATTCAATTTATGCAACTTATGGTCAGTGGGATTAAGTTTACATATTCAATTTATTGTAAAATAGAGAAATAAAATGTTGCATGAATTTTCAATATGTAATCGATAAAGTTATGAGATACTAAAAGATTACATGCTCACATTAAAAGTTGACTGTTTATTTTTGGACGATGAGTTATTACAACTCAGATTAACTGATTTTATGAAAAGTATGAAGTTCACTCTTATCTACTTACGTTTATTTTGGTTTAACAAGCAATATAATGAAGGAGTGCAATATAATTCATTGACTATTATGGAAATCTGAATATGTAGCATGCTTTGATGCTACAACGTATTGATTATGGAAATGTAACTTAAATTTCGGGACTTGGAGTTATCGACAATATTGCCAAGCCGCTGAAATATTATGATATTATCGTTGCAATCTTCTTTATTAAGATACATTAGGTATTACATTGTGAGTAACTAAGCACATTGAATGTAAATACCTTTTAAAGAAGAAATTTTGAAATGAGTGTCATTTAAGACATTTGTAGAAGTGTTAACATAGAAAATCCACATGATTGGGCTATCACAAAAGACATTAATGAAGCATGCTTAAGATACAAGTCTTAAGTATAGTCGATAGAATCTTGCTATGGTGAAGTTTTTAGTGCTTATTTTTACACTACCATATGATATCATGTAGTGTTTCAGAATCATTTAATTTTGTCGTTATTTTACACATGCATGTGAATGAAAGAATGTGACAAAAATAGTCTTTTACAAATACACTATTGAACCACAATTGAATAACCCTATTTATAGACCTTATTGGATGACTTATTAATGTTGTGGTACATGGAAGTGATCACGCTCTTGAATTAGTATGTGAGTGTCATGACTTACATTAATGAGTTATTTGATTAAGGTGTTTATGGAAAACTATTTAAGGATGACCTAAAGATTATTGCACACTTTATGATAATTATGGATCAAGTGGGATACTTGAATTATTTTAAATAACTTCCCATTATTTGTTCCATATATATTAATACTAAGAGTCACTTTGGTTAATGAAAGGGTAAACCAAATATCAAGAGTCAAAAGGACTATAGGGCATCTACCTTGATGGACGGTTGATATTAAGTGACTGTTGGAGATTTAAGTCATGTCCCTGCCTATAAATAAGTGATTGATTTCCATCACTCAGGCACTCAAAATGACAACCCAATGAAATTATACGAAAGGTATATAAATATAAACTCTCAAGGAGTGTAAATTTTGAAATAGTGTTTTTACCATACATGGATATCTAACTGTTGGAATGCGTTGAAATTGGAGTATGTTCTTTCCCTATAAAAGATAAAGACATGTTTCGAAATTCCTCCAGATCGGACTTCGTTAAGGTTAACGGCTCCATCAATCTTTCTAGCTATGACATGATGGAGGTATGTTATTTTAATACCATTTTATACTATGCATAATGATTATAAGTGATTATCACGAAGATCCAATATCATTTTATTAAGAACAATTGTATGTGAAAATTTAATCAATAATTAATATTATGGTGTTCTTGAAAATAGTTTTACACCACCCATACACCACCTTCTAACCACCAACCTTAAAACCCAGCTACATCACCAACTCCATGTCAGCAACCACCTGAACCCACTACCAACTCCCTGACGACCCTGCTGCCTAAACCACTCCCTACCAATTCGATCACCATCAATAACATGTACTCACATTAACCTTATATTACCAAATCGCGCACAATGAATGCTAACCTGAATCCATACCACTACCTAAACTTGGACCTCTTAAACCTCTTGCCTACCCATTAACCACTTTGCCCCTAATCAAACTTGTATCCACAACAACCTCTACCCAATTCCAACCCCAACCCTAACTAGCTCCAAGCCCGAGTCTACCCATTCCTGATTTACTCTAGCAGCCCCTTCCTAAAGAAATTTTTCTTACCCATTATCTCTCTAATATATGTGTGTGTGTGTGTATGTGTGTATATATATTTACCATATCTATATAATAAGGAGTAGAATGGTTTTACTATTCAATAAGATGATAACATAATTAGAGGTTAGGATTAATTGTTAGAAATTTGAATCCAATGGTTGAAAATTAAAGGCATTTTTGTAATCTCTTCCCAATCCATTATCCTACCAACCCTAGCATACTTTCATTTTCTCCTTATCACTCATCCTTTTCCTCCCCCTTCTCTCTATCTGATAATACCACCTACGCCGCCCTCCATACGACATCGCCCCTCCGACATCTTCTTGCGTCAGAAAACTCTCTATCTCTCTCTCCAACATCTTCTTATGACCACACACACACACACACACATATGCTTGTGCACACACAAAAACTCACATAAAGACACACACTGTAAGACTTTATCATACATAACAACGAATCTGAACACTTTTGTTTTTTTATTTTATTTCGATTTGTTTTTTTTTATTTCAATTTAGGGTTTATACCAACGGATCTGAACACTTTTGGGTTTCTTTATTTTTTATTTCGATTTGGGGTTTATTTTTTTATTTCGATTTGGGGTTTATACCTATATATTCTTTTAGATCTAATCAAATCTTTACTACTATTAGGTTTAATTAAAATCATTACTAATTCTGATTTTTTTGCTCTCGAGTAACATTGCAGAAGTATTGTGTATTTTTTTTTTATCTCAGGTTCCATTTCACTCTAATTCTCTAACTAACTCTATTTCTAAGAATTTATTATTTTGTTTGATTTTTTTTATTGTATTGTCCCTTACTTGGTTGTTGTTTATTGGTTGCGGAGAGTAGAAGTTGGTTGTTGTTTAATGGTTAGGAAATGTAGTTTGGTTTTAAAATTCGAGTTGAGAAGTGAACATAAGTAGCAATAACCACAATAACCAAATAATATTTGAAGCTTTTATTATTATTTTATCAAATATTGAGACTCGATTTATTTATCACTACCGGTGCAGTCCTTTATAACGTGGGTGGGGATTACTTTACATTAGGTCTATATTTACTTTACATTAGGTCTATGTTTACTTTACATTAGGTCTGTTGGTCAATAGTATGATGTATGTTATGATTATAACATTAAAAGTTTAATCCGGGAAATGGGTCTGTTGGTCTTTATCAAAATGATGGCGGCATTCCTACAAGGTGATGCATCGACCATTTATGATATTGACACTGGTATTACTGACAAAAATTGATTTTTGTTCATTATGACATTTTCTTAAATTAATTTTTAAAATTATATTTTTGATTGGGTTTCTAATGTTTTTACAGACATTATATGAAATTATATTGAGGAACAACTTGATGTTTTAGGCATAGCTATCAATGTGGGTAATATCAGGTATTAGTACTACGTACTTGCTTTATATTGCAATTAGGATCATGTACTATTTTTATTAAATAGCAGTCATTGACTTTATTATGCTTGCCAATTTAGGCTATCATCAGTCCTCATTTAATTTTATGAGAATGAGTTTTATGTGTAATGTTGTTTGGCTCAGATATAGAGTTAATGAAGTTCGAAATGCTATCTTGCCTCGAGCTATGGAAACTCGAAAATGCTGATCATACCAGGGTACTATAGTACTGCTAGACACTCGATTTTAACCCTCGCATCCAAGGGTAATGATGCTACCTCTTAGTTTCAGTATGAAGGTCACTCTCTATTAATAATGCTAATTGACAAATATTTCTTTCAAACCCTTTGGTAAGTTTGAGCAGCTGGATTTACAGCTGCCTTGCTTCAAAAGTGTATCTCTTTAGGAGAATCCTCAATTGAGGCTAGGGAAGGAAATGAATTAGAAAGTGGATGAAAGGAACCTCCGCCCATTCAAGTATTTTTTCCTTTTTCTTTTGAGAAGCTCTACGCTTTTTTTCTCAAGTTTCTTGAAGTAAACCAGTAAGTTCCCTAATAGATGATACTTATTTATTTTTAGTTCACATAGTGAATGTAATTCTTTTCCCTAATAGATGAATTCTCTAATTATTTTCTCTATTTTTTCCTCTTTCCTGTCATATGTACCAACCAACATTTTTCTCTAATTTTGATTGTTTTTGCCTTAAAATTTTTAAATGCGAGTATTTTAAATGAAACAATCAAACTAAAATTTAGGTTATTTTTATTTCAATCCATTGTTTAAACACCCAACTTTTATTAAACCTATGATAACAGTTTGAAATTCTATTAGTTATCTACGCTCTTTGTTGCTTTGAAATTTTATCTTTGTTTTTCATTTTTTTTTCTCTCAGAGAGCTTTAAAGTGATGTGAAAAGTTGCGGTTTAAAGAAAATAAGAATGAAGATACGTGGTAATCTATAAAAAGGTATATAATTTCTTAAAGAGTTTTTTGTTAGATATGATTAAAATCTCAGGGGTATTCTCCATGACCTCTCTTTGTTGTATGCTTAAAAGAGAGGTTTTGGGGATGCCAATCAAGGTTCTTATTTCACCCCCTTCATTCTTTTAGTGCTTTATTGTGTTTTCTGCTTCTTTCTTTCCCTATTATAAATTAAGTTTTTTTGTTTTGGTTTCCAATGTATCTTATAGTTGGCTGCTCAAGCTGTAATGTGAGATGCCACATAGATTTTTTTAAGTCTTAAATTCCTATTTTTGAATCTGAGAATTTAGTTTTTTTTATACATGTCTAGTTGTGATTTTATATGTTATTTAGTTATAAGTATTGAGATTGACAATGACTTGAATAAATAAGCTCTACTATGTTTAGTTGAGCACATATTCTTTTTATACATGTGCACTATCCCCTGACTTATATTATTTACATTTTGAAATGATAAAAACTTCTAAAAAATAGGTACTTAAAAAAGGATTCTCAATAGTGAGTATCCATAAATGGCACCACCTGTTTGATAAAAACTATTCTCCGTATTTTTTCGAAGTTTTCTATAATTAAATAAAGTGTATAGCAATTTTTAATAGGCTTAAATTATTTTTTGTGTACTATAGTTTAGTTGGCAAATGATTAGTATCTTCTTTGTTCTTTATTTGACATTTTTTATGACAATATTACTTTAGAGTAAGTCTACTTATATGGTGTTTCTATAACCACTGTACCGAAGTGTTGATGAATATGTAGGTAATCTTTATTTTTCTTCCAGGATATTAATTAGATGAGTGTTATTTTGATGAACGTGGTGCCATTTTAGTAATTCATTGATGATTGTATCCAATTTTATTTCATTTTAAGATTTTATATTGTTGTTTGTTTTGGAGAACCCTAATGGGTTCATAGTTTTTTTTCTCCTTTTGTTATTGTGTTGGTATTTGAAATTCTGGAATTTGTCATAGCTGAGTAAGAAAAAATGTGCTTTTTTTCTTTCTTAGCTTTTTTTTCCCTTTCTGTTTATTTATATCATTTAATTTAAGAAAATATGTGCACGTGCTCTTATCTTTTAGTATAAAAAATCACCCTACATGACAAGTTTAGCGACAAATATTCAGATAAGCTTTTGGTGCATTCAAGATGAGAAGATAAATAATGGGGATAATAGCAGTTAATTTGGATCATTTAATAATTTAGAGAAGGATTATGTTGGTTTCGAATCATTAGAAAATGATAGTACCAGGAAAAAAAATAACTGACCTTCGTATCCTATTTCCGATCAAGATGATGTTGGTGGAACTTGGGTGCATGATTATGTAATGTTACGTGCATAACTATCTATTGCTCTTTGTTCATTTCTCTGCTTAGTTAAAGGTACTTACGCTCAGTTTGTGTTTGCAAGTCTTATTTGATTAAAACAATTACATTTTAAAATTTAGTTTTTTTTCCATTATTCTTTTAGGTTTAAATCGAGTTTGTTGTAAAGGAACTATTCAGCTAGCAGTGTGGTATAATTCAGTAGGAGGGGATGCATTTGGTTTAACATGGGAGAAAGAAGGTTCGAAGGTATCAAATGATATTAGCTTAGTTTTCATGAGATTTAAATATGTTGTTGTTTAGAACTTTTAGAGACCTTATCCGCTAGCATTTGCAGAAACAAGTGAAAGGGAACGATTAGATGGTAGAAAAAGATGTGATTGATGCAATAAAAGTTTCTTCAACATCTGTCCAGATGTCATCCATGCTGCTGCAACATATGTCCAAGAACATATCATTCGATTATCGTAACATGTACTATCTTTTTGAAGATTTTGATTATTTGAATGCAACGTCTGATATTCTTTGTTCACATTTAGATTTTGGCCTTTAGAGTAAATCCATACATGTTAGGGAAAAACCGTGCAAACTCCGGTGCGATAAAATGTAAATTAGCACACACACTGATACACATGGTTTGAAGATATGAACTATTTTTCTAAAGTTTTAGACACTGTTTGATGATGTCAACAGTTTATAAACAAAGGTTTAAACAATACTTGGTTTAATAATTATCGTTGCATAAGTTTGGGATAGTTTTGTTTATCATTATAATTCTTTACGAGTGTTTGTAGTTTTTTTAAGCATACAATATTGATTTTGTAGTATAAAATGTGAAATTTATTATTCTATATTTTTTAATTTGTAAAAACTGTTTGGGACTGTGGGAGGGGTAATTAAAGGTAAATTTATTATTCTATATGTTTTTGTTGACCTATTTTGGCTTTGTTTTGCTTCAGGTTAAATACCAATTTCGTATATTTGAAACTAAGCTTTTGTATCGAGGTAGGTTTTCATTTTAGCTAGGGGTAGGTTTTCATTTAATATTCCCTTTCACCTATAATGGGAATCTTTATTTTATTTTATTTTATTCCACTCCTTATTTCTAAAATGATACCTTGAGATTTTGCTCTAAATTTTCCAGTATTTATTCTCGCGTGTCCGGGCGCGCTTTTTAATTGATTTTGCTGCATGACATCACTGATAGTCATGTTCTAGCTGACCTAATAATATCTAGAGCATGCCAATCCTAAGGGCCGAAAGTCGTTCTAAAAATATTAAATCAATAATTTATTCGAACACATGAATAAAGTTACGAATTGAGACCCTGAATTCAATTAAAGGGGAAAATCTCCCTTTTATTGCTTGAGAATGAACAAACCAATTTATAATGGAAAATTAGTCAATACTAAATAAAAAGAATATAAGATAATATATTAAAGATATTTATTATAGTAAAACTAGAGAGCTTATAGAAAGATAAGAATCAAAATTAGAGAACTTAGAGTGAGTCAAAATTTCAGAGAAACCCCCCAACCAAATGGTCCAAACTTCGGGCATTAAATTAACCATTTGTTTTTCGATACACGCCAACATTTTAATTTTTTAACTATTTCATATTTTTAGTTCTATATTTTGAAAATTCAGAATCACAAGACGCACAGGCAGCGGGCCAGGTCACGTCAGCGACCATAAAACAGTTGAAGAGTCATTCTTTTTGTGAATGGATCGCTCATGTTAAAGTCTTTGCTTGAATAAAAAACACAGATTGGAAGTGCAAATTACGTTCTTATTATAGATCAATACTTGGTCTATGCATAACCAAATTGGTGTTTTTTTATTCAAGCAAAGATTTTGACATGAGCAAATTATGTTCTTATTATAGATCAATGCTTCAAATTTTCTATTTGCCAACAAACGTAGCCAATGATGGCGGTGGATAAATTTTAATTAATTATTACAAAGTTTTGTACTTTATTTATTTTTAGTTATTAGGTTGTCTCTGTATCACATATTTGTTAGGATTTGATTATATTGTAGATTACATATTTGTCTCTATATCTTCGGGATCATGTTTTATGTTGTAAAATTTTAGTGTTTTGTGGTGATGTATAACATAATTCAACCAATTTTCATTTTTTATTTTTTAACTTTGTTTGGGTGTTTATTAAATTTTCTTGGTTGTTTCTCACTTGGTTGTTTGCTTTCCATAATTTACTGAATCTGATTATGTTTATAAGTATAGTGAATTATCTTTTGCAGTATATAGTGGAAATAGGGCGTGTTAAAGAGGATGTACAGGCAGAGCTTAATGGTAATTTCATAAATCTGTCCTCGAGTAAGTACGAAAACAAAGTGGTATGTAGTCAACTGGGTGGGTGATCTACACTAAGAGGTATGAAGGCATTTGGAGCCCTTTTAGTAGCTATGCAGGAGTAATTTGGCTCCACTCATTTGATTTTGTTGTGCCATGATTTCAATTAGTCCTTTTACCGGGCTTTGTATTTTGATGGTTCTTTTACAGGGCTTTTTTCTAACGAGTTGCTGAACATATTTATTGGTATTTTCTTTGGTATGTCATTTTGAATTTTTTATGTTAGTTATTAAATAAATACATTGATTGTGCAGGAATGGGAGAGAAAGTTCAACTCTCATAGAAGATTTCTTGATAGCTGATGTTCCTGGAAATATTGGAGATAGATATGGACCTTCTTGACATTCAATATACGTCTTTGATGTCCGTTAATGATTTTGATCTTTGTAGGTGATGATAGAGAACTATTTATTTTATACACCAATGGAATAATATATTTTAACCAAAAATTTCAAGTATCACCTCTTTTACTACCATACAAATTTCGGTTATTTTTTTATTGTGATTACCTATGTTAGAATAGTGACGTAAGCGTATGTTTTACCAAGTTTGTCTTTAGGCGCGGATAATTATCACCTTTTCATTGGCACATTATATGTATATCGTACATTATATATATCGGGATTGTTTCATGGTTCTTAAATTGATGTTTGAGCTATGAATGTGAAAATTTTATTGATTTGGATCATATTTGTGTGCTAGGTTATTTTGGTCAGACTATTAGTATTATCGTTGAAGTATTTTTTATTTAATAAATAGGGTGGATAGTCCTATAAACAAAGGAAGTTATCCAAATTTTCTAAATTTTTTACATTTATTTATATTGTAAAATATTTTTTTACATAAAATATACACGATTCAATACTTTAAAAATTTCTTCCGTGCCTTCAGGCACGGGCATTCCGCTAATATATATATATATTTGTGTGCACATGTGTATACACTCAAATATATTCCCCCACATAAAAATATCCTATACCCATTAAACAATATCCCCATACTTTCCACCTTGTGTCTCCCACTTCCATTATCAGTTTTCTATCGCACCAGACAAATTTCCCACTATCCCTGTCATTTTGAATCCCCATTCTCCTTTATATACAAAGAAGGTTAGGTGCATTAGAGAAGAATTCTAACAGTGTAGTGTAGACAATTTTGGAGCTCCATTTTTGGATCTCATTTATTCATTATTAGAGTAGTTTTAGGAGTAGAGTTGTATAAAATTTTAATTTCTTGTTTTATACATTTCTATAATGACTTGAGTGTGAGGCAGATTATATTTTGTGAGACAAAAACTATGAATTGAGTGATACTATTAAGTTTTGTAAAATTCAAATTTGTGGGTGCAATTATTCTTCAAGTTTGATACATTAATACCAAAATCAAGGAGGCTTGGTTTAATTATTTGTTCTCACTGTGTTTTATTTATTATGCCTCTTGTTGTATCATTATTACATTTTGTATGTAGTAATACAAAAATGAGAGGCTAAATACCCTATTCGGGCGGTGAGACAAAACCCTTAACGCAATATTTTTTATTTTTTGTATGTTTATTTATTATGCCCCTTTGAATATTAATAATGAAATTTTACAATTTATATTTACACCCCAAGAGAAGATGAATTATTTTCGGGAAAAAACCATAAATTTAGATTATAATATTTATTTATTAATTAAACTAAAAATAGGAAATTTGTAAATAATATTGTAGTTTAAATTTTTCAGCTATAAAACGTAATTTTTAATGATTTAAAATACTTATAGTGAATTTTTCGTGGCGGGTAATTTGTTATTTTTAAATCTAATTTTAATAGAATTAGTGAAAATTAAATATTATTCTTCTAAAAATACTATATATAACTTCACATTTGTAGCGAGAGTTGATTCGTGAATTTATATATTTCTTGGAATATTTCAAATAGATAATAAAAATAAATAGGCTAAGTGGTGATTTTTAATCCCTTGAATTATCTCATAATTAGTTACTCCACGCATTTTAGCTAACTTTATCATTGTGTTTATTTATTATTGTAGTTTAAATATTAAGATATCATTAGTTAAATTATACATCCCTTAACAATTGTTTTAAAAACCCATTACAGAGTCTTCACTTTGACCTTGTCCAGATTAAGGAGCACAGATTGACCCCTTACTTACTCGTATCCATATTTTATTCCACTCATAGGTAAAAAAAGATATTTTTGATTAACGGTCTTTACAACAATGGCACATACCGAAAATATGTAAGATCCAAACTCCTCAAAGAAGGCCATCATTTCCCCTCTGATCACTGACCAACAATACTGAAAGAAAGCCATTGTGAAACCGTCAGGTCCTGGGGCCTTGTCCTAACTCATGGAATTAAGCACCTACGAAACTTCCTCCTCGGTGTGTTCCTCTAACATCTCAGCCTCTTCCCTCGAAATGAAGTCCAATTCGACCCCGTCGAGAGAAGGACCTCACTTTTCCTCTTCCCTAAATAAGTCCTTATAAAACAGGGAAATATCCTTTGATACCCTGCTTAATAAAATAAGAGGTGGCCAGCCCGATACTGTAATAAGTACAAGAATCATAGATGGTCCATTCTTAGCATCACCGTCGTTAAAATAAATATATGCGATAACCACCAATTATTTTAGAAAACGGATGTCAAATAAATTTGAAAGTTTAAAAGAAAACCATTTAGACAATCCAATTTAAAGAGATGGTGCGTAAAAAGACAATATAACAATTACATTAATTCACAATGTAATAACCGAATAAGCTGTCGGTTAACAACCTAATACAAGCAGGTTACATTGAGTATTAAAATTAAGTATCACATTATATAAACAAGTACAAAACTTGGGCAACACGCCCGAATATGTGGACTGATCATAACTAGAATACAAAAAGATAGAGGCATATATAACAAATATCCTACAACATTCGCAAAAATGTTATAGCTCCAGGACACTTGGATAGAAAGTTCAACATGGGCGACCTTGTGGCGGAGCACCTGGGCGTAAAGAGAATTCATGCAAAAACAAGAGATATAAACGGGCCAGGGCCCGATTTGATATGATTAACGTGTGAATAAAATGCATGACAATTATAAATATCTAATCATCATGAAATAACTTATCTCTCTCTTCACAAATAATAATAATCCTCAGCTCTCAATCTAAATGCACAACCAAGCGCAATATCAACTACAATGATGAATATTCATTTATGCATGAGAATATAACTCAATTTCACTTAATAAGATTCCATTTCAGTTTTTCACATTATGACTTTACAAGTCTATTCTTTATTAGGCAGCGTATTCCTAAAACATATTATTTCATAAAATGCTTCACCATTTATAAAATATCACTTTAATAAGAAGAGTCATAATCACAACACATAACGATTCTAAGACCATCCTTCCGGGAGTCACCTCAATAGATGCGCCCCTGAATAGCTATCATCTTCTAGGGCTTATCACCAAGATAACCTGGGCATCCTAAAACGCATGACGTTGGGAAGCGGCCATATACCTTCGACAGTGAGTCATAACCATACCCGGAATTACCCCACTTCAAAAAATAACAACACAATATATAACAACCGGTCCTATGGCCGAGGACTATATTCACCCTGCATTCACTAGCCAGTGGACTTCACCTCATACGCGTAACTTCCCTTATGATAGCATTTATAGAGGTATGTATATGCAATTCATCATTCACAAAATATGTCAAGTTAAAAAGTATATCACATTTTTATCCGGAGTAATAATCGTTTAATGACATGATTATAAACCTCAACGTTTAATTGTCTCCACGAATTAACAACAACCTAATAAGCCATAAATTAGCTAAGTTTGGTGGCTACGGGTTATGAACCCTAGTTTTACCCAAAACTCATACTTCTCTTCTCAAATCTCAACAAAATCAACTCATATTAACCCCAAACCATTTCTAAACCAACAACACTTACTAAAACCAACTTAAATAAAACCCAATACCATTTTTAAGGGTTTAAACAACAAATTTCTCAAAATTCACAATTTGTTCAATTATTTCTAATACACAACTATCAATACATTTTATCCACAATAGATCATAGATTTTCAAGTTTGAATTTTCCTTAAGGCTGAAATCTCAGATTGTCTTCCGGTAGAAACAAATTCAAGCTCCAATTCTTCAATCTTCTTCCTTTTTCTTCTTTTCTCCCAACTTCTCTCTCTCTCTCTCTCAAGGTTTAAGATATATAAATGGGAATAAATATGGTTGGAAGACTTAAATTCCCATTAATACTAAATTCTAGCTTTAAATGTTACTACACCATTAAATAACTTGTAACAACACAATTAAGCCATAACCGGTCAAAAGTACCCGGAACTCAAAACTACAACACGTCACTTATTTTGACTATCTCTACTATTTCAGGACTAACTGCGCACTCTAAATTTTGATATGGAATAACAATGATCATTTCATGTTCCAACATCATTTTTTTAAACCATAACTGTCGTTTAAAGCACAACGACGCAATAAAACATAACATGATGCTATTTACATTCACTTAACAATAAATATGCAAAACTTAGTAAATATTATCTCTTAAATCACTTAAAATAATAATTACTCCAACTTCCATTATTTTATACAATTACCCCACATGGAAAAATAATATAAAAATAATTACTAAAAAATAAGGGTTATTACATATCCCCCTCACCGCATCGACTTCTTTGAACTCATCCCTACCCAATCCAGTTTTCTCAATATGATTCGAATACCGATGAGAGTTAGCCACTTTGTGAAATAATTTGATCTTCTTGTCACCCTCCCTTAACTGCAACGCTCTCGATTTCTGTCTCTAACTAATCTCTTCCTGAATGAGTCTTCTCCCGATGTCCCCCTTCCTATCCTCCCTCACTCTCTTTTCCTCCCTTGAGAAACCATATATTCCTTACTTCTATTCTAACTTTCTCCAAAAGCCTAGTAGTGGTCTCCCCAACATTACTAAACACATTCCTATTCCATTGCTTAATGTTCGCTTTAAGCAACACAAATTTAGAAGCCATTATGAAGCTGGCTTTACCCTCTACCTCATAATTTCCCCACTACTCCCTCACTCTATCCACAAAATTCATCGCCTTAAGCCATATATTTTTGATTCTCAATGGGGTCCTACCTTCTCTCTAACCTCCACACTCTAGTAGGAGAAGGAAATCATCCAACGTTACCCTAGGTAAATAAGACTAGATTACCCTTGAAAATTGCTCCTCTAACCCTTAAGAGATAAGGAAATGATCTAGTCGAGATAGGGATGGCATATCTCTATTACTAGACCACGTGAACAAACAACCCTCTAATGAAAGATCCACCAACTCCATCTCATCAATGAACCCTAAAAACTCCCCCCATGTATTTATTTGAATGTCCACCCCCTCTCCTCTCTAAAATGAATATGACCTCATCAAAATCTCCCCATAGGAACCATGGGACCCCCAAACACCATTTACTCCCGCGAGCTCCTCGCATAACTCCCATCTACTAGAATCATCCACTGGTCCATAAATACAAGAGAAACTACAAATGAACCTGCCACCACATTTATGAACAAGAAGGACGAAGTCCAAACGCCTTCCATGTTTTCCAGTAATTCGACCACTTTGGAGTACCACATAATGATCACCCCACTAAAGCACCCACGACATCCGAACTACACCATTTGACCATCCGCCCTTTCAAAATGGAACTCGATAACCCTCCATCTACATTACTCATCTTGGTTTCTTAAAATAATATAATATATGGCCTCCACCTCGTAATAGCCCCACTCACGATGCTAGTTTTCTCAGGATCGTTCAAACCCCTTATACTCCATGAGATCAATCTAAGCTTCACAACAGACCTAAAAAAATCCCCCAAATCTTCACCTCCTCCCTTATCTCTCCCTCACACCCTTCTTCCATCTTATAACCCACCTTCCCATGTCTCCCTATTTTATCGAATAAACCAACTTATTTTCACATCCCTCGAAATCAATCCCCGAAACCTTACTAAAATATCCAATTATGTTCTCTGCCGAACATTCTAGATCCTCTAACCATCCTCCTCCTTATCTCTTTACTCATTAATTTCCTCAGGAATAACAATATCAACCCATAACTGAGAGTTATTTAAATCCAAAAAAGTTCTACCAATGACCTTACCACCCACCCACTAGTTTCCCTTGTGTAACAATTGATAAAATCCCCTACAAAACTATTATCTACACTTTTATTGGCAACTACAACTGCCATTTTTTTGCCAGAATCATTTGCACTACCACCTCCTTCACCCATTCTTAAATTACACCCCACTTAAAAAGATTTAAACCCACCTCTAGGTTACCCCTACTCAAACCTTTATTTTTAGTAGTTATACCCTTGTTAAAAAAGGCCTTAATATTTTTAAGTCCTAAGAATGAATTTCCAAAATAAATTTCCTTTATTCGAGGTTTTTTGCCACTTTTTTGCGACGGGATACCCAGACCCTCATACGAATTAACCAAACTTTTTTTGTCCCTCACAACTTTTTATCCCTCTAATTCACCATTACGAATGCAGTGTATAGACTTGATAATTTTAAATTCAGTAGATTCATGAAATCGCAAATTCTTGGACTTCACTATCGAAGAAACCTGTAGGTGTTGCCCACCCACATGACCCATACATTGGAAGAGCTCTTTCTTGGATTCCAAAACCTTATCTTGTACTGCATTAAATAACCCTTGAGCTTAATTATCCACATTTTTGCCACAAAAGTCACTGACATACTTCAAACCACACATGCTAACCTCAACCAATGTGTCTTCCCTTAAGTGGAACTCTATTTATGATTCTAACTATTCACTAACATCAATGCATCCAGCAGGTATAAAACTCATCTTCCCATAATCTATCACTTTATCAGCCACACCAAGGATACCAACATTCCTTGTCTTTTCATCCACCCATACTCCCATATTACCTACCTCTTGAACTTGCCCATCCTCTCGCTCCAATCTTAGTTTCACATGCGTATCCTCCATATGACTTCTAGTGCTCAGCCTTTACTTGATGACAAATGAGCACTTTGCACAAAAGTGATACATAGTCTCTACACAAATCCCTTTACATCTTTGTACTTCCTGGATGACTGATAAAACTAGGCTCGTTTACTTCCTTCATGACTTATTCCCTAAATTCCAAAATATCCCAAACTCCCACACCATTATCCTTATTGACAAAAAAGTCTTTAATTAAATCTCCTAATAACTTGCGATTCCGAAAAATTTCCAAATCATTATCGAAAGACAGTGAATCATGAACCTTACAATATATTAAAAGCTTTGGCACCATCCTATGAATATAGGGATGATTCTTTCCCCGCTTAACCCTCAATTTGAAGATTTGAAGGTCTTGCATCATTTTATGATAGTAGAATCTTATTTCCGCAAAAAATACTCTCGTGTTCGAGCTCAATGCGTCGAATACAATATTAGACTTACATAGGTGGTAATGGAGACCAAAATTGTAATCTTCCATGATCTCCATTCATTGTCTCTTCTTAAGATTCAGATCTTTTTGAGTGAAAATATGTTGACGACTTTTATGATCGGAGTACACCTCGAACGGTTCCCCATACAAGTAATATCCCAAAGTCTTAAAGGCAAAGGGAACTTCTACAAGCTTTATGTCATGTGTTGGATAGTTCTTCTTGTGAAGCTTTAAATGACTTAACGCATAAGCTACCATATTATTTCCTTACATCGATACTATTCCCAAAACATACCAATGCATCAAAATACACGAAATATCACTTTTCTCTCTCGGGCAGGACAAGTACTAGTACTGAAGTCTGTGTAGACTTTAACTCCTAGAGTTCTGCCTCACAGTTATCTGTCCATTCAAAGAAAACATCTTTCTTCATCATCGTGGTGAGGTGTGAAGAAATTTATGAGAATACTTGGATGAAACGCTTATAATACCCAATGATTCCTAAGAAACTTATCACCTTTGTGATTGTCATCTGCTGTTCCTAATTTACCACTACTTCAACCTTTGCTAGATTTATCAAAATACCTTATCCTAAGACGACATGACCAAGAAACATGACCTCATTAATCCAGAACTCACACTTGTCGAACTTGGCGTACAAATAAGTTTCATGAAGCACTTGTAAGGTCATGTGAAGGTGATACTCATGATCCACTCTTAAAGTCTAGTAAATTGGGATATAATCAATACATAACACAACAAACCTATTCACGTACGGGCTGTAAATCCGATTCATCAGGTCCATAAACACTGCAGATGCATTCATTAATCAATATGACATCACTACAAATTCATAATGCCCATATTGCATCCTGAATGTTATTATCTGACTATCCTTAGTATCGATGATGATAAACTGACTGAATATCAATATTTGAGAATACACTTGCAGTTCGTAACTAATTAAAGATATAATCACTCCCTGGCATGGGATAGTTGCTCTTAATTATACCACGATTCATCTCCTTGTATTTAATACAAAGCCGAAGGTAATTGTCCTTCTTCTGGAAAAAAGGATTGGTACGTCCCATGGAAACACACTTGTCCTAATAAGACCCTTTGATAAAAAATCTTCTATACGTATCTTTAGTTCGTAAACCCAGATAGAGCTAAATAATGTAGAGGAATAGAAATCGATGAGACACTTATTCATACTTAAATTACAAAGTCCATTTCCCTCTACGGTAGTAACCCTGGAAGCTCCACTGAAAACATATACGGAAACTCCATTACAATCGAATGATCAAGGACCATAATGTCGTGACCATCCTGTGCCACAAGTCTTCAAAGCCACACAAAATAGTTTTGCCACTCCTTGGTGTTAGTGTATTTACAAGTACGGTCCTTGGGTTTCTCACCGTTAAATCTGTAATTGGACCTATCCGGTAATACCACCGAAACGTTGTGTCAATGAAATTAAATAGTGGCACTAAAGAACGAAAGCTAATCTACGCTAATGATTACCTCAAAACCTTACATATCCATGACAATTAATTCATATTCGAGCATAAAATCTCCCGCAACAATGAGACATTCACGACACATGTGGTTTAATAAAATACCTCCGCCAGCTGGAAGTCCAACGAATATATGAGATACATACAATTTATCTCTAACCCCAAAATGAAATTTAATGCAATTGATATAAAGGAATGCAATGTTCTAAGGATCAAATAAATTGAGAACCCACATATGGGATATTAAAATATACCTTCCACCATTGTGGCATCTGGCTGAACCATAGGCTGAGTAATAGTATAGGCATGCCCTTGTGTGAACCTACTGCTCTGGATGCCCTATTTATTCCACTGATCTAATCCATAGTTGGGTCATGAATAAACATTTGGCCTCTATTTTTTAAACCTAAAATACACATGAGGATGTTAGGTGGGTATTGTAGAGAAAAATATTTGTATCGGCTGAAAGCTAGAACCCTGGTTACTTGGCTAAAGATCGCTGCGTCTATTGGTGGATTCCCTCTTCCAATGGTTAGGTTCCCCATATATAAAACAATTTTTTCTTGGCAGCGCTAACCCCTCACCCTGACTATGGGTGGAACCAATTCCCGCCTTTGGCTTTAACTTGGAAAAGAATCCCTTATAACCATCATCCTTATTTTCTAGCTTATATTCTTGTTTTCTCATTACGACCTTTTACTTTTCTTCTCCCTGATTAGCTTCTCATATTCATACACAAACTCCAACCTATTGGATTTGTTCACCATCGCTCGAAACCCATAAACATCTTCGCCAATGATAAACCTCTGGATGGAAGGGTTGTGACCCTTTATAAAAAGGAGGGTCTTATCCCTCTCATCACTACCCATATATTAATCATAATCCGACAAGCTCTCAAACTTTATCTGATATTCTCCAGCGATCATCTTTCCTCGTAACAAGTTATTAAACTCATTCCTCTTTCCATCACGGCAAGCCTCGGGAAAGTACCGGTCCAGAAATGCTGCCTAAAAATCTTCCTAAAGGACTGCCCCATTTAGATTGGCTTGATAGGAAATCCACCACTTTTGGTCCTGGACATAAATTGAAATGTATCCACGCGGACCCTATAAGAAGGAGATATTAAGGACCTCAAAAATATGTTTGGCACGTTGTAGCCACTCCTCTGCCCCTTTATGACCTATAATGTTGCTAAACATCGGGACATCAAGTTTTTTATGTTTTTTTAATATAGTGGTAGACATGTTGCTCTCCACTGAAATACCATTGCATTGGTGTTAATGAGAGAGAGAATCATCCAACTTCCTGATTTTCTGAGTCATTTGGTGTAACTTATTAGACTTTCCACTAATACATCTGCCACTAGTACATCCACCTCATATATGTTTACACATTTGATAGAAGGGATGATAGTTTAGAATGTGGTAGAATATTACTAACTATTATTAAAATATATATGAAACGTAAGTGTACTCTGACACACACGTAACATATTCTCTGATACCAAGTTGTGATGTCCAAATTTTGGGTGTCTATGCAAAAAACTTTTATATACTTTGATTTTCATTTAAGAAAAATCCTCTTTTGAAAACAACATTCAATTTATTCATATGTGTTGTAAAATTTCTTTAATTTAATTAATGAAATTATGTTAATCTTATGAAATTTATAAGAACGGTTGAAATAAAAGAGTTTTGCAGTTTCTATGGAATAAATAACGACTAAAGTGGAATTCATACAGTCTTGAAAAAGTACTTGCGTTAAAGTCAAATGAAAAAAACCATTATTCGAGACTAAATTACATAATTATTATGAATAGAAATAGATCTCTAATTGTGTTGATAACTCTCCTTTTCTTTCCCAATAACCTTGTCATTTCCTCAACCGATGTACCTTGGGGGTTAAAGATGGAGGGATATGAGCCTACGCCTAATAAGAGAAATACTAGCATATTATATATCGTAAAAAGTAATATCTATACATATAAAGTGTATTTTAGCAATTATGAAATAATTCTTTATTTAATTAAGTGGTCTCATGCAAGTTGTATTGTAACCATGCAACACACTCACACTTAATCTTTCTTTTAACACTACATGTATCCCATTAATTCCACCATAAATGTACTTTCACCTTTTCCAATTTATTTCATAAACTCGTCTTTACATTAATGAACATCGTTCCCAAAACAATATATTCACTTGATTAATTGGTGTATCAATCCATGACTGTTATACAATCTTTTATCGACCACCACCATGCCGTAATATGCTCATGATCAGCAGTTTTGGGTCAAGTATTAAGCCAAACCCTAGGATTTTGAGACCTCTAAAAATTTCTCAATTACATCCGAATGTCTTTTAATTGTTACATCATTGTAACCGTTTTTCCTTTCTTTCTACCTTATCCGCTTTTATGTCTTTTCCTTTAAATCCTTTAACTAACCAATAAGGCAAATACGCGGGACAAGACTAGTCTCGACACGCATTATTTCTATGTTTCACACTTTATCAAAAGTCCATTTACATTATACCTTTTACTTCGGTATTTCATCTTTGAAAATAACTTTATTTATCCTTTCTTATGAAACTTAATCTTTTGAGTTCAAATACCAATTTCTTGCATTTTTGTGTACTTCTCACTATTCATGCACAGTAGTAAACTTGGTTTTATTCATTTTGCAAAAAATTCTTCTTTTTATCTTTAATTCTCAAAATATGAGTTTTCATCACATTAAATATAACTTTTAACAAGAGTCCTCTTAGTTTAGTGAATTTTCTCTTAGGTCCAACCTTTACATAAAATGGCACTTTTTTACTAAATTATTACTTTTGCCATTTCAAGAGTTGTAATTCAACTTATTTTTTTTGCCCTTTTTTCTTGTCATTCTATGAGTTAATATTACTCTATTTCATGCTCTTACCTGAAATATTTTACTAATTTCACATTTAGTCCCTATGTCATAATCTTTATGGACTTTCTTCAAATATTTCATAATCTTTATGGACTTTCTTCAAATATGTTTGTACCATTTAATGTGATTAGTTTTATGGAGTTTTTAGCATATATCTTTTCATGTTTCAAGCATCAATTTAACACACTTTCAATAAATTTAACCCATTTTCCCAACTACATAAGTTTATGTTGTGAATGTAAGATTTTATACACATAAAACCTACAATCTAGCGTTTTTTTATCAATAAGTTCAATGTAACATCTATCATGAAGTCAACAAGTTTTACATGATTTTTACAAGATAATTAACTTAAACATTCTAAAATTTAAACTTCTTTCAATTTTTACCTTTTATCCATCTTTATCACATATTCTTCCTCATAAGTTCATATATAGTGATAATAAGCATATGTAATCATGTGAATTATATATATATTTAACATGCTTTTGTCTTTAAACTTGAAAAAAAAAGTCTAGAAACCCTACCTATTGAAGGGAATAATTTTGAAGAGGACATGTTGAAAAGAAAACCTAATAAGCTTCAGCTTCCTAAAATTAAGTTCATCTAGAAATCCACCTCCACACTCAAAATAACATCTCAATAATACTAGGAAACTCTTGGTAACAGAAAGGTAATTATGGTGGATAGAAAGGTTGTAGTATAGAGAGAATAATCAAGCCTTTGCTGAGTGAAAATGGTTGAGAGAATGAGTATTTTAGAACGTGACTCAATGCATATTAATATTATTCATAAGTGGAAGGAAATAGGGTAAGTATCTCCCTATAAACCACCCCACATGACCCTTAGCCATATCAGATGGATCCTACCCATTAGGGTTGACACCCTATTACCTAGAGGGCTAGAAGTTAGCCAGAAAGTGGTCAACACTCAAGGAGAGCCGTCCAAAAGTAGCCCATAAACGCGCACACTTGACAACTTACAAATGTAGGTATTATGTAGCTGTCGAATTGATTCTCACCTAACAGGTGCAAATTTTTGTTCAAATAATATTTTTTTAATTCCTTATTTATTCTAATGACATTATAACTTAAATATAATTATATAATTCTATAATTCGTTCCATATAATTTCTTTAATCTAATTTAAAATATGTAACTTAACTAACACATTTTGAATTTTTTTCATAACGCAACATTATTAATTTCAAGAAAACCAGGCATTACAAAATAACCTTATAATATCTTCAGTGATATAGTTCTTCATTTTTCTATCCATGACTACGTTCCTTCTTGTCCTCATGTTTGATCTTCCAATTCTTCATTCTCTGAGCCTTCACTTGACAATCCAAATACATCACCCATTCTTATTCAAACCAAATCTTCTCGGGCTATTAAACAACCTTCTTATCTATGTATGTCATTAAAAAGACATACTTACTTGGACTTCATTAGTTCTTTATCCTCTTTCTCAAGTCATATGTTATAGGAATTTATCACCATCATTTAGAGCTCCTTTGCTTTTGATTTCTACTCACCCCGAGCCTAGTTCTATTATCAAGCTGTTGGCATACCTTATGGGAGAAAGTTATGTCCACTTAACTTAATTCTTTAGAAACTAATAATAGTCGGTCCATTGTTAGTCTCCCACCTAGTAAACATGATGTTTATTGTAAACCAGTATAAAAAGTTAAAAATAAGAATGATGGATCTATAGAGAGGTATAAAGCTCGTTTGGTTAAAAATGGTGTACTGAATAAAAGGGGGTTGATTATAATGATAATTTTTCTCATTTTACAAATCTTGATACTTTCAAATTCTTTCTTTGACTAGTTTATGTTCATAGTTGGATCTTCCAACAACTTGATGCCAACAACGCATTCCTGCATGAGGACTTATTTGAGGAGGTATATATTCCCATACCATAAGGATATAGCCATAAGGGTTGAGTGTTTACCTAGTAATCATGTTTATAAGCTGCATAAGTCTTTATATGGTTTAAAATAAGCCTCAAGATAGCCGTATGAAAAGTTCTCAACTTCTCATTTATGTAATACCTCATATTTTTAACCATTTTAATTATGGGATTAATTGATTTAAAAATGGAAAATTTATTTATAATTAATCCGAATTTTATTAAATAATTACTAGTACGACGAGAGTTAGTATTTATTTATGTGACTTGTGTTGAATATTACTTAGTGACTAAAGTAATATGTAATTTTGAATAAATTTTCGCGAGCAAATAGTACGTCATTTATGGTAATTAAGTCGGGATGCGCGTGTTAGCCGTGTCGGGACTAAATTTAATGGAATAAAATTATTTTATTTATTAGTCACCCATAAGGTCATTTTGAGTGCGCCAAAGTGCCTGAAAGGGTCGAGATAGGTAGAAAAGTCTACCGAGGGATTTAGTTTGTGTCCCGGAATGTCTTTAAGCCAAACCGGCACCCCGGGAGGTTATTTTAGACATTTTTATTTTGGGGGTAATTAAACACACGAAATTCCTAAGCCTATATCAACTGCCAGGGTTAAGTTTCGTAGAGATATCAAGCATAAAATCTTGTGAGACCATAGGAGGAGAAGAGTGATGAGTTTTCTAAGGGTTGAATTATTGTTAAAACACCGTTTGCACCACCATAACTGCCAATGTATAGATCAGAGCGAGAGAGAATCAATCCCATACCTTTCATCACCAATAGACCAGACCTACTACATAAGGCAAGTAATTATCTAGCATAAATTTACGATAGATATATGATCCATGTTAGATTAGGGTAAAAACTATATGAAAATCCCATTTTTTAGAAGATTTTAGATAGTGTAAACCATGATTCTTGGGTTAAAATTGAAATGGAACAGGTTTGTTTATGCATGTAGAACCAAAACCACATTAATATAATAAAATTGGTTGAATAAATATGGTATTTACATGTTTAATTGATAATAAAGTCAAAACTAGGGTTCTTGAGACTAAATATGAAATTTAGGTGAATTTATGCATGTTGATGACGTTTAAATGATTTGGATACGTTAGGATTTGCCCATATATGTTAGTATAGGATCTGGGTTACATGTATATCAATTTGGAGATGTTTAAATATGATTTTGATGGTCAAAAATTAAGAAACTCGTAACTGTTGAGGAAAATCTGGGAAAATAACTGATCGATCAATCGATCGACTCAAGAACGTAGATCAATCAACAGATCGATTGATCAACCCATTTCTTCGATCGTTCGACTCCCCTGAAAAATGTGATTTGTTTCCTTTTATATATTTGATTAAATCACAACTTTTAGAAATCATTGGTGTAGATTAATTGAACATAATGAGACATAGGCAAGGGAAGTAGGATATACTTAAGACCCGAAAAATATTATTTTGTATGGAATTGAATGGGGAAATTACGAGTGTTAATCGAATGAGTTGCGATAGGAAATTATATAAATTGTGGTTAAAATCGGATAAATGAATATTCAAGGTTTGTACTAGTAGTGGGGGTACATTATGGATATTGAAATAACCCAAGGAATAAATGGAAACTTAAATAACATTTTTGGGATAGGGGAATGTACTTGAAGTTATGCCACGAGAGATACCACGTTAAATAAAATATTACATAGGATGTTTGAGATATAAATATACTACGTAGGAGACTCGAAAATTGGGACGCACGTATACCTATATAGAATTTATATATACTTAGCTTGTGTGATTACCTATAGTATGGGTAATTATGTGTAATGCATCATACCGTGCTACTTGCTATCATGGAGGTTTCCGCACTAGGACAGTTTTATTCTGATGAGCCCATCAGGGGAATATGGACTTGTACCTTAGAAACATAGAACCTTGGTACAACTTATATGTGAATGATAGTGCAGACGGTCGTAGGGATGAGTGGGTATGTGCGTCTCCCTTGTGACTTGGAACTATGATTCACCTCTCTTATGTGTGACTTGTCTTTTATATGGTTTTAGAGTGTTTATGAACCTATAGTCCTTCATGTATAATGTGATATACGGGGACTTGATAGCAGCGTATGCATACACCATAGCATAGTCTCGGGGTGTCTTATGAGTATATATATTCTGATAGTGATGTATATATATATATATATATATATATACACTGGTAATTATTCTACTGTGTTGCTCAGTAGATAAGAAAGAGTACATCATATAAAATATGTTATAATAGTAGGAACTTATATGAGTAAAGAAATACTTTAATTGATTAATAAATATTGGAAATATAATAATGTATTGTTTGGGTATTACGGGTTGGCACAATGACTTAGGCATCATAGTGAGAGACTTTATTCAAAGTATTTAGGTCAGATTGTATAACTAGTATGGGTTAGGAGTATACGTTAGGAGTGCACACTAGTTGAGAGGTGAAAATTTCAATTGAGAGTACGTGGCTAACATGTATACAATATCTGGTATTTATGTAATTTAAATACTCGCTGCTTTAAAACTATTTTTAACTCGGGCTCTGACCCGTTTGCTTCCAAATATATTTTTGTCAAACAATTTTTAGGTGTCTAGCCACAGGGATGCCAAACATATGAGTTCCATTCAATTGACGTGTTGTAGCTGCTGTGGAAGTTATAGGACCTCGGTATTAAAAGCCTCCACATTTATCCTTGATTCATTCAGAGTTATTTCTTTCAGTCGGGGCATGTTGCCCATTCTTATTTAGAGATAGTGATTTTAGACATTCATTTATTTTTCAGTTGTTAGGTTTTATTTCATTTTCGATTATTATATTTAGGATTTAGACTGGAAGTGTTTACTCCAGACTCGGTTTATTTCAATATGTCGTTTTAATTCCTATGAGATTGTTATCGGATGGTGAATGCTTAGTTAATGATTTGAATTTCTTTCATGTTATATTAAAAGATAAAATTTGGCATCTGACTTTTAAATACTAGGTGGTTAGTAATTAATAAAAAGTTTTCGACAGTGATGCTAAGATTGATCCAACTGGATATTCTGTTTTAAATTTAATAAATGACTGATCACCCGGTATTTAATTAGGTGGGGTGTCACAGTTGGTATCAGAGGATCAGGTTCTAGAGTCTTTAGGGTCTCTGCATCTTATTATGCTTTCTGCATAGCTTTCTTTGATGTAGAGCCCCATATTTGGGACTGTTGTATTCATTGATTATGCATTTTACGTCTTCAATTTTTGTGAGATATTTATTATGGACTTATAAAGCTTCTCTCTCATCTCAGATTCCTCCCAGACGTGCAAAGTGAGCTCCTAGGGTGTCTAGCCAGATCCCCAGCCGGCTCTGGCCTAGGGTACGGTAAATGATGCGGAGGCTGCCTCTATCGTAGCACAATCGGTAAATGCAGCTTTTATCGTAGTACAGCAGGCCCCACCCCAGGCACAGGCAGTGGCACTAGTACCAGCCCCAACACCAGCACCAGCACCAGCACCAAATCACGTGTTCCCTTCTGCTTGGGAGTGAGTTAGAGTTGCTGTAACACCCCATGTTTTTATTAATTATTTATTTAATTAATTCAGAAATTAGAGAAAAATAATATTTTGGATTTAATTATTTTTAATAATTAAATATATTGGTTTTATATTCGAAATTTCGAAAGCTAGCTTAAAAGACTCGTAATATGAGTATATATAAGTCTTGGGCCATTTAGAAGAGTCCTCAAAACATAAAACTCTCTAAGAGTACTCAAAACATAAAACTCTCTAGAAAAATAAATATATAAAAATATCCAGCCGTTCGATCGAGCTCAATTTTTTTTACAGCTTCCTCTCGTCTTCAGCTACTATGCCCCAAAATTTCAAGAAATTCTAATGATCCGATCATTCAGAATGTTTTTTTAGTGTTTGTATCTGATTAGACCTCTTTTCTTAATCGTTTATATATCAACAAATTCATGGCTTGGCTTTTCAAATCGTTTTTTCATTTACTTTTCAACCAGAAGACCTCTCCAAAAGTATTCCCTTTCATCTACAACTTTAGCCCCAAACTTAATCAAGTGTTTGACTCAATATTTGAAGGCTTAATAGGTGTTTTCTCAAGATTGTTCAAGAACGACTCTTTGCTAATTTTTCGAGAGGAATTTAACCATCTATTCGGAATTGTCAAATGGTTTTTACTCAGCCATGAATACTCTATTCCTTTCCTTTAGTATTATACGTTTTAAGTGTAGCCTAAATCCTTAATCACGTGTTTTGGATTAAAATCAATTAGCAACTTAATTAGAGAAAGTGGACGCTAAATTTTGGAGTTGTTTCGTTGAATTTTTTTAATACGATTTAATCCTTAAAACCCTTGGGTGCATAAGTTAGATTATTGGGTTTTTATGAGTTTTGGGGTGTAGGTTTGCATGTAGAAGTTATGGGTTTATTTATATGTTATGTAGGACGCGAACACACTTATATAAATTAGAAAATTTATAAAAGAGAATGATTATGTCACATTGAATATGATCGCATATTAAATAAATTAACAAGTATTGGACGAAAATAATTATGTTGAAAATGACGGTTATATTCTTAATGGAATTAAATTGAATTGTGACATTTGTGATTAAAGTGCAATGTGGTGATTATGATTTCTGATATTATGTGAATTGGTTTATTCACTTTTTCCATCATGGGGACAAGAAGATTTTGGTTAGTATATTGCTCAACCCTATTTTTAGGATGCTCACTAGGTATGGGACTAGTTGGTAGGCCTTGGTGATTATTTATGCTTGCTAGGTTTGGGACTAGTTAGTGTAAATTCGTGGGGATTTTATATTTCGGGGTGGGCCAGATTTTTACGTCATATCAACTTTTTGTTATCCTAGGCATGAGACTAGGACGTGTTTTACAATGGTGATTCATCCTATATGTAGGATATGATGTATGTGTACTCGGGGACCCTTAGGTATGGGACTAAGAGGTATTTTGAGGATATCACACCGATTAAAACGGTGGGGTAATTTGTTAATTGTGAAATTGAGAAAATGAGAATTAAGGCCTAAAATAAAAATCGGTATTAAAATTTGTGGCGACATAAAGTGCGAGGGCTGAGAGTTTAAATGGAATTGCTGGTGATTTATGTCGTGTCGTGTCGTGTGTGGAACCTTGTCAAATTGCGGGGGATCGACAGTTTAAATGGATTCGGCTGGCGTTTGGGCAAGGGGAAGTATTTAACTTTGGTGGAAATTACCACCCGGGGCAGGAGGACCGACATAAGAAAAAGTGAGAAAAATGATAATTTGGATTAATTTAATTAAATTAATACTTGGGGTTGTGGGTTAATTAAAATGATATTGGTGTGATTTTTATAAGAATCTTTGGGAGTGGTTAGAGATTTATCATTCTCGTGTTTAATTATGTCGTATTAATTAAAATACTCTATTGTGAAATTTATTGTGTATAATATTATTGTCTGGATTCACGGATCCTATTTGAGGGGAGTAATGTGTATTCATCCTCAGGGATCTGACCTCGTGCGTTGACTAACATTTTCAGGTATAAGTGTTAGAGTAGCTGCATGAGATTTATTGGATATCACTTGGAGGTGCAGATGGAGATACCTTATTTACTATTTTATTAAGTTTACATTTTTCTTTCCGTCGCGTTTCATTATGAGAATCCATTTGAGTTTTATTGGGCCATTCGATTCCAAAGTTGTTTGAGGATTTTAGTAAGAATATTTACAATTGGTTATTATTCAAATTTTTAAATAAATTTATATTTTGGAGATTGGTTTAAATTGGAGTTTAGCATGTGATAGTTTTTATATTACAATTATTCATTGGGGTTGATTATTATTCACCCTCCGGATTGATTTTATATGTCTCATATTTGTCGCATGCTAAGAATGTTATTTTATTTACTCGCACCCGACTTAGTTTTGGTGGCGTTCGATACCAGAATTTAGCGGGGCATGACAGATGCCTTCCAGAAGGCACATCTTGCGGAGTTCGTAGGGAGTTTCGATGTTGTGATAGCGAGCCAATGAAAGAAAGACATCCAGCGACACATGAGGATGTAAGAGTGCACTGAGGTACAGAGGAAGATACTAGCTGCTTTTAAGCTAATAGGAGTGACACTACAGTGGTGCGATTCAATTACCAGTGATGAAGAGAGAGACATCATGACTATTCAGGACTTCTGGGTGCAGTTCGACAGCAAATATTTCCCTTCCGCCGTTCAGACTCAGATGAGGTGGAAAATACTGGATCTCACCCAAGAATGGAAGACCATTACGGATTACGGGGAAGAGTTTATGAGATTGATTAATCTAGTGCCAGATGATGTACCTACTGAGGGGAAGAAAATTCAGATGTTTATGGATGGCTTGACTTAGAGGATTCGTCAGCACCTTTTGAATAATATTTCATTGGGTACATATACTGATGCACTTAACACTACCCTACTACACTACTAGGATCACCTCTACCATACGAAGGGAAGCAAATGAGCGGGGGAGTCCAGCCACCAGGGCGGACAAGAGGTAATGGTGCTAGTCGGGCACAACTAGATCAGGGTCAGGAGAGACAGGGCGAGCAGAGTTCTCATCAGGGGGACCTTGCTAAGAGGTTCCGATCAGGTGACAACAGGCAGGGATAGGGAGGTTTTAGTCAAAGTCATCAGGGCCAGTAATGCTTTTAGCGGGGCCAACAGGGCTAAGGGATGGGTGGTAATGGCCAAGAGGGCCAAGGACAACAGAATCAGAGGGGAGGAAATTTTGGTGGTAGATGCTTTTACTGTGGGAAAAATGGCCACCGACGTCAGGATTTTCCGAAAAGGGGCAGGGCCTCACAGCAGCAGCAGCTGCGGGTACTCGATAGGAGCCCCAGTGATCTTTTGAGCTACCCTCCTAGCACCACCACTGATGCCAGCCTTACCAGCTATTCCAGTAGTTCCATTTCAATAGGGACAACTCTAGTGTGGGCGTGTTTATAATGTCCACCATGCAGTAGTTCGTAAGGCTCCAGTCGCAGTTGAGGGTATGTTTTCTATCCAGGGGACTTTGGGGCGGATATTATTTGGCATGGGGGGCTTCACACTCTTTCATTACCACTAGATTTGCACGTGCTATGGGATTATTAGACACGACAGATAGTACTATTACTAGTGTAGATTCACCGCTCGGCTATGGGTCACCGGTATTTATTTATATGTCGGGGTGTGGGTATAGATATTGGGAGATTTGTTTTACCTGCCGATATGCTTGTATTAGATATGTCCGAGTATAATGCTATTACTGGGATGGATTGGCTACTTACCTATAGTACCATGATTTATTGCTATAGTCATAGTATTGTGTTCTCCGTACCAGGTCAAGAGATGTTTTTAGTGGAGATGCCTCATCTTGAGGGAGGTTCGTTCACCAATTTATATTATATAGAGGAGGATACCTATAAGGAGGTGGTGATCCCACTTGATTCAATTCCGGTTGTTCGTAAGTTTTCTGATGTATTTCAGGACATACTAGGGCTACCTCCTAGCAGAGAGATCGAGTTTGTGATAGACTTGACGCCAGACACTCAGCCGATAGCCTGTGCACCTTATCGTATGGCTCCGATAGAGATGAGGGAGTTATGGAATTAGATCGAGCAGTTATTAGGGCAGGGCTTCATCTGTAGGAGTACCTCGCCTTGGGGTGCTCTCATACTGTTCCTAAACAAAAGAGATGGGTCGTTATGGTTGTGTGTTGCCTAACTTGAGTTGAAAAAGGTCACGATACGGAATAAGTATCCGTTGCCCTGAATCGATGACTTATTTGACTAATTGATGGGTGTTGCCTACTTCTCAAAGATAGACTTGAGGTCGGGATACCATCAGTTACATATCAAAGAGAAGGATGTGTCTAAGACTTCCTTATTGACGAGATATGGATCCTACAAGTTCAGGGTTATTTCATTTGGGCTAACCAATGCACCGACCCTGCTTATGGACTTAATGACCAGGGTTCTCAGAGAGTTCTTAGATTAGTTTGTTATTGTCTTCATAGATGACATCCTAATTTATTCTTAGACCGAGGAGGATCATGACGAGCATTTGAGGAAGGTTTTATAGACACTACATGAGCACGAGTTATATGAAAAATATGAGAAGTGTGGGTTCTGGCTGAGAGAGGTTCAGTTTTTGGGGCACATTATTCCTGAAAGAGGGATAACCGTAGATCCGAGGAAGGTGTTAGCAATGAGGGAGTGGGGGTAACCCATGACCCCAACAGAGATACATAGTTTATTGGGTCTAGATAGATACAACGGGCGATTTATTTAGGTGTTCTTGAAGATAGTGGGTCCGTTGACTAATTTGACTCGCAAAGGGGTGGCATTTATCTGAGATGATGCCTGTCAGCTGGCTTTTGATGAGCTCAAGGACAAGCTGACTTCAGCACCAGTTCTAGCACTGCCCAGGCTGGGAGTGGAATAACTTATGTATACTGATGCATCCTTACTAGGACTTGGGTGTGTGCTTCAGTAGGAGGATAAGGCTATAGATTATGCTTCCCATAAGCTTAAGCCTCACAAGATGAATTACCCCATCCACGACTTGGAGTTAGTCACATTCGTGTTTTCACTTCGGATATGGAGACAATATCTCTTGGGGGAGAAATTTTGCCTATTCATATATCACAATTCACTATAGTACCTGTTCATACAACGGGAGTTGAATATGTGTTAGTGAAGGTGGCTTGAATTTTTAAAGGACTATCCGTTCGACATCAATATCACCCGGGGAAGGGTAACATGGTAGGACATGCGTTGAGCCATACGCCAGCAGGTAAGGTGGTCGAGGTGTGGAAGGAGAAATGGAAGGATCTAGGACATCAGGATGCGGTTACCCGCTCATTCATGTTAGTGATGACGATTAAGCCCGAGATCGTTACTAGGGTGATACAGGCTCAAGCAACAGACTCGTATGTCAGGATCGGATTTTACAACTTCTAGCCGAGAGGGCAGAGTCGTATTCTGTGAGTTCATATGGGGGCTTACGCTTTAATGTCAGACTACTAGTTCCAGAGGGGGAAGATTTACGACATGTGGTGATGGCGGAGTTGCACGATTCACGATTTGTGGTACATCCGGGAGGGGATAAGATGTACCACGATATGAGGCAACAGTACTAATGGATTGGAATGAAGAAGGACATCACGGACATTGTTTTGAAATGCGCCACTTATTAGCTGGTAAAAATAGACCACCAGAGATCCCTAAGGCTCCTACAACCGTTACAGATCACTATATTCAAATGGGAGAGCATTTCCATGGAAGCATTCATAGGGTTGCCTACATCGCTGAGGAGTCACAATTTCATATGGGTGATTATGGATCGATTGACAAAGGTAGATTATTTTTTTCCAGTTCAGACCGATTATACTTTGGGGCAGTACGCTCAGATATTTATTGTTGAGATAATGTGACTCCACGGGGTGCCCCTTAATATTGTGTCCGATCAGGATAAGATTTTTTTATCCATATTTTGGGAGAGATTCTAGGAGGTCTTGGATACGGATTTACAACTGAGTTCGGCCTGTCACCCGCAGACTGAGGGGAAGACTGAGCTGACGAATCAGATGTTAGATGATATGTTGCAAATGTGCATCTTTGATTTTGGCGGGTGTTAGGAGCAATATCTTCCATAGGTGGAGTTTTCTTATAATAACTCCTACCAGTTTACTATTGGTATGGCTCAATTCGAGGCGTTATACGGTAGGACTTGTCGTTCTACAGCATGCTGGCTAGAGGTGAGGGATAATAAGCTATCTGGGCCAGAGGTGATTCGGGATACCTCTGCCAAGATTGAGATGATTCAGAGCCATATTCGGATTGCTCAAGATAGACAGAAGAGTTGCGCCGATGCCAAGAGGTTCTTTAGGGAGTTCAGTATGGGGTCCAGGTATTGATACGAGTATCTCCTATGAAGGGGATAATGCGATTTAGGTAGAAAAGGAAGTTATCACCGAGGTATGTAGGGACATTCCCTATTATTGAGTGAGTTGGGCTAGTGGCTTACAGACTTGGGTCACCAGAGCACTTGCATAGGATTCATGACGTGTTCCATATTTCTTCGTTGAGGAGATATCTTTGGGATGAGTTGGACCACACTCATATTGCATTAGATGAGATTGATATGCAGCCTGATAGTTCCTATAAGGAGGGGCCAATTGCTATCCTAGACCGCAGGGAGAGAAAATTGAGGTCAAAGGTAGGGTCGTTAGTACATGTTCAGTGGAGGCATTATAATATCGAGGAGTCTACCTTGGAGCGCGAGAATGAGATGCGCAATAAATGTCCAGAGTTATTCTTACCAGGTATACCTTTAATTTTCTGAATTTCGATACGAAATTCCGTTATTGGAAGAGGGGAGTATGTAATACCTCATATTTTTAATGATTTTAATTAGGGGATTAATTGACTTAAAAATGGGAAATTTATTTATATTTAATCAGAATTTAATTAAATAATTACTAGCGCGAAGAGAGTTAGTATTTATTGATATGTATTATGTTGAATATTACTTAGTGAGTAAAGTAATATGTAATTATGAATAAATTTTCGCGAGCAAATAATACGACATTTTTGGTAATTAAGTCGGGATGCGCGTGTTAGCCGTATCGGGACTAAATTTAATGGAATAAAAGTATTTTATTTCTAAGTCACCCATAAGGTCATTTCGAGTGTGTCAAAGTGTTCGAAAGGATCGAGATAGGAAGAAAAGTCTACCCGGGGGTTTAGTTTGGGTCCCAAGACATCTTTAAGCCAAACCGGCACCCCGGGAGGGTATTTTAGACATTTTTATTTTTGGGGTAATTAAAGCCACGAAATTCCTAAGTCTATATCAGCTGCTAGGGTTAGGATTCGTAGATATATCAAACATAAAAGCTTGTGAAACCATTGGAGGAGAAGAGTGAAGAGTTATCTA
This sequence comes from Sambucus nigra, assembly GCA_949130495.1. Lineage (NCBI taxonomy): Eukaryota > Viridiplantae > Streptophyta > Magnoliopsida > Dipsacales > Adoxaceae > Sambucus > Sambucus nigra. The sequence goes on from OX422215.1 coordinate 640,489,811, forward strand.
AGGCTTGAAACACGATTGGAACACCGTTTGCACCACCATAGCCGCCAACGTATAGATCGAAGAGAGATAATAAACCCCATACCTTTCATTACCAATGGACCAAACCTACTACATAAGGAAATTAATTATCTTGCGTAAATTTACGATAGATATATGATCCATGTTAGAATTGGGTAACATCAATATGAAAATCATATGTTTTGGAAGATTTAAGTAGTGTAAATCATGATACTTGGGTTAAAATTGAAATGGAATAGGTTTTTTTATGCATGTAGAATCAAACCCACATTATTATAATCAAATTGGTTGAAGAAATTTGGTATTTACATGTTTAATTGATACTAAAGTCAAAACTAGGGTTCCTGAGACTCAATATGAAATTGGGTTGAATTTATGCATGTTGATGATGTTTAAATGATTTGGATATATTAGCATTTGCCAATATATGTTAGTATAGGATCTCGATTACATGACTATCAATTTGGAGATGTTTAAATATGATTTTGGTGGTTAAAAAGTAAGAAACCCATAACTGTTAAGGAAAATTTGGGCAAATAACTGATTGATCAATCGATCGACTCAAGAATGTCGATCGATCGACCCATTTCTTTGATCGTTCAAATCCCTTGGAAAATGTGATTTGTTTCCCTTTTAATATTTTAATAAATCCTAACTTATAGAAATCATTATTGTTGATTAATTTAACATAGTGAGACTTAGGGAAGGGTAGTAGGATATACTTAAGACACAAAAAATATTATTTTGTATGGAATTGAATGGGGAAATTACGAGTCTTAATCGAATGAGTTACGATTGGAAATTATATAAATTGGGGTTTAAATCGGATAAATGAATATGCAAGGTTAGTACCAGTAGTGGGGGTACATTATAGATACTGAAATAACCCAAGGAATAAATGGAAACTTAGTAACCTTTTGGGGATAGGAAAATGTACTTGAAGTTATGCGACGAGATTTACTACGTTAAATAAAATATTATAGAATATTCGAGGTATAAATATACTACGTAGGAGACTCGAAAATATGGACATAAGTATACCTATATGGAATTGATATATACTTAGGTTGTGTGATTACCTATCGTATGTGTTATTATATGTAATGCATCATACTGCACGACTTTCTATCATATAGGTTTCCACGCTAAGACAATCTTATTCTGATGAGCCCAGCGGGGGAATATGGACTTGTACCTCAGAACCATAGAACCTTGGTACAGCCTATCTGTGAATGATAGTGCAGACGGACGTAGGGGTGAGTGAGTATGTGTATCTCCCTCGTGACTTGGAACTATGATTCGCCTCCATTATGTGTGACTTGTGTTTTATATGGTTTTAAAGTGTTTATGAACCTATAGTCCTTCATGTAGAATGTGATATACGGGGACTTGATAGCAGAGTATGCATGCACTATAGCATAGTCTCGGGGTGCCTTATGAGAATATATATCATGATAGTGATGTATATATATACACTGGTAATTATTCTACTGTGTTGCTTCGAAGATAAGAAAGAGTACGTCATATAAAATATGTTATAATTGTGGGAACTTATATGAGTAAAGAAATATTTGAATTGATTAATAAATATTTGAAATGCAAGAATGTATTATTCAGGTAATATGGGTGGTCACAATGACTTAGGCATCATAGTGAGAGACTTGATTCAAAGTATTTAGGTGAGATAGTATAACTAGTATGGGTTAGGATTATACGTTAGGAGTGCAAAATAGTTGAGAGGTGGGAATTTCAAGTGAGTGCAAGTGAATAATATGTATATAATATCTTATATTTATGCAATATAAATACTTGTTGTTTTAAAAATATTTTCAAATCGGGCTCTGACCCGTTTGCTTCCATATCTATTTTTGTAAAACACTTTTTAGGTTCCCAACCACAAGGATGCCAAGCATATGAGTTCCATTCAGTTGACGTGATATAACTGATGTGAAAGTTACAGGACCTCGGTATTAGACGCCTCCCCATTTATCCTTGATTCGTTCAGAGTCAGGGCATGTTGCCCATTCTTATTTAGAGCTAGTGGTTTCAGAAATTCATTTATATTTTAGTTGTTGGGTTTTATTTCATTTCAAATTATTGTATTTGAGATTTAGCCTGGAAGTGTTTACTCCAAACTCAGTTTATTTCATTATGTCGTTTTAATTCCTATGAGATTGTTATCGGATGGTGAATATTTAGTTAATCATTTAAATTGGTTGCATGTTATATTAAAAGATAAAATTTGACATCCGACTTTTAAATACTAGGTGGTTAGTAATTAATAAAAAGTTTTCGACAGTGATGCTAAGACTTATCCAACTGGACATTCTATTTTAAATTTAATAAAGGACTGATCAGCCGGTATTTAATTAGGTGGGGTGCCACAATTTAGAGGGAGGTTTCATCAGTCAACTTTTGATCATTTTTTGTTTATCAAGGCTAAAGGGACTCTTTTCATTATTTTACAAGTTTATGTGGATGATATCATACTCTAGTAATGATGGAAAAACATTGAAATATCTAAAAAAAATCATTGGATAATAGGTTTATGTTAAAAAAAATTGGGAAATCTGATGGTCTACATTGGTTTAGAAGTTGGAAGATTTGATTAGGGAATTTTGTATCTCAAAGAACTTATGCTCATCAATTGCTTTCTTATGTTGGATACTTAATCTCCAAGTCTGTCAAGACTCTCATGGAGACAAATCTCAAATTATCTGAAGATAATGGTGAACTTCTTGAGTATCCTTATATGGTAAATTGTTATATTTGGCCATTACCATGCCTGATTTGTCCTATTCGGTAACCAAGTCTAGTCGATTTCTGGTCAAGAGCCTCGATTACCACGTCTCAAAGAAACTCAAAAGTGTTTCAATAACACTAAAAAAGCATTACTTTTCCTCTAAATTCATAAATTCAATCTATTATGTTTGTTGATTCTTACTGGTTTTGAAAATTCATTGATATATGGAAATCAAACAAATAACACAGTGTCTAGGACATCTTCTGAGGCAGAATATAGGTCCAAAACCTCCACTTCTTTACTATGATAACCAAGAATCCTTACATATAGTTGTTAATCTAGTTTTTAATGAATTCACCAATTATATTGATATTGATTGTCATCTTCTTAAAGAAAATATACATTCAGACAGTTTGGAAACTCTTTATGTGTTAACACAACATCAGCTAGCTAACATATTTGTAGAAAAATAAAGAATAAGTGATCATAATTGCGACATCCTTTCATATTATTTCATGCGTGCTAGCAGTGATTATTTATAGTACAATCGAGGAGGTTTTGATAAGTGAAAATATTAATAGTTGATATCTAACATATCTAAATCATTTGATTTAGTCTTCTCCATAACTTTGCTCTAAAAATTAGAAAATGAGATGAATTAGTCTTATGCATAACTGTATTCCATAAATTCATGAGATGAGCTCTTTTGGTCTTCTACGTAACTATGTTCAATTACTTATACTTTACACTCCCCTTCAAGTGCAGTATGGAAATAGTAGTGACATCAAGCTTGTACCTGAGTGGCTAAAAGGCATGTAAAGTTAAGGGCTCACTATATGTTTATAAGTTGAGAAGAGGATCACATGAATTTGGTAATGAGCTAGCCTTGAGATACTTTTTTCCCGATTGAAGTGATGATCCATCTCCACCTGCTTAATTCAATCAGGTAGGATGGGGTAGATAGTCATGTGAAAAGAACTAAGGTTTTCTCTAAAGTGGATAAGTGGTTGGGAGATAGGACAACCAAGATTATGGAGAAGTTAGGGTAGCTAAAGAAATTATGTAGTGGCAGCTACCATTTCTCAATATTTTTCCCCACAAATAGATCAAAATTACACTGTGCTGCTTCGTAAGGGACCAAGAAATGTAATTATCTCCAAGAAATAAATAATATCAAGAGGTGGATTTGCATGTGAGAGGGCATCCATATGAATCTACATTAGAGAAGCTATAGAGGGTGGAAGAAGATTGAGATGAGATACGAATACCATAGTCCATTATGCCTTGAACATATAAAAGGATAAATTTAATTAGTTGATAGTGGGAAGGTTGAGGGTTATGTATAAATTGGCAGATATTATTGACAACAAATTTCCGATTACGCGTAGTTAGAATCAAGAATTATAATGATCCCTCAATAGACCTAAATTGAGTAGGTGTGTGAGATTAGTTAAATTTAGAGTAGATGGGCTTGGTGATAGCATGAATACTGACTGTCCAGGCCCGAAGCATGGATTCTGTGGTGAGTAATTAAGTTGCGTACCGATGTTGACTGAGGAAGATGCCTCCATAAAAATTGTGCACTTCAATACCTAAGAAATATTTGAGTGATCCTAAGTCTTTAATAGCCAAGGCCAAGATTAATTGATGAAAAATGTGAGTGATTAGTGTGGGATTGTCCCTAGTGATGATGATAATATCAACACACTACAAGGGGAGGACCTCCCTAAGGGCACACTGAAGCACAAAAAGGGACGTGTAAGCTCTACTGTAGATGAAACCAAGAGTCAAGAGGTGTGAGCTAAACTTTTTAAATCATTATCTAGGAGTGTTCTTGAGACCATAGATTGATTTGTGAAGTTATCACACATGATTTGGTTTGTGAAGATCAACAAAGACTTTTCGTTACCACATATAAACAGTTTCTTAAATTTCACCATGGAGGAAGGCATTCTTGACATCAAGTTTGTTAACATGGCAATGAGAAGTTACTGCTAAGGAAAGAACAAACCTAATGATGGCATGTTTAATGACTGAACTAAAGGTATCCAAATAAATTAATGTCAGGTTCTTGATTGAACCCTTGGGCCACTAGTATGGCCTTGAATCTATCTAAATTTCCATATGGATGTAGTTTAGCTCAAAACATGTATTTTGACCCGATGATGTGCATGCCTCACGAGGGGAAGTTTATCAGTTTTTATCCTTGGCTGTAAAATAAGTAGAAAAGATAAAATCAGAAAAAGCAAATAGCGGAACAAGAAAACAAAGAATTAAGAGAAAGAAAGTGTTAGCAACCTATGTATTCTTTACTAATGGTAGGTATCCGAGATCCCCTATACCTTATGCCCTCAGGTTATGGAGGATATTGCTAATTCCTAGTAATAAAGCCTTAGCTCCAGTAGTCCTTATGGGAATCAAGCAAGTTTACCACCAAGACTCTATCAGTACTTCTTGCCTTCAAGTATAAGATTCCCTCATTTGTAAGCAAGGTGACGTAACGGTAGAAGATTTCAGAAAGCACTAAGTTGGTTTCGTATAATACATTTATCCTTAGTACCCCATTTATAAATTTCCAAATGCTTGGAGTACACTGGGCAAGAACAATGTCAAAATACTTAAAGAATCTTAAAAAAAGAGGATTGGGGGAAATGTCAAAACTCCCTGAGAAATTAAAAGACTATGAATCCAGTGACCATCATCCATGGTATGGACAATTGGAGGAATTAGGAAACACTGAATATCTACCCAACTAAGGATATTATAACACTTTATAAATTCAGATAGTTACTTATTATCAAGTCTCACCATGAGTACACCAAAGTATGAAAAGCCTTGTTATAATTAGAAGGTAATTCGTAGAAGAGAAGAACTAAGAGAGTGAGAACTAGAACTTACAAGTGTTGACGAAGCCTTAAAAGCACACTTACGAAGAAGAGCTATGGATTTGAAGCAAAGAACATGAGGGAAAGATTAGAGTAAAAGTTTGTACGCAAGAATGACGAGAATGAGTGAAATTACGGTTAAGTTACACAAGAGAAAGTTTCAAATATCTCAAATGATGAGTCATGCTTTTCCAGGAAGATCTCAATGCTTTATTTTTTTCTAAAGAACACTAATCTAAGCCTTGGTCATTGGACACATTTGAAATCTCTTAGCCCAGATCATCAACCCAAAGATTTTAGGGGAAATTGTGGGGATATAATTAAAGAGCCCATTCACCTGGCCGACAACCCAATTCACAGAACGGACTGTCTGAACCAAACATTTAGATTATTATTTCAACGCGCATTTAACACATTCTTAAATGCAAGGAGATAAGAATGAATTAGTTTCCAACAATCTCAGAGAGATATTCAGGGACACTTGCTTGCTATCTATCAAGTCGGATGAGTTGCGTATGGAATTCAACCACTTATTTCACAATTCTATAAATTAAAAACCCTGACCCAGGGCAAGGGGATGTAACTAAAAACATTGAGAGACACTAAAATAAAACAGTAACCTCTCTGTGGACGTAGGCAAGTTGTCAAATCACGTATATCGTTTTTGTGTGTGATCTTTACTTTTTGTTATATATGATTATTTTTGTGGACCTCTTTAGTATGATATTTCACACACACACACACACACACACACACACACACACACACACACATATATATATATATATATATATGGCGGGGGGGGGGGGGGGGGGAGAGAGAGGTTCACAAGTGAACCTAAAAAATGAACATTTTAATGAAACTTAGTAAAAAAATACCTAAAAACCCATAAATTTCATTCATACATTGTAATTGGTTCGCGCCAACAGCAACGGACATACGTGTGACACGCGTATTTTTTAATACACATACCTTCCCCCCCCCCCCCCCCCCCAAACTCGCACATACTCCCCTAAACCCACACATGCGTGCTTCTTACCCCTCCTAATCCCTCATACAAGCTATCTACCCAACCCCCTAACCCCCAGCTCCCTAACCCTACTGCCCAATCCTTGTACCTGTTCAAATTTTGGAATAATAGTGGTTTAAAGGCAGGTTCTGGATATGGGTGTAGCTATAAATTCGAGGTTTGAGCCGAGTTCATATTTCTATTGGGTCACTAGAGAAGGTGGGTCATAATAAAGTTCGGGTTGGAGCAGAGGGGGTAGCTGGTAATTTCGGGTTTAGGAGAAGAGGGGTCGCCGGATATGAGTATTATTGGGCTAAATTAGGGGTGGCAATTTTAGAAACGACACGGAACGACACGAAATTGACCCAAAATTGACACAATTTGTCGTGTTCGTGTCGGGTTTTTTTACACGAAGTCGTGTCGTGTTCGTGTCAAAATTATAAGTCATGTTATTCGTGTTATCGTGTCGTGTCTTGTCGTGTTAATCGTGTTTTTATTCGTGTTTTGATGTCAATTTATGTTTAATTTAGTGTGAAATTTAAGAAATTGTGTTATTCGTGTCGTGTCGTGTTCTGTCATTTTTATTTGGGTCGTGTTCATGTCAACTAAAAAAACACGAATTCGTGTCGTGTCGTATTCGTGTTTGAAAAACCCTTGTCGTGTCGTGTCGACTCGAAACGCATCCCAAAAACACGAATTGCCACCCCTAGGCTAAACAACCATAGTCATTTTTGGGGTTTGCATGGCAGCTGGCCAGATTGAATCGGATTGAGGCTATGTTAGTGGTTTGTAGAAACGGGGTGGAAGCTTAGGTCAAGGGATTATGGCATGGGTTTTGATGAGGGGATGCCATGGGTTTTGTTATTCCGAATTTTACCAAATTCAAGAGGATATGGAGCAACTTCTGGTTCTTGGTTCGGGTTTCGGGTTTGAATCATAGTAGAGGTTTGGATTTCAGCATGTGGGTATGGGGGGAGGGGGGTAAGGTTTGTCACCTATGTGTCACGTGTTTGTTGCCTCTGGCGTGAACTAATTACAACACATGAATTAAAATTAATGGGTTGTTAGGTATTTTTTGTTAAGGTTCGTTAAAATTTTCATTTTTAAGTTCACTTGTGAACCTCTCTCATGTATATACATCTCATGTATATATATATCATCCAAATAGATCCTCAAGTATGAAGAGTCCCAAAGGTGAACCTAATAATAAACACTCGTTATTACCTCCATATGGTATAAAAGCAGTTTGTTTATGGACCAACGGCTAAATTTCTCTACGTGATCCAATATAAATTGTTCCACTTATTAAGCTCAAGAAACTACACAAGTTAGGAGGCGCATTGAGACATAAAGTTCCACATGTGATAATATTGATAGCATAATGTCCTCTTTATAGGAGAAAGCATTTTAAATCATGAACCATCATGGATTATTATAGGATTCACTTACTAAGATCGCTTACTAACATGAATAGAAAATATTATATACACCAATGTTTTTTTAAAAAAATTCTTTATGTGAAAATACTTTTCATTTTTATGATCAATACTAGTTGATATGTTAAAATTCTTCATGGATTGAACCTTTAAAGTGAATCCTTATGTGAATTTTTTTTTCACATAAAGAATTCATTATGTGAAAATAATTTTCATTTTTATTTGTTGGGGTTCGGGAGACAAGAATTTAAACTCCCATTTCCTATTTGAGGATGAGAATCGTCACCACAAGGCAAGATTATAGGTTGTACTTTATTTCATATAAAGTGAACTCGTAATACAAATTTAGAAAAATGAAACAAATCATTGTCTAGAAGGAACATCCAAAAACATCAATTATATTAAACATCCCATGATAAGATTAGTACATGTTTTTAATTTACAAGGTCATATCAAAATGGGTCCAAATAGAACCGTATATAATTGTATATGCTAATTTTGTATTGAAATGTGTCATGTATAAAACTTGATTGTAAAAAATTATTTTTACTAAATTATATTTCGAAATGTGAAATATCGGTATTAGGGAAAACACATGAAAGTACAAAACATAAAATATTCTGATTATTTTTTCCTAAACAATGACTAAATGCCATTTATGTATTTTTAATAATTTTTTCTCATGCTTATGTCAAATTAACGAGTTTTCATGTGTTCAATGTACACCTCCATAAACCAACAAAAATTGAAGGAGTCACACGCGGAAAATTTTTAATTTAAAAAAGCTAGGTCCTTTGGGTTTTAATACTTTCACACATCACTTAGTAAATTTAACCTTACAAAAATGATTTCAATCCTATTTTGATCCCTCTTTTAATCAAGTGCACGATTATAGTAAATAACAATGCAAAGTACAACAAAGATAATATTGCAGAAGATAGTAAAATTACATCGAAAACAAACTAAATCTAATTTGAAAATGATAGTAATTTGTGATCAATGAAATAAAATGGAGACCATAAGAAGCAACATGTAATTTAAAGTATAAAAAACTTAAATTTGATTAAGAATGGGAAATGCGAAGCTTGATAGATAATATAAGGGCTAGAAATAAATCTACCCTTTAAGGATTGAACCTTTAAAGTATAAGACTCCGTATTTTTTAGAGCATTTTAAATTACACTCGTGCATGTAATTAAAATTTAATTGACTTTGATAAATATTAATTAATGTGTTTTGGATTAATATTTATGTATAAATATATTTACTCGTGCGATATGTAAGTTAGAACTTATGACATTATTATGGCATTAGTGAGCATAAACTACGGGTGTATTGGAAACGCGTATGGAACACACGCGCCGGGTACAATAGGAAATTTTAGTTGGGTGGCTCAGATGACCATTTTGAGTGTGTTGATGATCTAGAATGGGTCTAAATAGTCAGAAATATGTACCCGGAGGTTATAGCTGGGTTTCGAGGATGTTTTAGACCATGTGTGACTTCTATAAAGGTATAGTGGTCATTTTACTGTAGGAGTTCACCCTAATCCGAAAATATGTTTACTTAAGGGTATAAATAAGTAAAGAAAAGAGGGGTGGCTACCATTATTTGCAAAGGGAGACTAAGGATAGAGTGAGAGAGAGAGAGAAGAGAAGTGAAACAAAAGATTAAGGCAGGAGAAAGAAGACTACCATCTCCGGTAGAGGATTACCACGTGAACAAGAGGTTTCCAGGTAGATAACATTGGATTCATACCACGTTATACTTGGTTTGATTGATGTTATAGTTAATTTTGTTCATTGAGAACTAATTTAAATGTGTTTAAGGAATTAATTAGAAGTTTGATTTAAAATCGTAGGGATTGATTTGAGATTTGGGGTTAATTTTGTGTTAAAATACCTTTGGAATGTTAGGGTAATATTGTATGATTTAATTTTCGTGTTTAGAGTGGGTAGAAACGTCCATTAAAGGGTTTGGAAGAGAAAACTTGTAAGGACACAAATTTCCAATTGAGTCCATATATAGTTTTGGCTCAATTCCGGACAAAAACATTTATTCATAGGAATGTATTTGATTGTAATATTCTCAAGCCTATGAAGTGTGTGTTGAAGACGTAGCGGCAAAGAATTTAAAGCTTCATCAAAATGCCGGTTTGCGTGCCTCGTTTCTACGTCATCAACTAAGGTTCCATGCTCCCAAGGTATGAATGTAATTATATTTATATAGGAGCTTGGAACAATAAGTATTGGGTGTTAGGTGTAATAAAAACTGCATTTTATTTTCAGAAAGAATCAAATAGAACTTTAATATAAGTATATAAAAGTTTCTGGGCCAAAATCGAATTTTACAAAATTTCTGGTCGTTCGTTAGAAATGTCATTCGAACTAGTTTTTTTCGTTCGAACCAGATTTCGTTCGAACGAGTTTTGTCGTTCGAACCAGTTTCGTTCGAACGAGTTTGCCAACGACCCTAAACTGGTCAGTCGTTCGATATGTCGTTCGATATGTCATTCGAACGAGTTTTCGTTCTAACGAGGTATCTAACGAGCCCAGGCTGGTCGCTCGTTAGAAGTCTCGTTCGAACGAGAGTCAAGTTCGTTCGAACGAGACGCCAGGGCGGGAACAGTTTTGAGCAGTTTTTGGCAGTTTTTTCCCCACTTCTCCACTTGGTTTTCAACCAACTTTTTTCATACATTATTATGTGCGGGAAACACATTTTCCAAGATAACTTTTCCATCCTAATACATCTCCTAGAGAGAGTTTGAGAGATCATATTAAAAAGGAAAATGTTCATGTTTGAGTGTTCTTCAACTTAAAGAAAAAATCTTTAAACACTTAGTTTACACCCATTGTTGTTTATTCCATATTCTATATATACATATCTTTACTTGGAGTTTTTGGCACCGGTTTTCTCTACCGAATTCAAGAGACGTTTCGGGTTTGCTTCTACACCCCATCATAAAGAAGACTTTTGTTGAGATTCTACCCACACGGAGAAAGGCTCCATGCTTGGGTGACGGTGACCATATAAAGTCCCATCGGTGGATTCCGAGACCGCGGTGGTGTTCCGAGGTTGTCCGCTAGGAAGAGGTTTCTACGAGAAGGAGCGTCGAGGCTTGAGAGGGATCGAGTCAGTCGTTGTAAGTCTATCTGTCTTGTATTTGTAATTCCATATCTAGTGGACTTGTGGCTAGGGCCGTCCGAGGTTGTTTCCCGTCTTGGGTTTTTCCTCGTACATCTCGGCGTAGTGTGACATTGTTTATTTTATCTTGCACAATAATTTAGAATCCATGCTAAGGATAATTTCAAGATAAAATTTGGTTTAATTATCACACTCATTTAATTTGGGACTAAATTAAATATTGGGTAAATTTGGTTTATTCAAGTCATTTGCTAAAATTGGTTTCGCCTAACTTTGGATAATTGAAAATTATGACTTAGGCAAATTCTAGGACTTGAATTATGTTTTAATTTGTTTTGAGAAATTAAAACTTGTTGTTATTTTTGAAAGTTGAACCATCACCTGTTTTACAACGCTTCTGCATCATCTCTTAAGTTTGATTTATTTAAAAGGAAGTTATATTTTAATTTGAAATCAGTAAAATCTGGGGTCAATCAAATTGGTATCAGAGCCAAAAACGATAAATTATTTCGTTAAGATCTTTTAATTTTTGGCTAAAATGGATTTTTCCCCATTTTCAAAATTTCCTATTTTCGATGGTTCAAACTACGCGTATTGGAAAGCGCGAATGAGATCGGCACTAAAATCTATCGATGAGAGAGTTTGGATGTCTGTTGTTACCGGGTACTCCCCACCAACTTACTTAGTTGAAAATGAACGTGTTATCAAACCCGCCGATAGATGGACTGAAAATGAGTTTAAACTTGATAACTTTAATTCCCGAGGTTTAAATGCCTTGTTTAGCGCTGTCACACGGATGAATTCCGACGTATTATGACGTGTGAAACCGCTAAAGAAGCTTGGGATATTTTACAATTAACTCATGAAGGAACTAGTGTCGTTAAAGCTTCAAAACTCCAAAACCTCACCACTCAATTTGAAACTATCAAAATGGATGAAAAAGAAACTTTTGATAAATTTTATGCTAGACTTTCTGATATTATTAACTCATCCTTTAACTTGGGAGAGAAAATACCTGACGACCGTGTTGTAAAGAAAATTTTGAGGTCCCTACCCGATAGATTTATTCCTAAAGTGACCGTTTTAAATTCTTTACCCACTTTAGCCTCTACGAAATTAGAAGAGCTTGTAGGTGATTTACAAACCTATGAACTAGATATGTTTCCCTCTAAAACTGAAAAGAAAAGTGAAAATGGTGTTGCTTTAAAAGCCCGAAAAGAGGTCAAACAAGTAGTAGAGAGCGATAGTGATAGTGACTCGGAAGACATGGCTTTGTTTGCTCGTAAATTTAGAAAATTTCTTAAATTTAACAAAGATAAAGTTAAAAATGATTTTAAGAAATTTGATACTTCTAAACATGATAAAAGCGAGAAGATTTCTAAAGCCGAGAAAATCCCTAAACCTAGTAATGAACATTTAGATAGGGACGAGTCTAATAAGTGTTTTGGTTGTGAAGGTTATGGCCATAGGGCTTATGAGTGCCCCACTAAACTAAGGAAAGATGGTAAGCGACCTATTTCATATAATGCAACCCTTAGTGATAGTGATAAGGAAGAAAAGCCCGATTCCCCCACTAAGAAAAATTTTGTGGCTTTTATGGCTAGTCATGTGAGTGATAATGAGAACTCATCGATTGATGACACGATAGCACATGCCACTTCCAAGGTCATTGTTCATGATTCCCTTGTTTTTAATGATAGTGAGAGTGAAGAAGAAAGTGAGAGTGAAAATGAAGAAGAGGTTGATGTGAGTGAACTTCAAAATGCTTTTCATGAATTATATAAAGAATCTATTAATTTGAAAAGAACTAATTTGAAGTTAGAAGCTTGTTTAAGAAAGAGTGTCAAGGTCATTGATGAAAATGTTTTAATAGAAGACCTTAGGACTCATGTGAGGACTCTTCAAGAGAAGCTTGATTATGTAGAAGGCGAAAGAGATAGCCTTAGGGGTTTAATGGAATCCTTGAAAAAGGAGCTTCTTGCTTTTGAAGAGCGAAATGTTTTACTAGAATCTAACATTATAGAATTGGAAAATAAATTAAAAGATTCTAGTATTGTCAAATTTGATTTGGAATGTCATTCTGAAAAACTAGATAAAATGTTAGGAACGGTCCAAATTAAAAATGACACTTGTGGTTTAGGCTTCAATCCCTGTAATGAAGTTACTCATAATGCCCAAACCAATGTTTTAGGAGAATCAACTAGGAATACTTTTAAAGATCACTCCTTAAGTAAATCTTTTCGACATGTTCTCACTGGTACACATTGTGGTCGACAAGGTCATCTTAGGAAATTTTGTTTAGATCTTAAACGAATTCCTAGAAAACCCCATAGTAAAGTAACCACGGTAGTTAACGTTCCTACACCCCAAAATAGTCATTCCTCATTAATTTGGGTTAGGAAATCCGACTTGGTTACCTTACAAAATAGGGTTGTTGATTCTCATTTACTTACACATGCTTCCTCCCTTGCTAAATCTAATGGATGAATGTGTTAGTGTTTGCATACTTTAGCGTTTGTACTTCATGCTATATTCATATGCTAAATGTATGCTTGTTTAGTCATTTTCTAGTCATTGCCTTATTTCATATCACATGCTAGAAATTATGACTTGTTTATATTTTTGTATTATTTTTTGTGTTTGATTTAACTGCAAAATATAAAAAGATTTTTGTTTATCATTTGTGTTTTATTTATTTCATTTATGCTTAATGAAAAATAGAAATGATTTTTGTTTAGTCTTTTGAGTATATATCTTTCTTTTTGACTAAAAATGTTAAAAACTCAAAAAGATTTTGTTTGGTGTGTATTTTTGTTTGACACACTTTATGTGGCATATACTTGTGTTTGAATCCCATCATTTACGCTCCCACGTGGCTAGAACTTTTGGTTTAGATTTTCAATCCTTATTATGTTCTTTACCATATTTTATGGAGTAGTTGGATTTTGTATTGTTTAAATGGATTCTATTTCTATATGCCTCTATTCACACATGCACGAGCTCTTTTGAAATCTTAATGTCACATGTTATATTTGAGCTTTTTGAGGTGTTCTCCTATCAATCTAGTCATCTACATATCTATGACCTAGGAGAACTAGTGCATGTCAAAATCCGTTGCATGTGAGATTTGTGTGAAAAATGAAAACATGATAAATTAATATATGCACGGGGAAGGGCTCCGAAAGGATGAATTAAATCCTTTGCGATAGTAAGCCACCGTTGATTGGATCTAAAAGAAATACGTGATCCAAAGGCCTAAAAACAGAATATTTGGCATTTAAAAGAAAGCAATTGCCAAGGCCTATGTTTGTTTGATATATTCATTCAAAAACAAAAGAATATATATGCTCATTGAGGGAGAATTGGATGGTATATCAACGGTTTGCACAATGTCCGTTTATCCTAGTTGTCTTTAATGTCATGACTCTATTTGGTTTGTAGAATCATCATCATGCTAGGCTTGTATGCATTGTGTATGTTTGTTCATTGAGTTCAATCTTTATATTGTCACATGAGGTTATATTTAACTGTGATGAAGTTTGCAATCAAATGAGAACTCCGTGAACGTTTCTTAAGTGTTTGGGTCTAAATTTAATTGTTGCTAGTACACACCCCTACACTTCCGTTTCCATATGACACATTTTTGCCATACGAGTGTGCAAACTTATTGTATTTTGTGTCATGTGTGTGTTTATATCTATATATATATGCAAGTGCTCCATTGGTATATTTTAGTATATATATATATGATATTTGTTTGTCTTTGCCCTGCTTTTATTGCCCATATGCTTTCATGTCTTATCACTATAAGCTTCCACATGCTGTTTATTAGTTCTTTATCCTTTGCCTATTCCCGAACAAAAAGGGGGAGAATGATGAGTTTCGGGGAGATTTATCTTAGGGGGAGACGTCTTTCTAAGTAGGTCATGTGTTTAAAGGGAGAATTAATTTTGGGGGGAGTAATTAATTAATTGCATTTAATATTTTGATATTCCCTATGCATTTGATGAGTTTGCTTAAGTGTGCAGGAATTATTCTAAAGCGGCATCTTTCTATGGCAAAGCGTTTGATCCTTGGGTTGAGTCAAGATTGGGCGGGTTATGTTTTGAGTCTAGTAGAGCTTGACGGCCCTTTAGGATTTTTGTTTGGTTTTTGTCCCGGAATAGCCAAAGGGGGAGATTTGTAAGGACACAAATTTCCAATTGAGTCCATATATAGTTTTGGCTCAATTCCGGACAAAAACATTTATTCATAGGAATGTATTTGATTGTAATATTCTCAAGCCTATGAAGTGTGTGTTGAAGACGTAGCGGCAAAGAATTTAAAGCTTCATCAAAATGCCGGTTTGCGTGCCTCGTTTCTACGTCATCAACTAAGGTTCCATGCTCCCAAGGTATGAATGTAATTATATTTATATAGGAGCTTGGAACAATAAGTATTGGGTGTTAGGTGTAATAAAAACTGCACTTTATTTTCAGAAAGAATCAAATAGAACTTTAATATAAGTATATAAAAGTTTATGGGCCAAAATCGAATTTTACAAAATTTCTGGTCGTTCGTTAGAAATGTCGTTCGAACGAGTTTTTTTCGTTCGAACCAGTTTCGTTCGAACGAGTTTTGTCGTTCGAACCAGTTTCGTTCGAACGAGTTTGCCAACGACCCTAAACTGGTCAGTCGTTCGATATGTCGTTCGAACGAGTTTTCGTTCTAACGAGGTATCTAACGAGATTCTAACGAGCCCAGGCTGGTCGCTCGTTAGAAGTCTTGTTCGAACGAGAGTCAAGTTTGTTCGAACGAGACGCCAGGGCGGGAACAGTTTTGAGCAGTTTTTGGCAGTTTTTTTCCCACTTCTCCACTTGGTTTTCAACCAACTTTTTTCATACATTATTATGTGCGGGAAACACATTTTCCAAGATAACTTTTCCATCCTAATACATCTCCTAGAGAGAGTTTGAGAGATCATATTAAAAAGGAAAATGTTCATGTTTGAGTGTTCTTCAACTTAAAGAAAAAATCTTTAAACACTTAGTTTACACCCATTGTTGTTTATTCCAAGTTCTATATATACATATCTTTACTTGGAGTTTTTGGCACCGGTTTTCTCTACCGAATTCAAGAGACGTTTCGGGTTTGCTTCTACACCCCATCATAAAGAAGACTTTTGTTGAGATTCTACCCACACGGAGAAAGGCTCCATGCTTGGGTGATGGTGACCATATAAAGTCCCATCGGTGGATTCCGAGACCGCGGTGGTGTTCCGAGGTTGTCCGCTAGGAAGAGGTTTCTACGAGAAGGAGCGTCGAGGCTTGAGAGGGATCGAGTCAGTCGTTGTAAGTCTATCTGTCTTGTATTTGTAATTCCATATCTAGTGGACTTGTGGCTAGGGCCGTCCGAGGTTGTTTCCCGTCTTGGGTTTTTCCTCGTACATCTCGGCGTAGTGTGACATTGTTTATTTTCTCTTGCACAATAATTTAGAATCCATGCTAAGGATAATTTCAAGATAAAATTTGGTTTAATTATCACACTCATTTAATTTGGGACTAAATTAAATATTGGGTAAATTTGGTTTATTCAAGTCATTTGCTAAAATTGGTTTCGCCTAACTTTGGATAATTGAAAATTATGACTTAGGCAAATTCTAGAACTTGAATTATGTTTTAATTTGTTTTGAGAAATTAAAACTTGTTGTTATTTTTGAAAGTTGAACCATCACCTGTTTTACAACGCTTCCGCATCATCTCTTAAGTTTGATTTATTTAAAAGGAAATTATATTTTAATTTGAAATCAGTAAAATCCGGGGTCAATCAAAACTCGAGGACGAAGATGTTCAGAAAATCGGACCGATTCGCTAAAAAATGAATCGGTTCGCTTTTGAAACTTGGATAACGTTGTGTAGAATCGAATTACGAAGGCATGGCGCCATTTTCATATTTTTTTGATTATTTTGAAATTGTTATGAATTTTCTACTAAATGGTGCGCGGTACCGAAATTTTAAATAAGTGGGTTTGAATTGGTCTTCGGGATTGATTGTCTAGTATACTCTGAGAGTATAGTATAGTTGCCAGTGGGGTATGTATTAAAGTGAAATTAATTCATGAATAAGTAAGGGAATACTTAATAATATTTCATTGGAAAGTCGATTTGAACTTCAGGATTGGTAGGCTAGTACACGATGAGACTTAAGTATGTTACCCAGTAGTATATCACTACTTGAGTAAGATGAATCAACTAATAAGTGAGTGAATACTTAGTAAAATTTAAACTAAACCGGGAAGTCGGTTTGTGCTTCGAGATTCTTAGGCCAGTCCGCTGTGGGTTATTACGTACGTTCGCCAGTAGTATGTGTGTGTGTGTATATATATATCAATGTTCTAAAAAACGCGGAGCGTGACCGAGGCGTAGATGCCAAGCCTGAAGCCATTGAAGCCTAGGCGGGCCTTAGGCGTAAAAAGGCGTGAAACGGCGTTTAGGCCTTTTTTAATAAATTTTAATATTTTTTTACTATGACAAGGCTATTAAAAATACTAAAATGGTTCATACCTTAAAAATATGTCTAAATATTTGTAAGTTAAAATACTATTTTTTTAAATACAAAAAAAAAAATTAACAAAGTCGCATTTTTTCATGCCTTACTTCTAAAAAAACTCACGTTTTTTGACGCCTTACCCCCCAAAAATACGCATTTTTTCACGCCTTACCCCAAAAAATGTTGATCACGCATTAATCCACGCCTAGGGCCAAAAGTTGACGTATCTAAAAAGCCTTCCGCCTAGGGGTGTTTTTCAAAACACTGATATATATATATATATATATATATATATATATATATATATATATATATATAGGGCTCGGCTATCCCCACACCCACCAAGTCTTCCACCACACCATTTTGGTGCCAAAAGATAATTATACCCTTACACATTTACAAAATCTAAGTGTTTACGTTTTTACCATCAACTAAAATAAATGAATTTGAAAAATAATTCAAATTTTGTATATCCAATAAAAAATAGTTTTTAATAAAAAAATTGTTTTAAATATGAATCTGTTTTAATTTTTTTTTAACTTTTCATAAATGATTTAAAAAAACATTTAAATTGTTTTAAAAAAATTGTTATATGTTTTTTTGATTAAATAATTGTTTATAAAACATAAAAAATGTTTTATATAAAATAAAAACTGTTTTTACAAAATAGTACCTTTATGTACATATGGAAAGTAAATAGTGCTATTATGTAAGTGTAAAGTAAAAAAAAAAACGAAAATTATAAAGCTTTATTTAAAAATTCAAAAAACTACAAAAAAAAAATTCTACAAAATTGAAAAACGCAAAAAAAAAAAAACTCTGAAAATACTAATAGATATTAAAAAAAATAATGTCCGTCAGGAAAAAAAATGTTTCTCGCCCAAAAAATGATTTCCAACAACAACAAAAAATCAGCAACAAAATGCATTTCAAAAAGAAAGAAAAAATGTTTTCAACCAAAAAACGAATAACAACAACAAAAAAAATATTTTCCACTCAAAAAATGGCCTCCAAGAGAAAAATAATAATTTCCAGTGAAAACAAATTATTTAATAATTTCAGAACTAAAAATTATTTCAAAACAAAAATTTAATTTTTGTAATACTACTAGTATTTTTCAGAGTTTTCTCCGGTAATTTTTTTTTTTAATATCTATTAGTATTTTTGGGTGAAAAACAGTATTTTTTATAGTTTTGGTTTTTGGGTGAAAAACATTTTTTTATTGTTGGAAATCATTTTTTTGGTGAAAAACAATTATTTTTTTCCTGCTAGACATTATTTTTTTAAAGGCACTACTTACTTTTCAAATGTACATAAAGGTACTATTTTGTAAAAGCAGTTTTTATTTTGTATAAAATAATTTTTATGTTGGGATTCGTTTTTTGGTTGAAAACAGTTATTTTCTTAATTATTTTTTAATATCTATTAGTATTTTTCAGAGTTTTTTTTTTTGTATTTTTCAATTTTGTAAAATTATTTTTTTTGCAATTTTTAGAATTTTTAAATAAAGCTTTATAATTTTCGTTTTTTATTTTATTTTACACTTACATAAAGGCACTATTTACTTTCCATATGTACATAATAAAGGTACTATTTTGTAAAAACAGTTTTTATTCTATTTAAAACAATTTTTATGTGTTATAAAAAAAATTTTAATTTAGAAAACATATAAAAAATTTGTTAAACAATTTAAATGTTTTTTTAAATAATTTATGATAAGTTTTAAAAAAATAATTTTTAAAACGGATTCTTATTAAAAACAATTTAAAAAAAAATATTTTTATTGAAAATACAAAATTTTAATTGTTTTTCAAAGGCATTTATTTTAGTTGAAAGCAAAAAAATGAACGTTTAAATTTTGTAAATGTATAAGGGTATAATTGTCCTTTGGCGCCAAAATGGTGTGGGGGAAGACTTCTTAGGAGTGGGGATAGCCACTCCCTATATATATATATATATATACGCATTGAATGGGAGTAGTATATATATGCATGTGTGATTGATGATTGTGTGAACGTACCTACTCGGCTATACTATCATCGGAGGTTACACGTCGTGGGTTATCTATCCTGACGTTGACCAACATGTGTTAGATTGTTTCTTCACGTCATAGTACTGTTGCATGTCCACTATCCACTTGGGAGGATCGGTATTAGTTTGGAGACTAGTTAGGAGCAAAAAGGTATGGTTGCGCCCCCCCGGACGTATGTTTATGAGTGCCTTCACAGTTTGTATTTACGTTTGGGATCTTTGTGAGATTCTGATCCGGTGACTAGTGGTGATACATGATGTACCTAGTGCCTGATAGTATACGAGAGATGCATCCGAGAGGTTAAGGTATGGGGATATGATATATAGGTATATAGTGAGTGTAGTATTTGTATATGGGTATAAGATACTTGTGTGAATATCTACTTGTACCATGCATGTGGCTACGTGAATATTATTATTGTTATAATCTACTGTGAACAGTTACTTGTAGTTTGTGTATAACTACGTGACACTTATGGAGTTATATACTTGTGTGGTTACCTTTCTATAGCCTTAGTGTAGCTACGTCATAATTACCATGATAAATGTAGTACGGGTGGCACGTATGGGCTAATAGTAAATATTAGTGGGATTAACTAAGTTAGTAATGGTTATAAAAGTTAGGTTGTGTAGCATAACTAGGCAATTAACAAAATGGATGCGATAGGTACACACTGTAGATGAGACGTGATGATAATCTCATGTGAGTGTGATCGCATATTAATGTGAGTATGATAAAATACATATCCTTATCATTGTGAATAAATACTTGCAACCGTTTTAAAATATTATGGGCTCTGACCCGGATCAAAATATTTTCAAAACCTTTTAGGTGCTCAGCCACAGGTTCATCAGGAATAACTGTTCCAGTCAGACGTTTCGTGCAACAACTATAGATGCATGCAGGATTTGCTTTAAACGCTTCAGTTCATTCTATCTAGATATGATATTCAGTATTTCTCCTTTGGGCATATTGCTCGTAGATGGATGCGATTTCTTATTCAGTTGTTATTTAGTTTTATCAGTTTAGTTTGGATTATTGTATTCACACACCGATGGTTTATTCTAGGGGTGTTCAAAAAACCGACTGGACCGACGGACCGAACCGAACCGAGCCGAACCGACTACTTTTTTTCGGTCTTTTTTCTTAATCGGTCCGATCTCGGTTTATTTTTTTGGAGGACCGACCTAGTCGGTCCGGTCCACGGTTTACAGATTCAAAAACCCTGTTAGGACCGACCCGGACCGACTATATATAAAATAATATATTTTTAGATACATATGTATATATATAAGATAAACAAATAGTGAAAATATTAATTTTAATATTTGATTAGTTTAAATTATAGTTTAATCCAATACTAGTTTTGTTTTAATTGTAAATTTTGATATTTTTTAGTTTTTAATATTTGGAAAAAATAGACTCGGGTATATTTTTATTATTGTAAATGATGTAATTCATTAATGTGAGGACCGACGGGTTAGACCGGGCCGACTCTATAAAAAACCGAACCGACTAGGGTCGGTTAACCGACATTATCGGTCCGGTCTCGGTCCATTTTTTTAGAGGACCGACCAAGTCGGTCCGGTCCGAAAAAAACCCTAAAACCGAACCGGACCGGACCGCGAACACCCCTAGTTTATTCGGTTTTATTATCTATGCTATCATCATAATCTTATTGTTTTTTATTCATTGTGGATGGTTATATTAGGGGTGTTATATTTATGCTTGATTATGTTAAATTGGAACGACACTTAATATGCTATTAGTACTGTAACTAGGTACGATAGTGATGCTAGAATTAAATTAGAATTTGATTCCCATTTAATTTTAATAAATGTCTGATCAATCGTATTTAGAATATGAGGAGTGTCACACGAAGGTGTTTGAACTATAACACTGATAGATTAAAACTTAAAAAAATGATTGATTTGGTATTCTAGTTGTTTACTCGTCCTTAAAATCATCTCCCAATTATCTATTTGTAGTTGCATGAATTTTTTTTAATAGCTGTTGAAAATCATTATCAATCCTTCAATTTACTACCCAATAACCTTAAAATAATGGGCTCTTCCACGTTTCCATATTGCATGCATGTAATCCTAGCTATTATAACACTTTCCATATCACAGTTTCCTTTACAAAATGTAGCGTTGCCAATGTTAATGCCAATTTTATCCCTCGTCCTTAAAAGTTGTCCGTATTTTAGTATATTGTGAATACTTATCATGAGTTCAAATTTTGGGATTTACTTTCAAAGTTGGTCATGGTGACCCTCTCATGTGATTTGTTAAAATATTAAAATAATAAATAAGTAGTGGAAGTGACTCTTTCAATTTCAAAAATTAAATGAAAAGGTCACCATGACCCATTTTGAAAGCAAGTCTTCAAATTTAAACTCATTTATCATGGTGCAAACATATTTCCCCCTCTAGTTAATGTTTTAAGAAATTAATTGGTGGATCAAAAGAACTTTTAGTGCATTGTACTATGGTTAGGGCAGGGTATCGATCGGTTTGGTCGGTAAATCGCACATACCAATAGCTAATCGATTTTCATATACTAAAACCAAAATTACCGTTTTTACCGCACGATACAACCTAATGTAAACCAAAACCAAACCATGCGGCTTGCGGTAAAACCGTTTTTTTCGGTAGATTCCCAAATAATAAAAAAATTCAAATCAGACTTGCTCATTGCCACTTGAAATAAAAGAAATAATATTTCACTAAAAATTAAACTAAAAAAATTAAGCTTAACATTGTTTAATATTTACTTAATTTTTTTTTAACTAAATAAACAATGCTCACCAAATCTTTTGGACTTAAAGTCGGTCCACTTCTTAGAGCTAACCAACTAACTGATTTTAGTAAGTTAACTCAAAAATCTATTTAAAAAAAAGCAATAAGAAGAATCTTCAAAGCTCAACCGATGTGGGAATTTAAGGAAAACTAATAGACAAACATTTTGCCCTTTACCTGCTTACACTTCGTTTCTATTTGACAAAGCATTTCTTAAGAATTTAACAAATATTTTGGTTTTGACCCTTTAACCACTGAACGATTTTGCTTCATCAATGCCTCTCAATATTTTGCCATGCTTATCGGTTTAGCCATGCTTATTTTTGGTTTAGCCATGCTTATTTGTTTTTCCCCTCAATAGTTTGGTGCTCTTAATCATGAGATTTTCAAAGAAAAATAATATAATATTACATGTCTAATAAATTAAGTGTATTACATAAAAAAATATTTGGTATATCTAGTTTATAATTTAGGTATATTAGTAGGGTAAATTTGAAAAATTATGTTTTAGTAATTTATAAGCAGCAATTTCGATAAATGGGTATTTAAAATGTTTAACCATCCACAAAAAAAATCGATAATTTCAGTTTCGGCACTTCTAATTTTCGATAAATAAAAAATGTAAACCATTAGTAGGGCTGTAAATCGAGCTGGGTGAGCCGGGCTTGGGGTTGCTCAGGCTCGACCCGAACTCACTTACCCATGTTCAAGCCCGAGCTCGGCCCGAATTACTTTTTCCCACCTAGGCCCAAACTCGGTTCATATATATTACGGACTTCGGGCCTAATTTCAATTTTTTTTGTTAAAAAAGTTTGAATTAATTTTTTTTCTTGTATTTCCATCATGGACATAATTACACATTAAAATCTAATTGATATTTCATGAAATAAAATATATAATTATGAAATGTATTAAATTAAAACGAGGGAAATAAGAGTGAAAACCTACAAATGCTTATTAAATTTCATACATTTAGCAAAATTTGATCACTAACAAAAGCCTATTGTGACTTGAGCAATTATTAAATTAAATACCCATAATGAGAATAACAATAAAATCACAAAATTGAAAATCACATGTAATCTAATGTATTATGACAAATGATTTTTTTTTAAAAGTCGTAAATAAAATAAAAGAACGAAACTTAATTAAACAATGTTAACATAAATATGTTATATTATATAAATTATTTATTTATTTATTTATAAATATGAAGTTCGGGCTTGCGGCCAATTCGGGCTTGGCGAGGTTCGGCTCAAGCTCAGCCCGAAATTCATTCGGGCTTGAAATTTTGGCTCAGTCTCCGCTCTGCTCAAACTCAAATAAAGCTCGGCCCGAAAATAGCGGGCCGAACGGACAGACTTCGGACCTCGAACGCTCAATTTACAGGCCTAACCATTAGGAACACTCCAACTCTATGGTGGTTACAAGTACAGCACGATTCTGTTGAATTTCAATATATATTTTATTACTCAGTCCAACTTTTGGACCAGCGGATTGCCACAAAAGAAGGAATATCTAAATTGTGACTTTGGTGCCTAAAGAGGCCATAAGTGCCATACACAACATGGTTCTTTCCACATCAAACATCAGTATCCACCCCCAAATCGAAATTGGAAGAAAAGTATTATTCTAACACTTGGGATGTGGCAATGAGTATATTCGACATTAAAGTAATAATTGAAAATATTTTTAAGTACACTTCAAAATTTAGGATTTATTTAGTCAGAATTTTCTCAATATAACATACTTCTTTCTAACATATAAAATATTTACAAAACATTAAATGTAATAATAAATGATAAAATGGATGATTAATGTTTAGTTCCCAACACCTAAATACATTTTTTATTTAGTCCACTTTATTTTTGAAAAAGTCAACTGTCTATTTTTTGACATTTTTTTCTTAAAGTTTAAGCTAAAAAAAGAAACCATATTTGACTTTTTATATCGTGAGGATATTTTTGAAACACAATAAAAAAGTTCAGACTAAAATAAAATTAAAAATATTTATTAATCTAAATGCACAGGGGACACTAATGATCCTAGTCATCATGAAGGTCAACACAGATACTTTTTAAACAATTTTTTAATAAAAATGATCTTTTTTGTATTTCTAGTTTTACCCTAAATTCAAATTAAAAAGTTAATGTACATCAGCCCCATGCTACCAATGTAGATGTTTCAGATGAAAAACTTAATTATATCTTACTTTAAAATTTTTAGAAGCATCTTAACGACTTAATAAATAATAAAATACAACTTTTAATTCTTGTTAACGTTATGTGAACGCATTGAATAAGTGATCTCTTTGCATGTCTGCAACTTTTAAATACCAAAACAAACATTAATAGCCGAAATTGATGGAAGTTCCATCATCTATGTCCCTACCATGCATAGTGATATTAATCTAGAAAGTTATATTAGTATACAATTATTGAAATTAGAAAGACAACGCAATCTATCTATGAATAGTCAAAGTCAACGAATAGCTAAACAATACTGGCACATTACACAATTTGTACACAACTTTGAATTTTTCATCCACCCGGCACTATAAATATCTAACTCCTTCAACCTTATTTTAACACCACAAATATAGTTCTTCTCTATCAATCTCCTATCAAAATGGTATCCTCCACTAGGAAAAACACCAGCTTGCTAAGTATCATAATCCTGGCTGGAATTTTAGCCGGAGTTATACCGGATCTTGTTGCCGGGCAGAATTGTGGTTGTGCCCCCAACTTGTGTTGTAGCCGTTGGGGTTATTGCGGCAGTGACAGTGACTATTGTGGTGCAGGGTGCCAAGCTGGACCTTGTTTTGCACCACCACCACAAAATAATGCTTCTGTTGCGAATATTGTTACCGATGCATTTTTTAATGGGATTATTAATCAAGCTGCCGAGGATTGCGTCGGGAGGGGATTTTTTACACGTGCAGCGTTTCTTGAAGCTGTCACTTTTTACCCGGAGTTCGGCAGGGTTGGAACAGAGGAAGATTCTAGGCGTGAAATCGCGGCTTTCTTTGGACATGTCACGCACGAGACTGGACGTAAGATTTTGATACATATGTTTGTTTTAACATTTTAACACACCCATGCACACACAAATAGTCCTACATATATATTGAAGTAAACATCAGGGGTAGGCTACAAAAAACAAAGAGATAGAAAGAAACAGCGGTGGAGTCAGGATTTTACACCCGAGTGGGTTATCTTAACGATGATTTCTGGCGATTCGGGTGCGGGAGATCCCGAGCTGAATTTTTTCGAAGTTATTTATTAGTATTCACCAAATAATTACTAAAAAATAATTAAATATTATTTTAATTAATGATTATATAAATACCTAACAATTAATATTATAGATTATGTAATTTTAGGACTTAAAATAATATTGATTATGGATATAGGACAACAAACATTTCGGTTTTATTTTTAGCCCTTATTTTCAAATTAAAGGGACACGTGGCATGCTGTGATTGGTTAACATTTTATGAATATGGGTCCGCGCCAGCGGCTTTATTCAAAAATAGGGACTAAAACCATAAATAAAATGTTTGTTGTCCTATTTCCAAAATACATATTACAATAGGTCCTAAATTTATAAATCCCCTTAATATTATAAACTTATATAATAATTCACTTTTTAGTTTTATTTTTGCACCACAGAAAATCAGGGACTAAAATCATAATCATTCCATCCTATGTAAGATAAAAAAAATTAAACAAATTAGTTAATAATAAAAAAGTAACGTAAGATAGAAAATAAGTTGAAAAATCACTAAAAATCTTATTAAGGGTGGGCTTCCCTCTCGGAAAGAACTAAATCTTGATTATTATGTATTATCTATTTGATCTTCACCTCCACTTTGGTTGTATATTTTGTATTACTCTTCTTTATTAAAAAAATTGAGAGACGCTAGAAGCAAAATGTGTAACGGTGTGTCACTTTTGTTTATTTTTAAATACATGTGTATCTCAAAGTTTTAGATAAAAAGGGTTGTAATATGAATTTAAAACAGAACATGTGAGTAAAACTCAATTTTCCATTTATTATAATAATAATAATAATAATAATAATAATAATAATAATAATAATAATAATAATAATAATAATCAGACTTTTATTCGCTGCTTATATATTTATTATCGTATGCATGAAAATATTTTTGCATGTCAAAGTTTCTATATCAACCACATATATATTTTAGGGGTTGTGCTAATGGCACGATCATATTTTCTTCCTGACATGATAACACTATCTTTTAAAACATAATGTATAATTACTTTTAAGCGCATACTGAGGAAAAATTAGGGTGCTCAATAACAAAGAATTATACATAACACACGTAGTCATCAACAATGAATTATATAGGAGCGTATTGAATAAAAGTAACAAATATTTTCTTTTGAATGACAATACACTGATAAGCCACAACAATCAGTTGCATTATCTCGAGTTCACTTTTGATACTTTACTAGACAACATTGACATACACAAATAACATGACAATTATGTTCTTTGAAATGAAATTAAAAATATATATATATATATAATATTGTTTTGGTGTATCATCTTTTATTTATGAAATAAATTTCGTGTCATAAAAAACGATTTGATTAAAAACTTATCAGAGGTCCTGCCGTTCAAAATATATCTTAAAACATTTTGATTTGGAATGGTGTTGGTACATATTTTGTGCATAATAGTTGCCAAAACAATACTAAAATTTCTATTTACATATCATCTACAAGTGTAACAAATGAAATATGTCCTTTTCTTATGCAGATTTTTGCTATATCGAAGAGATAAATGGTCCATCCAGAGATTATTGTGATGAAACCAACACGCAATACCCATGCGCACCCAACAGAGGTTATTATGGTCGCGGCCCAATTCAACTCTCGTGGAATTTTAACTACGGCCCAGCTGGAAATAGCATTGGATTCGACGGACTAAACAACCCAGAAATCGTGGCCACGGACCCAGTCATATCATTTAGAACCGCGTTATGGTATTGGATGAACTTTGTTCACTCTATCATCACTTCGGGCCAAGGTTTTGGGCCCACGATCCGTGCCATTAACGGTCGTCTTGAATGCGATGGTGCGAACCCTAATACCGTCACGGCTCGTGTTGAGTACTACACACAATATTGTAATCAACTCGGTGTTTCTCCCGGGGATAATCTTAGATGCTAGAAATCAAAAGTTATTTTGATTGAAAGGAAATAAATAATGAGCAGTGACATAGGTAGCTATTTAAGTTTTCGTTGATCATTTTGTGAATTTAAATGGACTGTTGCATTGGTTGTGATAAGTTTTTTTTCATTATACATACAATAAAATTTGTCATTGCTGGATTCTTTGATGGTGCATATATATTGCTTACAAGAAGAAGATAATATATGTTTAGATATTGCTCTAAAGTTGAATTGCCCCCACTTACTAGATTAACATTCCCTCCTTAATTAATAATTAACAACATGTTTGTACTAAAATGGTTTTTAAAAACTTGAGAAAAGAATATATATTAGTTAAGTATGTCCCGTTTCATCAATTTGAATAAAAGTTTACAACATAGCTTCCTACAAAGAAATTTTTGGCACTAAATTATATTTTCACACCTTTATACAACTCTACAATGAACATCTATCATGTGATAGAGTAATTTTTAAGAAACTCCTTAAACTATTTTGAGTATCATACTCAACATGTAAAGAAACCCCTGCGGCCATTGCAAGTAAAATTTGCACTCTGTTAAAGATGATTACGATGTTATCTTATACACTATGATGAAAACGGCCGCCTAGTATCATTTATATACTAGAAATATTAAGGCGACTTAGTAGATTTATGAAATACCGTAAATACCCCTAATTGTTTTTTCCTCAAATCCAAGCCCTCGAACCCCCTCCTCGCCTTTGGGCACAGGGGATACTGCCCCTACAACCCCTCGATTGAAGCTACCATTAAGTTCAATATGCAATGAACGGTTAATTGACCCAATAATTACTTTTTAGAGTTAGGGTTCAGGTTTTTTTTTTCACTCCTTTAAATTATATCGGAAACTCTAAATATCAATAACATAGATGAGTTAACGAACTTGGACATTTGTTAGACACATGCGGGTAAGGCAAGTTTTTAAACCTATAAAAGGTTAAGTAAAATTATCCAATTATCTTACGAGCAAACTAAATAATAAAAATTGGAAAAAACTATTATTGTTAGTGTGAGTGCAATTATTAACACAATAAGAAATCTAGAAAGAAATATCGAGACGAGAAAGTAAATGATCACACGTACAACACCCAAGATACGTGGTTCGACAACTTGCATACGTCTATGGAGAGGTTATTACATTCTTAATAGTGTCTCTCAAGTAATCGAAATTACATCCCTTTACCCCGGGTCAGGGATTACATTTTATAGTTATAAAAATAAGTGATTGAATTGTACAAGTAACTCAGCTAGCTTGTAGACAACTTGTAGGTATCGCTGAATATCTCCTCCGTGATTGTTGAAAATCGTTTTGAGTCTATCTCCATGCATTTAAGCACATGTCAAATACACTAACATAAAATAACTATTTTCTGTTGGGTCGGATAATCCGTTTTGCGTACCGGGCGAGTCGACTGAAGCATTGTGCTTGAATTAAACAAGCACCCACAATACCCTAAAATCTTTGGGCAAATGGATTTTAAGTGAGTTCAAATCCCAAGGCTTAGAACTGTTTTAAAATTGGCATGGCACTCTTATAATATCTGAGAACTGTCAAGGGTACGCTTGTCCAAGGTAGAGTTGGAAGTGACATGGATGGCAAGCTTGTGATAATCCTGAAACGACAGGGGTGCATTAATCTAACTAGAGACCTGAAGCACCAAAATCCTCTTGGGGAACTGTTGCTCATCATTTTTCTACAAAGTTTAAACGAAGTTCAACAACCCTCATTTCAAACGTTTCTTCTCCACAAAGTCATCTTGTTTCCTCTCTTTAACGCTTCATATTTCCCGAGCTTTCTTCGATCATTATTGCTTGTAAGTTCTGTGATATGTTTCTTTAATTCGCCATTTTAATTCACATTCTTTGTGTAACACCCAATAATTTTAATGATTTTTATATTGGAATTAATTGGGATTATTTAAATTAAATTTGGAAAATTTATCATGTAAAATAAATATTAATTAGCGAGATAAGGATTAATATTTGTTTATACTGAATATTACTTAGTGAATGAGTAATATTAATGATAAGAAGATATGATGATTGTCGTGAGTGAGAAACACGACATTTATAATAAATTTAGTAGGGACGCGCGTGTAAGTCGTGTCGGGACTTAATTTGTGAAATAAAATATAATTTCATTTTTGATAATTCAAATGGTCATTTAGAGTGCATCAGTATGTCCAGAAGGGTCGAAATAGTAAAAAAAGTGTACTTGGGGGTTTAGTTTGGGTTCCGGGGCATTTTTAGTCCAAACCAGCACCCCCGAGGGGTATTTTGATCTTTTGAAATTTTGGAGAAAAGAAACTTATGAAAATTAGAGAGCTATATCTGTAACCACGCAAGGGGAGTTAGGGTTATTAGTTACCAAACCAAAGAGACAGCCACGGGAGGGGAAAAGGAGAGGTGTTCCAAGGCCAAAACTCACCATTCTTGCACCACCACCACCACTGGATTGTAGATCGGGAGGAGGAGAACACAAATCCCGCCATCACTTTTGTAGAAATCAGACCTCCGAATTAAGGCAAGTGTTTAGCTTGATAATTTATGATTTGATATACCATCCATGTTAGAGTAGGATGATAAATTTAATGATTTCATGAATTTTGGCTAAATTTGAAAGATATAAATCATGTTCATGGGTAGGAAATTGTGATAAACTTGATCCTTTATGCACGTAGGATGAATTGATAATGTATCATAACGAAATTATGAAGAAATCTTGAGTTATATGGAGGTTCTTGAACAAAATGATAACCTTGGGCTTTTAAAGGTTTATCTTGAATTAATTAAATTTAAAGATGTTCTTTGAGGATTTAATGATTCTAATACGTTAGAAATCATGTATATATGTTGGTGTAATGTTTAGAATGTGTGGTTTGGAGATTGGGACTGGGTCATGAAGGTTTAAAGGTTAAAAATGGTGAATCCCATAATTGCTATTCTTGGAGAGGACGAGACCTATTACATGCGAATCGATTCAGATGAATGCCGAATCGATTCAGTTTCCCAGATTTGTAAAAAAAAAATCCCTTTCCACTTAGAACTCATGGGAATGATCGGGTTTACCTTTGAATTAATTTTAAATCCTAATGAGAGCTAATCTATTTACAAGTAGGCTAACGTTGGGTTAGAGGTTAGTCGCACGAGGAGAGTTTCTGACTAAAATTTATTAAACTTAATGGGTAATAAAGTCATACTCGGATAATGATTTCTTGTTATGGAAAATTACGGGAGTGTAGGACCGAGACCAGTAGGCCTTGAGTGAGATACCTACTGACTTTACTTAGGGGACAATTAATAGCCATTTGGGCCTTGAGAAATACCCGAAGTTATACAATGAGAAGTATTATTCTACGTAGAATATTCGAGAGTTACTATACTACGTATGGGGCATATAATATAGGTTATATATATATATGGGTGATGTGTATACCTATTGTTTGATTTTTGTGTGTAATCTTACCTAGGATACTTATTATCACGGGAGGTCTCGCATCGTTGATAGTCTTATTGTAATTGAGCCCAATTGGGGGGGGGGGGGGGGGGGATATTAACTTGTACCTCAGGACATAAAACTTAGAGATTAAGCACCACTTGTGTGAATAAGGGTGTGACTGGTCATTTTGGTGCATTAGGTATGAGCGTATCCCAAAGGCTTAGAACTATGTTCGCTTCTAGTACGTGTGATTTGATTTACAGTTCGAGGGAGATTATTCGAACCGATTTCCTTATTTAGTACGTGATGTACTGAGACTTAATAGTAAAGTACGCTCGCTCTACAAGTTTCCACCTAAGGGTGTTTTGCACGTATATGTGATGTAGTGATATAAATATTTATATGTGTGATTGACTATACTATGAGTGAATTAGTAGATAAGATAGATAATGATATCTAAATTAATCTAAATTAGTGAGAACTAATTTACAAACTGGTGACTCTTAACGAATATAAATGATATGACCATAGTGTGACCTTATCCTAGGACGAGGATCATTAGCATCCACGGTCGAGTTCTCATGGACCCTACCAGGGATGTACCAAAACTCGTCCAAGTTAGGGTCGGCCTCGTCATCCATAACCTCGGCCATTTAGTAAGCCAAGACCTCAAGGGAGCCTTTCATCAACAAGGACACCTCTCATCCTCTACTTCAGTCGATGCCAGGAAATAACTTGTATATCATGTCTCGGCCAGATGTCTTCGGCTGAGACCACACTTGTCACTTGCAAGCATAAAGTCCTACTCTACATCAGTAACCTCATACTCGGACAGACGAGACCTCTAGAGACAACACTTACAATACGAGCAGTACAAGGTTATAAGATAGAACGTTCCATATGGACAAGTCTATTACAACTAGATTATCCCCTCACGTGAGGGAATATTGGGTCATAATTAGCTACACGTGTGAAGGAAAAATGTCAACCAGCTATTGGGAGCCTCTTCATAGACATGCTGATTACATGCTTGGGGGTACACTACGCCCCCTAGGAACTATAAATACACTTCATCTTCTACATTATAGGGGATCACATATTAGAAACCCTGCTGATAAGAGAGGGAAAAGCTTGAGCGCTTGTATCCAGGGCTATTAGGGCCCATTGTAGTGGATTAAACACACTGCATAGTGGACATAGGACTTCAATAGGATGAACCACTTAAACTCATGTGTTCTTCCTCTTTGCCATATCTTCCTCTCTACTGTTATATTGCTTTACTTCTGCCATTATTGTACTTGTATGAGTTCATTCATCACTTTGATCTGGTTATGATAATTCTGGTATCATCAATAAAGAAAAAGGAAAATATAGGAGCATATTATATGGGAAGTATAGGTGGTAACTATAAATTATTAGACGTGAAGAGATGTAAACCAGACTTGTTAGGCGGGTAACATAACTAGGCGGGTTAGAGTAGTATATTAGGCATGCACAATAGTTGAGGGGTGAGGATCTTAAGTGAGGGCAAACATGTATATAATATCTTATCTTGATGCATTTTAAACACTTGCTAAACGTTTTCAACTGTTTTACTTGGGCCCTAACCCATTTCAAATCCATTTTTATAAAAAAACCTTTTAAGTTCCGAGCCGCAGGGATGCCAAGCATAAGAGTTCCTACATTTGACGTGCTGCAGCTAATGTGAATGTTGAAGAACCTTGCTATTAGACGCCTCCACATTCATTCAGTAATTAGTTTTCCTTATTTATCTCAGTCGAGCATGTCACCCATTATTAGTTGGATATTATTTGCAGAGACATTGTATTTCTGGTATTGTGTTAGACTTTACTTAAGGATGACTATATTGGGATTTTATCTAGAGTGTTATTCCAGACTCAGTTATTTATTTATATCGTTATCTCATTATTGATTGTTATGTGCATGGAAACGTTGAATGATATATTCATTTCGTTTATAGTTACTGCATGTTAATAATAAAGGTTAACATTTTAACACTAAGGCCATTAGGGCATTAGTAAAATAAATTCAACTTAGATGGTGATACTAAGAATGAAACCATTAATGATTCCTATTTAATTTAATAGTGGACTGATCAGGCAAGATTACAATAGGTGGGGTGTCACAGATGGTATTAGATCATCAAGTTCTAGTGTCCTTAGGATCTATGCGGCTTATTGCATTTCAGCGCAGCGTTCTTTGATATAGAGCCATATTATAGGACCGTTGTATTCCTATTCGAACGCAAGTTTACGTTCTCCTTCTAATAAGTATAGTTTATTTTATCCACATAAGAGCTCGATTGGGTTTCATACACCGAACAATATATGATGACCTGTATGGGCCGTCAGAAGGACTGCAAGAGGAGAGGCATGGTAGAATCCGTAGAGTATTTTGGGAGCGATAATCGAGATAGAAGCTAACATTACTATCGTTTAAACAGTTGATAATAGGATAATTACTCGGGAGTGGTAATTTCCCAAGCACTATCATAGATAATGGTGGTATAAATTAGGACTCACCCAGTGTAGTCGACAAGGAGGGGAGTTTGAGGAAATCTTTTGTAGAGCCATCTGTAAGGATTCAGGTAAGATAAGAAGTGTGATGGGTCAATGGAATGAGATAATCCAAAGGAAATTGTGTAGGGTGGAGTACAGCGACACCCAAGATTAAATTTATGGCAAAATTATTTTTGTCATAGGAGCGACATTGCAGTTATGGGAGTCAGTCACAAGAACCATGGAGAGATACACAAATCGAGAAATTTTAGGCACGGTTTAACCGCAATCTCTTTTATCTATTGTTCAGATAAAGATGCGAAGGAAGTTTCTGTACTTTTCACAAGCAGGGCAAACAGAGGCCAATTTTGATGAAGAATTTATTTGTTTTTAGTGAACTTCATACTCGGGGAGGTAGGGAGTGGGGAGGAAGGTTCTTAACTATGATGATGGACTCACGGGTAGAAGTCATCAATATTTATGGGAAATCAATCTTGCCCGACTTATGCATAGGGCATCAATGACGTACTTTTATAATGTCTATATCAATGCTTCCATGAGAAGGGAGCCAAGAGAGTTGGTGACCATAGCCAGAGAACGACAAGACTAAAGGCAATTTATGATAGTGATGCACCACAGAGGGATACCTAGCAAGGGACCCATTTAAATGATATAGATCAATAGAAATTACTAATGAGTGATGATGGATTCAATCAGGGCCGCCAGGGAAAAATAGTGTATTCTATAAGGGAATAACGGGGGTAGTAATCGAGGCCAAGGCTATCATGTTCTCTCTTGCAAAGTAGGATGTGTTATTTTGTGATGTGTCACCAGAAAGAGGGTTGAGCTCGCATTTATATTACACTGTGAAGGAGACTCTAGAGGTTATAGTCATCTCATTATATTTAATCCCAGTGTGTAGGGACAGTACTAATATGAATCGGGGTATATTAAGTTATTATCGAGCGGAGAAATTTAGCTCGTTACTGACTTAACGCAGGAAAAACTAGTGATAATGAGAGCTCCATGTTGTATAACTCTTTTAGTGATGGGGGAGTGGAAGGTTGGACTTGTAGTTCTGGGAATAGGATTTTGGATATTCTGGTTATGTGTGTAGGACCTACGGATCTTGATGACCAACAATGCTAGGTAGTAGTGTATGGGGGGGGTCCTTGTTTGGATTTCGCTTGCGAGACACCCCACGCATGAATCCTAGAGAATGTCGAGAGTTGAGAGATGTGTTGTTCACAAGATCATTAGTTACCACTTTAGTTATTACACATGTATGTGGATGAAAGAATGAACTGAGACCTATTCTATGGTATAAGACATATAGAGTTGACTAGTGATGTGTGGGGAGAACTAGGGTAAACGTTTTGCACCACTAGTTGATGGGTGGTCCAGTCTTGTGGGGAATTAAATCATTTTAGTAGTGTAACTGAGGTTAGCCCTACTATATAGCCACATTGAGAATATGGGGTTGGACTTGAGATAATGAGGTTATGTGTGGAATGTTAGAGATGATTGTGCAGTTGTGCACAAGGTATAGGGTGTATAGATGCCCTGGTTAATTTTACTTTTGGTACCATCGATGATAAGGAGGCTTAGAAAGATGTTATAATGTGTCTGTGGGATAGGCAGAAAAATAAGTGGAAATAATATAGGAGAGGATGAACTTAGTTCGAGGAAAGGAAATAGTCTGATTGTGTGTATATCACGAGAAAACTCCCACAACCAAGGTGAGTTGAAAGGTAAGCTAAAATACGTTAGAACAAATGGAGTCTCGTCCATATGAATGTGTGGAGTGGTTCGCACATAGATAAGAGCAAACACACGTGCACAGATTTAGAGCAAACACACGTGCCATAACTTTTGTATATCTCGAATAAGGGGAGTAAGATGTTCCACATGACGTGAGATGTTGAGTGTGGTGATTTCAGGTTGAGTGAGACATAGTGAAGTTGTCTACAAGTGAAACCCTCTTAAAAGGAAAAGGTTGGTCCAATACTACTGACCCGAATGTTGTGATAAATTGATGATTTTAAGGAGGGAATGAATACGTAAATTGATAAATTTCTTTATTGGATTAACGAGAATCACGGAGTGAGAAGGATTTTCTTTGGGTTGTCAAGTGGATTGTCCAGGAACAAAAGTAATTGTTATTAGTTTAGGGTGTGTTATATAACCGGGCAGTGTGCGCGCATGTTATTAAAGAGAAGAAATGAACCGACACAAGGTGTTGTCTAATACTGTTGTAGATCGGGACGAGACCTTTGAGTTCCACCTTGAATAGGGAGTATCAGGAGGCAATGGGGGAAGACTTGAGCCCTGAGGTAGGCGTGTCAACCGTAGGTCGATGGATAGTCGGGAGGGGTGACATAGAATGTGGCAGAATGCGAAAATGCATGTCGTGGAATTTTGGAGTAATTAGAAGTATTAACTACAACTGGTAGGGCTTCATGTGATTACCTATAGCAGTATATTAACTACTAAGTGACTTGTGAAGCTTAATAGTAAGAATGTTTTTTACCCATCCTTTGGATAGTTGAAATAGGGGAAATAACAAACTTCTTGGGCATGAAGTGATTCATGGTTCGCCGAAAAGGATTGAGTCAATCCCCATCCTTTTCGTATAGTTCAGAAACATAATGAGAGTATGTTTATGTGAACCAAAGTTTTGAGGCCTGACATTACCAGTCAGGGATTGCTGAGGGTGTGTCCAATAAAGAGAGTTGGCTTGGTACGAGAATAAGGGAAATTGGTACCTATAGAAGTGAGGCTTTTCTAACATAGAGATGATAGAGCCAGTGGAATACAGGCTCGTCTTTTGAGACATTGTTATCAAATTCACAATAATTTTGCATGTCATTATATAAGTGAGACCATAAGCATAAAGGAATATATCGGTATGTAAGGGTTGAATGAACTTATAGCTAATTGTGGGTTGTAGTGAGCAGACCTTCGATCGAAATGGTGCCATTAGTGTATGTATAGTGGAAATAATAAAATATTATTGCAAGTAAATTTTGAATACGTTCAAATGAAATTGTGTGGAAGAATCTGAGGTGGTGATATGAGGCATCATAATGCCGATGAGTCTACTTGGGAGAATGAAGATGAGATGCACGAAACATATCCAGAGTTACTCATACCAAGTATTTTCTTGTTTTTTTTAATTTTGGGAAGAAATTTCTTTATTAGGGGGGAAGTATGTAACACCCTGTAATTTTAATGATTTTTACATTGGAATTAATTAAATTAAATTTGGAAAATTTATCCTCTAAAATAAATATCTATTAGAAAGATAAGGGTTAATATTTATTTATATTGAATATTATTGAAAAAATCAGTAATATTAATGATAAGAAAATATTATGATTGTCATGAGTGAGAAATAAGACAGTTACGGTAAATTTAGTCGGGATGCGCGTGTAAGCCGTGTCAGGGCTTAATTTGGAAAATAAAATATAATTTCATTTTTGAAAATTCAAATCATTATTTCGAGTGCGTCAGTGTCTGGAAGGGTCAAAATAGTCCAAAAAGTGTACTTGGGGTGTTTAGTTTGGGTGTAAAGGCATTTTTAGGCCAAACCGACACCCCAAGGGGTATTTTGGTCTTTTGAAATTTTGGAGACAAGAAACCTATGAAAATTAGAGAGGTATATTTGCATATCATGTAAGGGGATTTGGGGTTCTCAGTTATCAAACCAAAGAGAGAGCCACATAAGGGACTAGGAGAGGTGTTCCAAGGCCAAAACCCACCATTCTTGCACCACCACCGGATTGTAGATCGGGAGGAGGAGAATGCAAATCCCACCATCACTTCTGCAGATATCAAACCTCCGAATTAAGACAAGTGTTTATCTTGCTAATTTATGATTTGATGTACCATCCATGTTAGAGTGGGATGATAAATTTAATGATTTCATGAATTTTGGCTAAATTTGGAAAATATAAATCATGTTCTTGGGTAGGAAATTATGATAAACTTGATCCCTTATGAATGTAGGATGAATTGATGATGTAGTTTAATGAAATAATGAAGAAATATGGAGTTATATGGAAGTTCTTGCACAAAAATGATAAACTAGGGTTTTTAAAGGAATAATCCTGAATTAATTAAATTTAAAGATGTTCTTTGAGGATTTAATGATTCCAATTCATTAAAAATCATGTATTTATGTTTGTGTAATGTTTAATATGATTGGTTTGGAGATTAATAATGAATCATGAAGGTTTAAAGATTAAAAAAGGTGAATACCGTAACTGTTATTCTTGGGGAAGACGAGACTGGTTACATGTTCATCTATTTGACCCCTTGGTCGAGTCGATTTGGAAAGAGATTCGAGCCAAGGCCGAATCGATTTAGTGTCCTAGATTTGCACAATTTGGCCCCCTTTCGCTTAAAACTCATGGGAACAATTGGGTTGACCTTTGAATTAATTTTCAATCCTAATGAGAGATATTTTATTTACCAGTAGGATAACGTTGGGTTGCAGGTTAGTCTCACGAGGAGAGTTTAGGATTAAAATTGATTAAATATAGCGGGTAATAAAGGCTTAATCGGATAATGATTTCTAGCATGGAAAATTATGGGGTTGTAGGACCGAGACCAGTAGGCCTTAAGTGAGATACCTACTTACTTTACTTAAGGGATCATTAGAAACCATTTGGGCATTGGGGAATACGCATAATTATAGAATGAGAAGTATTACGCTACATAGCATATTTCAGAGTTACTATACTACATATGGAACATATGATATAGGTTACGTGTATACCTAGATATAATGATTAGTATATATATAAATGGGTGATGTGTATACCTATTGCTGGATTTTTATGTGTAATCATACCTAGGCTACTTGCTATCATGAGAGGTTTCGCATTGTGGATTATATTATTGTGATGAGCCCAATTAGGGGGATATTGACTTATACCTCAGGACATAGAATTTAGGGATTGAGCACCACTTATGTGAATAACGGTGTGATATGTTATTTGGGTGTGTTAGGTATGAGCATATGGCAATGGATTAGAACTATGTTTGCCTCCAATGTGTGCGATTTTATTTATGGTTAGAGGGAGATTATTCTAACCGATGTCCTTATTTAGTACGTGATGTATCAGGAATTGATAGCAAAGTAGGACCGCACCACAGGTTTCCACCTAGGGGTGCTATGTACGTAAATATGATATACAGATAACGTGTGATTGACTCTACTATGAGTGAATTAGTAGATAAGATAGATAGTGATATCTAAATTATTCTAAATAGGTGAGAACTAATTTATAAACTGCTGATTCTTAACAAATATAAAGTAAAAGGATAATGTAGGAGCATAATGTATGGGAAGTACGGGTGGACACTATAAATTATTAAACGCGAAGAGATGTTAACAAGACTAGTTTGGTGGGTAGTATAACTAAGTGGGTTAGATTAGTACATTAGGTGTGCACAATAGTTAAGGGGTGAGGATATCAAGTGAGGGCACACGGTACTAACATATATATGTAATATCTTATCTTGATGCATTTTAAACACTTGCTAAATTTTTTCAATTGTTTTACTTGGGCTCTCACACACTTCAAATCCATTTTTGTAAAAACCATTTTAGGTGCTCAGCTACAGGGGCGCAGGGCATATGAGTTACTACATTTGACGTGTTATAGCTAATGTGGAAGTTGCAGGACCTAGCTATTAGATGCCTCCACATTTATTTAGTTCTTAGTTGTCCTTATTTATCTTTGTCGACCAAGTCACACATTCTTAGTTGGATATTAATTGCAGAGACTTTTTATTTATAGTTATTTCCAGTACTGAGTTAGACTTTACTTATGGATGATTGTATTGGGATTTTATCTAGAGTGTTATTCTAGACTCAATTATTTATTTATATCATTATCTCATTATTCATTGTTATGTAAATGGAAATGTTGACTGATATATTTCCTTCGTTTATAATTACTGCATGTTAATAATAAAGGTTAAAATTTTGACACTGGGCATTAGGGTATTAGTAAAATATATTGAACTTCAATAGTGACGCTAAGAGTGACACTATTGTTGATACCAAATCTAGTCTGTTGATGTGGATCAATTATGTGGAGACACGTGTCAATTTACATGGCACCTCAAACACTTTTTAGACAAAACAATGACTCCGAGGAGCTTAATATACCCGACCAACCAAATAGTTCCGAGCAGCAAGAATTGACCGAGGAACTTCATTGTACCGAGCCACTCAAACCCCCGAGGAACTACTATACTCCAAATAATTCAAGATCACCGAACAACTAAGAAGCCACGAGGAACTCAGGGGCCTGAGCAGTTCAAGCGTGTCAAGCTACTAAGTCGGTCCGAGCTATTAAGTCGATCCGAGCTATATAAGTGTACAGCGTATCCAAATCAAGAGAATCCAGGATATAATTGCGCATTAAATGCTCATTAATATAGTACAGATGCACATGTCTACTGGAGAACAGCTCATTGTCCTTTCATTTGTACAGCCTCAAGGCTATAAATACATTATAACCTCCTCATTAGCAAGGGACTCGGAATTTCTTGGTAAACCCATTATCGAGAATTCTTCAAACAGTCAGCAATAACGAATACAGTGGACGTAGGCTATTCTTACAAGGCTGAACCACTTTGAAAATCTTTTGTCTTATATTTATATATTTATTTTTATATGTGATTAAATAATTAGATCAAATCTAGTTTTTTACATCAACAGATTGGCGTCGTCTATGGGAATCGACTGTAATTTATCGTTTTTCACCAAAATAATTCATCACCAATGGCTGATAATCCTGAATCTAGTAATCGAAATGCTGAAAACCCCCCAAATCCATCTGCAGCCCCAAATGTTCAAGATCTGGCTGGTATAATGGCTAATCTAGCCCAAGGCCAGACAACCATGCAAGAATCTATGCGACAACTCATACAAACTGTCCAGGGTGGAGTATCTACCCATTCAGGACAACGAAGCATTCAGAGAAACACTCGTTTACCTTCTTCGCGCACTAGGCGAACGTTATTCCCAGAGGAATCTCGATCCAAACATACCGATTCATATCGCACTGAGAGATCTAATGATTTTTCTTATCAACCTAGTCGAACTTCATCAGTACAAGCTACAGATACTCAACAAAACATCACACTCTCTCCAGAAAGGACTAGTACATTGGAGAGGTTAAGAAGGATATCTCCTTTTGATCATTTGGGCCCTAGGAGGAATATAATTCATCCTAGGATTGTGTCGATGAACTTTCAACGACCATCCGATCTAAGGGAGGGTTCTGCCCAATCACGACCAACTGCTTGTAATGAAAGATCCCAGGAAACAAATTCAACACGATCAGTTGCTCGAACCAACAGGCTCAAGGAGGGAAATGATGCATGGAAAGACTCTATTCAAAGGTTGGAGGATAGACTAGGGGAAATGGCTAAGGCCATGAATTCTCTAGAAAGAACTTTTATCCAAGGGACACCTTTTATCCAGGCAATTGTGGATTTTTCCACACCATCAAAGTTTAAAGCACCTGTTGTGACTCCTAAATATGATGGAAAAACTGACCCTGTCCTTCATATAGAATAATACCAAGATGCTACCGATATCTATGCTGTGCCAAATGAGATGAGATGCAGAGCATTTTCGGAAACTCTTACCGGATCTGCTCAAATATGGTACAATAATCTTCCTCAGGGGAAGATTTCAACTTTATTTTAACTGGCCAAGCTCTTTATTGGTAATTTCTGTTTTGGAGCAAAACCAGTTAAACGAGTAGCACACTTATTAAGTGTTAGACAAAAAATAGGTGAGAGCACCAGGGATTATATAACTCGTTTCAATAACGAGAAGCTCAAAGTTATTGATTATGAGGAAAAGACAACAATTACTACTCTGATGAGGAGACTGTTGTCAGATAAATTATACTACATTCTA
Organism: Sambucus nigra; assembly: GCA_949130495.1. Lineage (NCBI taxonomy): Eukaryota > Viridiplantae > Streptophyta > Magnoliopsida > Dipsacales > Adoxaceae > Sambucus > Sambucus nigra. The sequence continues at coordinate 640,531,538 of OX422215.1, forward strand.
GCTAAAGATCCGCCTAGAACTATGGCAGAACTAATGGCAAAAGAAACGAAGATTATGAACGTCGAGGAGGCTATGGCTGCAAAGAAGAATATGGATACCAAAGAGACCAAGGTAGAGGTTGATAAGGCTGAAAAGAAAGAGCATAAGAACAATGGTGGTAAGAAGCAGTCAAAAGAAAAACCAGCATGGGAACTGTTGAAGAAATTTAGAAATTATACTCGTTTAAAAGTAGACATAAATCACGTTCTAGATGAAATCAAGAACAACGAGGAGCTAAACTGGCCAGAGAAAATGAAGACAGATCCTGACAAGAGGAATAAGACCAAATATTGTGAGTTCCATAAAGACCATGGTCACACGACTAAAAATTACATAGCTCTTTAGAATGAAATTGAAGCACTCATCAGACGAGGAAAGCTGGCCAAGTATGTTGATCGTCGAAATGATGGAAAGAGCAACGACCGAGCAAGACAGAGTTCTAGGTCTCCTCGCCGAACAAAAGAAGATAAGAAGAGAGGTCACGAAGAGGATTGGAATGATGACCAAGACGACCCCGATCTCCCCAAGAGGCCAAAACAACCAGAGCGTGAGGTATTTTCTATCCATTTTGGATCATTTGAATGTAATGTCATTATAGGTGGAGATACAGGAGGCAGGGATATGACTTTCGAAAGAAAAGCTTACCTCAATGAGGCTCAAGCTTGCTCGTACATTCAACAAATAAATATGGCTGAAGATGATCGCCTGAGGAAGGTGAATAAGGACAAATTGGTCATTAGTTTTTCTAAGAATGACCTGGCAGGAGTACTTTATCCCCATGATGACTTGTTGGTGATCAAGATGAGAATGAAGGAAGTGGTGATTTCACGAGTACTAGTGGATAATGGTAGCTCGACAGATATCATGTTCTATCTATGCTTTGACAGTTTGAATTTGAGGCTATCACAGTTGGAACCATATCATAGGCCCCTCCTTGGTTTCACTAGCAAAAAAGTTTTTCCACTTGGGACAATTAAGTTGGATATGCTTATTGGTACATGGCCTGCTTGTCGAACAGAAAGAGTCCGCTTCTTCGTAATGGATAAAAATATCCAATCATCTTACAACATCATCATGGGAAGAGTAGGTTTGAAGAAATTTGAAGAAGTACCATCTACTGTGCATCAATGTCTAAAATTCCCAATCAATTTTGGGGTGGGAGTTGTGAAAGGCGACCAGAAAGTATCTCGGGAATGCTACTATTTATCTGCCGAGCAGGAAGAGCATGAAGAATCTAGGAAAAAGAATACTACCTTTCAAGTGGATGAAGGTGCAGAGATTGAAACACTAGATCCTAGAGACGAGTCTCAACTCGTTAAAGGTCAGGTCATGGAGGCTACTGAAAATATCATTCTGGACGAAGAACATCCAGAACGAACAACTCAAATTGGTGCGTCACTAGATGTGTCAGTAAAGTAAGAGCTAATAGTATTTCTAAGAAGCAAAAAGCAGACTTTTGCATGGAGTCACGAAGATATTCTAGGGATAGACCCAAATTTCTTATGTCACGAGCTCAATGTGAACAAGGAAATCAAGCCAGTAAAGCAGCGACGAAGAGTGTTCATCCTTGAAAAGAACCAAGATATACAAGAAGAGGTCGAGAATCTTCAGAAAGCCTGCTTTATTGAAGATGTCAAATATCCAGACCGGTTAGAAAATGTGGTGATGGTGAAGAAGAAGAACAACAAGTGGAGGATGTGTGTAGACTTCACAGACCTCAATAAGGAATGCCCAAAGGATCATTTTCCTTTGCCCCGAATTGATCAACTAGTGGATGCTACCTCGGGGCACGAACTATTAAGTTTCATGGATGATTATTCTGGTTATAACCAGATTAAAATGAAGCCTGAAGATAGGGAGAGTAACTCTTTATTACCCCGAGGGGAACTTATTGTTATAATGTTATGCCTTTTGGTTTGAAAAATGCAGGTGCAACATATCAGCGGCTGATGAACAAGGTGTTTGCAGAGCAAATCAATCACAATATGGAGGTTTATGTCGATGATATGCTGACGAAGAGAAAGAAATTTGTTGATCATCTAATTGACGCAGGCCAGACCTTTGATCAATTAGATAAATATCAAATGAAGTTGAACCCTACCAAATGTATATTCAGAGTACGAGAAGGCATGTTTCTCGGATATATCGTAAATCAACGAGGAATTAAGGCGAACCCTGAAAAGATCAAAGCTCTATTGGAGCTACGATCCCCAACGATGAAGAAGGAAGTACAAAGTCTCATAGGGGGAGTTACAGCACTTAACAGATTTGTGTCACGAGCAACTGATAAATGCCTCCCATTCTTCAAAACACTCCGAAATACTTTTGAGTGGGACGACGAATGTGAGAAGGCCTTTCAAGATTCGAAAAAGTACCTGGGAGCACCTCCATTGTTATCCATACCAGTGATGGGAGAAAGATTATACTTGTATCTGGCAGTCTCAGAAAATGCAGTGAGCTCGGCGTTGATAAGAGTGGAGGACGGAATGCAAAAACCAATCTATTACACTAGCAAGGCCTTCCGAGGAGCAGAGATTAGATATCCAAGGTTGGAGAAATTAGCACTGGCATTGATCGAAGCAAGTAGAAGAATAAGGCCATACTTCCAAGCTCATACTATAGTTGCATATACAAACATGCTATTAAGGAAAGCTTTGCACAAACTAGAGAAATCAGGAAGATTGATATATTGGGCTGTAGAATTGGATGAATACGATATAATTTATGAGCCTAGGTCGTCACTTAAAGGGCAAGCAGTGGCAGATTTTATCACAGAGTTCACCTATCCCGATACCTCCGAAGAACCGAAGTTGAATACCGACCAACCTGTGGATGTTATGGGATCATTAAACTTAAACTCTGACCAACTTCAGTCGATAGAAGAGCAAGGGAAGATGGTTGACGAGTAGTAAGAAGTGATGGAGGAGGATATAAGGAAGCATCAAATATTCCACCAAGGAATTATGTCCGACCAAAAGTTTGATAATGAGATACCTGTGTGGAATTTGTATGTAGATGGTTCTTCATGCACTACAGGCAGTGGAGCAGGGATTATTTTAAATAGCCCAGATGAGATGGATGTGGAATATGATCTGCGCTTTTAATTTAAAGCCTCTAACAATGAAGCTGAATATGAAGGAATGATTGTTGGTCTTAGTTTGGCAAAAACCATGAAGGCTGAGCAGGTTATCGTATTCAGTGACTCACAATTGATCGTAAATCAAATGCTGGGGGTATATGTAGCCAAAGGAGAATTAATGATCAAGTATCACGCAAAAACAATGGAGATTGTATCAAACCTGATCGCAGTACAGTTAATTAGAATACCAAGATTGGAGAATGCAAGAGAAGATGCCTTAGTGATCCGACGCAAATATTGCGTTTTTCATCCGTCGAACCTACGCATTTTAGCCCCCTCGGGTGCCTTAATCCCTATATTTATGATCGTTAACCATACAACCTCGGATTTCTATGTTAACATGTTTTGCAGGGGTTAATTGAGCTTTTGTAGGTGTTTGGATGCTTTGTGTGAACTTCGAATGCGTTTCGCTCGATTTTCGTACACTATCGCACGCGCAAGGGCATTTTTGTCTTTTGATAGTTTGGGCACCTGGCCCGACATCTACACGGAAGTTTTATCCCTCCTCGCAAGCTTCGCGTGGCCGCAAACGGTGCGCGATTCCGATGCATAACGACAAAGTTACGAAGATTTGAGCGACGTTGGATTGTATGCCAATGCAGGGGAAATTGCAGGCTGCCCCTGCTTGATCGATCGATCGAGCCTGGGGGTCGATCAATCGAGCCTTATTATTTTTGCCACGTTTTCCACTGTCGATCGATCGACCACAGGGGTCGATCGATCGATCCCCTGTTTTTCCCCTGCAGATATTTTCTTTCTTTTCTTTCTTCTTTTCTTTTATTACAACTTACTATATAAGCTAGTTTTTGTTGTAATAAGAGAGAGACTCACATATTCTGATTTAGATAGTTTTAGTTAGGGTTTGGTGTGGAGAGTTCATTTCTCTCTTCTTCTTGGATTGACAACCCATGTGGTTTGTAAGATTGAACTATTCACTTCCTCTCCATTAATATAGTTTGTTCTTCTTCTTCTCTTGCCTTGTAATTTAGTTTCAATGCTTTCTAACTAGTTTACTTGCTTTAATTCTTGCTTTCTTAGTTTAATTAGCATAATTTAGTGTAACTCACCATGCACCCTTAGATAAATAGGGTCGGGATTTCATTTCCGCCATTTTCGAGCCCCGAGCTCCGAAAACTAGGTTTTGTGCAAAATCGCGTTTAATTGAAACCGCGTGTATTAAAGTTGGATTGCTATGCGTTTAACTTTATTTGTCACGCAACTTTATTGTTTATAGCGACAATCCGAATTTAATCCGCGTGCGACCGTTTTCCATTAAATGTTTAATCTCGCAACTTTGGCTTAAATTCCTTATTGCGTGATGTTTATGCTTAATTGAAAATGCTCGATTAAATTGCTTTCGAGCCTTAACTCTAGTTAGTAGTTGTTTCTATCCATTTGGTAGGATGCGATCCCGATCCTCGCTTTCCTTTAATTTAGAGTTAACTTATTCTTTTCTTTTGTCACCATTCCCAACTATCACCTTTTACACTTTTATTCCTGAAGTAATTAAAACAATTAACATCTAAAATTCAATAACTCCCTGTGGATTCTCGATACCCGACTTACCGCTTTACTTGCCTATCAAGTGTAGTTGTAGCTTAGGTTCTTTTGTATCGCGACGGCGAAACACACGACGACTGTGTCCTCACACGAACACACTTTTTCCGCCCGATCAAAAATGGCGCCGTTGCCGGGGAGTTTGTTTTAGATAGTAATTGTTTTATTATTTCGTAGTATTTTTCCGTTTGTATTTATATTCTTTGTTTTAACCTTTTTTGCAGGATTTGCATACTTTGAGCGCTAAGAAACTTTCATTCGCGGTTGCTCACTTTATTTCTTGGTTTCTCCATCTTTCAACAACGAGGTAACCATGTCTTTCTTTTATAGTTATTACGGTTATTCTAATGATTCATACTTTGGGGATAGTTTTCAAGTTTTCCATTTTCAAGATTTTCTTGAAAATGAAAGACTTGAAAACATTTATCGGAATGAAAATCGTTATTGGGAGCTTGAGTTGGATTCATTATTCGAATCCAATGACGATCTTCATTTCATTACTTTCCAAGACAAGTTTCAACCAAATGAGGAGTCCGAGGCTTTTGAGCCGAGGAAGCCTACTTTGGAAGAGACTTTGCTTCTTTATTACCAAGGTTTGGAAAGCTTGGATGATGCTGGAATGAGACTTGGTGCACTTTCCGATGAGATGAATTCTTATGCACAAAACAACGAGGAGGTGGAAACTTGTGTTTCACCTCAATTTTTCAAAGAATTTCTCATCGAGTGTGAATCTCTCTCCCTCAAAATTCAATCTCCTTCCGACGATGAGTCGATTGAGATTGAATTTGTTTCATCACCATATTCGTTTTCCGTCATCGAACCATTAGAATCACCGGTTGATTCCTATGAGTCGGTAGAAACTTTTAAAATTTCTACACTTTTTACCGACGAGGACTCTTTACCGGACTTGTTTTCGATGGATGTTATCCCGACGTGTGCACCATCTCCCATTTCCTTTGAAAAACCTTTGGGAGATGAATCAATTTTTCTTGGACCTCAAGTGTACTTTTCCCCCTTGTTATCCAAATCCCCCATCGTCCGCATAGAATTTCAAATTGGCGATGGTTCATTTCTTTCACCGCCCACATGCCTTCCGTTGTTCAAACGAAATTCCTATTTTCCGGGAGGCATGTATGTTCGGGAGGGTCCACCGTTGATCCTCCAAAGTCAAATCGTGTTTTGGATGGACCCTCAAAAATTTCAACTTTTGGTATATAGTTAATTGCACATCCTAAGTGTAGGTTGTATATACTAACTTCTTCATTTTTTTTTTCTTCATATTAGCCTAGTGTAATTAGTTAATCTCTTTTTATTTCTTTTTGTATGCTTGGTTCTAACTCTTTTGCAGGTTCAACGGACTTGAATTTGCATAGACTATGCGCCCCGGCACACATTTGTTAAGAAAACAATAAAAAAAAATCACAAAAACATTTTTTCCTTTGTTTCTCACACACGCATCCTCACGCATTTGCATTTGTTTTTCTTTTTCTTTTCTTTTATTTTTCATTTTTTTGTCGTGAATATGCGTGTGCGTTGCTCATTGTACATATTTTTATTTTTTATTTTTTATTTTATTTTATTTTTTTTAGCATAGGCCTTTTTGTGTGTATATGCATGCCTATGTGTATTTATTTTTATTTTATTTTTATTTTTCTATTTTTATTTCATATTTTTATGTATATACATATATATAAAATATATTTATAGTTATTTTATATTTATACCCCATAACTATCCCTTAATTGCAATTTCCCCCCCCCCCCATAAAAAATTGGATGCAGTGGGCCTGGCCCTGCTCGATCGATCGATCGAGCCTGGCCTCGATCGATCGATCGACCAGGTTAAGCCGAGGTCTGCTATTCTTTTTCCCCACTTCTCTTATTATATTCTCTCCTCTCTCAAACCGATTGTGCCCTAGCTTTCTCCCCACACCACATTCTCCATTTTTCATCCAAATTCTACACATCCAAGGTATAATCTACACTACTTTTGCTTGAATTTGTATCTTTTGTTTGAATTGTGTCACAAATTGCATGTTTAAACCCTAGTTTGACACATGTTGAATGTTGGTGTTTACCCCCTGATTTCGATTGTTCCAACTGTATTTTTGCTTGATTCTTGATATAAATCCACTCATGAACATGTTTAGATTGCTGCATTGTTGTTTGTTCATGAGTGGGGTGATTTTGTTGGTTCAAACTCGGTATTTTCAACCTTGACGCACATTGCGCACGCCAAGTGTTCGTCAAAATGCCTAAAACAGATTTCAATCCTTATTTTGACGCGCACTTGGGTGATTTTCATGCCTTGTCGCATTCCGACATTTTTCTTCGCAATGTTGCATATTTTCACCTCGTTTTTGCGCACTTGCACCACCATTTCAACTTTTACAAAACTAACCATAAACTGTGCTTACACTTGCTTTGTTTTGTGTAATTCTTGTTTTGTAGGTTGAAATGGCACCAAAAAAATATTCATCTACTAGGTGTGTGCCCGCCGGGGGCGTCGATGGTTTCCGCTCAGAGCAGGAGCGGGATTGGTTCCGTGCATATTTCTACACTTCCGAGCGACCACTTGGTAATCATTTTGCATGGGTCCTTGAGGACATACCGAGGGAGGCGCGGGTTCTGTTGCGCCATCAGGGGTGGGAGCCCTTTCTTTCTACTAACGGGCGCGTCAATGAGGAGTTGGTACGGATTTTCTACGCGACGTTTGTAGAGGTGAAGAGCAGAGATGAGCCGACTACATATGAGGCCATGGTTCGTGGGGTGAGGATTCCATTTAGTATTTCAGACTTGGAAGATTTTATGGATGTTCCTCTCCCCGCGGATCCAGTCAGTTTTATCGATGGGAGTATTTTCGGCCGAGGGACATTGATAGAGGCCCTTGCACCGGGCGAGGCGTGGAAGAGGGGTGCTTTCCGCTCGGCTGCGATGGAGGACTTGCCTCGATTACTACACTACATCAATGTCCATTCCTTCATGGTGACGAACAACCGGTCTGAGGTTCGTCACAAACATGCTGCATTGATCTATACTATGCTGAATGGATTGGGCAGTATCAGCTTGCCCAGTATTTTTCTAGATATGATGTGCGCTACTGCGAAGGAGGTCGCTTGGAGATATTCCCTTCCTTTTCCTGCCCTTATCACGAAGATATGTATTTCACACGGTTGCCCGGAGATGGACGCAGACCGTAGGCATGTGCCACTCGGGCTTCTCTCTAATGACAACATCTCAAAAATGCTGAAGCGCGAGTGGGGGCAACCGGCTGGAAAGAGACAGAGGGAAGAGATGGCTGACTTGCCTGACGACGAGGAGGATGAGATCAGAGAGATGGAGATGGGTGAGGGTTCTCATGCGCCACACACAGAGGATGATGCCCGCTTTGCGGCATACCAGGCCGTGCAGGACCAGCGCTGGGAGGAGACCCAGCTCAGGTGGGCGACTTGGGAGTCCCGCCTGGATCAGCAGCAGGCTCAGCAGGAGATGTTTCAGGCCGAGCAACGGCACGAGTGGGCTTTGCAGAGGCAGGCTAGGGCACAGAGAAGACATGATTACCGGATGATGCAGCGGATGATGAGAGATCTTTATCTGCAGCGCAGTGATTCCGACTCACCAGTGCCTCCTCATTTTCAGGACCCTTCTGATCCTAGTGGTTCTGGCCACTAGGCTGTTGCTGTACTGGGTTTCATTTTTGTATTCTGGGATCGGATAGTATATTGTACTTTTTATTTTTATTTTTATTTTTATTTTTATTTTTATTTTTATTTTTATTTTCTATTTGTATTTGTATTTCTTTTATTTCAGAAGTTGTAATGTATTAAGTAATTTTGTATTGAACTTATGAAATGAGAAATGAAAATGTAGTTTGTGGTTGTTTATTGGATTTTGATGTGTGTGACCTTCCATTTTATAAAATCAAAAAGTTCACCATCAATTTATCTAGTATTTGCACTTCAGCCCCTCTATATTATTGTGACTTGTGACATAGATTCTCTTAACTTAATACATTGGTACATATTCTTCATATGCTTTGTACTAACTTGTTTTGCAGCTTCATTTGGACTTGTACTTATGGAGATCGCTCCACATGTGGTTAATATCATTCTTTTCCTAGCTTTGTGTTGTGTTCTTTAATGAACGCATTGGGGACAATGCAACATTTAAGTTAGGGGGTGTAGGATATTCTATCCATTTTGCTGTTTAGTCCTTGGATTTGATTACAATTTAGTTACAAAGCATGTTTTTGAAAAATTTGAAAATTTTCAAAAATATTTTCTTTCTTTTTTCTCCTTTATTGGGCATTTTGCTCTGTTTTCGATGATAAATTTTAATAATTGCCCGATCAAATAGACAATTCAACTATGCATGTTCTCGATTTTAGAAGTTATTAGATTTTAGTCCCTAAATCATTGATATTATGAATAACTTCATGAATTAAACTTTATCCGTGAACATATGCACCATTCTTGTTACATTGATTTGGTTTAAGATTTTTATAACTCGGTATGCTTTTGTTGCATTGTATATACTTACACCGAGTGAGATTAGAGACTTATCTTCATTTGTGAGTGTATACACTATTCTTTCCTCTTTGAAAACGTTACAGTCGTTGGTAATCTCTTTATTCTTTCATTGACCGTTCATTAATTGAGCTCATCCTTGAAATGTGTTACTTGAGCATGATTTTCATATATTGTTTTGACTTGCGAATTGCGTAAACTTTTGGAAATGATCATAGGCCCTCTTTGTTATATCACCCACATTAGCCTTGACCTCACCTTATATGTTTCCCTAGTCAACCCCCTTGAGCCTAAATACTATCCCTTCTTTTCACTACCCAAATTCCCATAACCAACTCTAAATTGGAGTTTTAAGCCATTCATACACTTTCCATACCTTTGTTTGGAATGTTACTTGGGATTGAATGTTGTTGTTGTGATATCGGTTGCAATTTAGGCATATGAGAGTTTGATAAGCAAAGAAAAGAAAGTAGTAAAAAAAGTGAAGAAAAAGAGAAAGCAAAAAAAAGCAAAAGAAAACAAAAGAGAAAAGTGAGAAAAAGGAAGAAAAGAAAAAGAAAGAGAAAGTTGTAAATATTGTTTTTAGTGTTTCAATAAGCTTTGATTACTCTCTCGATTGTTATATCTATGCTCGTTTGGACATCTTTGTCCAACTTTTGATATTGCCCACTTTTTCACATTATTTCGAGTTTCATCCCCAAACACTTTGAATCCGTATATACATCCCTTTCATTTCGTACCTTAACCTAGCCATACATTACAACCCTATTACAAGTCCTATGTGATCTTAGGTTGATGTAATTCAAAAGTCATAATAGTTGTGATAATCTGTGAAAATGCATTTCGCCTCTTTTAGTGTGCTGTATCCTTTCATTGAGATTACAGTTTTTCAGTTTATATATAGCGTTCTTCTTTTGTGACATGTGCGCAGCCTAGTTTCCATTTACATTTACTCCTTATGCCCGCATGTCCCGTGTATTACCTCCCTTTTCATAGTGAATTCATTTGTTGAGCGTAATGCCCGGGAGGATTGAATGTATGCATGCTTTGATGTTTAGTATCCGAATTATTTAAGTTTTTCGCCAAATCATGCTTTGCATATGCTCACTCCCCTTCCACATGTTAGAGTTTCAATTCATTGAGGTGCATTCGATAATGTTAATAACTACGAACTTCTCATGCGAATTCGTTTGCTATGCTAATAACATGTTGAAATCTTGTTCGCACTGATGAGTTTGTCTTACTTGATTAGGCATATTTTGAGGAAACTTTATGATGTTTGTGGGTTCCATCACTGAAAACCCTCACGAGACGACACTCGTCCACTAGGGTAACCTAGGGGTTTAACGGCTTATTGCATACGCTAAATGCAATCGAATCGCTCGCGAAAGTGGCCTTATCTTTTTATTGCTTTTATACCATACTTTTGTACTCTCTCCTGTGTTGGTTTACTTATTCTTCTTGTTGCATCCTATTTCATTGCTAGGGACTAGCAATGTGTAAGTTAGGGGGTGTGATCCGACGCAAATATTGCGTTTTTCATCCGTCGAACCTACGTATTTTAGCCCCCTCGGGTGCCTTAATCCCTATATTTATGCTCGTTAACCAGACAACCTCGGATTTCTATGTTAACATGTTTTGCAGGGGTTAATTGAGCTTTTGTAGGTGTTTGGATGCTTAGTGTGAACTTCGGATGCGTTTCGCTCGATTTCCGTACACTATCGCACGCGCAAGGGCATTTTAGTCTTTTGACAGTTTGGGTACCTGGCCCGACATCTACACGGAAGTTGTAGCCCTCCTCGCAAGCTTCGCGTGGCCTCAAACGGTGCGCGATTCCGATGTATAACGATAAAGTTACGGCGATTTGAGCGACGTTGGATTGTATGCCAATGCAGGGGAAATTGCAGGCTGCCCCTGCTTGATCGATCGATCGAGCCTGGGGGTCGATCGATCGAGCCTTATTATTTTTTCCATGTTTTCCACTGTCGATTGATCGACCACAGGGGTCAATCGATCGATCCCCTGTTTTTCCCCTGCAGATATTTTCTTTCTTTTCTTTCTTCTTTTCTTTTATTACAACTTACTATATAAGCTAGTTTTTGTTGTAATAAGAGAGAGACTCACATATTCTGATTTAGATAGTTTTAGTTAAGGTTTGGTGTGGAGAGTTCATTTCTCTCTTCTTCTTGGATTGACAACCCATGTGGTTTGTAAGATTGAACTATTCACTTCCTCTCCATTAATATAGTTTGTTCTTCTTCTTCCCTTGCCTTGTAATTTAGTTTCAATGCTTTCTAACTAGTTTACTTTCTTTAATTCTTGATTTCTTAGTTTAATTAGCATATTTTAGTGTAACTCACCATGCACCCTTAGATAAATAGGGTCGGGATTTCATTTCCGCCATTTTCGGGCCCCGAGCTCCGAAAACTAGGTTTTGTGCAAAATCGCGTTTAATTGAAACTGCGTGTATTAAAGTTGGATTGTTATGCGTTTAACTTTATTTGTCACGCAACTTTATTGTTTATAGCGACAATCCGAATTTAATCCGCGTGCGACCGTTTTCCATTAAATGTTTAATCTCGCAACTTTGGCTTAAATTCCTTATTGCGTGATGTTTATGCTTAATTGAAAATGCTCGATTAAATTGCTTTCGAGCCTTAACTCTAGTTAGTAGTTGTTTCGATCCGTTTGGTAGGATGCGATCCCGATCCTCGCTTTCCTTTAATTTAGAGTTAACTTATTCTTTTCTTTTGTCACCATTCCCAACTATCACCTTTTACACTTTTATTCCTGAAGTAATTAAAACAATTAACATCTAAAATTCAATAACTCCCTGTGGATTCTCGATACCCGACTTACCGCTTTACTTGCCTATCAAGTGTAGTTGTAGCTTAGGTTCTTTTGTATCGCGGAGGAGAAACACACGACGACTGTGTCCTCACACGAACACACTTTTTCCGCCCGATCACTTAGCTCGGTTTGCCTCAGCAACACGCATTGAGCTAAGAAGAACAATCCCAATAGAAGTCTTGGCTAGTTGGAGCATAGACGAAGATCTGATGATGAATTTTATTACCCTTGATTTAGGACCATCTTGGATGGATCCCATTAGGGCATATATTGAAGAAGGGGCTTTGCCAACTGATAAACTCACAACCAAGAAACTGAAGTTTAAAGTTGCTCGTTACGTATTGACTAATGGTATTTTATATAGACGAGGAATCATAGCAGGTTTGCAAAGATGTGTGCATCCCTCTGAGGTAAAAGATTTGATTGAAGAGGTCCATGAAGGGTCCTGTGGAGCCTATGTAGCAGGTCGGACTCTTTTGCAAAGAATAATAACGCAAGGATATCATTGGCCAATGATGAGGGCTGATTGTATAGCCTATGCCAAAAAATGTGATAAATGTCAACGCTTCTCTTCTATCCGAAGAACTCCCCAAGCATTGTTAACACCCATTACTTCCCCTTGGCCATTTGCCATGTGGGGAATAGACTTGGTCGGGCCACTTTCAACGACCAGGGGAAGATTTAAATATCTCGTGGTCGCGGTAGATTACTTTACTAAGTGGGTGGAAGCTGAACCTCTTATTGATATGACATATGACAAGGTGTATCAATTTATTTGGAAGAATATCATTTTTAGATATGGTCTTCCCCATGCATTCATTACTGATTATGGAACCCAATTTGACAACGAAGAGTTTACTGCATATTGTCATCAGTCGAACATATTGAAAACCCACTCTACACCAGGCCATCCGCAGAGAAATGGACAAACTGAGGTGATAAATAGAACACTGCTGAATGGTTTAAAAAAATGATTGGACGATGTAAAGGCAAATTGGATTAATGAGCTACATTCTGTGCTGTGGGCTTATCGTACAACACCACGAGCAGCAACAGGAGAATCTCCATACATGTTAGCATTTAGAAGTGAAGCTGTCATACCAGCTGAATTGGGTTTGCCCACGCACAAAATACTGAATTTTAATTCTCCTATCAGTGACTTGATGAGAAGATTAGACTTGGATATGCTCGAGGAAGTAAGAGAAGAAGCATCAATCAGGAATGTTGTATACCAACAACGAACAACTCTGTTCTACAACAAGAGAGTAAAGAAATGTGATTTGAAAGAAGGGGACTATGTGCTAAAGAAAGTAATTCAAAAGCACAACAAACTGGAAGCTAACTGGCATGGACCCTACAAAGTAACAGAAGTTGTTCGACCGGGGACATATAGGATTGAAACCTTAGAAGGAGAAGAGTTTAAGAATGCATGGAACGCAGAGCATTTGCGCAAATATTATCAGTAGTTAAAATCCCTATGTAATGGAGTTTTCTTCAATATGAATAAAGTTTTGGATGTTTTACCCAATTCTCTCCTTTTGTTGAAATTTTTGGAAATACTAGTGCTACACACTACGCATCAAGTTCAGAATAATCACGCACGAAGTCCAGATAAAAAATCCACCAACTCCGATTGGTCAGGAATAAAAATCCACCAACTCCGGTTGGTCGGAAATAAAAATCCACCAACTCCGGTTGGTCAGGAATAAAATCCACCAACTCCGGTTGGTCGGGAATAAAAATCCACCAACTCCGGTTGGTCGGGAATAAAAATCCACCAACTTTGGTTGGTCGGTAATAAAAATCCACCAACTCCGGTTGGTCAGAAGTAAAAATCCACCAACTCCAGTTGGTCGGGAATAAAAATCCACCAACTCTGATTGGTCGGGAATTAAAATCCACCAACTCCGGTTGGTCGGGAATAAAGATTCACCAACTCCGGTTGGTCGGTAAGCCAGTTTCAATCAATTTCGGTTGTTTAAATTAAGCAATACCATGGAATGTAAGTTGTTCTATTGCTTATTATTAAAAATCACTACAATGAGATAAGTATGCAAAGACAATTTGCAAATTACTTAGAAGAAAATGAAATGACAAAAGACGAAAACTTTTCATTCAAATCGAGAAGGATTACATATGTTGAAAAAAGAAAAAACCATTACATAGAAATCCTATTCTACTGGTTTCTTTACCCGTGCCTTTGAAACAGATTCTACTCCAGCAGGAGGATCATCTAAAGCATAAGGGGAATTTATGAAGTTGAAATCTCGAAGCATCCTGACATTCATCATAGATGGCCGATCAAGCAAGTGCTCCGGGCGAGATATCTCGAAATTGGAATGAAGACTATAGTCACCGAGATACTTGGAGATTAAGAATTGAGGAATTTCCCGGGCAGGAATCTAGCTCATATCAAGTTTAAAATGTGGCATGGGCAACTCGAGCAATCCAGGGTCATAGTAATCCCATATATAATGACCCTGCTCCAACTTTAACACCCCCAGTGCATTCAGCCATCCTTGCTTGTAACCCTCGTTATTTGAATTCTGGATTCGATCATCGAGATGGTAAAGGGCTTCATTATATCCATCCATCCAAAACTCTCGGGGCTGTTTATGAAACTGGTAAGTTAACCTCTCCAGTTGCTCGTGGAGGTTCTTCACTAAAAGTTCTTTATTCTCCAAGGCAGAGTTTTGTGTGGAAAGTTGCTCGTTGAGGTTCAGAATCTTCTTGGACATCTCTGACAAACCTTGATTCTTCGCCATCAACTGGAATGCTTGATTCTCCAAGGCTGCCTGCGTTTTAGCTTCTTCAACAGTAACTCGAGCAGCCCTTTCTCTTCCTCGAGAAGCTCTTACTCATCCGCGAGAAGAAGTAGAAGGTCCAGGCCTCTTTAAGGTTTCCAACTCATCTCTTAAGTTGGCATTTTCGACCTCCAAGAAGGAGAAACCTTCGTCATTGACAGGAACTAAGGATCCTGAGGAAGAAGCAACAGACTTGAGTTGTTTTACTTTCTCTTGCAAGGCAATGTTCTCTTTCTCCAGCAACTTGGTGATCTGTCTATGCTCCTCGACCTCAAGCTTCAAAATGCTCTTCTTCTTCTCGTAAGCAGCGATGAACTTATCATATCCTTTGTCAGCATTTAGTTGCTAATATTTTTTCTCATAGGGCAGAAGATTCCTTGTATTGTTGTTAGAGTTCCTCGATGGTACCCTAGAGATCTTCAATCATCTCGTAATATGCTACATTATTGGAAACTGCACGGTCGAGCAAACACTTCAAATATTGGTAGGTTTCAACTGCACGTTTGGAAGTATCCAGACCAAGGATGTCAATGATTTGAGCTTCATTCGGGCCAGCATGGCCAACCTTGAAGTATTCATTGCATTTTTTCATCAGTTCAGTATCGTGATCTGAAAAGATCTCCATTCTAGCCATAAACTAGTAAAGAAAAGAGATAGAAAGAATTAATAAGAATGCAGACAGAGCAAGTAGAAGAAAAGCCAATATGAACAAGCCAAAAGTTCGAATTTTTATTCATCAAAAGGTAAGTACAAAGTTCAAGATTACACTCGAAAGGAATAACAAAATTAAAATCCGAGCATCTTTACACCTTCTCCTTGTGTTTTACAACTTCCTCGGAAAGCTGGGATGAGGAAGATGGTTGCTCGGAAGATAAGGGAAGCTACTCGGCTAAGGTACTGGTGGGATGAAGTTGCTCAACTAAAATGCTGGCAGGCTGAAGTTGCTCGTAGAAAGTTTGAACAACTGGAACAGGGGGAACTTGATCTCCAATCATCATGGAAGATTCCTAGGAGGCATCTTTGTCATCTTCTTCTTCCCCAGGAGAGGGATGAGGGCCATGAATGTGTTTCTGGAACAACTCTGAGTTCTCAACAACTCTCATCTCATTAAGAGCAGCGGCCCATCCGTCCCTAAAGTATTTGAGGCTGGCATATTCCATTTGCAAAGTCATAGCAACCAAGCCCTTGTTCCAGCCCTTATCCCAACTAGAACTGAAAGATTTTTTGACAGCCTTTTTCCTCTTCTCTTTCTCCGAGGAGTTCCTTTCCCTAAGTAGCTCCTCAATAGCTTTTAACTTCCCTTCTACCTCCTTCTTTTGACGATCAGCCTCACGAAGTCTACCAAGTTCCTCTTCAGTAATTTTGATCTTATTCTCAAGCTTTCCAGCATTCTTGAGCTTTTCCTCAAGCTCTTTATTTTTATTTTCAAACTCTTTCATTTTCCTATCCAACTCCTGGGAGGCCTCCACAGCTAGGTCTTTTTCTTGCTCGACGGACTTGAGTTATTTCTCCCAAGTTTCTTTATTTTCTTCATATTTTTGACGAGAGTCCTTTAAGGACTGAGTTAGACATACAAAAGCTTCCTCTACACCTCCCGAGGAGTTCGAAGCTTTAATAGCCTCATGTTGAAATAGGTTACCAGCTGAAGAAAGAAATAATTTTGGGTCAATACATGGACATATCAATGAAAAATGAAAACTTAGACTAGTAATACTTACTGAGGCAATATGTTGAGCTGCCAAGGTAGTGACCCTGTCGCGAGGAAGAGTGTCTTCAATACCTTGGATTTTCGGGATAATCTAAGACTTCACAGAACCCATGGCAGAGGTCGGAGGAACAAAAGTGGGAATACCACTTTCAACATTTAAAGCCTGAGAGACAGGTTCAGCAGGTCTCTCAGATGAATTTTTCTTTGATTTCTTTGGAGGAGCAGGAATATCTTCAACCAAAGAAGAAGTCTTGGTGGGTGATATGACAATAACCTCACTAGGAGGAGAGATAACCACAGCCTTGCTCGGAGCCATTGGGGGCTTCTCAGCAACTTTCTTGGTAGTAACTAGAAGGGGTGTATCAATGTTTTTTGTTCCTTCCGCTGAAACATCCTGCTTATTTTTCTTCGCCTCCACATTGGCAGAGGAAGATTTGTCAAAGAAAGAAAGAGCTCTTCTTCTCTTTATTATATTACTAATTGGAATATTTGACTCTGAAGAAGAGCCTTCTACATTAGTATCAGCACAGGTACTTGGTCGATGTCAACCACTACTGGACGAGCAGTAAAGGATAAAGTATAGCTCTTATACTGCAACAAATATGAGGCTGATCTAATGTGTTTGTCAGCAACGGACTGGTGCAAACTCCAGATAAGTTTCAAATGCCTTAAATTGACATCAGTTTCCTTAGGAGATTTTCTTTTGCTATTAACTGCAAATAATCAAAAATTAAATGTCAATGATACATTTTATCAAACACAAAAGAAATATAATTTCAAAAATAAAATAAAAATAAAAACAACCTATCCCATTGCCATAAGGAGGACATATAGGACCTTTATATACTTCATCTCCATTTAATGGAGGATGTTGCCAATTTTTCATAACCACTCCATGATCAAAATAATCCCTGTTGGCATTGGGAAGATTGACAACTAACACCTTATTCAAAAACCTAGTTTTTAAGTAAAAAGTACTGTCACTAACAACTCATCTGTAACATTACATTATCTCTGGAATCCCTAAACGGGTTCCATGAAGCTGATTTAACCTATGGACTCCATTGATTATTCTCCAGGTATTTGGCGCTATTTTTGCAGGAACACCATCAAAATACTGACAGAACTCCAAACATAAAGGATTTGGAGGAAAAGAAAAGCCACATTCGGCCACAAAGAGACTGGGGAACCAATGTTCCTCAACCAAAGAAAAATAGTCAGAAGGTTCAGAAAGTTCCTCCAATGTGACCCATGAAGGAATTAAAAATTCAGAACGAATTTTGTCAAGCGATTCAACAACGTAAACCATGATGAACAAAGTAAATAAAAAAGAAGGAAGAAAATCTTACAGGAAAGGGGTGAATCAGTTGGCAACGAACGATGTAAGAAATGAACGCACAAGATAGAGAAGAAATTGAGAGTTCAAAGATAGGATTTGAAAAAGTAAGATACGATAGGATTTTCTTCAACACTTAAATACCTTACCTTGGGAAGGGGTAAATATAATGATTACAAAGAAAGACGTTTGCGCTACTGGCGGATAAAGGGAGAAAAAAAGGCACGAAAACCGAAGCATTTAGAAAAATTCAAAAAGTCTGATTCTATGAATTCAAAAGAAGAAATAAATACAAGGAAAACGCTCCTAAAATTCAGGATGGCTATTTAATCCCGCCATATTTCGAGAAGAATGTTCTGCACTCCTGCTCAATCTCAAACTATGAAATCTTGGGGGCTTCTGTTGATACCAAATCTATTCTGCTGGCGTGGATCAATTATGTGGAGACACGTGTCAATCTACATGGCACCTCAAACACTTTTTAGACAAAACAATGACTCCGAGGAGCTTAATATCCCCGACCAACCAAATAGTTCTGAGCAACAAGAATTAACCGAGGAACTTCATTGTACCGATCTACTCAAACGCCTGAGGAACTACTATACTCCAAATAATTCAAGATCACCGAACAACTAAGAATCCATGAGGAACTTAGGGGCCCGAGCAGTTCAAGCGTGTCGAGCTACTAAGTTGGTCCGAGCTATTAAGTCGGTCTGAGCTACATAAGCGTACAACGTATCCAAATAAAGAGAATTCAGGATATAATTGCGCATTAAATGCTCATTAATATAGTACAGATGTACATGTCTACTGGAGAACAGCGCATTGTCCTTTCATTTGTACAGCCTCAAGGCTATAAATACATTGTAACCTCCTCATTTGCAGGGGACTCGGAATTTCTTGGTAAACCCATTCTCGAGAATTCTGCAAACAGTCAACAATAACAAATACAGTGGACGTAGGCCATTCTTACGAGACTGAACCACTTTAAAAATCTTTTGTCTTATATTTATATATTCATTTTTATATGTGATTAAATAATTAGATCAAGTCTAGTTTTTTACATCAACAACCATTAATGATTCCTTTTTGATTTAATAATGGACTGATCACCCAAGATTAGAATAAGTGGGGTATCACACTTTGCTCCTTAAAGTCTTTCTTCTTCAAGGCTCTTCTTGATGGAAAAACTGTAGAGGAGTTTAGGAAAACTTATAGTATCCTTGAGTGGGTGGATATCGACTGTGCCCCTATACCTGAAGATGTCAGGGACATAGAAGATGGGCACTGGATCCACACTATGCTCCTAGTCCATGGGGTTTTACATTTTGTCCCAAACCCTTTATTTTTGATTTTTTTTTTAGATATTTTGGGATTGTCCCTTCCTAGTGTGCACCAAACACTTAGAAGATAGTGAATGGGGTACATATAATTAGTGAATTATATGGGACCAACCTTTGAGCTTCGTGAAATTTGCTATTGCTACGTCTGGTTGTGCACTAATGATGGCATCTTATACTTGAAGGCGAGGAAGGCTGAGAGGGTTCTAGTTGTGAACCTGCCCGACTCCTACAAAAGGCACTGGGAGCAGGGTTTTATTGTAAGAAATTGGCAACATCCTGCCTTGCCTTAGGGCGTGAGGGGCCGAGGTCCCTGGTGCCATGACTAGGGGGAGGATCACATAGGTCCCTACCCTTCTCTTTTTTATTTCTTGCTGAATTATTCATTTGTTATTTCCTTTTATTGTCTTTTGACTTGTGTTTCTTCCTCTATTTTGCAGCTCACGGCAAGAACGAAGAACTTGCTCTCCGAGAGCTTAAAGCTGTTGATCCGTTCAAGGCCTGGAAGGTTAAGGATATATTGCTTGATGACGATCACCCCCATGATATAGCTTATCTATTGGAATACAAGAACACAGTTTCCATCTTTATTGCTTGGCGAGTCGATAAAATCTTTAATTTAGAGCTTCCGGAAGAGGATTCATCTAGTGTATCTAGGTCAATTAAGATAGACTAAGATGAAGAAGAGGAGGAATAAGGATACTAATATTAATAATAATAATAATAATAATAATAATAATAATAGTAATAATAATAATAATAATAATAGTAATACTAATACTAATACTAATACTAATACTAATACTAATACTAATACTAATACTAATACTAATAATAATAATAATACTAATAATAATACTAATAATAATACTAATAATAATAATAATAATAATAATAATAATAATAATAATAATAATAATAATAATAATAATAATAATAATAATAAGAAGAAGAAGAAGAAGAAGAAGAAGAAGAAGAAGAAGAAGAAGAAGAAGAAGAAGAAGAAGAAGAACAAGAACAAGAACAAGAACAAGAACAAGAACAAGAACAAGAAGAAGAAATAACATCATGGAAGATGAGATTACTGATTGGTGACGATGAGGATCAAGCCATGTTGTTTGACATGATGAAGCTCCGGAGGAAGGTTGAGGGGGTCTCCCCTAGGGTTTATGGTTCCAACTTGGGAACCAAAGGAAGAGAGAAGGAAACAGAAAAGAAGAAGAAGGAGCAGGATAAGAGAAAATAGGGAGATAGAAAGGAGGAAGAGAGAAAGAGAAAGGAGGAGAGGAAGAAGAAGCTGACTCTAAAGGCTGGGGCTAGATCCTCCCTCTCTATTACTGTTGCTGTCGCTGCTGAGGGGGCCAGTGTGGACAATACCTCGTCTCTTGCCCCAAATTTACTGAAAAGGGCTATGCTCGCAGATGAAAGTGAGCTCTCATCGTCAATAAGGGAAGACTAGTTGGCATTCAAATCTTTACAAGCACTTGCCCTAGTAAGCATCCTCTATTTTCTGTTATTCCCCTTCGTTCAACTTATGTATACAGACTCTTCTTCTTTTTGCCTTGTAGTTTTTGTCTGATTTTACCACACTCTTGGATAATCGTAACGACCAGTCCAAGAAGAACCACGAGCTGAATAAATCCTTAGAGAAGTCCTAGAAGGACTTGACTAATGATCGGGCTGGTTTTGAGATGGAGAAGAAGAAGGAAGATAAGGCCTTGGCCGAGCTGAAAGTCACTAACAACCTTTTATTTGCTAAGAAGGAGAGACTGGCTAGGGAGAACCTAGAACTGGTCGGGAAGGTCCAACAATTAGAGGGAGAGATCCCAGACATGAAGGAGAACAACTATTAAGACTATTGGAATGCAACCTACGATGACGTTGAGCTCCAAATTTCCTATGCCAAGAAGTTGTATTTCAAAAAAGGATGGGATCAATTCCTTGAAGCAGTACAAGTTCCATCAGGGTCTGATCTAAACAAACTTCATCCTCTAGAGCTATATCCCTTTCTTCTGAGGAGCCCCCTACTGATCAGCCTGCTGACCATGCTGGAAAAGAGATAGATGAGGTCAAGACGACTACCAAACAGTTAGAGAAGGCTGTTAGGAAGGGAAGGAATGAGAAACCTCTAAGAAGTTGACGGAATAAAGTCATGCAACTCTAGGACTCTGTCTTTATCCCGATCTTGCATTGTAATGTGTTTTCCTTTTTGGTTGTAATGTCTTTTGCCTCCACTTTGTAATTTTAATGAAAAAGATTATACCCTTTGCCAATATTCCTTTTTCTATTATGGTGATATTCTGCGTGCTTGCAATTTATTCTTCTATTTGTAGTCGATTGTTGTGTAAGACTGTATCTCTTCTTCATTAAATTTGGGGAAGGTTTTTGGCCCAGGTGTGAGTGGGAAGACTCATCGAGCCATCTTCAAGATTTAAGAGCAGTTGAAAATAAGGACTGAAGCATATAAGGAACACTTCAAACTGGTGGCAAATCTGAAGGATGACCACCAAGTCATGGAGGAGTTTGTCTCCTGTATACAAGAGGAAATAAATGGCCTGAAGGACCAGGTTATAGCAAGAAATGATGTGGGCTAGGTGAGCGAGATGATTCAAGAAGAGAATGATACACTGAAGAAGGAGGTTTTCAAGATGAAAGAAGATGTTCAGCGAAAGTACACCATTATAACTAGCCTTTAGAGGGATGTTAAGAGGCTGAGGAATATCTTTCAGATGGGACCTCGAGAAGCTTAGGCAGCAAATCAAGACGAGGTCTAGACGGATGTGCCTATGAGGCTGAAGGAAGCCAAATATGCGGCGTATAAACATGGGTGGTTGAATTCCCTTAGGGATCGCATGATGTATAAATATTCAGAACTGGTTCAAATACCAAGTAGACTACCTAACTTACCGCCAACTCCACTTTTCGAAAGACGAGAGATGGATTCCCATTGACGCCATTCTCGCCCAACTGATGAACAACTATCTTAAAAATCACGCAAAGGTGTTTGCCCCCAAACCAAATGATGATCGAAGAGCATGCATAGTTAAATATCTAGCTCGCCATCCTTATTGGTCTAAGTCCATGTATGATCTTTGGAATCCTTGTACGTTTGTACTCTTTAATTTTTAGTCAAAATAAATAATGTTTGTTTATTAACTGTATCATATTTTGGGCATGTATCGACTAAATATAGTTAATAATTACTCATGTATTCTGACTAGGAAGAGTTAATACCTAACAATAATTTTAGACATTTGCTGACCAAATAATACTGTTAACCATTTTGGGCCATTTTTCCGGCAAAATGAATTAGTATCTGATGTTAATCATTTTGGCCTTTTGTTGACTAAATGAATTAGCGACAAGTGTTAATCATTTTAGTCTTTTTTCCAACTAAATGAGTTGATAACTTATGTCAAACATTCTTCCAGTCCAACATGGCTTAGCAATAAAATTCCATATGCCTTTCCTTTTAGGTTGTGTCATCACATTCCCTTAGGCCTAGGTGAGATTATGGTAAGAATGCACCTGGTTAACGGGCCATCCACCGGATCAGGTTTTCAGTGGCCAACATTATTGGTGGCCAACCTAGGTGTGCTTTTTTACCCAAGGATTGCCTGTATGGATTTTATTGTCACCGGGGCAACTCAGGAGATCTATTGTGTTTGTATCTGAAAAAGACCTGAGGATTCCAGTAATTGAAATAAACTTAATATCTTATTGTAATTATGATGAACCGTTCTTGGTATAATGAGATTCCTTAATTAAAATAAGTTAATAATCCAATTATAATCCAAAGGGGTTTTGTTATGTGTGTGAAAGTCCCTTGCCTGAAATAGGCTAAGCAAATTACTGTAACCGAGTGTGATTCTACTCGACATTGAGATAATGGAGCTATCATTTGGAAATCGTTCATAATATTAAGATACATAACATAGAATTGATACAATCGATATGCAAAGGCAAAATGCGAGAACAAATGAGCACTTATTTATTAAATAATATCTTGAGAGCAACACAAGTTTGAAATGAAAATTTACATAAACTAGATGTGCTGAAAAAGACTAAGAAGACAAAAAGTAGAAATTCTTGAGATTGGCCACATTCCCTGCTCTTGGTATCTCCCTTCTCTCCAACATTTCCAAGTGATAAGCTCCTTGAATGTCATCTTTGATTATGTGGAAATGTCAGTCCTAGTTTTTCATCTGATGGTCTTACTCCATTATCGAAGACTTTCCATTGGATATAATAGCCTACTTGGAATTTCTTAGGATTGTTTCTCTTATTATACTGCTTTGCCAGCTGCTGCTGGTATGAAGACATCTTGATCATGGCTCAATATCTTCATTTGTCCACTAAGTCAAGTTCAGTGTACAAGGCATCGTCATTTAGAACTTGGTCGACCAAGTTGGTTCTTATAGTAGGGATACCCACTTTAAGAGGGATAATAACTTCCATTCCATAGGTGAGCGGGAAGGGTGTTTCCCTGGTAGGTCTTTTGGGCATGGTATGGTAGGCCTAAGGGATACGAGGGAGCTTGTCCACCCAATCACCCTTTAATCTCCCTAGCCTCTTTTTCAGGCCTTCGAGCAACATTTTATTGGAAATTTTTGCCTTACCATTGCTGCAGGGGTACCCCACAGAATTGAAATTATGCTTGATGCCATGCTCATCACAAAATATTTGAATGAAAATTCTTTCAAACTGTGTGTCGTTGTCGGTGATGATAGCTCTTGGTACCCTAATGCGTGTTATGAAACTCTTATAGATAAATCTTATTATGTTGATGTCAAGGATGTTTGCTAGTGGTTCTTCCTCTACCCACTTGGTGAAATAGTCTATGCCGACCAGCAGATACTTATGATTCCCAGGTATGATATGTAGTTTTCCCATAATAATTCCCAGGTACGGTAGGTATTTTTCCCCATTATGCAAATGGCCAAGGATAAGTCAAGGATTTCAGGTCGCTAGCTGGCTGATGAATAATGGGGGAGAATTTTTGGAATTTTTTGCATCTCCGAACATAGATACTTGGATCTCTTTGCATATGTGGCCATTAGTAGGCTTCTTTGATTTCTTTGAATTCCAATGATCTTCGTCCTTCGTGATTTCAACAAATACCATCATAAAGCTCTCTAATGACTTTCTTTGTGTCTTGTGGGTGGACACATTGGAGCTAAGGGAATGTGAAGGATATTTTATAGAGCTTCCCACCTGGTTCAAGGTAAAAACATGATTCCTTTACTCTTATTTGCTGATCTAATTTATTATCATCCGGTAAAATTTCCCTCTACAAGTAGGCAATTATGGGATACATTCCACTAGGGTCTCTTTCTATGAGGAAAAACTACTCGGTGACTAATGTCTAGTCAATGCAAGGAAATTTACCCAATTAGTCCTTCTGAGATCAGACTCCACTGCTGAACTTAGGGCTGCTACGCATTAGTATGATTGTTTTACCCACAGGGGAATTATCAAATATGAACTTTCTCGACTCTTGCCGTAAGATAACTTACCACGGCAAGGTAGGTTGACAACCTTTCATCTTTCTCACTCAAATATCCACTCACTTTCTTGGAGACTAGTTTGAAATCAACAAACACATTGATTCACTTTGCCCCCAACTGTTGGTCTTATACATGCCAGCTAACACTGCTTAGTATTTGGATCCGTTTCTGGATTCGTTTCTCGAGGTTTTGAATCCTAACCTAATTCCTTGATCAATGATAACATATTTTTTTATGATGAGGATGATCCCTAATCCCCCCCTGGAATTGGAGGCTCCATCAACGTATATGGTTGAGTCCTTGGACTGTGCTTCCTCATTTGTTGATTACTCCATTACCTTTTGGCTAGTGGGATTATCCCTAATAAATTCATCGATGAAATCGACTAAGAATTGTCCTTTAATTGTTGTCCTTGGATGAAATTAAATATTAAATATTTCGAGCTCAACCGAACACTTTGAGATTCGTCCAGAGAGATCGACTTTATGAAGAAAAACTTTGAGCGAGAATTAAGTGATCACCGTTATTGAGCGAGCTTTAAATTAGTGTTTTAGCTTTCCAGATGCAACCACTAGTGTGTAGGCTAGATTTTCCTAGTGAAAGTAGCGTTACTCTGCATCCAGGATATCTTACTGGAATAATAAACAAGGTCCTGTCGATCCTACTTTTCACATACAAGAGCTGAGGTAACAGTATGGTCTGATATTGTGAGGTATAAGTACAGAGGATCTCCATCATTAGGGTTCAACATAAGGGGTGATTTACTGAGGTAGGACTTGATCTACTCTAAATATTTTGAGCGATCTTCATTTTATATGAGGCCCTTATCCTTCTATAATATATGAAAGAATGGTCAACAACGTTTTGAGGACTTAGAGATAAAGATATTGAGTGTTGTGAGCATTCCAGTAAGGTCTTGAATATCCCACAATGTCCTTGGGGGCTTGACCTTATTGATCGCGTTAATCTGTTCTAGGTTGGAATCAATTCCTCTTTTGCAGACTAGATAACCCATAAATTTACGTGACTGGACACCTAATGAACAATTTCTTGCATTAAGTTTCATTTGGTACTTCCTTAGAATTTTGAAGTTTCTAGATAAGTCCATAAGTTGGTCGTCTATATTCTTGCTCTTGATTAACATGTGATCGATGTAGACTTCCATGGTGTCTCCCTCTCCGGCTTGAACATCTTCCTTAACAGCCTCTAGTAAGTTTTCTTTACATTCTATAAGCCAAATGACTTGGCCTTATAGCAGTATAGACCCACTAGGGTTATGGAGGATGTTTTGTCTTGGTTGGGCCTGAACAGTGGAATTTGATGTTACCCTGATTAGGCATTCAAAAAACTCATCTTCTCATGAGCTTTTGTGCATCAACTAACTAATAAATCTTGGGTAGTGGAAACCATCCTTAGGGAAGGCTCTGTTGAGGTTTGTGAAATTAGTGCAAACTCTGTAGATGCCGTTTCTTTTTCTATACTACCACTAGGTTGGACAACCATTTGGGTAACTGAACTTCCCCAATGGATCTTGCATCCAAAAGCTTCGCAACTTTGTTCTACACTTCTTTAACCTTTTTTGGGGCTATTTGACATGCCTTATGAGTGATCGAATTGAAGTTTAGATCATCATGTAGACGGTGGTAGGCTATATCAGGATCAATTTTAGGCAGATCATACGACTCCCAGGAAAAAACAACCAAATTTTTTCTCAAGAAGGCAAGTAACTTTTTTTTTCGCGATCAAAAAGTACAATTTCCATTAGAAACTTTTTATTTGACAAGTTCTCATCACCACCAAACTCCTCCAGGCTTTTAATGACCCTATGTATATCACCTCTGATGAGTTTCATTGGTCTACTAGAAACTTGTAAATGTCCCAGTTTGTAATTTTAAGAGTAATAATGAGTGCATCATGGTGGTGGCCCTTACCCCAATTACATCTTCCTCTATGAAGATGATTTATGTAGTGTCATCGACATCCTTTGGTCATCGGTGCTTGTTAGCCTAGATTTTTACAGGGTCAATCTGGAATGCCTCCATGGTAAAAGTGACCTTCTTACATTCCATATGAACAATGTTCCTTTAGATCTACTTCAGGCTGTATGCTCTATGAATTACTGTAAACTCTTGTCCCAAGTTGTCATCAACGACATTAGCTGAAACCTTATCGGATCTCTTCTCTATGTATTTGTTCAAATATCCAACCTGAGACAACTCTTCCAAATGAGACTACAGTGCTTTATAATTCTGTATCATGTGGCCTCCCTCCTTATGGAATGCGCATCTCAGTGCGTTATTACTTTTCATCGGGTCACCACCCGCCTTCTTGGGCCACTTGACAAATGGCTGATCCTTAATCTTAATCAATATTTTATAGATTAGTTATTTGAAGATTGTGTTAAAATCTCAGAAGCCCTTTGAAGGATCGGTTTTTCTCTCATTTTTGGATTCGCTCTTCCTCTATTTTTGTTCCCTTTCTTGAAAGTGTCACTTTTGTCTCCTCATTTACTTTCTTTTTTCTCTACCTTTATCCCCTAGGGTAGAGTGAACCACGTCCTCAACCTTGGCATATTTTTCAATACACACTATTGCATCATCAGTGGTGTTAGACTCTTTCTTCATCAGGGACTACTGCAACAGAGATGTGTTCGGCAGACCAATCTTGAAGGAAGTAATAGAAATATTCTCCAAGCAATTGTCCACTTCATTGAAGACCTCCCAGTACCTCTTGGTATAATCACAATGACTCTCTTGTGTCTTTTTCTTCATTGTGAGTAGTGAATCCATCCTCTTTGGGTGGGAAATTCTCCTTATTAAGTGAGTAGGGAAAGACTCTGTTAGGTCCTTGGAGGTCATGATTGACCTATGGGCAAGCTTCTCGAACCACTTATGTGCTACGTCATGTAGGCTAGAAGGGAAGATTCAACACATCAAGGTGTCGTTTTGTTTCCACAGGGTCATTGTGTGTCTGTATTGCCGAATATGGTCAATGGAATCCATCTTTACATCATAGATTTTAAATCTGGGAATGACGAACTTCTTTGTGGGTTCTTCTTCTTCAATCACCCTTGAAAAAGGGGATTCATCTAGGTGTTGAGAGATATTCTAGCTAGATCCATAATATACATGGCCTCTCAATGGGCTAGATGTTGGTCCATCTCTTTACGGACCAAAATTCTGATGTCCTCATCCTATCGATCATTACTTTTATAGCTCCTCTCTAATTGTCCACGTTCTGATCGATTATGCTTCGACCTGCTGTGCTCAGATCAATACTAGTCTCACATGGATCTCCTCCATTGAATGTGAGTCTTGCTCACCTAAGTACTAGGAGACCTATTATGACATTTCTTGGTATCTATATATAGATCCCTCTCCATTCTTTCAAGTCGCCTTTGCAAGCGAGCATTCTCTTCCATCTAGAGGTGTGTAGCCTCCTCCTTATTTTGAATCATGTTTTCATAAGCGTCGACCAGCATAAAGATCTGAGTAGACCTAGGTGGTCCCTGAATTTCCTCCAAAGGTTGCCCGCCTTGGTGAAACCTTGGATTTGGTGGTTGGTGAATCTCTGACCTGACCCTAGGTGGGACTGGGTCTTCTTGCATGTCACCAACTTGAGATAGATTACTGTTTTGGTGAGAATTCATGGGATTTCTTTCGATAGCTACTTTCGTAGGAAAAAAAATAGTTTCTCACAGACGACGCCAATTATAAGTGCAATTATTATCACAATAATAATTCTAGAAAGCAATATCGAGATGAGAAAGTAAATGATCACACACACACAACACCCAAGTTACATGGTTCAACAACTTGACTAGGTCCATGGAGAGGTTACTATATTCTTATTAGTGGCTCTCATATAATCAAAGTTACAACCCTTTGCCCCGGGTCAGGTTTACATTTTATAGTTGTAAAAATAAGTGATTGCAATGTACAAGTAATTCAACCAGCTTATAGATAACTCATGGGTGCCCCTGAATATCTCCTCTGAGATTGTTGGTAACCAATTTGAGTCTATCTCCATGCATTTAAGCACATTTCAAATACACATATAAAATAACTATCTTCATTTGGGTCGGGCATTTCATTATGCTTACTGGGATGTTCGGTTGAAGTATTGGACTTGAACTATATAAGCCCCCATAATTAGTAAAGATACTATTTCATTATAATTACCTGCTTTCTTTCAACTTTTCTTTTCTCATCGTTGACAACAAGATAATAAAGTTAGTCTTGGACGAAAAAGATGTACTCATTGACATAATAGACAAAAGACATGGCTATAATCTTCCATTATAAGTATAATTTTAATTTTTTTTATGGAACAAATTTCATTGTCGTATTTTGGGAAAATATGGTATCAGTTACTATTATCATGTTCCAATAATTCACAATCATGGAACATGGGATGGAAGTTCCCTATAATGTTTTTATTTCGTGTACTTATTTATGATTCAGTCCATGCTATATCTTAAAAATTATTTATTGAGTTTAGAATGAATGCAATGAGCTTTTATATAGGACCTTATCTTATTTAATGTGTGATGTCAGAATAGAAATTCTATTCTCTTTCGGAGTTTGCAAATTTTTTAGACTTTTTTTAGTTAAGTGGTAATATATGATTCCAATTTGACCCTTCAAATCCCCAAACCCCCAAATCCATGAGAAAAGTGATTAATTAATGCTTAAGCATGTCAATAGTAATTCTCTGGGAGGTGTAATCCACAAAAATACACTTTGGTAAAATGAGTGTACAAAGGTCTAAGTAAGGAACTATTTTTGTGTTAGATTAGTAACTTCCATATCATTTTTTGGTGTACGACACACTTATAATTCACAACACGGGAAATAGCATATTCATGAACGTAAGCCAAATTTGAGGACTCAACTTACGTTTTCTACAAGTTCTGTGGGACTAGTTTTTTTAGTTTTTGGTTTGATTCATTATTTAAAGATTTCTAGGTTAGTTAATAATTATTATACATGTACCTATGGCTTGAGGTATGCTCCATGAACCCCATATAAGTCTTAAGAATGTATGAAGCAAATTTTGATGTAATTATTTAGAAATATTTAAGAACATGTGTTCTGGTTTATCATTTCTCTTAACCTTTTTGTGAATTATATTTAGTATGAGTGTTTCTCATTGTCTTTGGTGGATTCTATTGCAACACTGCATATTTTTATCGATTTTAAATATGGGATTAATTAAATTAAATACGAAAAATTAATTAGAAATTAATCCGGATTAAAATGAATATTAACTAGCGAGACAAGGGTTAGTATTTACTTATGCGAATTATATTGTATATTTCTTGGTGAATAGAGTAATATTTGATTATGAATATATTGAAATCATCGCGAGTGAAAAATACGGCATTTGTAGTAATTTAGTCGAGATGCGCGTGTCTGTTGTGTCGGGACTCAATTTAATGAAATAAAAAGTAATTTATTTTTAAGTCATCCAAATGATCGTTTCGAGTGTGCCAATGCGTCCAAAAGGTTTGAGATAGTCAGAAAAGTATATCCGGGGGTGTAGTTTGGGTCCCGGGGAAATTTTAGGCCAAATCGACACCCTGAAGGGGCATTTTAGTCTTTTGAAATTTTGGGGGAATTAAAATGATGAAAATTAGTACCTTATATTTTCATTCACGTAAGGGAATTTATGGCTAATATCAGTACAAAAAATAGAAGGTCTATAGGAAGAGGAAGAAGAAGAATTTCCAAGGAGGCTTCAAGGTTTATACCAATTTTGCACCACCACAACCACTATCGAGTAGATCAGGGAAGGATGAATACAACCATACCAAAATATTACAGAGATTCAGACCTTCAAACAAAGGAAAGTGTTTAATCTTGCTCACTATGAGTTGATATATCTTCCATGTTAGATTTATGATGATATTCATGTGAAATTATGGAATTTGGTGTAAAAAATTAGAGATACAAAGCATGTTCTTGGGTAGGATTCATGTCATGTTTAATCCCTTACACATGTAGATTGAATTGATGATACGTAAAATGAAGTTAGAGGAAATTTGAAAGAATATTTATGTTCTTGAACTAAGAAAATAAACAAGGATTTTCGAAGCTTAATCTTGAACTAATCGAAATTTAAGTTGTTCCTTGAAGATTTTATGACTTGTTTACGTTAGAATTCGTCCATATATGTTGCTAAGATGTTATGTATGATTGGTTGGGAGTTTGGTAGTGTTTAATGGAAATTTGGAGTGTTTAACAATAAGGAAACCCGTAACAGTTAGAGGAAGAAGACAACTCTTGTAGTGTTGAATATATTCAGAAGGGCGAATCGATTCGGTTCCAGGCCGAATCGATTCAGCTTCCCAGAATTTGAAACGTTTTCCCTTTTTTGCTTAGAACTTATGAGGGACAATCTAATTGACTTGGAATATAAATTTTGAGTATAATTAAGGATATTATAATGACCAGTAAACTAAAGTTGGAATTTGAACTTAACCACATAGGTACGATATATAGCCATATTAGTTGGGTGTAAATAGGAAGTTGAATACCTAAATCGGGGAGTATATTAGTCCGCATATGTTTGAGAGATTTAGGAGTAGACTAGTATGATATGGATGGGATGACTACTGATTTACTTAGTGTAAAATTAACAACCTTCCAAGTAGTGGGAAATACTCAATTATATACGATAAGGAGTTAAACAAAATATTTCAAATACGTAGTCTATTCGAAAGTAATATGAACTACGAACAGAGTATTATAGGGTACATGCTTAACTATACTGAATATGAATATATATATATATATATATATATATATATATATATATATATATATATATAGGTTGTGCGAATACCCATTGCTTGATTTATTATTTGTAGTCATACCTAGGCTACTTGCTCTCACGGGAGGTTACGCGTCGTGGAAAGTCTTATTCTGATGAGCCCAAATGGGGGGATATCGACTTGTACCTCAATGGACATAGAACTTCGGGACTGAGCACCACTTGTGTGAATCAGGGTATAACCGGTCATTTGGGTGCTTTAGGTATGAGCGTAACCCAAAGGCTTATAACTATGCTCGCCCCTAATATGTGTGATTTGATTTACGGTTCGAGGGTGATATCCAAACTAATGTCCTTATTTAGTACGTGATGTACCGGGACTTGATAGCATAGTAGGCCCGCATCACATGTCTCCACCTAGGGGCATTGTGTACATATATATAATTAGAGTGATGTGTGTGTGTATATATATATATATATATATATGTGTGTGTGTGTGTGTGTGTGTGTGTGTGTGTGTGTGTGTGTGTGTGTGTGATTGATTATACTACGAGTGTATTAGTATAAATAATATATAGTGATATCAAAATTACTCAAAGCATATGAGAACTAAATTAGTAACTGATAGATAGTGATATCTAAATGAACCAAGATACATGAGAACTATATAATTTAGTGGATATTCCTAATGAATATGAAGAATCGAAAGATGCAAAAGTATATCTTATGGGTTTTACAGGTGGTCATTATAACAGGTTACTTGAGATGAGATATAAATCATACTAGTTATGTGGTTAACATAAGTAGGTGGGAAAGAGTAGTATGTTAGGCGCGAACATTAGTTGAGGGACGAGGATCTCAAGTGAGGGCAGGCGGTACTAACATGTATTTAATATCTTATCTTATTGCAGTTTTAAGAACTGGCTAAATATATTTTGAAAGTATTTTCACTCGGGCTCTGAACCATTGCAAATATTTTGTCCCTGTTTTTGTAAAACCATTTTTGGTTCCCAGCCACAGGGATGTTAGGCCTAGGAGTTCCCACAGTTGATGTGATGTAGCTATTATGGAAGTTGTAGGACTTTGCTATTAGACGCCTACACTTATTGCTCAATTCTCAGTATCATCATTATCTTATTCGGGAGTGCCGCCCATTGTTAGATGGATATTATTTATGGAGACTTTACATTTCAGTTTGGACTTTGTATTTAAGTTTATTGAGACTCATCAAATTTTATTTCTTTATGGATTTTATTATTGTGGATTCTAGCTGAAGTGTTTATCCAGTATCATTTATTTATTTAGTTGGTTCGTTACATATTATTTTATTAGTAAAATGGTGAATGTTTTAACAAGTTTAAACTATTGCATATTAATAATAAAGATTAAATTTCAGACCATCTTTTCAAATACTAGGTGGTTAGTAAATATTAAAAAGTTTTTCGACAGTGATGCTAAGAATGAACCAATATGGATATTCTGATTTTAATTTAATAAATGTCTGATCACCCAGTATTTAATTAAGAGGGGTGTCACAGATGGTATTATAGCATGAGATTGTAGTGCCCTTAGGATCTCTGTGGCTTTTCATGTTTTAGCTTAGCATTCTTTGATATATAGCCTTAGTATAGGGTTGTTGTATTCCTCTATGTATGCGACTTACATTCTTCCGCTATTAGGTATAGTGATGTGATTCATAATTCAAGTTTGGTTGGAGTTCGTACACCAAACAATATAGGATGACCAACGAAGGCCGTTAGAAGGACTATAGGAGGAAAGGCACATCGAAAGCCATGGAATATTTTGGGAACGATGATCGCGATAGAAGTCTCCATAATTATTGTTCCGGGAGATAATAATAGGCTAATCACTCGAGGGCAATATCTTTCCCAAACATTATCATAGATAACTGTGGTATAAACTCAGACTCACCTAGTGTAGTAGTAGTGGGAGAGGTGGAGGCACTCTTTCGAAGAGT
This sequence comes from Sambucus nigra, assembly GCA_949130495.1. Taxonomy (NCBI): domain Eukaryota; kingdom Viridiplantae; phylum Streptophyta; class Magnoliopsida; order Dipsacales; family Adoxaceae; genus Sambucus; species Sambucus nigra. Next base: position 640,565,095 of record OX422215.1, read on the forward strand.
TATTTGTAAGAATTTCGAGAAAATAGGAAGTATGATGGGACAATGAAAGGAAACAATTCAAAGGCAATTATGTTAGATCATTGGCGATTTATAGAGTAGTGAGAGTCAGTCATTATATATAAAGGAACATATATGAAATTAAACGAGGAATTTGGGTGCTGTTTGACTGTAAGATCTTCCATCTGCTGTTCAGATAGAGATGCGAATGGACTTTCGACGTGAGTTGAATACAAAAATATGGATGGGAAATACGACTACGGTGACTATTGATGATGTTGTCATGGGCATAAGTTTACAAATTACATAACGCTTCCCTAAGGAGGGATCCAAAAAGGTTGGAAAATCTAGCCGAAGATCAAATACTAGATTAAATGGTTCTAGTGAAACACACATGCGAGTATACCTAGTAGGGGAACCCTTTAAATGATGCATATCGATGAAATTCCCACCCAGTGAGGGTGGATTCAATCTAGTCCATCAAGGCCAACAACGACATCCAGAGGGCAAGTAGAACCATAGGAACAAAGGTGGTAGCAATCGAGGCCAAGACTACCCGGTCTGAGGGAAGGATACCTCGATATGGACAGTAGGGCTAAAGACAAGAGGATGACACATAAAGGTGTCCTATAAGTGGAGAGTAGGACCAACTGTATTGAACTTATCCACAATAAGAAAGTAGGCCCAGTTTGACTGGGAAGGTCAATGGGAACGTTTATAGTGGGGCACAATAAAGGTAGGAGCAAGACTTATAGCAGGAGAATCGGGCTAAGAGATTTAAGCACAAAGGTTACCAACCCGAGGTATGACGGGTTCAGGAAGGACCAGCGGAGTCCTCAGCAGCAGTGGCATCCAACCCCGTAGAGTTAGTAGGAGCAAGGGAATAATGGGGAAGGCCAACAGGGCTATGATCAGAGGCAGAGAGATTTTTGGGCCGATGTCTCACTGGTGGGTGTATAGGCCATAAAAATAAGGATTGCCCAAAGAGAGGTAGGGGCAACTATAGGATGAGATCTTGTATGTACAACCATTACAACAAATCGTGGGTCAGTTCAGGCATGAGAGTTACGTTTAGGGACCCGATGATTAGGCAAGGTAAATAGCAAATGCAGATAGAATTTTTGATTTATCCTTATGGTTATAGGATACATTTTGGGTGACACGAGAGATTCCCCATATTTGATTAATAAAACTAAAATTGGAGTGTGAGTTAGGTTTAATGGGTATGTTGGAGGTATCATCCCTATTATGAATATATTTATCGTTAGGTAGCGGTACTTTTTGATGTCACCTGTAGGGGAGTGAGTTTGTACACTAGGAGGACATTTTTATTGTGTGATTAGTTTTACTACTTTTGAGAGCTATGAAAGTAAAATTTATTATGATCATCTGTAATTATTGGATACTAAAGATTTAAGAGGTAGTAAAGCTTATGATAAGGCCATCGTGTTTATTATTCTAGGGGGAAAAATATTATTTTACGAGGCATCACCTAAAAGAGGGTTGGGCCTACCTATATATATTGTATTGTATATTGGATTTAGGTGAACATGTTGTCTTATTATATCTGATCCCGGTATATAGGGACTTCTTACTGATGTCATTTAGGGTGCTTTGTGTTTATTATTGAGTGGAGAGATATATCTCGTTATTTATATAGCACTGAAAACCTGTGATAGTGACATCATTGCGTTATATATCATCTTTAGTGACATGAGAGTGGACGAGTAGACTTTTATTTTTAGCAAATGGGAATCTGGAGATACATGTTATGGACTGAGGGTCTAACGGATCTTGACGACCAACAATGTTAGGAAGTAGTGTATCAGGGGGGTTCCTTATTTGGATTTTGCATTACGAGACATCCCATGCTTGAAACTTAACGAACGTTGGAGGTTGAGACAAGTTTAGTACCCTAGTTATTGAACGTATATGTAATTATAACTGGGAGTTGATAGTTATATTATAATTTAAGGCCGGCTGGTAGAATCGAATAATGATGGTGTGAAAACCAGTGTAGAACATTTATACTACGAGTATATCGGTAGGGCAACCTAGAGAATAATTAATTTGCTATTAGTCAGTTGGTCGAGTATAACCTCACTGTATAGTCATGTCAAGTACATGAGAATTAATTTAACACAAGTTTGTTACGTTTAGTGGAATTGTATGCAAAGGCACGGGACATAGGGTGTATGGGTGGCCTAGTTAGTTGAGATTTTCAGTATCATTCACGATGACTAGACCTATAAATTTATCAAATAAACATAGAGGCATGAGAAAATTAGAAACTGAAACAAAATGAGACAAAGAGAATGTAGTGACATTGAGAGTGAGGCGAGTCACTAGGAACGAAAGAGTGGACGAAAATGAGTGATTATAGTATTGAAAAGTACAGGGAATGTATACTTTAGATTTTCGGGGATAATCAGGTGTTACTCTATGCAGAAGAGTAATATGAGGAGAGTTACATCAAAACCAACTGAAGTCGTAAAAGTCTGACGTGGATAGTTGGGTATGATTGTAAAGATCTTACACGAACGGATTGATCACTAGTTCGAATGGGAAGAATATATACCGTCAGACCAAAGAGTACCATTATAAAGGGGTACTGAGAACATTGTAATGTTCCAAACTTTATAAAGATGTGGAACTATATGTGTAATACGAGAAATTGAATAAGGGAGTTGACACATGGAGATGTTGGAGTTTTCTCCAGTAGGGGAAATACTTTACCCGTGAGTAGAGAGGCTCATAATGGTGAAATAAAAGGAATAAAATTGCAGAGTGTTGTGTAGGCCCCAAGGTAAATTGGTAGAGTGATGAAGAAATATATAGATATATGAAAACAAAAGAAAATTATTCACGAGATGGAACGGTAGGGTAAGACCGTTGGATTAAAGGACACCGTTAGTAGATATATATCGGGAAGAGCATAACGACATAACTGGGATAGTAAGATTACATGGGGTTCCACTTGAGGTCTTGTAAGATAAGGAAAACAAATTTGTCTCAATTTTAGGAGAGTGTCTAGGAGGCCATGGGTATAAAGTTGCGATTGAGTACGACCTATCACTCGCAGATGGATAGGAAGACTAAGGGGATGAATCAGATGTTAGGGATATGTTATTAATGTGTATCCTTGATTTTAGAGGAAGTTGGGAGAAATATATTCCATTGGTAGAGTTTGTGTACAATGACTCCTATTAGTTTACGGTTGGCATAACGCTATTCGAGGCGTTAAACAATAGACCTTGTCATTCGTTGCTTATTGGCTAGAGGTGGGGGACACCAAGATTCTCGGGCCAGATTTTATTCATGATACTTTGACTAGGATTTAGATGATTTGGAGTCATATGCGAGTAGTTCAGGATAGACAGAAAAGATACACTGATGCCAAGCGGTTCTTTCAAGGGTTTGATGTGGGGGACTATGTAATATTACGAGTTTTTCCTATAAGGGGATAATGAGGTTCGAGAAGAAAGGAAAATTAGCACCGAGATATGTGGGGACATTTTTTATTATCGAGAGGATTGGACCGGTGGCATATAGACTTGGGTTACCGGAGCACTTGCATCGAATTTATGATGTATTCCATATTTCTGTGTTGAGGCGATATCTCCAGGATGAGTTGGCTCACACTCCCGCTGCATTAGAGGATATTGATTATAGTCTATAGTTCATATGAGGAGATATTAGTATCTACTTTATACCATAGCGAGAGGATATTGAGGTCGAAGGTAGTTCCACTTGTGCGTGTCTAGTGGAAGCATTATAATATCGAGGAGTCTACATGGGAGTGTGAGGATAAGATGCGCGAAAAAATATCTAGAGCTATTCATACCAGGTATTCCTTCTTCCAAATTTCGGGACGAAATTCCGTTATAAGGGGATAAGTATGTAACACCCAGTATTTTTTCTGATTTTAAATACAGGATTAATTACATTAAATATAATAAATTAATTAGAAATTAATTGGGACTAAAATAAATATTAACTAGTGAGACAAGGGTTAGTATTTATTGATGTGAACTATAATGAGTATTACTTTGTAAATAAAGTAATATGGGATTATGAATATATTAAAATGATCGCGAGTGAAAAATACGACAATTAGAGTAGTTTAGTTGGGACACGCGTGTCAGTCATATCGGGACTCAATTTAATGAAATAAAAAGTTATTTATTTTTAAGTCATCTGAATGGTGGTTTTGAGTGCGCCAATACCTCCGAAAGGGGGCGAGATAGTCAAAAAAGTATATTCGGGGCTTTAGTTTGGGTCCCAGGGCAATTTTAGGCTAAATCGACACCCCAAAGGGGCATTTTAGTCTTTTGGAATTTTGGGGGAATTAAACCCACGAAAATTTGGACTTTATTTTTACATTTACATAAGGGAAATTAGGGCTAATATCAGTAGAAAACATAGAAGAGATATAGGAAAAGGAAGAAGAAGAATTTCCAAGGAGGGTTTAAGGTTTTTACCAATTTTGCATCACCACCACCACCATCGAGTAGATCGGGGAAGGAGGAATACAACCATACCAAAAAGTTGCAGAGATTCAGACCTTCATATAGAGGCAAGTGTTTAATATTTATCACTATTATTTGATATATCTTCCATGTTAGATTTAGGATGATATTCATATGAGGTTATGGAATTTGGTATAAATAAATTGAAAATACAAAGCATGTTCCTGGGTAGGATTCATGTCATATTAAATCCCTTACACATGTAGGTTGAATTTATGATATATACCATGAAATTGGAGAAGAAATTTGGAATAGTATTTAAGTTCTTGAATCAAGAGAATAACCTAGGGTTTTCAAATCTTAATCTTGAATTAATCGGAATTTAAGTTGTTCTTTGAAGATTTTATGATTCCTTTACGTTGGCATTAGCTCATATATGTTACTAGGATGTTATGTATGCTCAATTTGGAGTGTGGTAGTGTTTTATGGTGATTTAGAGTGTTTATGAATAAGGAAACCCATAATAGTTCGAGGATGAAGACAACACATGTAGCGTCGAATTGATTCGGCTCCTAGCCAAATCGATTTGGAAGGGCAAATCGATTCGATTCCAGACCGAATCTATTCAGCTTCTCAGAATTTTAAAAAATTTCCCCTTTTTTCTTATAACTCACGGGGAACGACCGAGTTCACTTGGAATATAAATTTTGAGTATAATTGAGGATATTCTAATGACCAGTAAACTAAAGTTGGGATTTGAAGTTAACCATAGGGGTACGGTATATAGCATTGTTAGTTGGCTGTAAATGGGAAGTTGAGTACCTAAATCGGGGTGTATATTATGCCACATATGTTTGAGAGATTTAGGAGTAGACCAGTATGATATGGATGGGATGACTACTTAATTTACTTAGTGTAAAATTAATAACCTTCCAAGTTGTGGGAAATACTCGGTTACATGTGATAAGGGGTTAAACTACATATTTAAAATACGTAGTCTATTCAAGAGTAATATGAACTACGGATAGAGTATTATAGGGTACATACTTACCTATAGTGTATATATATGCATATACCTATTGTTTAATTTATTATGTGTAATCATAGCTAGGCTACTTGCTATCATGGGAGGTTACGCGTCGTGGACAGTCTTATTCTGATGAGGCCATTTGGGAGAATATTAACTTGTACCTCAGGACATAGAACTTTGGGACTAAGCACAACTTGTGTGAATAAGGGTGATCGGTCATTTGGGTGCGTTAGGTATGCGCATAGCCCAAAGGATTATAACTATGTTCGCCTCCAATATGTGTGATTTAATCTACGGTTCGAGGGTGATATCCGAACCAATGTCCGTATTTAGTACATGGTGTACTGGGACTTAATAGCAGGGTAGGACCGCACCGTAGGTCTCCACCTGAGGGTACTGTGTACATATATATAATTAAAGTAATGTATATTTTTATATATGTGTGTGATTGATTCCACTACGAGTATATTAGTAGAGATGATAGATAGTGATATCTAAATTACTCAAAGCGTATGATAACTAAATTAGTAACTGTTAAATAGTGATATCTAAATGAACCAAGATACACGATAACTATATCATTTAGTGGAGATTCCCAATGAATATGAAGAATTAGAAGATGTAGAAGTATATCTTATGGGTTTTACAGGGGGCACTATAATAGGTTAATTGAGATGAGATATATACCACACTAGTTAGGGAGTTAGCATAACTAGGTGGGTTAGAGTAGTACCTTAGACATGCACATTAGTTAAGGGGAGAGGATCTCAAGTGAGGCACGCGGTACTAACATGTATTTAATATCTTATCTTGTTGCATTTTTAAGCACTTGCTAAATATATTTTAAAAGTTTTTTCACTCGGGCTTTAACCCGTTGCAAATCTTTTGTCCTTATTTTTGTAAAACCATTTTAGGTGCTGCGCCATAGGGACGCCAGACCTAGGAGTTCCCACAGTTCACATGCTGCAGCTAATGTGGAAGTTCTAGGACTTTGCTATTAGACGCCTCCACTTCTTGCTTAGTTCTTAGTATTATCATTATCTTAGTAGGGCATGTCGCCCATCCTTTGATGAATATTATTTATGGAGACTTTACATTTCAATTTGGCCTTTTTATTTTAGATTTTAGTTCTTTATGGATTTTATTATTGTGGATTCGAACTGGAGTGTTTATCTAGTATCATTTATTTATTCAGTTGGTTTGTTACTTATTATTTTATTGGCAGAATGGTGAATGTTTTAATAAGTTTAAATTGTCGCATTATAATAATAAAGATAAAATTTAACATGAGCTTTTCAAATACTAGGTGGTTAGTAAATATTAAAAAGTTTTCCGACAGTGATGCTAAGAATGAACCAATCTGGATATTTTTATTTTTATTTAATAAAGGCCTGATCACCTAGTATTCAATTAAGTGGGGTGTCAAATCCATGTGAGTTTGAGTGTATCAATTTTGAATGTTCACATCTATTATCGACTTCTCTACCATTAAATTCGGTATTAGAGCTTTGGTTGTGAGGACAAATGTCATTGTTGTGGCCCGAATATTGAAGCATCGATACATGAAAGATCCCTTTATCATATTGAAATTGAGGATTTAATGAGAGAAGTGAAGCAAATCCACCAGGTTTTATAATGCTAGGAAACTTCTGAATATGAAGAGTTATGTTATGGTTCGAAATATGAATAGTTGAATAATTATGAGGAGATTAGTCCATTTCTCCATGCTTATAATGAAGAGAGGCTTCACTAAACTTCAAACTTCGAAGAAACCTATACTTTTAAAGAAATTTCAATATTAAACCTCAAATTCAAAATCATTTTTCCATGGTCACCCAAGAAGTATATGACAATAATCCATTGGAACAAAAGCACATCATATTTTATATTTGTAGTCTTTGCTAATGAAAAGTTGAACTAGACATCGTGAGTTTAACTTTACCTCAATTACCTTGAACAACCATGAAAGATTAGGATGGAACTGTGCTTATTGTAATACTCTATTATGGACACCCCGATTTTCATTCGGGGTGTGGCTCGTTTTATCCTACCCAATAAATTACCATAAACTTGGCCTCACTAAAGTCCCGTAGATAAAATCAATAAAAAAGGGAAAGCTGAGGGATCATAACTCCACGAAATAAAACTTGTCGGGGTCTATGTACAAAATAAAAAAATGCATAAATCCATAAAAATAATCATGTGACCTTCTACCGATCAGTAAAAGTCCCTCAAGGTCCTTTTGCCGATCAGTAATCTCCCCTCTACAGTAATCATTACCCTATCTAATGTCTAAAAATTAGTCTCAGAAATAAAAATAGAGGCAATCCTCTATGTGCATTATGTAAATGTCCGCTCTTCTAAATGAATTTTTTCTCGAGTTAAATGGAGCTTTTCCTACCCTGGAAGCCTCAAGTGGGGACACTCCTCCAGGAAAAAAATTAGTTCACACTACAAGGGTAAGAAAACTTTGCCTGAATTTTGGGTCAACACCCCCTAGTGGGTAAAGAATCTATACCCACATTTTTGGGGTCATATACCCCATATATATTGTGATAAATTGTCAATACCTATTTATCTCTTTTATCCCGACCCCCGTTTAGGAGACAGATATGCACTTTACAACTTTTATATTTTAATGCATGGTTTCGAACCCAACACCTCTGTTAATTGACTTGCCATGTTCATAAGTTAAAAAATTATAATAGAAAGACAAAATTACCATTATAAAAAAATGAAAAATACTTTTTAAAATCGTTCTGAGGAAAGCGTCCGTGCGTCACGTACGTTCGAAACTTTGCACCAAGAAAAAGTATAAAATTTGACTACTCCCATCGCTTCTCCAAAGGAACAAAGCTCTTCCCCATTATGACAACCCAAATAAGTGATTTTATATCAAGCACTCGTCAAATGTCGGCATCTCATTTAACATACTTTTAACATATAAATATATCAATCCTACATAATGAAAATTCTATATTAAGGACTAGGCTTTACAAATACTATAATTTTGTATATTGTATGCCCAGTATATCGTCGCCTACACCCATTAATATGCCCCGATTGTTAGAACTACATTGGCTTTGATCCCAAGTCTCCTTAGGTACATAGGCACTATACCAAACTAAGCTCATGAAGCCCAAACCTCATAATATGTCTCTCATCCTATTATTTCTTTGGGATGCATCCATCCCCAATCCAAAATCCCCCGATTTCTACCTCAACCTCCCTATCTAAGGATGTTTAAACTATGACATCTTTAATACTACACTATCTAGAGGATAATACCTTATGACTAGTGAGCACCCGCCGATCATAATATGGTATATGAATATTGATGATATTTGGGTCCACTCCCATTCTAACATTGCGCCCACGCTAATTTATGGACCACAGATAGCTTGTGTCCCTATGATGTCAAGGCATACACTAGCACACATATCATCTTAGAGCACGTGAACACCCGAACTACACAGACTTTTCTCCAAAGCCCTTTTGGGTATCTAGGCGCAATACCGAGTCTTTCTCTTAACCTTGAGCCTTAATATTAAGTCTCTTGATATATTATCTCCATAGAGATGCACATATCTCTCGACTTTCATCCATTACACCAAAGAACATGTATACATAAATTAAACATGTATACATACATGCGTGAAAACATATATACCTCAATTAAACACCCAAACTACATAAGTTTTGATCTCATGGCCACATGAGTACGTAGGAATAATACCGAGTCTTTCTTGCAAGATCAATCCTCGACAGTATATGTAATGATATATTATCCCCAAAGAGATCCAATCATCTCTCACCTCTATCTTTCACCCTCTTTCATATATACTATGAACGCAATATCAAACTATCTCACAGACGCAATCTCTTGCGTACCCCCGTAGAAACTCTCAATTGCATGTTCAAAATCGAGGTACATAGGCTTTGATTCAAAGTCTTGTTAGATCATAGGCACAACACCGAGACTTAATCATGAGCAGGGGCCTTGTTAATATATCTCGTAATATTCTATCATAACAAAGATGCACTCATCTCCCATATTACCTTTATATCTCTCCTCAAATCTTGAAAGAGATATCACACTATCTCAAAGTTTAGTTCTCTCACACACTTACATACTTACTAATGGACTCACGTTACCCCCACACGAAGTCACGCACAAGTGCCCTTGCGTACATGCGCCAGTCAAAATAATGTTCTTACACCTCTCACTGATACTATTTCACTCCTAAGAACCTATCTACATTTAAGGGATTCATAACCTAAGTTCTATAAATTAGTTATAAAAATAATTAAAAAGTAATTAAGTAATGTTAAGAGCAATAACAAGCATATGATTAAGGAATGATAAATAAAAAGTGGGGTTCTTAATACCTTCCCTATATAAACATGACTTAGTATTAGCGCAAAAGGACTAACCTGACTATTTTTTGTTTTTGTATAAAACAAATTGTTAACTCTGAGAAAACCAACCAAACCCTTTATCACTCGAAACACACATAGGTCTGGGCTTAAAATTAGATGTGCGCGCCTCAAACTAGACATTGTATCAAACATCCTCTCAGGGAAAGTCATCGAGTTCAATATCAAACTGATAACCCGATATCGAGGGGACACGACGAATCGAGAGACAAGCACCACCGGGTATCCACCATGAACACTCACATAAGAGTTTTCCTCAGGAATGTCCTACATTACTCGGGGCCTTCATGGCCATAGTGGTGACTCTACTGGTGTTAACCCAAGAGAATCAAAATATTTTTATTCTTCCTTCCTAGTATCCTTAATATCAGTCTCCTGCATGACTACTTTACGCAATTTTTAGAATTGTATAATAGCCTTAGTTTTATAATCCCTCACGACGTAGATACATGCTTAGATCCATATGTACAATATTGTACATTTTCCCCAAGAATATAAGTACAAGTGAAAGACTATGAGATAAAATAAACATCAAAGTATGTAAAGATAAAGACTTCCTGTTTTGCATTATGAACTGCATAGTCCCGATTTTCATATTGTTTAAACCCTATACCCTTGAGACCAAAATGTTTGACCAAGATAAAGTTCATACTTTTGAAAAGTATTTTCACTCAAAAATAGGGTCGTATTTCTGAAAATTCACTTCTCCTTAAAGGGAAGTTCATACTATATATCCCTCGAGTGAAGTACGTATTTTTTAAAATTCACTTCCAAGGAAGGCTAATCGTTAATGAGGTGTCACTCTTTTTGCCTACTCATCTTGTATATCGAGCAAATTCTCTCTTGAACCCAAAGTCTTGATGATAGGTAATATTTGAAGTTTGTTTAGTTATGGGGAATATCCAAAAGATTTTATATTTATTCAGTACTAGGGTAAAGTGGTTTCACAATACCTCAAAGACTGTGGAGTCCAAGTAGCCTGATAAATCGTTATCCATGGCAAGGAGTAGTGATCAACCTATCACCGAGTCGCATATTCTCGCATCCGTGAATTTTATGTTTTAATAGTAGGTAATGATTACAATAAATATAACAAATAAATTAAAGGTAGCAGAAATGTAAAGATTTTTATTAGGGAGATGCCTAAAACCTTATTACATAGTTGATTATGAAATAAACAGAAATACCTAATTATTTGTACATGCCATATATAAGGTAAAACTGGTAGGAAACCTTTGACAATCATAAGAGCTGATAAGTTGCGGTGTAGATATTCAAACGGGGACTACTATCCATGTCTTCTACCACCCATATGTACGTAACCAATTTTTTTTTCTTGGAAATATAGAATAAAGGTTCGGATGTGCGGGAGATATCTCATCTTCTTCAGGTTCGTCATTTATCTGGAAGGAAAACAATTAACCTGACATGACAATAGATAATTTTTATTTTTGTATAAGATATGGGAGAAAATTTATTGTTAGAGAGTAATTGGATTTAATATGTATATCATAAAATTTGAAGGCAAACTGAAATAACATAGAACTGTTAGGGTTATACTGGCATTTAATGATATGTAAGTGAATAATAGGTTGGAATGTAACCATATAAGTTGTGTATGAAGTTATCAAGATAAGGGTTCATGATATAACAAGATAACCCATACATTATCAGTTATAGGGGCTTCAATTGCATAGACATACCATTAAAATAACGTCCAAAGCATAATATATACTTGGATAGGCAATCCCAAAATGTTGATGAATAATCATAATAAAGGTCTGGCACACTTAACTGGAGCAGTATTAATACGTATGTGGAAAATAAATATTAGGAACTTAACATCTGAGTCTAATAGGCAAATTAAGAAAGTCGTGGTATATCGGGGTCTAATCCCTGAATCGTAAGGTAAACTACTAGGGGTTTCACTGATAATGGTCATAAATTGAAGGGAAATATGCAGTTATTATAGTAGGTTATACAACAATTAAGGGTAAATAAAAGAGTTCATTGGCTTTTACTGAAGTCGTAAGCTGTAATAGTTTATTGATTTTAGGGATAACAAAAATATCAAGAGAATCAATATACGGAATAAACATAAATTCTGCAAATGAGTTTATATTTGAAATATGAGTTCTATATTATCACAGAGGGATATAACAATCATCAACTATGAGAGATATAATCTCAATTTGTTTAATACTGAAATTAAAATCACCTACTTTGAATTTTAGAATTTCGAGTTTGTACGTTTAATTCACTAGGATTTACTGGATAGTCTGAAATCATGGAGAGTATAAGTAGTTCATATATGCCTAAAAGAGTGTTTATATGATGTAGTAGGGTACTAACTTTTAAGAAGTTTCAGTGTAAAAATAACTTAAAGGATATAATGTATATTTTTCAAAACCTTTTTAGAATAATTTTTTTCTTTATTTCTAGTTTGATTTAGATTTAGTGACAAGAGAAACAATACTGTTATTTGAACTGAGGAATTTTTTGAAAACATTTGGGGATGTTTTAAAATACTTGAAAAAAATGGTCAAGGTCATGTGTGAAATTAAAACTGGTTTTCTCGAGAAATTCATTCCTGGGATCCAAATAGGGTAATGTAATATACCATTTTTTTTAGAATTAAAAAATAATTTTTTTGGGAAAAAAATCAAAATTTTCTAATTAGAGATTCTCCCTTACATGCTAAGTCAAATATTTTACTCACCTAGTTTGACTGTCACTCATACACGTCTAACCCACTAGTCTTCAACCTTCGACCGCTTGACTTTAGGTTTTTGAAAATTTGATCTTATATTCAAGACATTTTAGGAAACCATTTGAGTTGGTTCCCGGTTAAAAATTTCATAATTTTTGAAGAGGAGTCCAACCCTATTGGTTTCATGAATTTTGGTGGGCTAAATTAAGATATTGAGTTTCTATAAAAATGGCAATGATTTGACCAAACATAAGTGATTAAAAGCTGTGATTATTGTTCCCACATTATAATTGTTTTGTTCTATATTGAAAATGTAGCAAAATAAGGCCGGTTTGAGGAATTTTGGTCAAGAAAAACTCTTGAATTTATTTTCTGAAAATTTCAGGCTCGAAAACTTCAAGCTTAGATTTGAGGCATTAAAAGCTGTTATTAGTTCAATTAAACATTGAACATAAGTTCCTGAGAACCCAAGGTAAACTTACCTTTGTGTAAAATTTGTTCAAAGTCAAGGAAGCATAATCCACCATTGAAACTCAAGCTTTAATGGAATTTTCTAGTTTTTGAGCTATTTTAGTTCATACACACGTCAACTATCACCTCTAAATATATAAATCAAGTCTATATATATGCATAAACATAACCAAATTGAAGAAATAAACATTCAAGCATAAAATAATAGAATTACAAAAACTCTCAATTTTTTACATTGGATATGCTCTCAGTTAGGATGACTTTTTTACATTGGTTAGGGAGAGTATTTCTAGGGTTCGTAGGTAGGAGTTGATTGTTGGTTTTGGAGGTGAAGATGGGGCTGAAATGCCATGAGTTTTACTAAGACTTATGTATATGGTATATGAGTACCATGGGTACCCCACATGGTATAACCTATACTGGAAGTCGAGTTGGTGTTATGTCATCAGGGCAGATTGAGTAACTAAGTTTAACTTTTAGTTTGGGTCCTATGATAGTTTTTGTGTAGGTTTTAGGGCTTTCAAGTCATTTTATGAAAGTTTAGGGACTTTTCTACAATTATTCAACTCTAATGGATTGGTTCCTGATATTCCCACAAAACATAATTCAATTGATTAAACTTTGAATGAAAGTTGAGGTTCAATTGATATAGGAAAGTGTAAGTTAACCTAAATTTTCTTTGAGGGGCATTTCGATAATTTGGTAAAAGTCTAGGGTTTTTTGGAAATTTTTCATTTATTCAAAGGACTAAATGCATGTTTAGGGTATATTTAGAGTGGGTTGTTACATTCTTTCCACATAAAAATAATTCCATCCTTGAAATTAGCTGGTAAAAATGCAGGGTGTTGATGTAAAAAATTAGATTGCTTCTAATTTTTTAATCACAGATAAATATAAATGAGACAAAGAATTTTAAAGTGGTTCAGCCTTATAAGAATGGCCTACGTCCACTGTTTCTGTTATTGCCAAGTGTTTTGGAATTCTCGATATGTAATTCTATCAAGAAATTTCGATCCCCTTGAATGAGGGTGATACAAGGTATATATAGCCTTTAGGCTGTACATGTGAAAGGGTAAACAATTAATGCCCTTTAAGAGTATACGTTTGTATGATAAGCATTCAATGAATAGTTGAACTGTTGAGTTTCTGGCAATTAATGCTGTGGCCGAGATGCAGTTCGGACCGCCTTAGTTGCTCGTCGTTCAAGAGTTCCTCGGAGCGTTGGTGTTCCTCGGAGTGTTGGAGTTGGTCGAGGAAATAGACCTCCTCGTTGCTATTATGCCACGTAGATTGGCACGTGTCTTCTTATTATTTGTCTATATCAGCATATTAATTTTTGTATCAACAGAAGCCCCCAATGTTTCATATTTCAAAATTTGAGGAGTATGGAACATTCTTTCTCGGTATATGGCAATATTAAATGACCTTCCTAGTGTTTAGGAGCATTTTCTCCGTGTTCAAATGTCTTCCAAATTCACAGAATCCGCCTTTTTTGAATTTTTATAAGCGCTTCGATCTTCGTGCACTTTTTGTCCTTTTAGCCGCCGATAGCGTAATAGTTTCTTTTTGTGATCATTTCTTTCGCCGTTTCCCAAGGAAAAGTATTTAAGCTTCGTAGGCAATTCCATCGTCTTCTACCTTTTCCAATCTCTGCTTTCGAGTTTTCCATAGTCTTTCTCTCTCTAGTGTGTTCATCCTTTTCTTCGTTCATTGTCAACAGATTTCCCTTTTTTCTGTAAGATCTTCTTCCTTCTTCTTCATTTCTTTTATTCACCATGGTTTATGTTATTGAATCTCTTGAGAAATTCCATTATGATTTTTCTATTCCATCTTGGGTAACTCTGGAAAATCTTTCTGAGCCTTTAGATTATTTTCGTTTGGCTGAGGGACACTGGTTCCCCAGCCTCTTTATTGCTGAATGTGGATTTTCTTTTCCACCAAACCCTTTGTGCTTAGAGTTCTGTTAGTATTTCGATGTTGTCCCTGCAAAAATAGCCCCCAACACATGGAGGATAGTAAATGGGGTGTATAGGTTAAATCAAACTCATGGAACCCGTATAGGAATTCCTGAGATTATGTACTATTATAGATGGGTTGTTTTAGATAATATCTTTTATTTAAAAACTAGATTTTTGAATAGGGCCTTAGTAGTTAACCTCCCTAATGCCAATAGGGATTATTTTGAACATGGGGTAATTATAAAAAATTGGCAACATGCCCCTTTGACTGGAGATGAAGTATATCAAGGTCCCAGATGCCCTCCATATGGCAATGGGATAGGTTATTTTCATCTTATTTTATTTCTGAAATTATGATTTCATTATGTTTGAATAAATGTGTGACTGATATTTCACTATGTATTTGTTTGCAGTTGACAGTAAGAGAAAAACTCCAAAAGAATCAGAAGTAAATATCAAGCATTTGAAACATATCTGGAATTTGCATCAAAAAATTGCAGACGAGCACATCAGGTCTGCTTCATATTTGTTGCAGTATAGGAGTTATACAGCGTCCTTTACTGCTCGTCCTGTGGTCAGCACCAGTGAACCAACATCAATTCCTGAGGACTCTTCTCCAGAATCTCACATTCCTCTAAGTCAGAAAATGGGCAAAAGAAGAGTTCCTTCTCTCTTTGAGGAGACTACCTCTGCTGGAGATGGAAAAAGGAACAAGGCTGATGTCCCAAAGGGGACAAAGAAAGTAGATGCCGCCCCTTCTATTGTTCCTCAGAAGGTTGCCGAGAAGCCCCAGTGGCTCCGAGCAAGAAAAGTGCTTCTGTGGAAGTGGTCACCATCTCCCCCACCAAAAGTTCTTTGGTTGAAACTGCTGAAATACCACCGAGGAGACTGAAGAAATACTCCTCGGTCAATTTGGCTGAAAACATTTCCCAGCTCCAAATTAGTGGAGTTGGTGTTCCAACTATCATTCCCCCGAGCTCTGCAATGAGCTCGGTAAAGACTTGGACTATTCCTGAAGTCCAAGGAATCGAGGAGAGTATGCCCGGGGATCTGCTTACATCTCTGGCTACTCGTCAAATTGCTTCAGTAAGTTTCTTATATTCTGAATTTTCTTTCTTTCCATCAA
The DNA here is from genome assembly GCA_949130495.1 of Sambucus nigra. Classification (NCBI taxonomy): domain Eukaryota; kingdom Viridiplantae; phylum Streptophyta; class Magnoliopsida; order Dipsacales; family Adoxaceae; genus Sambucus; species Sambucus nigra. The sequence goes on from OX422215.1 coordinate 640,581,293, forward strand.
TACATGTATCTCTGTGCTGACTTATTATTATCTCCTTTTTTCAGCTGGTGAGTTGCTTTAACACCATTGTGAAGAAAGATGAAGCGATCAAGGCTTCAAGCTCTTCGCCTGGAGTGGAGGATGCTTTGTTGGGGTTAACCAAACTTTGAAGGATTCTCGTCAAAAGTATGACGAGGATAGGGCTGAATGGGAGAAGAAATTGACTGCAGTTGAAGCAGAAAAAGTGCAGCTGGAAAAGAAAGTGAAAGACTTGGAGGAGGAGAAAAAGAAGTACGCCGAGAAGCTCACGAACTTTGGGGATCTTGAAAATAAGTTGAAATTGGCTGAAGAAGAGCTAACCCTTCTGCGAGAAGTAAATCGCCAGAAGGAGGAGGTGGATGCTAAGTTGAAGGCCACCGAGGATCTTCTATCCGAGAAGCTCTCTTCGGAGAAAATAAAAAGAAAAATGGCAATAAAAAGTCCTTCAACACAGGTTGGGACAAAGGGTGGAACAAGGGGGTAGCAGCCATGAGGGCTCAGGTGCAGTATGGGAGTTTGAAATACTTCTGAGATGGTTGGGTGGCTGCCCTGCAAGAGTTGAAGATTAATGAGGACTCAGAACTGTTTCAACAACATCTCCCTGGTCCTCCCCCAGCCATCGAAGATGAAGAAGAGGACGAAGCTGCCTTCGAAGAATCTTCAATGGTAGTGGGTGATCTCATCCTTACCCAGCCTGCTGACGAGGAGCTTTCATCTCTGCCTGCTCCTCCAGAACAAGTTCCAGCTCCAGCCGACCAACTCGTTGTTCCCACCGAGCAACCGAGCTCCTCATCCCAGCCTCCCGAGAAAGTCTTAGGAGACAAGGAAAAGGTGTGACGTTGTTCGGTATTCTCTTTCTATTTTTCTTCTTTTTCAAGTGTAACCGAGATCTTTGTAACTCTGCACTATGATCTAATGAAATTTGAGTTCTTTTCTTCTATTTGATTGTCTCTTTTCTTCTTTACTCTGCCTTGATCTTCTTTTTGATGATTACTTTTTCTTTCTCTGCTAGTTTCTGGCCAGGATGGATATTCTATCTGCTAATGATATAAAGTTGATGCAGCATTATCACGAATATTATAAGGCTGGTCACATGGAATTGAGTGTATCAGAAGTTGCTGACATCCTCGGTCATGATGCTTCAGAGCAGGCAGTAGAAGCTTATCGGTATTTGAAAGGCTTACTTGACCGAGCTGTGGCCAACAATGTGGCCTATTATGAAATGATTGAAGACTTGCAAGGTACTCTCGATGAACTTCAGCAGCAGTATAAAGAATCAACTTCCCTTTTGCATAAGGGGTATGAGAAGAGGTATCAACAACTTTCTGCCGAGGAGGGCCACAAAAAGATTCTTGCTGGGTACGATGTCAGGGAGAGAACCCTAAAGGGTGAAGTTGAAGCATGTAGATAAATTGCAGAGCTGCTGGAGCAAGAGAATAATAATTTGTAGAAAGAATTAGCACAGTATAAGTCTGTAGCTTCATCTTCCACTACTTTGGCACCGGTCACCGATGAAGGATTTTGATTTTTAGAAGTGGAAAATGCCAAGTTGCGAGAAGAGTTAGAAGCTTTGAGAAGAGCTGGGCCTTCTACTGTTACTCGGGGATGAGGAAGAGGTTCTCGTGGACGAGGAAGAGCTGCTCAGAATGTTATCGAGGAACCAAGTTCTCGATCTGCTCGGGGAGGATCAAGAGTTCTTAGTCGTACTTTTGAAGAAGCTCGTACTCGATCAACGTTGGAAAATCAAGCGTTCCAATTAATGGCTAAGAACCAAGCTTTGTCTGACATGTCAAAGAAAATTAGAGAAATGGAACAACAACTCTCTTCAAAGACATCATCGTTGGCGACTAATGAACTTTTCATCCAAAGTCTTCACGAGAAGCTTGAAAGGTTGACATTTCAATTTCACAAACAGCCCAGTGAGTTCTGGATGGCTGGATACAACGAAGCTCTATTCCATTTAGATGACCGTATCTAGAATGCCAATAATGAGGGCTACAAGCAAGGTTGACTGAATGCCTTGGGCGTGCTGAAGCTCGAACAAGGACACTACCTGTGGGACTATTATGATCCTGGGGTATTAGACTTGCCTGTGCCACCTTATAAATTGGACATGGAATGGATCCCAGCTCGTGCCATTCCTCGGAGCTTAATTGGAAAATACCTCGGTGACTACAATCTTCATTCTCAGATCGAGGTATCTCGTCCCGAGCATCTACTGAACACACCTTCAATAATGAACGTCAGAATGCTTCGAGATATTAACTTCATTAATTCTCCCCTTTGCCTGGAAGATCCTCCTGCTGGCGAGGAGCCTATATCGAAAGCTGAAGGAAAAAAGCCAATAGAATAGGAAATTCTGATGTAATAATTAGTACACAATTTAATATCAATGTAATAAATTTGTGTAATTCATTTTGAACTTAATGAAAGAGTTTCATTTTTGTTTGCAAATTTGTATTGCTCTTGTATTTGTCAAACACATTATATTTGTGCTTGCATAACAATATTGTGTGGTTCATCGACCAACTTAGTAAAAAAGTTACAAGTATTAGTAATGTTGCTCGATCACTTAATAATAAAGTAATGAGTATAAAGATGTTTAAAATTCTTCCAACCAACCAAGGTTGTTAAATTGTGCTCAGCGACCAATTATAGTTAGTGGGTTTTTATCCCCGACCAGCTATACTTGGTACTGTTTAAAATATTTTCTCCTCGTCGACCAACTACAGTTAGTGGATTTTGATCCCCGACCAACCATACTTGGTACAGTTTGGAATATTTTGTTCTTCGAGGAACTTTCATATTTTATGTAATAATCTTACCTCCCGACCAACATAAGTTGGCATTTGAGATCATATCTTGTTTCCTAACCAAACACGTTGGCATTTTTAGTAATGTTGATGTTGTTCTCGCCCTTTTACCAACCGGAGTTGGTCTGAGTTCGAACTATCATGTCCACTTGCCCTTTTACCAAAATTGGTCTGAGCCAGTGTCAGCCTCCTAAGCAAAGGAGTATGGTTTGTTCTCGCCCTTTTACCAACCGGAGTTGGTCTGAGTTCGAACTATCGTGTTCTTTCCCTTTTACCAATCGGAATTGGTCTGAGTTAGAACTATCATGTCCACTCGCCCTTTTACCAACCGGAGTTGGTCTGAGCTAGTGTACGCCTCCTAACCAAAGGAGTATGGTTTGTTCTTGCTCTTTTACTAACCGGAGTTGGTCTTACGACCTGACTTCCAAATGCCAGCATATATGGTGATTCTCCAGTTGCTGCTCGGGGAGTTATTCGGTAAGCCCACAATACTGATTGTAGCTCATTAATCCATTGCTTTGAGGATGGCCTGGTGCTGAATGAACCTTCAAAATGTTTGACTGATGACAATAAGTGGCAAACTCCTCGTTATCAAATTGTGTTCCATGGTCTGTGATGAAGGCATGAGGGAGACCATTTCGGCAAATGATGTTCTTCCAAATGAATTGGTACACCTTCTCGTATGTCATATCAATCAGAGCTTCAGCTTCTACCCACTTAGTAAAATAATCCACTGTGACGACGAGGTACTTGAATCTTCCTCGAGTCGTTGGCAGTGGTCCAACCAAATCAATTCCCTACATAGCAAATGGCCAAGGGGAAGTTATGGGTGTCAACAATGCTTGTGGAGTTCGTCGGATGGAGGAAAAACGTTGGCATCTATCACATCTCTTAGCATAGGCTATACAATCAGCCCTCATCGTTGGCCAGTAATATCCCTGCGTCATCACCCTTTGCAAAAGTGTCCGACCTGCTACATGGGCTCCACAGGACCCTTCATGGATCTCTTCAATCAAATTTTATCACCTCGGAGGTATGTACACATCTTTGCAAACTTGCCATAATTCCTCTTCTATACAAAACACCATTAATTAGTACATACCGAGCAGCTTTAAACTTCAATTTCTTGGCAGCGAGCTTATCCTCCGATAATTCTCCTTCCTCAATATATGCCCTGATGGGATCCATCCAAGATGGTCCTAAATCAAGGGTAATAATATTCATCGTCAGGTCTTCATCTATGCTTCGACTTTCTAACACCTCAATTGGTATCGTTCTTCGCAGCTCGGTACGAGTAGCTGATGCTAGTCGGGCCAGTGCGTCTGCTTGTGCATTCTCCATTCTTGGTATACTGATCAACTGAATGGCATCAAATTCTGCCAAAAATTCCATCACCTTTGCATGATAGTTGACCATTAATTCTCCTTTAACTGCATATGTTCCCATCATCTGATTCACAATTAATTGAGAATCACTGAATACCATCACTTGTTGCGCTTCCATAGTCTTTGCTAAATTAAGACCTGCTATCATGGCCTCATACTCAGCCTCATTATTGGAAGCTTTGAATTGGAATCGCAGGGTGTATTCCATGTCGACCTCATCCGGAGTGCTCAAAACTATTCCCGCGCCACATCCTGCAGTGCAAGATGAGCCATCTACATATAATCTCCATGTAGGTAACTTGTCTTCAAATTTCTTATCTGACAAGGTTCCTCGGTGAAATATTTGTTGTTTCCTTTCATCCTCCCTTGATATTTTTCGCTCCTTGTCGATCATCTCTTCTCGCTCTTTTACCAACCACCGGGGTTGGTCTGAGCTTAAATTTGATGATCCTTCAACATCTACAAGACCTTTTACCAACCGGAGTTGGTCTGGGCTTGTGTTTGATGATCCTGTAACATCCACAGGTTGATCAGCGAGCAACTTTTGTTCCTCGGGGGTATCAGGATATGTAAACTCTTCTATAAAGTCTGCTACAGCTTGCCCTTTTAGTGATGATCTGGGTTCATACACAATATCATATTCACCGAGCTCTATTGCCCAATACATCAGTCTCCCTAATTTTTCTGGCTTATGAAGGGCTTGTCTCAATGGCATGTCAGTATACACGACGATGGTATGGGCCTGGAAATATGGCCTCATTCTTCTACTTGCCTCAATTAATGCCAATGCCAATTTTTCCAGTTTTGGGTACCTGATCTCTGCACCTCGGAAATCCTTACTTGTGTAATAAATTGGCTTCTGGACTCCGTTCTCCATTCTGATCAATGCCGAGCTGACTGCATTCTCTGACACTGCCAGGTACAAGTACAACTTTTCTCCCATTACTGGCCTGGACAACAGTGGAGATGCTCCCAAATATTTCTTCAATTCTTGAAAGGCTTTTTCACATTCATCATTCTACTCGAAAGTTTTTTGAAGTGTTTTGAAGAATGGGAGGCATTTATCAGTTGCTCGGGATACAAATCTGTTGAGCGCTGCAACTCGTCCTATAAGACTCTGCACTTCTTTCTTCGTCGTTGGAGATCGCAAGCCTAAAAGAGCTTTGATCTTTTCTGGATTTGCCTCAATGCCTCGTTGGTTGACAATGTACCCGAGGAACATTCCTTCTCGTACTCCAAATGTGCACTTCGTCGGGTTGAGCTTCATTTGATATGTATCCAGTTGATCAAAGGTCTGACCTAAGTCAACTAGATGATCAGTAGCTCTCTTGCCCTTTCGACATAAACTTCCATATTGCAACTGATTTGTTCGGCAAAAACCTTGTTCATCAGCCGCTGGTATGTCGCTCCTGCATTTTTCAAAGCAAAAGGCATAACATTATAACAATAAGTTCCCCTAGGGGTAGTAAAAGAAGTACTTTCCCTGTCTTCAGGTTTCATTTTGATCTGGTTATATCCAGAGTAAGCATCCATGAAGCTGAGCAGCTCGTGTCCCGAGGTAGCATCCACTAATTGATCAATTCTGGGCAATGGAAAGTGATCCTTTGGGCATGCCTTGTTGAGATCGGTGAAGTCAACACACATTCTCCATTTATTGTTTTTCTTCTTTACCATCACCACATTTGCTAACCATTATGTATATTTCACATCTTCGATAAATTGGGCTTTTTGGAGCTTCTCGACCACCTCTTGTATAGCTTGATTCTTCTCGGGACTAAACACTCTTCTTCTCTGCTTTACGGGCTTGATCTCCTTATTCGCATTGAGCTCATGACATAAGAAGTTGGGATCAATTCCTGGCATGTCTTCATGACTCCATGCAAAAGTTTTCTTTCTGTTTCTCAAGAAAGTTATCAACTCTTGTTTTATTGAAGCATCCAACGTCGAACCTATCTGGGTTATTCATTCAGGGTGCTCGTCGTCCAGAATAACATTTTCTGTAGATTGCACCACCTGTCCTTTTACAAGTTGGGATTCATCTCTGGGATCCAGTGTTTCAATTTCTGTACCTTCATCCACCTGGTAGGTAGTAGTCTTTTTCCTTAATTCTTCAAGCTCCTCTTGCTTGGCAGATGAATAATAGCATTCCCGAGCTACTTTCTGATCACCTTTCACAACTCCTACTCCAAAATTTGTTGGGAATTTTAAGCACTGATGTACCGTAGATGGAACTGCTTCGAACTTCTTCAAACCAACTCTTCCCATGATAATGTTGTAAACTGATTGCACATTCTTATCCATCACAAAGAAGAGTATTCTTTCTGTTCGACAAGCAGGCCAAGTTCTAATGACCAGCTTCTCTTTATTTATCTTCCTCGGGCGATCTTCCTCAGCCAAATTTATCCTTTGAATGTATGAGCAAGCCTGAGCCTCACCGAGGTAAGCTTTTCTTTCTGCAGTAAGATCTCCTCCTCCTGCATCTCCGCCTGTAATAACATTACAATCAAATGTTCTGAAACGTATTGAAAATACCCCGCGTTCTGGTTGCCTTGGACTTTTGGGAAGATTGGGGTCATCCTCTGTATCATCTTCATGATCCCTCTTCTTCTTCTCCTCTGCTCGACGAGGAGATCTAGACCTTTTTCTAGTTCGATCATTATTTCTTCTTTCACCTTCCCGATCAACATACTTTGCTAGTTTCCCTCTTCGGATGAGTGTTTCAATCTCGTTCTGAAGAGCTATGCAATTTTTGGTCATATGGCCATGATCCTTATGGAACTCGCAATATTTCTCCCTATTCCTCATGTCAGGGCCTGACCTCAGTTTCTTTGGCCACTTTACTTCCTCGTTATTCTTGATTTCTTCCAAGACGTGATTAATACCCATTTTCAAAGGAGTATAATTATCAAATTTCTTCAGGACTTCCCATGAAGACTTATTATTCTTGGAATGCTTGTCACCGCCATTGCCCTTATGCTCTTTCGTCTTGGATTTGTCGTCTTCCACCTTGGTTTCTTTATCCATATTCTTCTTCACATCCATAGCCTCCTCGGCATTCATGATTTTGGCCGCTTTTGCCATCAACTCTGACATAGTTGTAGGTGGATCTTTGGCCAAAGTGTAATACAACTTGTTAGGCAACAACCCACTCATCAGGGCAGTGATTGCTGTCTTTTCTTCATAATCTATGACCTCCAGCTTCTCGTTATTAAAACGAGTTATGTAATCTCTAGTACTCTCACCAGATTTTTATCTAACACTTAACAAGTGTGCTACTCTTTTTACTGGCTTTGCTCTAAAACAGAAATTGCCAATGAACAACTCGGCTAACTGAAAGAAAGTTGAAATCTTACCCCGAGGAAGATTGTTGTACCATATCTGGGCAGATCCAGTAAGAGTTCCTGAGAATGCTATGCATCTCATCTCGTCGGGGACAGCATAGATGTCAGCAGCAGCTTGATATTGCTCTATGTGAAGAACAAGATCTGTCTTTCCATCATATTTGGGGGTCACTACAGGTGTTTTAAACTTTAACGGTGTAGGGAAATCCACAATGTCCTGTACAAAAGGTGTCCCTTGAACGAAAGTTCATTGTAGGGGGTTCTTTGCCTTAGCCATTTCTCCCAATCTATCCTCCAACCGCTGAATGGAACCTTTCCACGCATCATTTCCTTCCTCGAGTTTATTGGTTCGAGCAATCGATTGTTCTGAAGTGGCCTCCTGGGATCTATCCTGACGAGCAACTGGTCGTGATTGTGCTGATCCTTCTCTTAGATATGATGGTTATTGAAAACTCCTCGACATGGTCTTAGGTGGACTCCTATTCCTCCTAGGGCCTAATCGACTGAAAGGAGACACCCTACTCAGTCTTTCCAAAGCACTGGGTCTCTCTGGAGAGAGAGTGATACGTTTCTCAGTATCTGTAACGCGTATTGATGAAGTTCGCCCAGGTTGATAAGAGAAATCATCAGATTCCTCATTACGATACGCATCTGTACGACTGGATCGTGAAGAAAGTAAATAGGTTTTCCTTTGACCACTTCGCTGTCCTGAATGTGCAGGTGCACCGCCATGAAGGGTTTGTATGAGTTTCCGCATCGTCTCTTGCATGGCGGTTTGTCCTTGAGCCAGATTCGTCATAATTCCAGCCATATCTGGAGGTGCGGAGGGATTTGGAGGATTTCCAGCGTTTTGATTGCTGGATTTAGGATTATCTGCCATTGATGATGAATGATTTTTGGTGAAAAATGATAACAATAGTCGTTTCCCACAGACGACGCCAATCTGTTGATGTAAAAAATTAGATTGCTTCTAATTATTTAATCACAGATAAATATAAATGAGACAAAGAATTTTAAAGTGGTTCAGCCTTATAAGAATGGCCTACGTCCACTGTTTCTGTTATTGTCAAGTGTTTTGGAATTCTCGATATGTAATTCTATCAAGAAATTCCAGTCCCCTTGAATGAGGGTGATACAAGGTATTTATAGCCTTTAGGATGTACATGTGAAAGGGTAAACAATTAATGCCCTTTAAGAGTATACGTTTGTATGATAAGCATTCAATGAATAGTTGAACTGTTGAGTTTCTGGCAATTAATGCTGTGGCCGAGATGCAGTTCTGACCGCCTTAGTTGCTCGTCGTTCAAGAGTTCCTCGGAGCGTTGGTGTTCCTCGGAGTGTTGGAGTTGGTCGAGGAAATATACCTCCTTGTTGCTATTATGCCACGTAGATTGACACGTGTCTTCTTATTATTCGTCTATATCAGCATATTAATTTTGGTATCAACACGGGGTATTGCTGTTGCAGAGTGTCTTATGTTTCCCATGTTACTTCTTCAATTTTGTGGTAACTCCGAAGAACTTTAACTAGTGGAATGGTTTTATGTTTGAGAACGTTTTCTTATCGGTCGAGAATCTAAATAGGAATTTCTTGAAATTGGTTATTTGGTTCAACTGCCATATCCTTCCAAGTAATGATGTGGCTTGGGTTATAGATGTATTTTTACAATTGTGAAACATGAAACACGTCATGGAGATTGGATAGTTTGGGTGGTAATTCCATATGATATGCCACTGGTCCGATACGTTCGAGGATTCTAAAGGGACTAATATAGCGAGGTGCTAATTTTTTTCATTTTTCAAATCGAATTATCCCCTTCTAGGAGATACTCGTAAGAACACTTGATTATTTATTTGTAATTTTAGGGGCTTTCGACTAGTGTCAGTGTCACTCTTTTGTCGACTTTGGGATGAATGCAATCTTTCTCGAATAAGGCATATTGTTTATGTGGTTTCTCTTGATTCATTCCAGCATATGGGCGAACGACAGCGTCATCCATAGAGGTCTTTATAAGGAGTGGTCTGAAAACTATTATTATAGGAGAATTTGATCAATGCAATATGATTATTCCATGAATCGAGAAAGTATAATTGTGTAGGCTCGTAATATATATTCTAGAGTTTGAATTACACGTTCATATTGTTTATCTATTTAAGGATGAAAAGAAGTGCTCAGGTAGAGTTCAGTTCCTAAGGTGGTTTGTAAAGATTGCCAAAATCTTTCAATAAATTTGGGGTCTCGATCGGATACAATTGAAATGTATACTCCATGAAGTCTAACAATTTCCTTGATGTAGAGTTCAATTAGTCATTTGAAGGAATCGGTGGATCTAATTGGTAGAAAATGGGAGGATTTCGTAAGATGATCAATGATAACCCGTATTGTGTTGTATCCTTTAGAACTTTGGGGAAATCCGCTAACAAATTCCATGGTTATATGACCCCATTTTCATTCTAGGATGGGGAGTGGTTGGAGTAAATCGCTGGGGTGTTGATGTTCGATCTACCATTTTTGGCAAGTTAGATACTTTTCTATGAAGTTTTCAATATCTTTCTTCATACCGGGACACTGATAATGTTGCTTGAGGGTTTGGCACATCTTCGTTCTTACAGGGTGAATCATGAATTTATAATGATGAGATTCCTATAATATTTCTTCTCGTAGTAAGGCTATGAGAGGAACACATACTCGATTTCTAAATTTTAATCAATGCTAGGGGTACAAGGACCAATCTTTTACGAGGAGGTTATTTTTATGTTTTTCCTTCTGGAAACACAAAAATTTATCTTGGTATTGAATATCAATGATTCTTTTGTGTAGATTAGGGCGAGCGACAATGTTTCGTGGAACAAATTGTGTTTTCGAGGAGACTTGTTGTAGATTATAATCTCAATAGTTTCTAAGAATAAAAACATACTATGGAGGCTTCCATAGGCTTTGTATGTTAAGGCATCAACTACTTCATTGCCTTTTTTTAGATTGTAAATAAGTTAAATTTACAATCCTCTAAAAATTATATCCACCATCTTTTTCGAAGGTTGAGATCCTTTTCCGTGATGATGTACTTACGACTATTATGATCAGAAAATATCTGAAAATTTTCTCCATAGAGATAATAACTCCAAATTTTCAGGGCAAAGACTACTGCTGCTAATTCCAAGTCATGTACTGGATAATTACGCTCATGAATTGTTAATTATTGTGATTCATACTCGATCACTTTACCTTGTTGCATCAATATAAAATCGAGTCTTTATAACAAAGCGTAGATGTAAATATCATAGTTGCTATTATCGGAAGGAATGGTTAGGATAGGGGAAGTAGTTAATTTTTCCTTTAGGGTACAAAAATTGTGTTCGCATTTGGAGGTCCACATAAATCAAACATCCTTTAGGGTCAACTTAACGGTAGGGAAATCTGTAAAAATCCTTCCACAACAGGTTTATAATTTCCAGGAAGTCCTAGGAAGCTACGTAATTCTGTAATTATAGTAGGTAGAGGCAATTCAAGTACTGTTATGGTATTGGCTGGGTGTACTCGTATACATACTTTAGTGACTGCATGTCCGAAATTATAATAGTTGTGGTATACCGGTGCCTAATCCCTGAATCGTAAGGTATGATAATAGGGGTTTCACTCATAACGGTTAGAAATTGCAGTGTAATATGCAATTATTGTTGTAGGTTGCATGGCTATACCACAATTAATGGTAAACAAAAGGAAATAATGGCTTTTACTGAAGTCATAAGCTGTAACAGTTTATCGGCTTTAGGTATAACGAAAATACCGAGAGAATCAATATACAGAATAAACATGAACTACACAAATAAGTTCATATTTGAAATATGAGTTCAATATTATCACATGGTGATATAACAATCAATAATTGCGAAATACATCAGCTCATTTTGTTTAATACTGAACTTAAAATCCCCCACTTTGAATTTTCAAATTTCGGGTTTGTGCATCTAATTCACTGGGGTTTACTATATAGTTTAAAATCATGGAGGTCATATAGGCGTAAAAGAATGTAAATATGACGTATTTGTATACTAAATTATAAGAAGTTTTGGTGTAAAAATAACTTAAAGGATATAATATTTTTTTTAAAGTTTTAAGAATATATTTTTTTCTTTATTTCTAGTTGGATTTAGATTTATTGATAAGAGACAAAATATTTTTGTTTCGGCTAAGGAATTAGTAGAAAATGTTTGGGGGTGTTTTTAAATACTTTGTATAGACACCAGATTCTACGATCTCTCTAAGTTTCTCCTTAGGTCCCAAGCACCCCCCCTTTCACTACAAACCATAGGTCGCACTCTGAGTACCGATATAGAGGCCACCAGGTGCTATCGAGCCCAGATTTAACCCCAAGAAACTTCATTGTCAGAGAAAAATATCTTTGAATCTTCGAAGCGAACTGAAACCCCTTTCCAATGGTCGGTCCTATGCGCGAAATGGCATAGTCATTCAGACGAATCAGTTTTCCCTTGAAAATTGATTCAGATACCATCCGATGCTCCCGAGCTTCATTTCACCAAATTAAGAACTTCATCTCGAATGAAAATGAATGAATCTACAAAGGGCACTGAATACCCTTTCCAACGGTCATCACCGTGCATGATTCTGACTTTCAGTGAAGACGAATGATCCATTTTACTCCGAGAGGTCACCGAGCACTTTCGGGCCACAGTTGAACAAGGTCAACTTTACGAACTGAGAAAAACTATTTGTAATGTCAAAGTAAATATCCTAAACATTCCAACAGTCCGCTCCGTGCGCAATTTTGACTTACCATGCAGATGACCGAGCCGTTTCCGTCTGATGATCTCCCGTCCAAAAGATCGATGTGTGCTTCTGAACCACATTTAATCCAAATTCAAGTCCCGGAACTGAGAGTGATCTAATGGACTCTTGAAGGTATTTGAAGTACCTTTCTAATGGTATGCCCCGTGAACGATTCAGATCAACAAATTATGTCCTACGATCGTTTTTCCTAAAAAATTAGCACGAGACTGCTAATTGGCAGGTCGAGTTCCCTACCAATCGGCATTGTGTCTAGGGTAACCTACCGATGGGTAGGACTACGACAATGGCAATCGTCACTACCATTCACCCAATAAATAAAGGGCTTGACCTCACTCCCAAGGCCGACCTCAGATCCATCTTCAACAGTGATCTCAACGACATTCTCTCGCAATCAACGAAGTTCCTCTATGTGAAGTTCCATTTAAGTTTATATTCCTATCCTTTTCATAACCAATTTGGCAAAAACACATTCTCTCTCATTCAACATACATCTCATACTCAAGGGAGTTCATCCAAGATCAACATCAAGCTTCAAAGAAGGTCCAATTCCTTCCCTCTCTCTTTAAATTCGTTATTTTGCATAAACTTCATTAGATTCATAATCTAGTTCTTACTTTATTTCATATGCATTAATATATACATTTTTATTAGTATATAGCACATACTTATTTTCTATAAACAACCCAAAACAAAGAAAAAGAGGGTTACACCCATAAATTTCGAACGAGATTATCCATCATACTTTTTCAAAACTAAGACGCATTTTTCTACACACACACCCATAATAAAATCCCGTTAGAATCTATAGGATAAACTCCACCCCCATGACGGATTCTAACTACGTGGACTTTGATGCCTTTATAGGCTACATAGGCATTTCGGATTAAAACCCGAGACTCAAGTCCAATTTTTCGATTTTCTAATTTTCTAATTTATCAATTTACCTAATTTCTGCATTCTTCATATTCTTGCATTAATATACTTATTATGTTTGTTAGTGTTTCATCCAACACATATTGTCGTTTCATAATAACGATCAATATCGCGATAAACTGACAAATCATGTTTTCTATATATATCATTTTGGGAACAGTCCTATATATGACCTCACTCTATCTCTTCCATGGTATGAGTTGGGTGATTTCGATGTCCATTATACACACACACACACACACACACACACACACACACACTTTTCATGGGGAAATAAAGGAAAATAATAACACTAGCTCATGAGAGACTGAAAGGGCGCGATGGGTGCCTAACACCTTCACATTATATAACTTAGCCCCCAAACCTTCGAACTATTGGTTTCGTACGCATCATTCTGTCTCTAATGTTTCTCTCCTGAGGTGACAATATGTTCTTTTGCCTGTTTTATTCAAAATATTCTGGCTGCTCCATCTCTTTACATTTTCCCCACACTGATGACGACCGAAGTGTTCCCATGTAGGGCGCGAGACCTTTCGATCCCCACTTCCTTCCCTATTCACCCCCCTTCGGGAGGCAGAGGATAGGAAGTTGCGCACGACCTCGATCGGGATGGCCTCATATGGAAAATTGGTATGGGGGTTACATGTAAAATTAAAACTCAATTTTAAACTGGTTTTCTTGAGAAAATTCTTTCCTAAGATCCAAACAAAGTGATGTAATGTACCATTTTGATAAGAATTAAAACAAAAATTTTTTTAGAAAAAAATCAGATTTTTCTGATTGGTGACGTGCCCTCACGTGCTCCGTCAAATATTTCACGTGTCTGGTTTGACTCTCACTGGCGTGTGTGTAACAAACACATCTTCAACCTTTGACCATTTGACATTTGGGTTTTGAAACTTAGACCTTAAATATGAGACGTTTTAGGAATCCATTTGAGTTTTTTCTTGAATGAAAATTTCATAATATTTGAAGAGGAATCCAACCATATTGGTTTTAATACTTTTGGTGGGCTAAATTGATCTATTGAGGTTCTGTAAAAATGAGGAAAATTTGACCAAATATAAGTGATTAAAAGCTATGGTTCTTATTCCAACATTATAATGGTTTTGTTATATGTTGAAAATGTAGGTAAGTAATCCTGGTTAGAGGGAGTTTGGTCGAGTAAAACTCCTGAATTTATTTTCTGAAAATTCCAGGCCCGAAAACTTCAATCTTCGATTTAAATAATTAAAACCTATACTTGGTTAAATAAAACCTTGCACCTAAGTTCCTAAGAATCGAAGCTTAACTTACCTCACTTTGAAACTATTTCAAAGTCAAGAAAGCGAAATCCAGTACTAAAGTTCAAGCTTTAATAGAGTTTTCTAGTTTTTGAGCTATTTGAGTGCATACACACATTAACTATCACATGTAAACATATAAATCCATTTTGTATACATGCAGAAATATAACCAAATCGATGAAACAAACATTCAAGAATAAAATATTATAAATGCAAAAACTCTCAAAATTTTACATTGGAAAAATTCTCAATTGGGATGAGTTTTGACTAAGGTGAGGGATGGTATTTATAGGGTTTGTACGGAGGAGTTGATTGGTGGTTTTGGAGGTGGATATGGGGCTGTAATGGCACAAGTCTCATCGAGGCTTATGTGTATGGTAAATGGGCACCATGGGTACCCCACATGGTACGACCTATAATAGTAGTCTAGCTAATGCAATGTCATCAGAGGAGAGAGTAACTAAGTTTAGGATTTAGTTTGGGTCCTTAGATTGTTTTTGTATATGTTTTTGGGCTTTTAAATCATTTTATGAAAGTTTAGGGACTTATGTGCAATTATTCAAATCTAATGGATTGGTTCCTGAAATGTCTATAAAATATTAGTCATTTGATTAAACTTTGAGAGAAAGTTGGCTTTTAATTAATATATGAAAGTTTAAGTTGGCCTAAATTTTCTTTACAGGGCAGTTTGGTAATTTTGTAAAAGTCTAGTGTTTATTTGGAAAATTTTAATTTATTCAAAGGACTACATGCATGTTTAGGGTATATTTAGACCGGGTTGTTCCAAATAACCCTTTTTTATATAAAGAAAATATCTAGAAACACACCTTATTGCATAAAAAGTACAGATACTTACGAGTAAATCGCTCTATATATATTTTTCAAAAGTTGTCAAATAGCAAAATGCTAGTCCAAACCCATCATATTCTAGACTGAATGTCTTCCCATTTTAGGTGGATGATAAACCGTATGAATATGAAAGTTATTGCCAAAGAAGATTCCCCTTATGTTGGATATCCCTACCCACTTTTTATCTTGAGAAAGTAATGGACCGCCGTCTATTACTTCCTTATTCCTCACATGAAAAAAGAAGAGAGCTCGCCCCTATTATCTGAATCCAACATGACTCTATTCAATTCTTATCCTTAGAAAATACTACCAAACCAAAAAATACAATAAATGAAATACCATCCACATATAGTTAAATATAGATAAAACAATTGCATAAGAAAACATTATGCATATGTGAATCCATTGCCCCACTTCATTGTCCTTCTATTCGCACAAACCTGGATGAAATTTCCCTGACTTTTTCTATTGGTACTTCTATCAGTATAGATATCACACTATGTTCTTACCCTGGAAGCCTGAGTTTGCGCACCATGTCGCTTATTGATTTGGATTAGTGAGATCCCCAGTAATTACTGTTGAATCTATTATGTAGTACACTCCATGTCTACCGAAGAAGACCAACTTCCATCCATAGTGGATTATATCTCAAGGTGGATTGAAACCATAATTGCCTAGAAGAATACCATGAAGTTTGAGATCAGGGCCCAGACCTTGCACAAGTCCTCTTACAAGAGGCCAATGCTATGCCCAGAATAGGAGAGAACATACTTCTTTATCCCTTATCCAACACTGGTACACCACCTATGGTGGATACAGACTATGTACCCGCTAATCAAGAAGATCCACATGCACCAGTCCTAGCACCGTCTACCCCTGATAATATTGGTAACCCTCACTTATAAGTATCATTTCCTCATATGGATACTTCAAAACTATCATCAATATCCTGAGTACCCACACACCGCCTTCTAACGCCCTCCGCGAGCCAAATCTATAGCTCCTCCACCAACTGATGAATTTGTTTCAGGACCTCAAAATGAGGAGATCATGCAAGTCTAATATGATCTACATCTCTATTCAAAAGCCATAATAAAAATGAAAACTAGATATGAGATGAAGAATATCAAGAAGATGGACCTTTATCCTAAAGCTCGATTGCCTTAAAATTTAAGAAGCGAGTCTTCAAAACCTATAAAGTACTGGGCTCCCCACCAACACACTAATTTAACTACTATCTTCAAATGCAGGTCCAAAATATATGTCTATGGTTTTAAAGAGCATGTTCTCTTCCACTATGTCTAGAGGATACCTTACCTGGTTGGGGTTCTAAAAATGAGGGGACCACCAAAACCTAGGAAAATGTATGTCTTTCTTTCCTAAAGAAGTATAAATACAACAAGGAATATGGAGTCACCCGTAAACATTTAGAGATTCATAAGTAGGAATAGGGATAGGGAGTTGGTACTTTCGTCACTTGGTGGATAGATAAAATGGTCAAAAGGTCAATCACAACCTTGAAAATTACCAGATAAAAATCGTAATAAGAAACCACTGAAAATAAGTAAAGAGTTAACTCGAGATCACCTAGATCCCATAGTTCAAAGCAGTCAGCCACATCGGATGCTAGATCGAGGAGAGTTTTACCACTAGGGTTACAAAATATACGGAGGAACCTCACCAAGATGCAAATTAGTTCACCACCCGAAATAAATCACATGTAGATTCTAATATCACATCACCACCATCCTGATCATTCTGGAACTAGAATCACCACGAGTTTCTAATAATTCCCAAGTTTTGGTAGGAATTACTTCACCTTTCCAATAAGGATCCCTACTCAGAAACTACCAAGTCGTAACTCCACCCAAAGTGTTTTGAGATCCACCAAGATAATTCACTAATCTTAAGGATCCATTAAGCCGAGTATATCTCTCCCTTAAAAAGTATGATCGATCAAAACCTGTACACCCCCCCACATTCCTAGCCAAGAACTGGCGAG
The DNA here is from genome assembly GCA_949130495.1 of Sambucus nigra. Taxonomy (NCBI): domain Eukaryota; kingdom Viridiplantae; phylum Streptophyta; class Magnoliopsida; order Dipsacales; family Adoxaceae; genus Sambucus; species Sambucus nigra. The sequence continues at coordinate 640,598,728 of OX422215.1, forward strand.
AAGATGCCTATTGCGAGTTCTATCAAGGACCCGACCACATTACCAACAATTACTAGGATTTGAGGTCTGCGATCCAAGGCATTATTGATTCTAGAAGCCTCATCTCATAAAAATAAAATGTCACTAATAACCCACTACCATATCATATCAGTTCCATAACCAATGCATATTCAGATGTTCCCATTCCAAATACTGATCCATCCACCTTGATAGTCCCCATTCATTACAAATCGAGGATGATGGCACACTCCTAGATCCAAATAGCCACCCCTTTATGTGCATTATTACTTTCCCTAAAAATCATCACCAAAACCAAACCCAATATTGAACATATAAAATTCTTCATCATGTCCATACACTTACTATAAACTAACCAGTGTATCTCAAACTTACTCCTGGTAACGAAATTCATGATCTGAAAATATCTTGGACTCCCCACTCCATGTCAAGAAGAAATAATCAGTTAGCCAAATAGGAAAAGATGTATGGTGAAGCTCCATAACACACTTAAGATATATCCTTAGCAGTAACAATCTAATCTCCTAAATGGGAAAAATCCACCTCTAAAGCATACCTATTTACCCTCATAAATTTAGAACATAGAAATGTTTCCCACTCACCCATTTCATCTAATTTACTTTCAATCAACTCTACAGTATACAGTTGGGGCACCACTTCTTCTAGTTACCAAGTAGGGGACTTCTAATTCATACTCCCTGGTATCCTAGCCCTCCAACACAAATGAGTGGATGAGACAGACAGCTCAGGGAAGATGACCACATCACTTCAAAATTTTGAACTCATCACTAATTATTGTACGTAGAGGAAAAAAAGGTCTAATCCCACATCACATAATGGGATGCCACTTGGAAGTACGAATTGAGGGCTAGCCATCACCCAATAGCATATACCCAGCACGTGAGCATTTCAAAGGAAAGATGGAACTTCCTTTGTGAAGACCAATGGGCCATGTCTGATCAAATACTATTCCATGCTCTATCAAACAACGAAGAATGATTTCTTGGGTTAATCCTTTAAAAAGATTTATCAAGAATTCTCCCCTTAGGTACCATTCACATGATGAGAACATGCGCCGAAGGTGACATCGATCCTTCTTAGTTAATAGGCCTGAAGCTTGTGATGAACCTCACCATGAGAAACACCTCCTTAGGTAAACCAATGCCTCCTCCAAGTCCCTCATCCCTCGAGCCTAACCAAGTCTAATACACCCACTTACCTGAATAAGGAATCACTGACTTTTTTTACTACCTCTTGATTAACATCACTATCTGAGAACTATTTGCTACGTCTCGAGAATACTGATTAGCCAACATCCATATATTTCCCTAAGATTTTGTGACTATCAAAATAACTCTGACAGAGATGTCAGCTACTATCAGATCTATCACCATATAACAACATATGAATTTCTCTGACGAAGACCTCCTCATACAAGACCGTAATTATTGATTTACACTACACATCACCATTGAGACCTACAAACAGATTGTACCCATACTACTAATAAAAAATGGTTCCACTATTAACATGTTCTTCCTCTTAACCTCCTCTGGCCTAGGACACACCATTTTAGAGTTCACACCATTGTCTATGGCCATTAGGGCCTATGACGACATTCGTCGAGAGGTTCTAGGGGCCATTATTATCACCTTTAAAACAGGGCCAATAAAATATGATATGAAGTATAACATCCATCCTCATTATTTTTACCACACCCGCGTGATTTTTAACCTGGTATGACCTATTTGGCCTTGAGACTTGGTAAAATGGATCATGGGTCAAATTTGGGTAATGTAGTTGCCTTGGTGCGATTAAACCGGATTTTTATGGATTAAAGTTTGTATGCAATATTAATGCGATCGTTCAAACGAATAATCATGTCGTTCAAATGAGGAAGGATATGTCATTCGAACGAGGTTCGAAAGACCTTCGGACGAGAAATACATGTTCATTTCTCACCATTTTCTAAAGTCTCATTGGAACACCCTTATTTTAACGAGGTGTGTTATCATTCGAACAAAAGTTTCATTGTCATTCGAGCGAATAAAGATTTCACCCAATTTTTAAACACCCTCTGACTCTCATTGGAACTCTCGTTTGAACGAGAGGATGTTGTTCGAACGAGAGGGTATGTTGTTCGAATGAGATGGAAAGTCCTTCTAATGACCTTGTGAAAATAAAAAATTTCTACGTATTTTAATGTACTATTGTGATGTGGATCATCGGATCGAATGAGTGGTCGAGCTCTCAGTAGCGCAAATCAAAATGTGGGATAAATACTTAATGGACCAATGGGTAAATGGTTTAGTTTAGGGGAAATTTTGGGATTCAAACCTTGGGGTTTTAGGACTAATTCAATGAGGTTTTGGCCCATTTAGAGGATTCTTAATCATATTTGGTATTTTTCCATATCTCTCTCTCTAGCTCTTGGAGCTCCTCTACCATCCTCCACCCTCCACAACCCGAACACCACCATTCCTCCACTTGTAAACACCATATATTAACCATTTTATTCCATATTTAAGCTTATAAAAATAATATACATGATACGTTTGAGCAAGCTGGGATTTTATGGAGATATTGTTGGGGATTTTTTGAGAAGGAAAGATGAATAAGAGAGCTAGAAGGGGGGTTTTCTTGGAGATTTCATGAAGAAAACTTTTTTTGAGATAGGCAACATTCTAGAGGCTACATTAGGAGGTGGGAGGTTTCCATCACCATATTTTTTATCATACTATTGTTGGAGCTTCATTTAGTTGGGAAACTCTACTTTTCAGCTTAAGAACTCTATTTTTCGTAGTATTTGTTTTGTAGTTAGAGTTTGTAAGAGTAGAATGCATATATGATTTAAGAAGGTTATTTGTTATGGTTTTGTGTAAAATGGTTTACAAATTATTTCAAGAGTTTTTGAGAAAAATAAAATATTTCAAGAAAGCTTGGCATTTGAACATTTTATGGAATAAAATGTTTGAAATAATATTTGTCTTGTTGAAGATATTTTATGAACAAATGTCTCAAAGTTTTCCTGTAGAAATTGAGATTATTACAAAGATAGACATTTATTCAAGTTTTGAAGAATAAAATGTCCTTTGGTCTTGAAAATCATGTTTGTGCAAATGTTATGAAATTTCCAGAATGAACCATGTGTTTTAATGGGATTTTGGGACTTAAAATCCCTTTTCCTATATATATGAACTTGTAGTAATTAGGGATGAGCTTATAGACCAGTTTAATGAAGGTTTTTAAGGGGATTTTAACTGAATACAAGAAAATGAAAGTTTTAGCCCTTAAAGTGTGCGAGTAAGTGTAGAAAATATGATAAATGGGTATTTCAAGACTATGTGTGAAATTAAATGAAAAATGGTGTCTTCTTGCAAAGTACTCTTCAAAATGTTAAATGGTTTTCTTAGTAAAGAAACTAATGAAATAAAGAGATTTTCAACCCAAAATCATGTTAACACCGTCCAAAGAGTTTAATAAGTGTTAATGAGTAAACACATTCAAGAAGTTAGTGTATATAACTTAATGATGTTTTCAAGAAATCAACACTTGTGAAAATAGAGAAAAAGGCGAGTTTGGAAATAAAGGTGTAAAATTGTAATTTTAAATAAAGTGGGATATTTTTATGAAATAAAAATCTTTAAAAAGGTGTTACAAAAGTGTTCCTAAATGAAAGGGACTTTTGGGATAGAATCAACGCAAGCATGTAAAGAATAAGAAATGGTGATTTTCAAAGATTATCATAGGGCGTGGTGAAATGCCCGGGTTTTGGGTTCGACCGATAAAGTGGAATAATGTGGACATTTGAAAAATATTATAACACATTAATATGGATTCGAATGAGACCGAGAAAGAATTAAAAAGGGCTCGGAGCTCTGGGGTGAAAGACCCAAAGCATTGGCCAGACCTTATGGTAACATAGTCGGTAGTGTGGAGCCCATTAAAGTATGTTGTTATTTGGAGGATTTCGAGAAAAAGGTAATAGAATATAGGGAATAAATGGGTCGTATTGTGAATATAAGAAAAGACAATCTAAAATGAAATAAAATTTGTGAAGGTTTTAGTTCAAAAGATAATATGGACAAGAAATATGAGAAATTGGCTCATGTCCATGTGAAATGACTAAATGGGTAACTAAGCAACCAAAGAAGGTTTTAACCCATAATTGCGAAAGGCTTTTAATGATAAACAAGTATTTTCTAACACTGAGCGTGCATGTGTTGAAATGTTATTTTCAAGAAATATACTATGGTAAATCCGATGTGATTAAATGTGTGACTTCTATAAAAGAAGTATTCTCCATAAACAAATGGTATTTTGTTTAAGTATTTAATTGGGTGTGTTAAATCGTGAAATTTTCTAAGAAAAGAAAAAAAGGGTTTCCTCATAAGAATAATGTGATTTAATCGGAGCATGTAATGTTTTTGGGAATAAAAATGGGTCCATGCATTAACGTGTGTGTGTGTGTGTGTGTGTGTGTGTGTATGTATACGAGGTAATTGCATGTGCCCGTACGCGTAATGTGTTAGAGTCGCTTTTCTTCCATTTTATTCTATATTGCATTTTTGTATTTCCCACTGGGCATTCGACTCATTCCCTCTGCTTTCTTATGGAAGGTTATGCGTGGTTCGATATATTGAGAGCATTATGCGGGTAAGTATCCCTTTGTTTTGCACTGGAAGCTCTGAATGCTCGGACTCCAGGGATGCTTCCTATGGCTCCCACACATAGCTAGATATGAATCGGAATTGCATGCAAAAAAAGTAAGAAATTATTAAATGAAACTAGACTAGAAACATTATTTAGGTTGTCTCATTGCACTTTAGATCTAACATTCAGGCCGGATCGGGTTGACATGTGATTAACCAATAGATCTAGGTCGGGGAATTAGAAATGGTATCAGAGCTCTAGGTTCAAGGTTCCATTCAAGAGTGACGTGGTGTGGTTAATAGTGGATCTCTCAATGTCTGTGTTAGTTTTTGGTTTGACATGCGAGATAGGTGATGACTTCAATTCGTGTTCTCGGCGATGGAGTCAAGGAGACTAGCACGAAGGGCAAGTTATTGCCAAGAAAAAAGTGGCTAAGTTATTTTCCATTAATAGTTCTGGATGCTTCTGGTTTAGACATGTTAGTAACTTATGAGTGTGTGTGCAAGCCATTAGCGGTGACACCACAGTCTTTAGTGTGTGGTGTACTTATGTAAAATTTTAACGACTTGAAAAGTATTTAAAGGTGTTAATAAAGATGAATGTCATCCATTTATTAGATATAAATATTTTTTTAAGACAACTATGGAAATTTGGTAACTAAACTGGCACGTCTAAGAAGTATTTACTCCATAATGATGTAGTAGGTTCCTTAGTTAGGAACTTGTGGTCAGTTAATAGTGATGATGCAATTAGGTGAACTCAATTCTTGAGATACTTTCATGCCATAAGTATTTACAAAGTCAATAGGCATAAAGACTCGTGTTGGTCATTACTTAAGGATATGTACTCAGGATTTAGTTGATAGGATACGACCATTGTAGATGAGTGCCTTAGTAATTATCGACTAATATATATATATATATATATATATATATATATATATTGTAAGCCCTGACGAAAGTTATAATCCACTGATGGTAAGTATGTTACATTGGTAACAGTAATGAATTGAAGTGATGTAGGAGTGTAGTTGTCTTTCATGACGTGGTTTTGGAGAACACGATGTGAAATTAACGAATAGGATGTCTTGTGACGTCGATAACCTAGACATAAGGGTTTATAGGTGATGCACGACGTCCTTTATCCTTCCATAAACCTTAGTAGTGTCAGATTTTTGTTTGATGCATAGTGTGTGGCACCAAGTTGATTGGAAGGGAGTTTGGGACTCTTTATTGGGTCTCGATGATAGGGACATAGGTTGAGTTTGTACCAAGGTTTGAAATAAGAGAAAATAGGATTTTCATCCAAATGTTATAGCTCATTTCTTAGAGACTTGGAGGTTAATGTCTATGCGAGCATATTACAGTCGTTTGAGATGGATGCTAGGAGGTCGGTTGTGCATACCTACTATGAAAGAATTATAGGTGACGAAATCTTATCAAGTTTGGATGACATTTATAATAAGGTGTTTCATGTGGGAGCCAATCGTGTTCAGTATTTTGGAGTACAAATGTTTCATTGACGATTGTTATAAGGGTCACGTGTTGACCCACATTTGTTGACCAAGTTTAGAGGGGTTGAATCGTGTAGTCTATGGTAACACTGTCCGATATGGTACATATAGGTGATGTAGCCTTGCAAGGGCAATTTGATATTTGTGTCGTGATTGGACATAACCCTCATGGTAGTTGGATAACTAAGTAAGGAAAGCATTGTACTCGATTTGGTGAAGTACTGAGAGATGCATTGGAGAATTAGATTGATAATGTCAGGTCGAGGACTTGAGAATAACACCAAAAGATAGAGTGTTAGAGAATGATTATTATATCGACAAGTGTCATTCGTACAAGCTGAATAACCCTAGAAGGGAAAAGATTAACTCTTGGCACGTATTGCAAGATTTTTACAGATTAAGAATTGTAAACTTGTGCTATACTCTCTATTCTTATAATGCTAATGATGATCGGTGTAGCCGTCGCGTATATTTATTTGGGTAGAATTTGGAGATACGTGAAATAATGGCCACGTACTAATGATGTCTATTACTAGGTGAGTGTTCTCCTACTTGGGAATTGCCTAAGTAGATTATATGATAAAATCACCCTACGACGAAGTAAACGAAAACTTTGGTGTGTTAGGTTAGTCACGAAGTCACTTTAGCTAGAAAGATAGAAAAGATCGGAATTAGAAAGGGTCTTTGGCAATCACCTATTAGAGAGGGTCATATTTGTCGAGGATAAAATGGAGAAGCATCCCTCCTAAGGAGAGAAGTATAGTGTTGACTTACCAAAGGATAATAGGCCCGTATCTTACTTTCGTCTCAAGGTGGTGAATGGTTTGTGATTCGATTGTCCTAGTTTGTGAGCCAAGCTAAGTTGTATGGCTAGGCTATGATCTAAAGAAAATGTTTAGGAGGTCTCTTAGGCTTCAAAGCATAGGGTATATATTTGAATTTCGTAAACCATAGTCCATTCTATGCAGATGGGATTCTCTCGGAACAGTCTTTCATTCATTTTGACTTGTTATGTTCTTTCGGTTTCGATTCCCGAGGATTGTGTTTCATGGATTGCCGTAGCCTGAATTTTTTTCACAATATTGTTTTGATTAAATCATGATTTGACTCAGTATATGTGCGGATGGACCGGGTGTGGTCATTGTAGCTCGACAGCTGAGTGTGCTCTTGTCGAAAATATCCCTTTGTTCTACACAAGTTTCATGAATGTGTGGGTGTGCATTTTATCCTACGATTTGCTCATATAGTCTATTTTCCTTAGATTAATAATTTCATAAGTTAATCGATGTGGAATTTAGTGTCTCTAGTTGTAAGGACTACGTGATGAGTTAGCCGGTGTGGCGGTTAGTGGTTTTAGCCGTAAGAGAATGATTTAGATTTTAGAATGTCATAGACGTTACAACTCGAGGAAACTTGACATGTGGTGGTGTTTTATCAATGTGAGCATAAGTGGATTGGCATAAAACTCGGGTACGAGTTCCATAGTTAGGATGCCTAGAGTGGTCCTTAGTTCGTAGAAAAACCTTGTGCGAGTACCAATTGGACGTAAAATTTGTGACAGTTCGTATGTCACACCTCGGGGTGAGCGACTAACGATGCATGGTGATTGCCAAGTTTAGATGAATTTTATGGTCAATATGATCCGAAAACTCGATGAGACTCGGGACTTGTAGTCAAAAGAATCGAGATACTTACGATATTGGATTAGGTATTAATTTCTTGACATTTTTCTCTTGGGTGAGTGTCAATTACTAGAGAGTGTCTATTCGATAAATATGTTGGGTATGCCTTGGGTGTTAGTCAGGAAGCCTTAGGACTTGATTGAGTATGATCACCGGGCAAATGAAGACTCGAGGAAAACTATGCAATTTAATGACAAGCCTAATGGTAAGAATTAGGACCTGCCCTGTGGTAAGTTCTTTGGCGATTCCTCTTGTGAAAGGAAGTATGATGGCTTCTAGTGGTTTATGATTTTTATAACCCCGTCAAGAAGGATCCTAATGAATTATAGTAAAGATTTATAACCTTTAGGAACTTAAGGAATTAATGGATTGAAAATTTTGAGGATGAAATTCCCTATGGAGGGAAGAATAAAACACCTATCCTTACGATTTTGACCACACCCGTGTAATTTGGTAACTTGGTATGACCCATTTGGGATTTCTACTTGGTAAGATGGATCATGGGTCAAATTTGGGTAATGTAGTGGCCCTAGTACAATGAAAGTGGATTTGTATGGCTTAAAGTTTAAATGCAGTATTATTGAGATCGTTCGAACGAATAAGCATTTCGTTCGAATGAGGAAGGCTCTGTCGTTCGAACGAGGTTCGAACGGCCTTCTAATAAGAAATACTTGTTCATTTTTTCCACTATTTGGGATCTCATTAGAAATCGCTTGTTCAAACGAGGAGCGTTATCGTTCGAACGAAGGGTGCATTGTTGTTTGAATGAACAAATATTTTACCCTATTTTTAAATGTCATTTGGCTCTCATTGGAACTCTCGTTCGAATGATAGGAGATTTCGTTCAAACAAGGTGGTAATTCATTCGAACAAACCTATAAAAAATAGAATTTTTTTGAACATTTTAATATGTTGTCGCGACATGGATCATCGGATTGGATGAGTTGTTGAGCTCTTAGTGGCTTATATTAAAACCTAGGTTAAAGGCTTAATAGACCAATGGATAAAATGATGAGTTTAAGGGAAATTTTTTGAATTAACCCTTACGTGTTTTGGATAATTTAAATGAGGTTTTCGCTCATTTGCGGCATTCACAATCAGATTTGGTCTCTCTCTAGCTCTTGGACTTTCTCCACCCCCCACCCCCCCCCCCCCCCCCACCCCCACTATGAAAATCCCTTATTAAGTCATTTAATCAAAAGTTAGTACAGTTAAGAAGGGTCCGAAATGTTTTCTTGGGGAAAATCTTTTAATAACACCAATAAAAATACAAGATGTGTTAGAAAATGTTTTAAACAAGAAATTTTAGTTACTTAGAAACTTAAAGGTTTAAAAGAATTTTAAACACTTATAGCTGTGATGGAAAAAGTAAAACAAGCATAAAAAAGCATTCACATAAGACAAAGATTTTAATATCGTAAAACCCTATCAAACAGCGGAAATATCCATGACTCCCTCTACGGAGTAAAAGCAAAAATCCACTAGAATGACTTATAGAGTACAAGAAAGCAACGTATTATCCAACCAAATCAGACCTAAACCTAAGTTAAGAAATTATACCAGCACTCCTAGCTTTTTCTTTGATTTTTCTCGCTTCTGACTATTTTCTTTAATGTCCTCTAAGCTTTGATCCTTATCTATTTCTTTACGTCGACTTGGATGGTAAATTTTTTTTTACAAACACAACTTTAGTTTTCTTGTGTGATAGTGTAGTGATGTGACGTGCCTCACCCATGCGTACAACTCACTTACACTTATACAAAAAGTTTCCTACAAATTATAAATTAATTCTAAAATTACATGCAAGAGTCTGAATTAAATGTTCTTGAATTTAGACTTCCTTTTTTAACATAGATCAGAAGACAATCTTGCTATTATAAAAGAGCCAAGATCATATATGTCTCTCTTATTTATTTACAAACTTATTTCACAAAATGTGAAATATAAACTTGGAGACAGAAACGTCTTTAGATCTGAGATTTTGAAGTCTTGTTTTTCAAGAACACTTGAAAACATAAAGAGTGATATGTTTGGGAAAAATTAAAAAAACGTTTAAAACTAAAAAAAAACACGGAGAGATGATTTCTAAAAAGGAAATCAGTAATAAACGATTGTGACTGTATCACTTAGTCATATCTCAAATCTCAAATATGTGAGATGAGATCAAACTTGGTGATAGTGTTTGGATAAGATATTTGAACCAGAGAGGAACTGGTATCATGAAAACACTCTCAAACTCTCAATTTTTCCTGAAAAAGTTTGGCTAGAGTTTGGCTAAGATTTTTTTTCTCTCTTATTTTCCTCTCTCCCTCTCTCTCAGACTTTCCCAAAGATGGAAATGATTAACCCTCAGTCTTTATTTATAAGGATAAAGGAAGGATCTGGAAGGTTGAAGGAAATCAACAATCTTGATTAATTCAACTGTTGGGAGATCAATCCAAGGGCTCATAATGCACCGCTTCTAAACGAACAGTGATTGGCTAAAACAGTTATGACATGAATAAAAACACATGCATACCATTGATTAAAATGGATGAACGTCCCAGATTGACTCTTAATTATGTGAGTATAAAGAAACACAAATTGGGTCGTTGATAAGCCAACACGTGTATGCTCCAGATTACTTTAAAAATCTGTGTTTTTTATCTCTAAAAAATCTATTTTTCTACCCTAAAAGTCTCTAATGCTTTCGGATTCTACCCAAGGTAAGTTTTAGGCAGTTTAAGATATTTTGAAATAGCCCCAAATAATTTTAAACCTAATATTAAATGTTTAAAAAATAGGTTTTAATTGTTTCAAAAATTCCAAAAATACTAAAAAATATTTTTAAGCCAATGGGAACACACGCACACACACACACACACACCTCATACACATAATATGCCAAGTAAAGTCAATCCTAGGTGTTATGAGTTGTGTTGGATGCTACCTTTCCCATCCTTTAATAGTCTTTGATGCAAATCATGAAGCAGCATGAGGCTTAGGGATAAACAAAGGATGACACAATTGTGTCTCTATTTCCAAACTGGACATGATCCTATATTTTAGATTCAAGTAAGTCATATATGTAGTTTTCTTCAATCTCTACCTTTGGAAATATGAGATAAAATCTCCTTTGAGTCATCTAGGACTCATAGGGATACTAAAAAAATATATAAAACCTTAATGCGATACAAAAAATTCTATTTACCCCATATCCTAGAAATGAAAAATACATAACTCAACTAATTTAAAGACCAATAGCCTAAAATTATCCAGATGCATAAAAAGGTATTGATTCTTGTACAAAAAAGACTAAGATCAAGTGTTTTAGAAGAAATGTACAATAAATGTCCAAGATGGACTCAAATATTTCTCCCCCATTTTGTCTCAAATGGACAAAGAGAAAAATCATAAAAAAGCTATCTGATATAAGCATAACATTGCAAATTAAATGTTGAGATTCGATTATGTGGAAACCATTCCTATAGATTTCTGTAATGATTCAAAACAAGGGAAATCCAAAGGTTTTGTGAATATATCTACTAATTGAAGATCAGTAGGTAAGTAGTTAATTTCCAATTCCTTATATTCGACTAACTTGCGTATAAAATGATGTCTAATTTTAATGTGTTTAGTACGTGAGTGTTGAATAAGATTTTTGGAAATATTCATCATAGATTGATTATCGTGATAGAGATGTAATTTCTCTTCATTAATCTCGTAGTCACTTAACATCTATGTTATCCACAATAATTGATCACAACAGCTACATGCGGCTATATATTCAGATTAAGTTATGTATAAGGAAGGAATTTTTTTTTATTACTATTCTAGCCTACTAAATTATTACCAATTTAATAACATGCTCCTGACGTACTTTTATTATCATCGAAACACCCATCCCAATCAGCATCAGTGTAACCTATTATCATACTGGATGTGTCGTTTGTGTACCAAAGCCCTAAATTGAGGGTTCCTTTTACATATTTTATAATTATTTTAACGCATAGTAAATGACTCTCTTTAGGTGTATTTTGATATCTAGCACATACAAAGACGACATACAGAATGTGAAGTCGCGAGGTAGTTAGGTATAAAAGACTTCCTATCATGCTATGAAAAATTGCGGGATTAATGGATTTCCCATGTTCATCTTTTGATAATTTTACTGAAGTAATCATGGGTGTCCCAGCATCTTTTGCATTTTCTAGGCTGAACTTCTTTACAATCTCTAAAGTGTATTTAGATTGCGATATGAATAAACCTTTTGAGTTCTTTTTGACCTGAAGTCCTAAAAAGAATTATACTCCCCCATAAGAGACATTTAAAATTCCCTGTTCATACCTTTAAAAACAATTTTAACCTCAGACGGGGAGGTAGATCTAAAAATAATGTCATCTACGTACACTTGGGCTATTATAACATTTTTGTCAAAGTGTTTGAAAAAAAGAGTTTGATAATTCCAACCTCTACTAAAACCTGTATTTAAGAGAAAAGTAGATAATCGTTCATACTAAGCGCGAGGGGCTTGTTTTAACCAATATAGCACCTTGTTTAGATAATAGATGTGATTTGGATGGTGAGGATCATTGAACCCTTTAGGTTGTTCTACATAAGTTTCCTCATTTAAAATACCATTAAGGAATGCATACTTTTCATCCATTTGATTTAAGGTGAGTTTCAAGATACACGCAATAGCAATAAGAAGATGAACAAATTCGAGACGTGTTACAGGGGCAAAAGTTTCTTCGAAATCTATTCCCTCAATTTACGAATAACCCTGGGCTACTAGTCTATCTTGTTTTCTAACAACCATACTTGTTTCATCCGTTTTATTTTTAAAAATCCATCTAGTACCAATAAGCCATTTATTATCTTATCTGGGAACAAGATACCATACGTCATGAGTTTTAAATTGAATGAGTTTCTCTTGCATAGCACCTATCTAATAGGAATCATTTAAGGCTTCATTCACATTCTTTGGTTCTATAAGTGAAATAAAACATGCGAACTGTGTAGTATTACATAGTTGGGATCTTATTCGAACACGTTCTTCTGGGTTACCGACCACATTATCCAAGGGATGATCCTTAAAAACCCAATTTAGTACCTTAGGGGTCTCATTAGGTAAAGATTCAACTATATCTAAAGAGTCGTTGGTAGGAATGTTTTCTGACTCATCAATAACGGTTGGTCTTATATTCTTGCTCTCTACATTGGTGTCACATACTACTACTTTGATGGATTCCATTAGAGTTTTGGTACGAAAGTTATATACATGATAGGCTCTGCTATTTAGGGAATAGCCTAAGAAAATTTCTTTATCACCTCTGGTTTCGAAATTGGACAAATGTTCAATGTCCTTGCCAAAGGTTCTAAAATATTTCAGGGTATGTTTTTTCCCTTACCAAAGTTCTTAAGGTGTCTGTTTGGTATCTTTCCTAAGGTAGACTTTATTTGTTATATGACAAGCTATACGAGAGGCTTCAACCCAAAAGTATTCAGGGAAACCCTTTACGTGGATCATAACACGAGCGAGCTCCTAAAGAGTACGATTTTTACGCTGATCTATCCCATTTTTTTGGGGTGTCTTAGAGCCACTAAATTCATGTTTGTAACCATTGTAGTCACAATACTCGATAATTTGTAAATCTGTAAAATCACCTCCTCTATCACTACGAATTATATTTACTTGGGAGTCCTTTTCATTTTCAATTCGTAATAAAATTTTCAAAAACATAAAAAAGGTTTCTGATTTTTGTTTCAAGAAGGCCACCCAGGTAAATCGACGAAAATCGTCAACCATAACCAGGATGTAACGGTTGCCACAGAGACTAACAGTATGAGAGGGATCCATTAGGTCCATATGGATGAGTTCTAGAGGTTTGGTGGATAGAACTTCCTTAACTTTTTTATGAGGAGCCTTAACTATCTTTCCTTCTTGATAGGTCCCACATACAATATTGGAAATGGGTTTAATTTTGGGCATACCTCTAACTATTTCTTATGATCTTAACTTTCCAAGACTATCGTAATTTATGTGACCTAACCTATTATGCCAGATTTCATTATCTTCCATCTTGGATATATTGCAGATCTCACTCCCTAAATATACTGTATAACAGTTATCAGGTGTTCCGAGGCCAGTAATAATGCAGTCTCCATTCTCATTTGTGATTTTACAATTGAATTTTGAAAATGTGACGGTATGGTTAAGGTCACAAAACTGCGATATACTTATTAAGTTTGCTTTAAGACCATTTACTAATAAAATATCCTCAAGTGTTGGTAAACCTTTTTCTTGGATTGTCCCTTTACCTATGATCCGAGTAGAGACTTCATCCCCAAACAAAACTTTTCCACCTAAGAAGTCGATTTTGGTGGTTAGTTAGTCTCTTCCCCGGTCATATGTTTAGAACAACCCGAGTTCAAATACCATCCAGATGAAGTGTGTTCAGCTTTTATAGCAATAATAACCACATTACACTTCATTTGGGGTATTAGATTATCTTTCCCATCCCAAATTGCTCTAGTTTTAAAATGTATGGGCATATTTTCTCGGATATGATAAAATTTACGAGCATTAGAATTTTCTTTAAAAGATTTTTACGCAGTAAACTGATTTTTGAAATTTGGTTGAGAAATTGGTTTAGTCATGATTCTAGGTTACTTTCTTTTGGACTTCCTTTTAATGTTGGATCGTTTCTTTTTATTACGATATTTAGAGTTCTTATCAGGCTACCTAGGAAGGACGTAGTTCTTTCTACTATGTCTATAATAGTTGAAGTTGTTATACTTAGGAGTGTACAAAAAGGATTGGCCTAGACACTTTTGAAAATAAGTTTCAAGTGAATGTCCGTAGACATCACAATATGAGCAGTAAAGGTGGCTCGAAGGTTTCTTATTATCTCTAAGGCCTTTAAAAATAGGTTTATCTAAGTGAGGAACATCAATCTTTGGTATCCTATAGACATGTTAGAATGAGGCCTCCCTTTGCCATGTGGTGGGTTGGGGGGGGGGGGGGGGGGGGGCTTGGGGCAGACGCATTTAGTCTTGGATTCAACATTAGCTTTAGACTCATCACATACCAAAATATCCTTCCCCCTCCTTTTTTTTAATCAAAATTAGTTTTTATAGCTTGAAAGTCTGGATAAGTTTCCATAGGCCTTTTTCCTCCTGACACAAACTTTATGGTTTGTAAATTATATGTTTTTCTGTTAGTGTTAAATCCATTTTTAGTTTTTGTGTTAGTGTTAAATCCAATCCAATTCCAGTTCTGTCATAAGAGTTATTTTCAAATTTTGTAAGCTTTTTAAAGACTGTTAAAGCCTTTTCTTTTGATTGTTCCAATTCTATCAATGTGGCCTTGTATTTCTTTTCCAAAATTTCATTAGCTTTAGAAATATTTTTTATTTATTTCAAAGAAAGTCTTTGTCACCCCCTAACCCCATTAGGATATAATTAACTAAATATTTTACAAACAACAATTATAATTTATTTATTATTTTAGTAATACATATTGAGACAACTTCAAGGTTAAAATGCGGAATACTAAAAATCCAATCGTTTTAAGGAGACATAATTTCAACAGAACTCACATATCATTTAACTTAATTACAACTAGTACAGTATATAAAAAAAACTAACAAGACCCTACTTCTATTTACTCAACCTCCTAGACCTGGCAGTGGCAACTAAAAAAACTGAAATTGTAAACATATAAAATCATGAGTTTAAAAACTCAGTGAATGTACTACAGCTATCTAGAGTAAAAGTATTATATTAACATCTCAACATAACAATATATACATCTCTGTGGAAAATTAGGCCATATACATATCCGGAGTTAATAAACCCCACATCTCCTGCCCGTAGGAAATAATCATATCCATAGGTTTTAAAAACCTAACATCTCCTGAATTGCATAGCAACTCAACATATCTTGGCTTTTAATGAGCCATAACATCTCAACATCTCTTGGCTTTTAATAAGCCATAACATCTCAACATCTCTTGGATTTTAATAAGCCATAACATCTTAACATCTCATGACTTTTAATAAGCCATATCATCTCATTTTATAATACATACACATCATATCCCAAATCAACTCAGTAAGTACACTCACCTTGTGTTTTCAACTATGTATTCACGTTTCCCTCGGGTGGAGCTGAACTTGGTTGATTTGACCTTACACCTGTTAATCCAACTAAATCAGTACTAAAACTCAATCAGAAGTATTATCTTAATGTAATTATGTAACCTTAAATGAGTACACAACCACAATATGATTCTACTCAAGTCATATTCCATGAAACATATATAAAGACGAAACGATGGTATATATGTTGATAATGTCATGAATATTCAACCCTAGAAACTACTTCGTAAGAAATTTATAACTAAACTCAAGTAAACATAAAAGTATACTTCTGAATATATATACACATGAAACATGTACTCAAAATACCCTTGGGAAGGAGGAGGTAAAAGTATTCTTTCATGGGATATCCAGGACGGCCTGAAATTATTGTCCTCCATACTTAACCTTCTCATATTAATTAATTGCACACATACAGGTGTACAACCTTATCAATATGAAAACATATATGAATATACTTTCCATAACAAGTGACGGTGTAATTTTCCAAGCTCCCTAGGGCAAGTTATGACTATTTCTTTACAACACAAGAAATCTGCCCTACAAGCTCCTCTATTGTTTCTTCAACTTCCAAGAATTTTCATAATTTTTCTCCAACATAACTTTACATGATATTCAACAAAATTTCAGTACACATAAGTAATAGTACAGAATTAAAGTTTCATAATATTTGGACTTCATTTTCTATCCCAAAAGCTTGACCAAACTCAGGGCATACCGAAATGAAATATACAAACGACAATTATATACCAACTTGAAACCATAACTAAGGCCTAACCATAAGGAGTTAAATTCTAATTTTCGGATATGATATGAATATATTAGTCTATTTTCATATCCAATTGGAATTTCTAAATTACAGTAAGCACACAAAGAGATATGTAAGTTTGAATACAAAGGGTTTCAATACAAAGCAATATGACCTATAACACCACTTATCTCACATATGAACCAATACATATTATCACAAAGGAGGATGGAATTTTAATCAATACTTCACGATTTATATACTTTGAAATAAGTATAATAGAAGATTAAAACAATATTAACACATAAATTTACCTTGGAAACACCTTCAGAATTTTTTTGGAATTCTTTTCCTAGCTTTTAATGAAACCCTTTCTTCCTTAACTTCTACTTTCTCTTTCCTCAAGCCAAAAGCCCTTAAAACTGAACTTAGGCTTAAATTGGCTGAATAACTATGCTAAAATAAGAGTTTTAAGTCGGAAAAGGCTGCCCCCCAATCCATCCAATCAAATTATAACATTTGGTTTAATAAAAGACAATTTACCACTTAAGTGAATTGACAGATTTGCCCCTTGTTCGTAATTTTGGCCTAACTTCTTACTCAAACATCCGTTTGATGCAATGTTTGTTGTGTTGCCACCCTAACTCACATGTCTACAACTATGTAGTTTTCACCTCAAGTCAATTGTAATGTTATAAAGGTCAAAACTAGTCTTAAACAGGAACATTTCTATCGAAAATAACCAAATCTTGTGTTCGTAAATAATATGGCATTTCATGATTTATGAAAGTAGAATTATACTAACCATAATCACTTAACATTAGATATACTAATAACACATTATTCATATCACATAAGATAAGTATAATTTAAATATAATTTACCATAATTATATACGGGTTGTCACAACCTCCCCCCGTTAGAAAATTTCGTCCCCGAAATTTAAGAAGAATGTCACTTATCAAACAAATGGGGATACTGTTTCTTCATGCTATCCTCCGTTTCCCAAGTTTTTTTTTTAATTCCCTGGATCATCCATATAACTTTAACTAAGGTAATAACCTTATTCCTCAACACTTGCTCCTTACGGTCAAGAATTTCCACCGGTTCCTCGATGTACGACAAGTCTTCTTTCAGTTCAATAGGTTGGGTTTTCAGTTGATAAGATGGATCTGCCAAATACTTACGAAGCATAGATAAATGGAACACGTCATGCAAACGAGATGACTCTGGAGGTAATGCTAATCTATATGGCAGGGCCTTTCCAACACTTCATATGGTCCAATGTATCTTGGACTTATTTTCCCCTTCTTCCCAAATCTCATAACGCCTTTCCATGGTGAAATACGCAGGAATAAAAAATCTCCCTTCTAAAATTCCAATGGATACTTCCTTTTATCTGCATAAAATTTCTACCTGCTTTGCGCTATCTTTATCCGTTCCCGAATCATTTTGATCTTTTCAGTTGTCATATCTATCAATTCAGGACCCAAAAGTTTCCTTTCACCTACTTCATCCCAACACAAAGGCGTTCGACATCTCCTCCCATATAAAGCTTCATACAGATCCATACCAATGGTGGACTGATAACTATTATTATATGAGAATTCCATCAATGGTAAATTATCATCCCAACCACCCTTCAAGTCAAATACACAACCTCGTAACATGTCTTTTAATATTTGAATCATCCTTTCAGATTGCCCATCGGCTTATGGATGAAATGCAGTGCTGAACTTCAAAATTGTGCCCATGGCATTCTGTAAACGAGGCCAAAACTTAGAAGTGAACGTTGGATCTCTATCTGATACTCTTGACACTGGTGCCCCATGTAAACGAATAATCTCATCAACGTATATACGTGCATATTTGTCCACAGTGTAGGTGGTCTTGACCGGAAGAAAATGGGCAGACTTCATCAATCGTTCTACAATCACCCAAATAAAATCATGCCCCTTTGGTGATCATGGTAATCCCGTAATAAAATCCATCGTTATATGCTCCCACTTCCATTCCGGAATAGGCAACGACTGTAATAATCATGTCGGCTTTTGATGCTCCGCCTTTACTTGCTGGCATACTAAACATTTAGCTACGAACTCTGCAATCTCACGTTTCATATTGTTCCACCAGTAATACTCTTTCAAATCTCTATAAATTTTGGTACCTCCCGGATGCATGGAATAAATAGAACTATGTGCCTCTTCTAATATATCCTTATTTAAGGATGGATCATTTAGTACACAAATTCTATTTTTAATACACAACGATCCATCCTTCTTAATTTCAAAGTCACTCTCTTCACCATCCCGGATTTCCCGTTTCTTCTTTTCATGGAATGTATCACTGACTAGCAAATTTCGTATGCGTTCTGCTAGTAAAGGTCTCACTGTAACGTGTGCAAATAACGCCCCCGTTTTAGATAAGTTCAACTCGACTCCAACCAGTCTTAACTCCCTAATATTGCCAACCCGTGCACATTGAATACAAGATAACCTCCCCAGTGACTTTCGACTCAGAGCATCTCCAACAACATTGGCCCTCCCGGGTGTAATACCCCGTATTTTTATGCTATATTAATTTGGGGATTTATTAAATTTAATGTGAATTAATTATTTAATATGAATCTGGAAATAAATTATATTATAATTATTAACGTGACGAGAGTTAGTAATTATGGGAAATTTGTTAAATATTACTAATGAGCAAAGTAATATATAATATTGGTTATATTAAATGTCACGAGTGAATAAAATGAAAATTTTGGAAATTTGAGTCGGGACGCGCCCGTGTCGCGTCGGGACTAAATATTGATGAGTAAAAGTGAATATATTATAAGTCGCTCATATGGTCGTTTTGAGTGCGCCAAAGTGTCCGGAAGGGTCGAGATAGTCAGAAAAGTGTACCCGGGGGTTTAATTTGGGTCTCGGGGCGTTTTTAGGCTTAATTAGTACCCCGGGAAGGCATTTGGGGCATTTTACATTTTTGGGTAATTAAACCCACGAAAATTCAAGGGATATATCAGATGTCTCAGGTTGTCTTCTAGGGTTAAAACAACCAAAGACAAGTGATGGCCATAGGAGAGGGAAGGAGAGGCTTTTCCAAGCAATCCAAGGCCAACGATTCACCCGGTTGCACCGCCACCACCACCAACGCATAGATCGCGCGAAGGGGAACACAACCACACCAAATTCGTCATCAAAGCAGAACGTCAAAAATCTCAGGCAAGTGTTTATCTTGCTTATTTTCATTAATGCATCACTCATGTTAGTCTAAGGATGATTAGGATGAGTTTTATGGAAGAAAACCCAAATTTGAGATAGGAAATCGCATGTAATAATGATTTTAATGTTAATTTGGAAACCCCTTAACATGTAGAGGATTGAACCACGAAATTTTGATGTTTTAGAAGAAGAAAATTCTGGAAAGGACTGATTAGAACCATGTTAAAAAGAATTCTAGGGTTCTTGAGATTTACATGAATTTTGGCCTATTAATCCATGATTATTAATGGAAATTTGCATGCTTTATGTAAAAGATGTATGGAATGGATTTATATTATTTGTAGTACAAATTTCTTGACGATTGGGAATGAAAAGTTTGGATTTGGATGGAGTTATGTGAGAAAACCCGTAACTGGTAACTGCAGAATTCGCCATACCTGCTTGATCGATCGATCGAGCCAAGAGCTTCGATCGATCGAGCCCAGACCTCGATCGATCGACCCCTTCTGGAAGGCTCATATTTCCCCTTTTTAAATTAGTTGAATTCAATTTAATGAGAAATAATTCTTGGACACCCTTATTAAAATGTTTTGGGAGATAAAGAGGACCAGTAGGACATGTGAATGATTTTGGGACCTTTAATGTAAGACAAGAGTTGTATTTTTGGTATATTTACTTATAAGGGACGATGAAATTATGTATTAAGGGGATAGACGCGTAAGATGGTTACGTTGGAAATTAGATGAGTACCTACTGAATTCTACACTTGGGAGGATAAAGTCTATGAGTGTTACGTAATAATTTGAAATGATCCCTCAAATCAAAGTAAGAAATGAACGCTTATACGTGAGAACTAAATAATGAGATATGAGGACAAATGTCGTAATTATGGGAATTGAGATGTACCTAAATTGATATGGAAATATCAGTATAGTTATATGACTGTGTTTATGCATATACTATCTATGTGTGAAAATCATACCCGCGCTACTTGCTATCCGTGAGGTTACTGCGCTGGGACAGTCTTATCTCGATGGGACCTTTATGGGGGATATTGACTTGTACCCTAGAAGATAGATATCCTTGGTACAGGCTATCGAATCAATAGTTCAGATGGCCCTAAGAGATGTGGGGTCATGTGCTATCATCTTAGAGATTTGGAATCTATACTTCACCTCAATATTGTTTGTGTATGTGTTAATACAGTTCGAGAGTGATTCCAAACTTGTATTTCCCTTAGTATGAGAGATACGGGGATTGGATAGCAGAGTATGCATGCACCATAATTTTTATGTGGGGCGCTGATAGAATATATAAATTATACGAGTATTTAATATATATATATATATATATATATATATATATATATAAAGTTCTGAAATTTGGAAACTGACTATTGTGTTATGGTAAGTAAGACATGTATAATGACTCAAATTGTAAATACTTGTTTTGAAAAGTATAATCATGACACTCGGAAACTTTATTAATACATAAAGTTAAAATGAGAGCTTTGTTACTAAATGACATTTTCCTTTTAAACAATTATATTGTTCAAGTTTTAAACCTTACGAGTAACCTAAGATAAGTTAAACCATTGGGAAGTTTAGTGCGAGATAAGATAAGATAATCCGTTGGGAAGGTTGGTACGATAAGCGTGCACATTATAAGAGAGGTGAGAATTTCTCAAGAGAGTGCCGCACTAATATGTTGTTTCATTGGCCTGTAAACATTTTAAATACTTGCTAAACGAATTTTAAATTAATTACACTATCGGGCTCTGACCCGTTTCTATTTCTCTTTCTCTCTTGTATATATATGTATATGTTACAGGTGCCCAGCCACAGGGGCGTCTTGCATAGGATCCCTTGGGAGGAACGCGCTACAGCTTAGGTGGGAGTTGCAGGCCACTTGCTTAGACGACTTCATTTATTTGACTCCACTCCTAGCATACTCATTTAGTGGGGCATGTGTCGCCCTTTCCATTATTCAGTTGTTTATTTTGACATTGTGATTCAGTTATTTCTAGTATTGTCACTTTGGGATTTATTTATGTCTGGATGTTTCACTTTAAGTTTTATTGTTGGGATTTAGTTGTTGAATGTTTAAATTATTTGGATTATATGTTCCAGGGTTATTGTGGTGTGATTCTTTAATATTGAGTTGTTATAAATAATTAAATCTTTGTTTTTAAAATAAAATTTGGAAAGTAATGTTTAAAAATGGTTTTGACACTCAACTTAATTAACTAGGGTGTTTAAATTGGAAAAGTTATTTTACGACAGTGATGCTAAGAATGAACCAACTGGTCACCTTGATTTTAATTTAATAAAGGAGTGATCGCCCGGTATTTAATTAGGCGGGGTGTCACGGGTGGTATCAGAGCATCAGGTTCTAGTGTCCTTAGGATCTGTACTGCTTATTTCGCTTTCAGCTTAACATGTTTGCTATAGAGCCCTATTTTAGGATTGTTGTATTCCTGCTTTTACGTTTACGTCTTCATCTATTTGAGATTTGATAATAACTATAGACTAATAAATTTTTTCACGTTTCAGATGCCTCCGAGACATGCACCAAAGGATAGGCGTGCCCAAGCCGAGCAGCCAGCAACTCTGGCACAGGGTACGATGAATGCTAACGAGGTAGCCGCTATTGTTGCTCAGGCGGTGAATGCCGCGCTAGCAGTGGTTCAGCAGGCTCCACCCCAGATTCAGGCAGTGGCGCCAGTACCTGGATAGCTTCCATCTGCATGGGAGCAGGTTAGGGATGCCTTTCAAAAGGCGCATCCCCCTGAGTTCTCTGATAGTTCAGATATCATCATCGTCAGCCAATGGAAGAAAGATATCCAGCGGCATCTTCGTATGTATGAGTGCACAGACGTGTAGAAACAGTTATTGGCTTCCTTTAAGCTGGTGGGGGCCGCTTTGCAGTGGTGGGAGTCCACCACCACCTTGGAGGAGAGGGACACGATCCCGATTCAGTCATTTTGGGAGCGGTTTGACAACAAGTACTTTCCACCCACCATGCAGGCTGAGATGAGGCGGAAGCTACTGAACTTGAAACAGGAGAATTCTACCGTTGCTGAGTATGAGGAGGAGTTCACGAGAGTTCTCACCATAGTGCCAGATGAGGCACCCACTGAGGGTAAGAAGATAATGTTGTTTGTGGACGGGTTAGCTTGGAGGACCCGTCAGCACCTTATAGGAAATCTGTCTCTGAGCACTTTCACTGATTTACTCAATGTTGCGTTACTACATTGCCAGGATCACCGCTTCCATCTGTAGGGAAACAAGAGAGCAGGAGAGTCCATCCAGCAGGGCAGGACCGGGGGTAGTAGTGCTAGTGGAGCACCATCTCAAGGCCAGACTCATTCCCATCAGGGGGACCCTGCTAAGAGATTTCATTCAGGTGATTCCAGACAGAGATTTGGACGTTATAGGCAGGGCCAACAGGGCCAACACCGACAGCAACAGGGTCAGCACCAAGGCTAATAGGGCCAACAGCATTTTCACCAGGGCCAACAGGTCCAGTGGCGTGGTGGTAACGGCCAACAGGGTCGTGGTCAGCAGGGTCAGAGGGGAGGAAATTTCAAGGGCCGATGTTTTGGGTGCGGCAAGCATGGCCATAGGCGCCAGGATTGTCCAGAGCGAGATAGGGCCCCAGAGCAGCAGGGTGCCCGTAATGAGCCACAAAGGCAACTTTTTCCAGCTTCCCTCCCAACACCAGCCTAGGTGCCAGCCCTACCAGCCGTCCCAGCAGCTCCAGTGCAGCAGGGGCAGTTACAGTATGGACGTGTCTATAACGTCCACCAGGCAGCAGCTCCACAGGTACCACCCGCGATTAAGGGTATGTTTCCTATCCATGGTACTATGGGTCGAGTTTTGTTTGATACTGGGGTGACGCACTATTTTATAGCTACGCATTTTGCGAAGGCCTTAGGGTTGTTAGCCAAAGCAGAGAGTACGGTGACGTGTGTAAACTCACCACTTGGGAGTGGTTCACTTATTTTCTTTATATGCCAGGGAGTGGGGGTAGAGATTGGTAGCTTGGTATTACCTGCAGACATGTTAGTCATAGATATGCATGAGCATGACGTTATTATCTGTATGGATTGACTCGCTTCTTACAGGGCCATGATAGATTGTTTTGGTGGGAGTATTGTCTTTGCCATTCCGGGGCAAGAGATGTTTGTAGTGGTGATGCCTCGCCCAGAGGGAGGCTCGACCGATCATTTGTATTACATAGAGGAGGATACCTCTAAGGAGATTGTGATTCCCTTAGACTCAATCCCAGTTGTTCATGAGTATTCTGATGTCTTTCAGGAGATACCAGGCCTACCCCCGAGTCGAGAGATAGACTTTGTGATAGATTTATTACCGGATACTAGACCGATAGCACGCGCTCCATACTGTATGGCTCCGGTAGAGATGCGAGAGTTACAAGATTAGATAGAGAAGCTGTTAGGTCAGGGATTCATTCGCAGAAGTACCTCACCTTGGGGCTCTCTAGTCTTGTTTGTGAAGAAGAGAGATGGCTCACTGAGGTTATGTGTGGACTACCGGGAATTGAACAAGGTCACGATACGGAATAAGTATTCGTTACCTCGAATCGATGATCTGTTCGACCAGCTGAGGGGAGCAACTTTCTTTTTTAAGATAGATCTGAGGTCGAGGTACCATCAGCTACGTATTAGGGAGCAGGATGTTTCAAAGACTGCTTTCTTGATGAGATATGGGTCCTATGCGTTCAGGGTGATGCCATTTGGCCTCATATATGCTCCAGCCGTGTTCATGGACTTAATGAATCGAGTGTTCAGAGAGTTCTTGGATCAGTTTGTCATCGTCTTCATAGATGACATTTTGATATATTCACACTCCGAGGAGGAGCATGCTGAGCACTTGAGACAGGTTCTTCAGACTCTACGATAGCATCAGCTGTATGCTAAGTATGAGAAGTGCAGATTCTGATTGCGAGAAGAACAGTTCTTGGGGCATGTTATTTCTAAATAGGGGATAGCAGTTGACCCGAGTAAAGTGTCATCGGTGAGGGAGTGGGTAAAACCCACGACACCGACGAAAGTGCATAGTTTCTCGGGGTTAGCTGGATACTACAGGATATTCATTCGGGGATTCTCCAAAATAGCGGGTCCATTGACGAACCTGACTCACAAAGGGGTACTATATGTTTGGGATGCTTGTCAATTGGCTTTTGACGAGCTGAAAGACAAGCTTACTTCAGCACCAGTCCTTGCCTTACCGAAGCCGGGTGTGGAGTACCTGATTTACACCGATGCCTCTTTACGGGGACTTGGGAGAGTACTTCAGCAGGAGGAGAAGGCTATAGCTTTTGCCTCCCATAAGCTTAAGCCGCATGAGAAGAATTACCCCACCCACGACTTGGAGTTAGCAGCGGTCATTTTTGCATTGAGGATATGGAGGCACTATTTATTAGTGGAGAAATTCCGCTTGTTCACAGACCACAAGTCACTACAGTACCTGTTCACTAAGCGAGAGCTGAATATGCGTCATCGTAGATGGTTAGAGTTTGTGAAGGACTATCAGTTCGACATACAGTATCATCCGGGGAAGGACAACGTAGTTACTGATGCATTGAGCCGTAGACCGGTAGACGAGGTAGCGGACGTCTGGAAAGCAAAGTGGAAGGAGTTAGGCCACCAGGACGCAGTAGCCCGTTCCTTCATATCTGTTATGACAGTGACACCCGAGATTGTTACGAGAGTGATACAGGCACAGACTGCAGACCCGTTTTGCCAGGAGCAGATTGTACGACTCTTAGCTGAGGGTGCTGAGTCCTATTTTGTTAGTTCTGATGGGGGTTTGAGGTTTAATGGGAGATTGGTGGTTCCAGAAGGAGCAGAATTACATCATGCAGTGATGACCCAGTCTCACGGGTCCTGATTTGTGGGACAGCCTGGAGGAGATAAGATGTACCAGGATATGATGAGAAAATACTGGTGGAGTGGGATGAAGTAGGACATCGCTGAGTTCGTGACCAAGTGTTCTACCTGCCAGCTGGTAAAATTGGACCATCAGAAACCGTCAGGGTTGCTTCAGCCATTGGGAGTACCCGCATGGAAGTGGGAGAGTATTTCCATGGATTTTATTACAGGGTTGCCTACATCACAGCGGGGCCACGACTCTATCTAGGTGATTATAGATCATTTGACCAAGGTGGATCATTTTCTGCCAGTGCGGACAGACTATACCACGGGTCAGTATGCTCAGTTGTTCATTGCTGAGATTGTCAGATTACATGGGGTGCCCCTGAATATTGTGTCAGATAGAGACAAGATTTTTGTGTCACATTTCCGGGAGATCTTTCAGGAGGATATAGGTACTGAGTTGAGGTTGAGTTCAGCTTATCACCCACAGACAGATGGACAGACAAACAGAGCGTACTAATCAGATGTTGGAGGATATGCTACACATGTGTGTTCTTGATTTTGGAGGAGGTTGGGAGCCACACCTTCCACTGGTAGAGTTTGCTTATAATAACTCTTATCAGTTCACGATTGGCATGGCCCCATTTGAGGCTTTGTATGGTAGGCCTTGTCGTTCCCCGACTTGTTGGCTCGAGATGGGGGATAACAAGTTGCTAGGACCAGAGGTGATTCAGGAAACCTCCGCGAGGATTGAGATGATCAGGAGTCGCATTCGAGTAGCCAAGGATAGGCAGAAGAGCTACGTCGATGCGAAACGGTTCTTCTGGGAGTTTAATGTGTGGGACTAGGTGTTACTACGTGTATCTCCTATGAAAGGAGTAATGAGGTTCGAGAAGAAAGGGAAATTGGCCCCGAGGTACGTGGGACCATTTCCCATTATCGAGAGAATTGGGCCGGTAGCATACAGATTGGGACTGCTAGAGCATTTACATCGCATTCACGATGTATTTCACATCTCGTCGTTGAGACGATATCTTCGGGATGATATGGCACATACCCACATTGCGATAGATGAGATAGACTTACAACCTGAAAGATCTTACGAGGAGAGACCGGTGGCTATCCTAGACCGTAGAGAGAGAAGATTGAGGTCTAAGGTGGCTCCACTTATATGGGTCCAGTGGGAGCATCATAATGTGGAGGAGTCCACTTGGGAGCACGAGGCAGATATGCGCGAGAGATACCCAGATTTATTCTTACCAGGTATGCCTTATTTTTTGAATTTCGGGATGAAATTCCGTTATTAGCTTTAATGTGAATTAATTATTTAATATAAATCCGAAAATTAATTATGTTATAATTATTAACGTGATGAGAGTTAGTAATTATGGGAAATTTGTTAAATATTACTAATGAGCAAAGTAATATATAATATTGGTTATATTAAATGTCACGAGTGAATAAAATGACAATTTTGGAAATTTGAGTCGGGACGCGCCCGTGTCGCGTCGGGACTAAATATTGATGAGTAAAAGTGAATATATTATAAGTCGCTCTTATGGTCATTTTGAGTGCGCCAAAGTGTCCGGAAGGGTCGAGATATTCATAAAAGTGTACTCGGGGGTTTAATTTGGGTCTCGGGGCGTTTTTAGGCTTATTTAGTACCCCGGGAGGGCATTTTGGACATTTTACATTTTTGGGTAATTAAACCCACGAAAATTCAAGGGATATATCAGATGTCTAAGGTTGTCTTCTAGGGTTAAAACAACCAAAGACAAGCGATGGCCATAGGAGAGGGAAGGAGAGGCTTTTCCAAGCAATCCAAGGCCAACGATTCACCCGGTTGCACCGCCACCACCACCAACGCATAGATCGCGCGATGGGGAACGCAACCACACCAAATTCGTCATCAAACTAGAACGTCGAAAATCCCAGGCAAGTGTTTATCTTGCTTATTTTCGTTAATGCATCACTCATGTTAGTCTAGGGATGATTAGGATGAGTTTTATGGAAGAAAACCCAAATTTGAGATAGGAAATCGCATGTAATAATGATTTGAATGTTAATCTGGAAACCCCTTAACATGTAGAGGATTAAACCATAAAATTTTGATGTTTTAGAAGAAGAAAATTCTGGAAAGGACTGATTAGAACAATGTTAAAAAGAATTCTAGGGTTCTTGAGATTTACATGAATTTTGGTCGGTTAATCCATGATTATTAATGGAAATTTGCATGCTTTACGTAAAAGATGTATGGAATGGATTTATATTATTACTAGTACAAATTTCTGGACGATTGGGAATGAAAAGTTTGGATTTGGATGGAGTTATGTGAGAAAACCTGTAACTGGTAACTGCAGAATTCGCCATACCTTCTTCATCGATCGATCGAGCCAAGAGCTTCGATCGATCGAAGGTTCGATCGATCGAGGCCAGACCTCGATCGATCAACCCCTTCTGGCAGGCTCATATTTCCCATTTTTAAATTTGTTGAATTCAATTTAATTCGAAATAATTCTTGGACACCCTTATTAAAATGTTTTGGGAGATAAAGAAAACCATTAGGACATGTGAATGATTTTGGGACCTTCAATGTAAGACAAGAGTTGTATTTTTGGGATATTTACATATAAGGGACGATGATATTATGTATTAGGGGGAGAGACGCATAAGATGGTTTCGTTGGAAATTAGATGAGTACCTACTGAATTCTACACTTGGGAGGATAAAGTCTATGAGTGTTACGTAATAAGTTTAAATGATCCCTCAAATCAAAGTAAGAAATGAACGGTTATACGTGAGAACTAAATAATGAGGTATGAGGACAAATGTCGTAATTATGGGAATTGAGATGTACCTAAATTGATATGGTAATATCAGTATAGTTATATGACTGTGTTTATGCATATACTATCTATGTGTGAAAATCGTGCCCGCGCTACTTGCTATCCCTGAGGTTACCGCGCTGGGACAGTCTTATCTCGATGGGACCTTTATGGGGGATATTGACTTGTACCCTAGAAGATAGATATCCTTGGTACAGACTATCGAATCGATAGTTCAGACGGTCCTAAGAGACGTGGGGGCATGTGCTATCCTCTTAGAGACTTGGAATCTATGATTCGCCTCAATATTGTTTGTGTATGTGTTAATACAGTTCGAGAGTGATTCCGAACTTGTATTTCCCTTAGTACGAGAGATACGGGGATTGGATAGCAGAGTATGCACGCACCATAATTTTTATATGGGGTGCTGATAGAATATATATATATATATATATATAAAGTTCTGAAATTTGGAAACTGACTATTGTGTTATGGTAAGTAAGACATGTATAATGACTCAAATTGGAAATACTTGTTTTGAAAAGTATAATCATGACACTGGGAAACTTTATTAATAAATAAAGTTAAAATGAGAGCTTTGTTACTAAATGACATTTTTCTTTTAAACAATTATATTGTTCAAGTTTTAAACCTTACGAGTAACCTAAGATAAGTTAAACCATTGGGAAGTTTAGTGCGAGATAAGATAAGATAATCCATTGGGAAGGTTGGTACGATAGGCGTGCACATTAGAAGAGAGGTGAGAATTTCTCAAGAGAGTGCCGCACTAATATGTTGTTGCATTGGCCTGTAAACATTTTAAATACTTGCTAAACGAATTTTAAATTAATTACCCTATCGGGCTCTGACCCATTTCTATTTCTCTTTCTCTCTTGTATATATATGTATATATTACTGGTGCCCAGCCACATGAGCGTCTTGCATAGAATCCCTTGGGAGGAACGCACTGCAGCTTAGGTGGGAGTTGCAGGCCACTTGCTTAGACGACTTCATTTATTTGACTCCACTCCTAGCATACTCATTTAGTGGGGCATGTGTCACCCTTTCCATTATTCAGTTATTTATTTGGACATTGTGATTCAGTTATTTCTAGTATTATCACTTTGGGATTTATTTCTGTCTGGATGTTTCACTTTAAGTTTTATTGTTGGGATTTTGTTGTTGAATGTTTAAATTATTTGGATTATATGTTCCAGGGTTATTGTGGTGTGATTCTTTAATATTGAATTGTTATAAATAATTAAATCTTTGTTTTTAAAATAAAATTTGGAAAGTAATGTTTAAAAATGGTTTTGACACTTAGCTTAATTAACTAGGGTGTTTAAATTGGAAAAGTTATTTTACGACAGTGATGCTGAGAATGAACCAACTGGTCACCTTGATTTTAATTTAATAAAGGAGTGATCGCCCGGTATTTAATTAGGCGGGGTGTCACACCGGGATGATGGTTAATGGTACAATCATAATCTTTAATTAACTCCATCCAATGTCTTTGTCTCAAATTCAAGTCTTTCTACCTAAATAAATAATTCAAACTTTGATGGTCAGTGAAAATTTCACACGTCTCTCCATACAAATGATGTCTCTATAATTTTAAGGCAAAAACAATAGCCGCAAGTTCTAAATCGTGTGTAGGATAATTACGTTCATGCGTCTTTAACTCTCTTGATGAATAAGAAATTACCTTTCCATGTTGCATGAAAACACAACCCAGACCCTGATGTGAAGCGTCAATATAAATCATAAAACCTTCTCCACTGGATAGAATAGTGAGAACTGGAGTTGATACTAGCCTATTTTTCAACTTTTCAAAGCTATGCTGACATTCATCACTCCACACAAATTTCACTTCCTTTCGGGTCAATTTAGTCAACGGTAAGGCTAGAGATGAAAACCCCTTTATGAATCTTCTATAATATCTAGCCAATCCTAGGAAACTCCTTATCTCCGTTACATTCCTCGATCTTTCCCATTGCACAATTGCCTCTACCTTCTTAGGGTCAACATAAATTCCATCTCCCGAAACAACATGCCCCAGAAATACTACCTGATTTAACCAAAACTCACATTTGCTAAACCTCGGAAACAATTGACTATCTCGCAAAACTTGCAATACAACTCTTAGATGCTTCTCATGTTCCTCTTGGCTAGGTGAGTATATCAAAACATCATCGATAAATACAATCACAAACGAATCTATGAAAGGATGAAATACTCGATTCATTAAATCCATAAACACAACGGGAGCATTTGTTAACCCAAATGGCATTACCAAAAATTCATAATGACCATAGAGAGAACGAAAAGCTGTCTTAGAAATGTCACAATCTCTCACCCTTAATTGATGATAACCCGATCTCAAATCAATTTTTGAAAACACTTTATCACCCTGTAATTGATCAAACAAATCATCAATACGAGGCAATGGATATTTATTTCGAATAGTCACCTTGTTTTACTGTTGATAATCAATGCAGAGTCGCATGGTGCCATCTTTCTTCTTCACAAATAATACTGGAGCGCCCCATGGTGATACACTGGGTCGAATAAAACCTCTATCTAGCAAATCTTGCAGTTGAACCTTTAACTCCTTTAGTTCCACAGGTGCCATTCTATATGGAGAATTAGAAACTGGAGCCGTACCAAGCACTAAATCGATAGTAAACTCTACCTCTCTGCTAAGTGGAAATCCTGGTAATTCATCTGCGAACACACCTGCAAAATCCTTAACGATTGGGATATCTTTTAATTTTTTCAATTCCCTGTTTGTATCCACAATATATGCTAAAAAGCCTTGACAACCCTTATTTAACAATTTCCTCACCCGAAGGGCTGAAATAAGACAGTTCGGAACCACATTTCTTTCCCTAGTAAATTTGAATTCTTCTACACCCGGCATATTAAATGTAACCTCCTTATGAAAATAGTTAATTGATGCATGGTAGGAAGATAACCAGTCCATACCCAAGATAATATAAAAATCTCGAATATTTAGTGGAATTAAATCAATGGTCCACTCCCTCTCCCCCATATACAATACACAATTTTTATACACAAGTTCCACTAACATCACATCCCCCCATAGGTGTAGAAATATATAAACCACAATCTAAATAAGAACATGGTCTACCCAAATGCATGGTAAATGACAGAGCTACAAATGAATGATTAGAACCTGGATCAATAAGCACGTAAGCATGTTTGTTCATGACAGAAAATGTACCTATCACCACCTCTGGAGTATCCTGAGCAAGCTGTAAAGTCATAGCAAATATCCTTCCCGGAGCCCTGGATCCATTAGCCTGTCCTCTACCTCCTCTTCTCCTTGTGCTTCCAGGTGATGAGCCTCGACTAGTAGTAGCTGATCGAATCCCTCCCAGTAGTATAGGACAATTCTTTTTGGTATGACCAATTTGATGGCAGTGATAACACTCTACCCCCTTTAACTTGGAACAATCTGGACTGATATGGCCCTCAGCTTTACAAAAATAGCATGTAACAGGCTTGGAGTGCCTATTGTCATTCTCCTGCTGTCTATTCTGTTGGCCAATCGATCCTGCACCCCTAAAACTACTTGGTGTCATATTCTGAACATAATTTCCAGTCCCTCTTCCGCGCTGAAATCTTTGACTCCCTTATTTAGAGTATTCTACATTGCCTTCCTTTTACTGAGATGGGTAAAATCTACTCCTCTTTCCCCTTTGTTCCCTATTCTTTATTGCATCATTAACATCTCCTTCAACTATCATATCTTTGTTAACTAAAGAAGCATAATCTACCATTTCAAGTGCAGCTAGTCTAGACTTGATAACTAAATTCAACCCATCCTGAAATCTGGTGCATTTGTCCTCCTCATTGTGTAAGAAACGTAATGAAAATCGAGACAAAGATATAAATTTAGTTTCATACTCCTGACCGGCATATTCCCTTGAGTCAATGATAAAAATTCTCTGTCTTTTTTCTTCCAATACATGCGAGGAAAATAGTTTTCATATAAGGCTTTAATAAAGGAATCACAAGTAATTACCTCACCTCCCTCTGGAGTAAGCAATAAATGTTTGGAAGACTCCCACCAATATTTAGCTTCGCCCTTTAACATGAAAGTAGCTAAAATTACCTTCTGCGCGCCAGGTACATTCATCACCCCGAAGATAGTTTCCGTGTCTCTAACCCAAGCCTCAACTTCTAAAGGATCTACAGAACCTGAGAATGCTAGGGGGTCAATTTGATAAACTTCTCGTACAGAGTATTCTTCTCCTCTCATTGTATTTCCCTTTCTCTTCTAGCCAAAGTCTGCTCCTCTAAGTACTTGGCTTGTTGTTCTGCTATTTGCATCATAAACATATTTTGTTGTTCTTCCATTAAAGTCATGGCATGAGCCATTTTCTGCATATCTGTAAGTTGTTCATGAGCCCCCTCTACATTATTTGGATTTTGTTGTTTTACTATATTTGAAGACTCCTCATCCGCCCTCTCATGACCATTTGCTCCTTTCATAGCTTACTATCTGTCATAAACCACAATTATAGAAACACGAATACAAAATTTATTTCTAACATAATGGTTAGTATTTCTCATAAATTAATATAAATGACCCACACAGCGCTATTTCTGCCACTGCCATTTCTAAACTCTCTAACCCCAGAGTATAAAAACCTAAAGCTCTGATACCAAGTTGTCACCCCCTAACCCAATTAGGATATAATTAAATATAATAGATTACAAACAGCAATTATAATTTATTTATTATTTTAGTAATACATATTGAGACAACTTCAAGGTTAAAATGCGGAATACTAAAAATCCAATCGTTTTAAGGAGACATAATTTCAACAGAACTCACATATCATTTAACTTAATTACAACTAGTACAGTATATAAAAAAAACTAACAAGACCCTACTTCTATTTACTCAACCTCCTAGACCTGGCAGTGGCAACTAAAAAAACTGAAATTGTAAACATATAAAATCATGAGTTTAAAAAGTCAGTGAATGTACTACAGCTATCTATAGTAAAAGTATTATATTAACATCTCAACATAACAATATATACATCTCTGTGGAAAATTAGGCCATATACATATCCGGAGTTAATAAACCCCACATCTCCTGCCCGTAGGAAATAATCATATCCATAGGTTTTAAAAACCTAACATCTCCTGAATTGCATAGCAACTCAACATATCTTGGCTTTTAATGAGCCATAACATCTCAACATCTCTTGGCTTTTAATAAGCCATAACATCTAAACATCTCTTGGCTTTTAATAAGCCATAACATCTTAACATCTCATGACTTTTAATAAGCCATATCATCTCATTTTATAATACATACACATCATATCCCAAATCAACTCAGTAAGTACACTCACCTTGTGTTGTCAACTATGTATTCACGTTTCCCTCGGGTGGAGCTGAACTTGGTTGATTTGACCTTACACCTGTTAATCCAACTAAATCAGTACTGAAACTCAATCAGAAGTATTATCTTAATGTAATTATGTAACCTTAAATGAGTACACAACCACAATATGATTCTACTCAAGTCATATTCCATGAAACATATTTAAAGACGAAA
This sequence comes from Sambucus nigra, assembly GCA_949130495.1. Lineage (NCBI taxonomy): Eukaryota > Viridiplantae > Streptophyta > Magnoliopsida > Dipsacales > Adoxaceae > Sambucus > Sambucus nigra. The sequence goes on from OX422215.1 coordinate 640,633,031, forward strand.
CGATGGTATATATGTTGATAAGGTTATGAATATTCAACCCTAGAAACTACTTCGTAAGAAATTTATAACTAAACTCAAGTAAACATAAAAGTATACTCCTGAATATATATACACATGAAACATGTACTCAAAATACCCTTGGGAAGGAGCAGGTAAAAGTATTCTTTCATGGGATATCCAGTATGGCTTGAAATTATTGTCCTCCATACTTAACCTTATCATATTCATTAATTGCACACATACAGTTATCCAACATTATCAATATGAAAACATATATGAATATACTTTCCATCACAAGTGACGGTGTAATTTTTCAAGCTCCCTAGGGCAAGCTATGACTATTTCTTTACAACACAAGAAATCTGCCCTACAAGCTCCTCTATTGTTTCTTCAACTTCCAAGAATTTTCATAATTTTTCTCCAGCATAAATTTACATGATATTCAACAAATTTTAGTACACATACGGAATAGTTTCGAATTAAAGTTTCATAATATTTGGACTTCATTTGCTATCTCAAAAGCTTGACCAAACTCAGGGCATACCAGAATGAAATATACAAACGGCAACTATATACCAACTTGCAACCATCACTAAGGCCTAACCATAAAGAGTTAAATTCTAATTTTCGGATATGATATGAATATATGAGTCTATTTTCATATCCAATTGGAATTTCTGAATTCTAGTAATCACACAAAGAGATATGCAAGTTTGAATACAAAGGGTTTCAATACAAAGCAATATGACCTATAACACCACTTGTCTCACATATGAACCAATACATATTATCACAAAGGAGGATGGAATTTTAATCAATACTTCATGATTTATATACTTTGAAATAAGCATAATAGAAGATTAAAACAATAGTGACACATAATTTTACTTTGGAAACACCTTAAGAATTTTCTTGGAATTCTTTTCCTAGCTTTTAATGAAACCCTTTCTTCTTTAACTTCTACTTTCTCTTTCCTCAAGCCAAAAGCCCTTAAAACTGAACTTAGGCTTAAATTAGCTGAAGAACTATGCTAAAAGAAGAGTTTTAAGTCGTCAAAGGCTGCCCCCCAATCCATTCAATCAAATTATAACATTTGGTTTAATAAAAGACAATTTACCACTTAAGGGAATTGACAGATTTGCCCCTTGTTCGTAATTTTGGTCTAACTTCTTACTCAAACATCCCTTTTATGCAATGTTTGTTGTGTTACCACCCTGACTCACATGTCTACAACTATGTAGTTTTCACCTCAAGTCAATTGTAATGTTATAAGGGTCAAAACTAGTCTTAAAGAGGAGCATTTCTATCAAAAATAACCAAATCTTGTGTTCGTAAATAATTCGACATTTCATGATTTATGAAAGTAGAATTATACTAACCATAATCACTTAACATTAGATATAATAATAACATATTATTCATATCACATAAGATAAGTATAATTTAAATATAATTTACCATAATTATATACGGGTTGTCACAGTCTTAGTTTGAGTTTCATGGGCAAGACACTGGTTAGTGTAGTCTTCAGTGTTTTGTTTGACCCCAAGACCAGGAGATTCTATCTTTTGAGTCAACTCCTTGATGATTCTTTCTAATCTAGTGCTCCTCCTAAGCATCTTTATGTACAATGTGTGGATGTATGAAAGGTCATCATCATCGGACTCACTAAGTGTAGTGGGTGATTTGCCCCCAATCGATTCATTTTTCAAACTCACACACACATTCAGTTCGTCATTCATACGACCCCTTTGACTCACACACATGGAAATAGAGCTAATATTTTCAACATAACAATTATTAGCAATCTCAGTAGATAAAATATTTACAAGCATGCTCAAAGTATTATTAGGCAGACTATCATTAGAATATATAATCTTCGCAAAAAAGGACGTGTGTGGTCTAGTATGTTAGATGATTCGGGATCATCATCATCTGATTCAATTGAATCATCCCAAGTCTTGCACATATTGGTCCTATTCTCTTTATTTTTCATGTTAACCCTACAGTTATCAGCTATGTGTCCTATTTTGCCACATCTAAAGCATTCAGACTGGCTATGGTCTTTGTAAGGTCTGGTGTTGTTCTGGTGTTTCTCTAGTCTCCTCTCACAAGGTTTGTTATTGGATTTATTTGAATAAGGATCCTTTCCTTGTTTAGTGGAAACATTATTTCTAAACATCGGGATTTTCCTGAAATGTTTAAACATGAAGATTAATTGGTTATCCAAATCATCCAGGTCATAGTCATCATCATATTGGATTTCAAGATGAGGAATAACTTTAGATTGAAACATCACATTCGGAATACTGAGGAGTTCAGGGATAAGATTTGGATATTTTATTTCCTTAATTGCATATCTTTTACTGTTAAATTTCTGGGGAAGTGATCTTAGGATTTTAGAGACAATTTATCCTATGTCATAGACAATGCCATTTGGATGTATCTTAGTAACTACATTAGTTAGTTTGATATAAAAATCATCGAAGGTTTGAATCTCATTTATAACTAGGGTGTTATATTATTTAGTGAGCATTTGAGTCTTGCAAGCCTTAACACGTGTATCCTTCATGGGTTGTGACCAACGTGTCCCAAGCTTCCTTGGAAGTGTCATATATAGAGATTATTTTGAACTCATGCTCATTTACAGACATAAAAATGGCATTTTTGCCTTTATTATTGCAGAGGGAGGCCTGTTTCTCCTCTTTAGTAAATTCACTGAGAAGTTTTCTGATTCTTATTTCACTGCCTTCTGCCAGAGGTTTTGTAGGGTGAAAGTAGCCATTTTCAATGGCATCCCAGACATCATCTCCCATCTTTCCTTGGATAAAGTAAATCATCCTTACTTTCCAGAAAGGAAAATTATTTCCATCGAAGAGCAGAGGTCGGGATAAGTTTTCCAGTCTCTCAAATTTCTTGTCAATGTGATGTTTTTAAAACAGTTTCAAAAAAATACAAGATTCTAAACAGTTGTTCTGAAAAACAAGAGCCCGCTCTGATAGCAATTGAAAATCCCTTACTAAGTCATTTAATCAAAATTTAAAACAATTAAGAAGGGGCCGGAATGTTTTCTTGGGGAAACTCTTTTAATAACACCAATAAAAATACTAGACGCATTAGAAAATGTTTTAAACACTTATAGCAGTGATGGATAAAGTAAAGTAAGCATAAAAATAATTCACACAAGACAAAGATTTTAATGTGGTAAAACTATAATCAAATAAGGGAAACATCCATGAATCCTTCTAAGGAGTAAAAGAAAAAATCCACTAGAATGAGTTATAAAGTACATGCAAGCAACTTATTATCCAACCAAATGAGACCTAAACTTAAGTCAAGAAATTATCCCAGCACTCCTAGCTTTTTCTTCGAATTTTCTGGCTTCTGACTATTATCTTTAATGTCCTTCAAGCTTTGCTCCTTATCACCCCCTTTACGTCGACTCAGATGGTAAAAATCTCTTTATCAACACAACTTTAATGCTCTTATGTGATAGTGTAGTGATGTGATGTGACTAACACATGCATGCAGCTCACTCACACTTATATAGACACTTTCTTACAAATTAAAAATTAATTCTAAAATGACATGCAAGAGTCTGAATCAAATTTTCTTGAAATTATACTTCATTTTTTAAGGTAGATCAGAAGACAATGTTGCGGTGATGAAATATCCAAGATCATATATTTCTCTCTTATTTATTTACAAACTTATTTCACAAAATGTGAAATATGAACTTGGAGACATAAACGTCTTTAGATCTGAGATTTTGAAGTCTTATTTTTCAAGAACACTTGAAAACAAAAAGACGGATATGTTGGGAAAAATTTGATAAAAACGTTTTAAACTAAAAATCCAACAGAGAGAGATGATTTCTAAAAAGGAAATCAGTCCTAAAAGATCGTGATTCTATCACTTGGTCAAATCTGAAATCTCAAATACATGAGACGAGATCAAACTTGGCGATAGTGTTTCGAAAAGAGATTTGAACCAAAGAGGAACTGGTATCACGAAAATTCTCTCAAATTCTCAATTTTTTTAAAAACATTTAGCCGCTGTTTAGCTAAGATTTTCTTTTTTTCTATCTTATTTTCCTAACTTTTCTCTCTCTCTCTCTCTCTCTCTCTCTCTCTCTCTCTTAATTTCTCAGATTTGCCAAAAGTTGGAAACAATTAAACCTTAGTGTCTATTTATAAGGACGAAGGAAGGCCCTGGAAGGTTAAGGCAAATCAACGATCAAGATTAATTCAACCGTTGGGAGATCAATCTAAGGACTCACAATGCATCGCTTCTAAACGAATAACGATTGGCTACAAAAATTATCACATAGATTGAATAAAAAGACATGAAGACCATTGATTGAAACGCCTGAACATCCTAGATTGACTCTTAAGTATGTGAGTATAAAGAAACACAAATTGGGTCATTGATAACCCAACACGTGTATGCTCCAGATTACTCTGAAAACCCATATTTTTTTATCTTTGAAAAGTCTTATTTTCTACCCCAAAAATCTCTAGCGCTTTCAGATTCTACCCAAGGTAAGTTTTAGACAGTTTAAGATATTATGAATTAGCCGCAAACAATTTTAAACCTAAATTTAAATGTTTAAAAATAGATTTTAATTTTTTTTTAAATTCCAAAAATTCTTTAAAAATACTAAAATATTTTTAAGCAATGGGAACACATACACACCTAATACACACAATATTCCAAATAAATGCAATCCTAGGTGTTCTGAATTGTGTTGGATACTACCTTTTCCAGCCTTATATAGTCTTTGATGCAAATGAAGAGGCATAAGGATTAGGGATACAATTTTTTCTCTATTTCCAAACTAGAAAAGCTCATATATTTTAGACTCAATTGAGTCATATATATAGTGTGCTTCACACTACCTTAACACCACCATTCCTCCACTTGAAACCACCATAAATTAGCCATTTTATTCCATATTTATTCTTATGAAGCCCATATACACCACACGTGTGTGCAAGATGTGATTTCGTGGAGATGTTGTTGGGGATTTTTAGAGAAGGATTAGAAGAATAAGGGATCTAGAATGGGGTTTCTCTTGGAGATTTCGTGGAGCTAGTCACCCTCCTAAAGGTCACCTTAGGAAGTGGGAGGTTTCCATCACCATCTTATTTATCCTACCATTGTTGGAGCTTCTTTGATGTGGAAAACTCTAATATTCATCTTAAGAACTCAATTTTCCATTTTATTTGTATTTTACTTAAAGTTTGTAAGAGTAGAATGCATATATGATTTAAGAAAGTTATTTCTTATGGTTTTGTGTAAAAAAAATAAATAAATAATTATCTAGAGTTTTGAGAGTATTATATTTTAAGAAGTTGGGTATTTAAATATTTTATGGAATAAATGTTTGAAATAATATTTATCTTGTTGAAGATATTTTATGAACAAATGTCTCAAAGTTTTCTTGCAAAAATTTGGATTTTTATAAAGATAGACATTTATTCATGTTTTGAAGAAAAAAATATGTTTTGGTGTTAGAAAGCACGTGCTTTTCAAAAATTATGAAATTTATAGAATGAACCATATATTACACCCATTTAATGGGATTTTTGGACTTAAAATCCCTCTTCATATGTATCTGATCTTATAGTAATTTGATGGTGAGCATATGGAGAAGTTTAATGAATGTTTTAAGGGGATTTTATACGAATTAAAGAAAGTGGAAATTTTAGCCCTTAAAGTGTGTGAAATAGTGTAGAAAATGTGATAAGTGGCCATGACAAGACTACAAGTGAAATTAAAGGAAAAGTGGTGTCTTCTTGCAAAGTAGTCTTCAAAATGTTAAATGCTTTCCTTAATAATGAAGGCATGTTAAATCCAATGAGTTCAATGAGTAAAATCATTCAAGAATTGTTTTTGTATAAATTATTAATAATGTTTTTGGGAAATTATCAATTGTGAAAATGGACAAAAGGGGAGTTTGGAAATAATGGGGTTGTAATACCCCGTATTTTTATGCTATATTAATTTGGGGATTTATTAAATTTAATGAGATATTAATTTAATATAAATCCAGAAATTAATCACTTTATAATTATTAACGTGAAGTGAGTTAGTAATTATGGGAAACTTGTTGTTGAATATTACTAATGAGTAAAGTAATATAATATTGGTTCTATTAAATGTCAAGAGTGAATAAAATGACAGTTTTGGAAATTTGAGTCGGGACGCGCCCGTGTCGCGTCAGGAGTAAATATTGATTAATAAAAGTGAAATATTTTTAAGTTATCCGTATGGTCGTTTTGAGTGCGCCAACGTGTCCGGAAGGGTCGAGGTAGTCATAAAAGTGTACTCGGGGGTTTAGTTTGGGTCTCGGGGAGTTTTTAGGCCTACTTAACACCCCGAGAGGGCATTTTGGACATTTTGCATTTTTGGGCAATTAAACCGACGAAAATTATTAGGCTATATCAGCCATTTAGAAGAGTACTTTAGGGTTATCAGACTCAAAACCTTAGAACGACCATAGGAGAGGGAATGAGAAAGCTTTCCAAGCAATCCAAGGCCAAAAAGTCACCCGATTGCACCACCGCCACCACCAACGCGTAGATCGCTTGAAGGGTAACGCAACCACACCAAATTCGTCATCAAATCAGAACTTTGAAATTTCCAGGCAAGTATTTATCTTGCTTATTTTCATTAATGCATCGTTCATGTTAGTCTAGGGTGATTAGGATGAGTTTGGTAGAAGAAAATTCATGTCGGAGATAGGAAAAATGCATGTAGTAATGATTTGAATGATAATCTGGAAACCCCTTCACATGTAGAGGCTTAACCACGAATTTATGATGAATTAGGAGTAGAAATTTCTGGGAAAAGACTGATTAGAACCATGTTTAAGAAATTCTAGGGTTCTTGAATTTTATATGAGTTTTGGCTTATTAATCTATGGTTATTGATGGAGAATTGCATGCTTTGCGTGAAAGATGTATAATATGGGTGTATACTGATTGTAGTACGAATTTTTGGGCGATTGGGAATGAAAAATATGGATTTGGATGAGGTTGCGTGTTAGAACCCGTAATTGGTTTCCTGCAGAATTCACCATACCTGCTTGATCGATCGATCGAGGCTAGAGCTTTGATCGATCGAGCCCCAAACCTCGATCGATCGACCCCTCCTGGCAGACTCATATTTCCCCTTTGAAATTGTTAAATTCAAATTAAATGAGTGAAAATCTTTGGGCACCCTTATTAAAATACTTTGGAAGATAAAGGAGACCAATAGGACTTATTAACAACTATGAGACCTTTAATCTAAGACGAATTTTACATTTTTGGGATGCTTACAAATAAGGGACGACGGGGTTGTGTATTTAAGGGAGAGACGCGTAAAATAGATACGTTGGAAAATAGATGAGTACCTACTGAATTCTACACTTGGAAGGATAGAGTCCATGAGTGTTAAGTAGTGAGTTGGAATAATCCCTCAAATTAAAGTTAGAGACGAACCGTTATACGCGATAACTAATAATGTTAAAATAAGGATAAATGTCATGATTATGGGTTATGAGATGAACCTAAATTTGATATGGCAAAAAGTAGTATATTTATATGACTCTGTGTATGCATATATTATATACGTGTGGAAATCATTCCCGCACTACTTGCTATCCATGAGGTTACCGCACTGGGACAGTCTTATCTCGAATGGGCCTTCATGGGGGATATTGACTCGTACCCTAGAAGATAGGAATCCTAGGTACGGGCTATCGGATCGATAGTCGGACAGTCCTAAGAGACGTGAGGGTATGTACTGACCTCTTGGACTTGGATACTATGCTTCGCCTCAATATTGTTTTTGTTTGTGTTATTACAGTTCGAGAGTGATTCCGAACTTATATTTCCCTTAGTACGATTGATACGGGGTTTGGATAGCAGAGTATGCCCACACCATAATTTTTATGTGGGGTGCTGATAGAATATATATATTATGCGAGTATTTAATATATATATATATATATATATATATGAATTTCTGAAATTTAGAATTTCCTACTGTGTTTATGGTAAGTAACAGATGAGTAATGATTCCAATTGAGAAATACCTGTTTCGAAAGTATAGTATATTTTTGGAAAACTTTATTAATAAATAAAGTAAAAAATGAGAGCTTTGTCACTAAATGAAATTTACTTCTTAAACAGTTGAATTGTTTAGTTTAAACCTTACGAGTAACCTAAGATAAGATGAGTTAAACCGTTGGGAAGGTTGGTGGGATATGTGTGCACATTAGAAGAGAGGTGAGAATTTCTCAAGAGAGTGTCGCACTAATATGTTGTTGCATTGGCCTGTAAACATTTTAAATACTTGTTAAACAAATTTTAAATCATTTACACTATTGGGCTCTGACCTGTCTCTATTTCTTATCTCTCTTGTATATATATGTATATATTACAGGTGCCCAGCCATAGGGGCGTCTTGCATAGGATCCTTTGGAAGGAACGTGCTGCAGTTTAAGTGGGAGTTGTAGGCCTCTTGCTTAGACGACTTCGTTTATTTGATTCCACTCTTATCATATTTTTCAGTTGGGCATGTGTCGCCCGTTTCCATTAACCAGTTATTTTATTGGACATTGTGATTCATTTATCTCCAGTATTTTATTCTTTGGGATTTATTATTATCAGGATGTTTTCATTTGAGTATTAAATGTTGGATTCATTTAGTTGAATGTTTAATTATTGGTTGGTTTGTTCCAGTATGGTTGTTGCGTGATTCTTTAATTATGAATAATGTAAAGATTTAAATGTTGGTTTATATAAAATAAAATTTCGAAAGTAAAGTCTAAAAATGGTTTTGACACTTAGCTTAATTATTTAGGGTGTTTAAATTGGAAAAGTATTTTTCAACAGTGATGCTAAGAATGAACCAACTGTTCACCTTGATTTTAATTTAATAAAGGAGTGATCGCCCGGTATTTAATTAGGCGGGGTGTCACAGGGGTAAAGTGGTAATTTTATGTAAAGTGGGACATTTTTATGAAATAAAAATGTTTGAAAATGCGTGACACAAATGGTCCTAAATGAAAGTGACTTTTGAGATAAAATGACACACCCCAACCCAGTTACTTATAATTAAGTTTGAAGGTCAAAGTGAGTCAAATCATAGTTACCTTAACCAAACCTTCTTCACGAGTGTTCTTTTTCGTTAATAGCATGAAACCATAAAGCCAAAACTTTTCACATATTTTAAAGTGATTATGCTTACTCAAACTTGCTTCAAGGATAAGTAAAATTAAATTACCCCTTTTTCATTTGACCAAAATCATGGTTTTATGCATCCTTTGAAAAGCCAACCCGACCTCCTAGATTTGGCAGTGACATCATGATACCTGAAACACATAACCATAATAACCGTGAGCAGAAGAGCCAAGTGAATGCATCACTACTAAATTATTGCATAAAATTAAATGCAATAAATCATATATATGTGGTAATACATATGTACTTATCCGGCTCATTTATAAAGAATGACCAATTATATACTTATCCGGATCATTCATAAAGAGTGACTAATTATATACTTATACGGCCCATTAATAATTATGTATTATTTATCTGGTCCATTCATAAAGAATGGCCCAACTGATCCGAATCAAGATTCACATATCCTATCTGCAATAGGCAATTCTCCCCCATTCCTGGTCGAGGAGTAACCCATATCTGTAATAGACAATTCTCCCCAATTCCTGGTCGATGAGTAACCCATGTCTGTAATAGACAATTCTTTCCCATTCCGTCTCGAAAAGTAACCTACCATTTCGGTAACCCGAAATGAACAATTTCATATTCCATATTTTCTTGATCATATTCGTAACCATGTGTAATACATCTTACCAATAGGAGATATTCATATCGTATCCATAACCATGTGTAATACATCTTATCCGTGAGTGATATTCATGTCTTATCCGTAACCATGTGTAATAAATCTTACCTGTGAGTGATATTTAGATCATCTCCATAATGATATACAAATACCGCATACTAGTGAGTACACTCACCTTGGCCACTTCATGTATTTTTCCTTTGTCTTGGTCCGACACTTGTTCAACTGGTTCTTCTTTCCTTTCAAATATAAATTCTTACAATATTAGTATCATCATAAGGATATTAATAATCCAAATAATACTTAAACTTAACTTAATTCATAAGCATCATATGATTCCATTCAAATCCTTTATCATAAATGAAATTCCATTCACATTCATGTTACGATATCTAACATATCTAACTCATAACACAAACATACTTTAATTTCTTCTTGGTAACCCAATTCTTATCATATTAGGTTCCCAATATAAAATAAAACACATCATATCAAGTTTCCTAGAGCAAGATGTGTCCATTTCTTTATTACAAAGCAAATCAGCCATATAGGCTCCTTTATCGTTTAGTCAACTTCCAGGAATTTTCATAACTTCTCTGCATCATAACTTCCTATGATATTTCAACAAACATCCATGAACATATTTAAAAATACAACATTAAAGTTTCATAATTTTTAAGGTTCATTTGCTATATCAAGCAAAGCATCGAACACCTAGTGTGCATACTTACACCTTTGGGGCAGATTTAATACCTGAACTTCAAACTATCACCAAAGATTCATTTCTTGGTATTTTCACATAATTTTAGGATATGGTATACATGTATGAGTCTATTTTGTTATCCAATTGGAATTATTCAATTCCAATAAATAAATAAAAAAGATATAGGAGTTTGAATACACATGGTTTCCAATCGAATCAATAATCATGATTTACACGTTCAACTTTGCTTAAGCCCGCATCTATCCATACGTATACCTCAATAACACGGAAGTTTAGTAAAAAAATTATGATTTCCATAATTTTAATCAGTAATACAAAGAAATAAACAAGACTTACAGACAGAATTATCATAGGGATGTTTACGTAATTTCCTGTGAAATTTTCTCCAACTTTTTCTCCCCTTTCTCGTCCTAAACCTCCCGTTTCTTTCTCTTAAGGCCAAACTCTCAAAAATGGCTGAGTTTGGCTGAAGAAGGAGATTATTTAAAGGGTTTAAAGTCGGCATAAGTCACCTCCCCTTGGTCCAACCAAAATATGACATGTGGCATTATATAACGCTAAATATCATTTAAAGCTAAATGAGTACTTTACCCCCTGTTCGTGATTTCAGTATAACTCTTTACTCGAACCTTCGCTTATTACACCATTTGTTGTGTTACAAACCTAACTCACATGTATAAAATTATATAGTTTTGACCTTAAGTCAATTGTTACATTATAAGGGTCAAAACTAGCCTCCAATCTGAACATTTTTATCAAAAACTTCACAAATTTGTGTTTGTGACTAATTTAATATTTCATAAGTTATGAAGGTAGGATTAGACTAAACACAATAACTAAAAATTATATATTCTCATAACACATTATCACCCTCCCATACGGTAATCATAATTCAAACATGGTTTATCATAATCATAACCGGGTCGTCACATAAAATCAACGCAAGTGCGTAAATGACAAGAAATTGTGATTTTCAAATTGTAGCACTGGGTGGGGTGAAATCCCTGGGTTTTCGGTTCGATTGGTAAAAGTGAAATAATGTAAACATTTGAAAAATATTAAAAGACATTAATATGGACTCAGTTGAGACTGAGAAAGAATTAATGAGGGCTCGAAGCGTTGGGGTAAAAGACCCAAAATATTGGCCAAAGAATTTGGTAGCAAAGTCGGTGGTGTGGAGCGTTTCAAATATAAGAAAAGACACCTAATATGAAATGAAATTGGTGAATGTTCCAGTTGAAAAGATAATATGGACAAGAAATATGAGAAATTGGCTAATGTCCATGTGAAGTGACTAAATGGGTAACTAAGCAACCTAAGGAGGTTTTAACCCATAATTAATACAAGTGTGTGGTTATGAAAGGTTTTGAATGAATAACAAGTATTTTTTAACATGGAGCGTGCGTGTGTTGAAAGGTTATTTTCAAGGAAAATACTAAGGTAAATTCAGTGTGAGTAAATGGGTGATTTCGATGAAAGAAGTATTCTCCCTAAATAAATGGTATTTTGTTCAAGTATATAACCACGTGCATTAAATTGGAAAATTTGACAAATTCAGCAAAAAAGGAATCTTCGTTGGATTAATTTGATATATAGGGAGAGGATCATAAGTGAATCTAAAAACCGAACTTTTTAATGAACCTTAAAAAAAAATACTTCACAACCCAATAATTTTATTTCCTATGACACAATTGGTCCACGCCAGTGGCAATGGACACGCTTGTGACCCGAGACCCCTTGACCCCCTACCCCCACCCCCACCCCACCCTACACCCACCATGACAGACCACTAGTTAAAAAATAATAATTTACTTAGGGGTAAGGGCTACTATTGTGGGGGTAGGGCTACTTTTGTGTAAAAAAAAATATTCGATCAATACGCATGTCCATTATAGCTGGCGCGGACCAATTACAACATAGGAATTTAAATCAATGGGTTGTTCGGTATTTTTTTTAAGGTTCATTAAAAATTTCATTTTTTAGGTTCACTTGTGATCCTCTCCCTATATATATATATATATATATATATATATATATATATATATATATATATATATATATATGAGGTAATTGCATGTGCATGTAGGTAAAATATGTTAGAGTACGATAGGTTGTGTGCGGTTCCGTATTTTAAGAGTGTTGTGCATGTAAATATCCTTTTTATTTTACATTAGTAGCTCTGAATGCTCGAACTCCGAGGATGCTTCACACTGGTCCCACATGTAGCCTTATATGATTTGGAATTGCATGCTAAATAAGTGAAAAGTTAATTAAATAAAACTAGACTAGAAACATTATTTATGTTGTCTCGTTGCGCTTCACACCTAATGCTTGGGATGGACCGGGTTGATCCACTGGTAACCCATAAATCTGGGTCAGGGTGTTACATGGAGTTTCAAGTACATGACGTATTGACCAGCTTCAACCTCTTACCTAGGTGAGTCTAGATGCACCCCTTAGGGGAACTACCTTCATCATTGCACATGAAAGTGAGGTTCTCGTTTAGAATAGAGGTCATCATAGTCTAAGGGATTAATGGTAGGGCCACATTCTCCAGCACTAGTACCATCCCCCTCCTTGATATCTATCATGATAGTAGGGACATCTACCTTGGCAAATTCGATGTCTCCCCACTTGCTCACATGATAGAATAGGAGACGATTATTCATAGTGTAACTGCCTGAACCATCCACAAAATTGGAAACATGCCAGGGTTTAGTCTTGGAAGAAACTAAAAAGGAAATCTCGAATCCGTCACTCAAACAAAACATAAGGGAATGACTGGTCCTGGATATACCCCTAACAATAAGGGGGGAAGTATGTAATACCCCGTAATGTATTGTATGGGTGGTACAACAGAGATTGCATGAGATGTGAGATTAATACCCGGAGTTGTCCTTACTAGTTATGCTTTATTTTTCTGAATTTCGGGACAAAATTCAGTTATAAGGGGGGAAGTATGTAATACCCCGTAATTTTAATGACTTTTAAAATGAGTTAAATTAAAAGTTAGTGGGATTAATTGGAATTAATTTTAAATTAATTAATTAGAATTAATCCGAATTTTATATTACTTGTGGAGATTGAAATATATGATTCTGAATATTACTTAGTGATAATTAAGTAATATATGAATATGATGTTATTTATATTGCCCTGAGTTACTAATACGGTAATTATGAAACTTAAGTCGGGACACGGTATGGAACATGTCGGGACTAATTTCAATAAATAAAAAGGAAATATTATTTTATATCAACCTTATGGTCCTTTCAAGTGCGTCATTGCATTCGAGTCGAAATAGTCAGAAAAGTCTATTCAGGTGTTGGATTTGGGTTTCGGGTCACTTTGGAGATGAAAGGACACCCCGAAGGGGCATTTTAGTCATTTTATTTAGAGGGTGAATAGTAATTTGAGATTTGTATTATGTTATTGTGTTGGTATAGAGCATTGGTGATTTATATTATTTCGAGAGACTTTGTTTTATTGAATTTGAAGAATTGAGATTAGTGGTTTCTTTTATATTGTGGGATTATTTAGATGCTCTATACCTTGCTATTTGCGGATTTTGTTAATTTTATTGAGAGTGGCGCTCTGCTCCGCTCTCCCCGGACGAGCGGGGTGTTACACACCCTGCCTATTTTAATATCAGGTGGCCAATCCTTTATTAAAATAGAGTTAAAATCTAGTATGATTTCATTCTCAGAATCACTATTGCAATAAACAATATAATCTAAACAAATAAAACCATACATCTAAATGAACAGAAAAAACAACATGCATAAATAAATAAATGTGAACCGAATAAACTAACAGTTAATAACAATAACCATCCGACTAAAATAAAAACTGATAAATAATAATATCTCCAACATAAATGTAAGTTCCTTTCCATCTACGGGCAACAAACCCAAAAGGAAAATAATGGAATGATATAAGATCCTATCTAGATGGAAATAACAACGGCGAAAAAAATAATCTCGTAAAAACCACAACTACTTCTAGTAATGGTATAAAAGATCTATCCCCGTAATCCTTGCACGCCTCGAGTTCTGAAAAACAAGAAAATTGATTTGCCTGCGGGTCAAAGCCCAAAAATCTTTGAAAATATTTTACAATTAGTTATAGATTTAAATAAATAAAGCACATAGTGTATTAGTTCCACAATTAATTAATTGGTCATACTCACATGAGTCAAAACTCACTTCTCATCTACAGTGCGCACTTGCCTTATTCATTCTATTATCATAATTACACTACCTAGTATAACTAGGCTAATAACCACTATCTAAGACCAATCTCGCTAATAGTCACCATTAGCTAAGTATATACTACCCTCACCAGGTATACGTTCATAAATAATATCATAACGATATCCATGTTATAAATAAATATTGATGCTATAGCTACACCCGTGATATAAATGAATATACACATAACATCTCGTAAACACACACACACACACACACTCCCTCATAAATATATATATATATATATACAGAGACACTAGCGGCATGCCCGTGCCTGAAGGCACGACCCAAAATTTTGAAAGCATGTAATCGCAAAACGATAAAAAAATCACAAAATACGTAACTACAAAACGAAAAAAATATCGTTCCCCAACAAAATGACGTGTAATTGTAAAACAAATGGTCATAATCTATTTTGTTTATAAGACTATCCACCCTGCTTAACAAATAACAAATTTTCAAACGACATTCAAATAGTTCAAGTACCAATTTCATTACAAAAGTCAAACTAATATCATTTAAAATACTAGCCCAATGGATTACAATCAAACTATTTTCATTCAAATTACACATTATAATCAAGTTTTACAACAACTTAAGACTAATTCAAAATACATATTAAGACAAATTAGAATTAGCAACACAAACAAAAACCCCACACAATTGATTCAAAAATTCATGTTATCATACTTCAAGCCTAGCGCTTTGTATTTATATTTGAAATTAGCCATCGCTTCCAACGTAGTAGCACAAATAAACTCCAATTATTTAATTTGTAATGACAAATAGTGGTATCCGATATCCAATGAATTTGTCAGATCAATCCAATGAAAAACATTATCTGAACAAACTTCACAATTTGGACATGACAAAAAACGTCGGCCATGATTTGTAGATGTCCTTGTAGTGCTGATAAGAGCGTGATCTCCGCATTAACATGTTTGTTGTGAATTAATTGAAGAATCTCTTGGTTCCATCCATTGAAATGATAAATCAAATTAAGGACACAATTACATGAAATATATGGAAAAGCACGATTAGTGAAAATACAAAATTGACAATGCCATTTGTGTACATGTATGGGTAATATTGACAATGTCATTTAGTAGGCTGCCTAAACCTACAATTTTAAAGTTTAGATAATTAACATATAGATACAAAACCAAAAACATTTTATACTCTTTCAAACCTCGATAGGAAGTAAAGTTGACCTGAACACACACATAACAGTAAACACGTTTGTAGCATAAAATTGTAATATAACACAAATGATGTGAAATCAAACCATAAAATCTCTAAGACACTAACCTCATGTCTGAATAGTCATGTCAGAATCAAGCACACTCAAAGTAATTCAAAAGCTCAGGTCCGATTCGAGTAGATGGACATTTAATTCATATATGAGCATAATCAATAACATTTTCAAAATGTAATTCTGCTTGATTTGATAAGATCACTAGGACACATTTATGTTCTGGGACACATTCTTATTCAGGACAAAAAAGTTATACTTAAAAATATCCCAACTTATCAGAAATTGAGTGCATACGTGTATGTGTGTGTGTGTGCATGTATGTGTGTACGTGTGTGATAGAGATAGAGATAGAGATAGGGATAGAGATGGAAAGAGAGAGAGAGACCAAAAAAAGGACTCATAAAAGGGAAGATTAAATGATGATTCACCGCGAGGAGAAGGATAGAACTTGAAAATTTGGAGATATTGAAAATACTTTGTCCTCCCTAATTTGTCAGGGTTGTTGAACTTCAACTCTCGAGATTCCAACTGTTAATAAAATCAATATGCATATCTTTCAGAGAATATATCATTCCAAATAAAAGCATAGTGGTTAAAGGCCAAAGTACTTAAGTATGTTGAAGGGAAATTTTCGATTTACAAAATGTTACATGCATGAACCAAAAACAAATGAATCCAAAAAATGTTATGAAATGCAAGAAATTTTAACATAGGAAGGGTTTATGCACCCACGTTTCCATATGAATAATAAAAATACAAAAGCAAACTAAAAAAAACTCATTTTCTATCTTGCAAATAGTTTCATAACAGAGATAAATGCAAGACTTTATAGTGAATGTGATGATTCGAATCATGCAAAATTAAATTTTGACCTATATATAAGCTTGCATATATATATATATATATATATATATATATATATATATATATATATATATATATATATATATATATATATATATATACTTTTTTTATCGAAAGAAAATTTTATTAAGAAATGAGGAGAGAAGAGCCCTCACCATGGCATACAAACAAAACAAACTAATGAAATTGAAAGGAAATTTTCCTAAGATAAGGATATTGAAGCTTATCTAATCTAAGAATCCCTTTAATTTTCTTAGGAAGAATGTCTATATTATGAGACATCAAAGAATTTGTTTGAGAACTACCAATCTTAGACAAGAAGTCTACTGCCATATTTGCCTCTGTGTGAACATGAGTGAATATGCATTTGAGTTTAGAACTTAAGGGGAGAATATGATTCACTTTCCATTGAATCTTCCTTGGACATGGAATCTTATTATGAAGGACCTCGATCTAAATTTTAGAGTCAGACTCAATAATTAAATCATATTCTTTGAGGTCTTGATAGAATGAAACTCCTTGAAGAACTGCTTCAGCTTCAGCTTGTAAACTTGATTTAAATTCTAATTGATTGTAGAAGAACCATAACACCTCACCTCTGTGGTATCTCAATATCCCCCACAGCCACTTTTACCAGGATTACCCAAAGAGCTACCATCAACATTTAGTTTCAATATCCCTTTAGGAGGAAGGAACCAGTTAACTAAAATTGTTTTGGAAGAAGGCTTACTAGGACCTGGGCAAAGCATCAATAAGCTATGATGAATATTCTTAATAATTCTGGAAAGGAGCATGGAAGAATTATCATACTTTGCGCTATTTCTACTGAGCCAAATGTGCCAACAAATAAGAATGGGGATGAATTTAAACCTCAAGTTATCAGAAGAGGAACAAAGCCACCAAGCAACAAATCTCTGCCTTAGAGAACCATTAGGACTTAGAATACCATGATTTGCACCAAAGAAATCCTAAAATTTACCTGCTATTTCACTCGAAGAGAATAAATGTTCAATTGATTCTTCCTTTCTTTTTATACAACAAACACATTTATAAGGCCCTCTAATACCAATAAGATTTATTTTACCATCAGCTGGAAGAAGATACCGAAGAATTTTCCATGCTAGAACTGATATCTTTAGAGGAATAGTAGAATCCCAAATCAATTGAGCTAATCTCTGAGGAGGATACTGAATTCTAGAAATGTTCCAAGCAGAAGAAAAAGAAAATTCCCCTCAGTTAGAAGCAATCCAAACCAAACAATCTTTCTTCAAGTTCCAAATTTTTCTTTGAGTAATTTCTTGAATGAGGATCAAAGGGAAAAGACTTTTTAGCTTCTTCAAATCCCAGTTTTTGTCATCCAACCCAAAATCTTTAATGTTACAGTTCTTGGGAATGTTGAATTCTTCTCCAATAGTACCCGAGTCCAACTAATTATCCCAACAAAAGTCAATGTCAACTGAACTTATTCTCCATTTCATATGCGCCTCAGCCTCTACTCAAACTTTACACATTCTACCCCCAGGTGTTTGAGAATTATTTAGCCCTGACAGCATTAGGATGAACATTTCTGCAATATTTAGCCTTCAAGTACTGAGCCCATAAAGAATTTCCAGATCTAAACTTCCACCACAACTTCATGGACATAGCTTTACTGATATCTTCAAGCTTCCTGACCCCTAAACCTCCTTCTGTGATAGGTCTAGAGATAGTGTCCCACTTGCACCAGTGATGCTTTGAAGTACCATCTTGAGAACCCCAAAAGAACCTTCCAAAAAGAGATTCCACTTTTAGAACCACTTGTTTGGGGGGATTAAAAGCAACTATGGAGTGAAGGGGGATTGTAGTAAGAACACTTTTGAGGAGAACAAGATTCCCACCTAATGAAAGGTACCTTGATTTCCATCCACTAAGAGTCCTTATGATTTTTTGAATTAGAAAATCGAAGTAAGCAATCTTCTTTATACCTGCAAATAAAGGACAACCCAAGTATAAAATAGGCAAAGATTTGTTAGTAACACCAGTTATCCTTCTGATATTGTTGACAGCAGCAGGTCCCAGCTTTTTTGATATGAACATCTGAGATTTCGATATGTTAATCTTTTGACCAGCTGATCTTTCATAATCTTTAATAACCTTCATAATAGATTTTAAATCCTTGGATCCACCAGAAGAAAAGATAATAACATCATCTGCATAAGCAAGATGATTAAATTTGGGACAACCGAGAGGAAGTTTAAATCCATAAAGATTAGGAATGAGGGAATTCAAATTTCTAGTGAACGCTTCTGCCATAATGACGAATAGACTAGGGGATAAGGGGTTACCATGCCTAAGACCTCTAAAAGCCTTGAAGAAGCCACACGAATATCCATTAATGATGACTAAAAACTAGCAATTGGAAATGATTCTCCAAATCAAATCAATCCATGTTTCATAGAAACCAAACTTCCTCATAACATGAATAAAAAAAAGCCAAGACACCCTATCATAAGCTTTAGCTAAATCTAACTTTAGAACTAC
Organism: Sambucus nigra; assembly: GCA_949130495.1. Taxonomy (NCBI): domain Eukaryota; kingdom Viridiplantae; phylum Streptophyta; class Magnoliopsida; order Dipsacales; family Adoxaceae; genus Sambucus; species Sambucus nigra. The sequence goes on from OX422215.1 coordinate 640,652,505, forward strand.
ATTGCCTCCATAGTTCTTTGAATTAATCTTAGACACGAGCCAACAAAGCATTTTCTAGCATATCCCTAGCTCTTATGAACCCACTTTGGTTGGGGGAAATGATATTATGCAGAATACTACTAAGCCTATTTGTAAGAATTTTTGAAATGATTTTGTTGAAAAAGTTGACCAAACTAATTGGTCTAAAATGTGAGAAAGATTTAGGAGATTTCAGCTTAGGAATCAGAGCAATCAAAGTGGAAGTGATGTTTCTAGGTAAAGAAGCACCTAAAAAGAAAGTTTGAATAGCAGCCACCACTTCAACCTCTATAAGATCCCAAAATCTCACAAAGAAAACTCCATGGAAGCCATCAGTGCCAGGGAAACTATTTTTATTAAGCTGTTTAACGACTTCAAATATTTCATTATTTTCAGGAACTGCACATAGATTGATGTTTGAATCATTGGAAACTAGATTAGGGATTACCTCCAAGAAAGAATCATGTATAGAAACAAGGGGACCTTCTTCATGCTTGAATTGATCTTCAAATTAATGGACATCAACTTCCTGAATAGACCTTTCATTGGCCTGAATAGTACCCTTTGAGTGTTTTATTTCTGAAATAACTAGCTGTCTTCTTAGGGCTTTGACTGAATTATGAAAGAAGCTAGTATTTCTATCACCTTCTCTAATGAATTTATCTTGATCTTTTTATCTCCAGAATAAATCTTCAACGAGGAGCTTCTGAGTACTGCAGGCCTAAGCTAGAGATAAGTTCTCTCTATGAAGCTCTGAAGGATCTATATCATATGCCATCTCATTAGCCATAAGATTATCCTCTGCCATCCTAGCTTCTCTAAAAATATCCCCAAATTTAAGTTTACTCCAAGAAGAAGGGGTGGATCTAAAAAGTTTGAGTTTTAATCATATAGGGATCAGGGGATTGGAATGAACAACTAATTCCCAGGTTTGGGAAACAATTGAATGAATTTCTGGAGATTCAAGCCAGAAATTTTGAAATTTGAAAGATTTATGATTCACCTCAAGAGAATTCTTAATAGATAATAGGAGGGGGCAATGATCAGACATGCGTCTGTTAAGGTGACGCACTTCCATCCCTCCTAAGTGAAGAGCATTTTGATTAGCAAAAATTTTACCAAGTCTACACCAGATACAATCCACACCCTCCCTTTTATTGAACCAAGTGAACTTTGATCTAATAAATCCCAGGCCAGACATCTCATTCAATTCCATAGCTTCCAAAAACTCCATAGCTGACCCTCCATCTATAGCATTACCACCTGCTTTCTCCATATTATTAGAAACCACATTAAAATCACCCCTATAAACCAAGGGATTGTAGTGAAATTCATATTGAGATATTCCCATAGACCTCTTCTCTCCACCTTAGTATTCTTAGCATAGATAAATGACGCTCTAATTACAGTGTTGTTAATATTAATAGAAAAAGTAATACCTTGTTCCATTTCAAAAACAACTTGGCATATTAAATCTTCTCTACCAAAAAACCATATCTTACTGTTAGAGTTTCCATATGCAAAATGAAATCCCAAATTTATTCTAAATGAGTCCAGCTTATGAACTCCAATCTTTGGCTCCAAGATAACAAAAATAGAAGGCTGATAAATTCTCATAAACCTCTTAATTCTCTTCACAGCTTATTTTTTAGAAATCCCTCTAATATTCCAAATGATTTCATTTATCATTGGGAAATGTAAAAAGATGAATTTTTACTACCAGACCTAAGCAGTTTAGTATTTAAACTTGGGACATTCTTCTCCTTACTTCTTTGCTGTTTAAACTTAGATATTTTAACAAGTTTGGTGCCCCCTTTGAAGATAGGATATTTGATTCTAGAGCTACCCTGACTGAATTTTGACATATGCCCTTCCATTCTTCCTTCTTCAATAAATTTATTCTGGACTATTACCTCCTTAGACTTGGGGGTTATAGCAGGGCTGATGAAAATCTTATCTGAACTTGGGGACATTTATCCTTCTTCTAATTCTTGAAGATCATTAATGATTGCAGCTATAACATCATTGGCAATGACTTCGATTTATACAGGAGCATCCTTATTACCTGTGTCTGAAATTCCTTCACCTGGAGTTCTAGTTGGATCTTCTATCCTTGTGGATTTCTTCTTAAAAAAAATTGTAATCTTTTGTTGGGAACCTTCTTTGATATGAGTAGTTGTTTAATCTTTCAGAGTCTTGAGTCTAGATTGTTGCAAGTCACCAGATAAATTTGATTGAGATATTTTATTCCCCTTAAAAATTTTGGCAACCCATTCTTTAATGCTTTCTTTTTTCTGATTCAAAAGGATAGGATTTGAGGACTTCTCAGTTCTACCTTTGTTTTCTTCTTTGAGGAGACAAGCTTCTTCTTTGTGGAATTTTTTGGAACATTTGAAACAATAAGGAGGGAGGTCTTCATATTCAAAATATTGCCAAAATCCCTGTAGAAGGGTGTCTACCTATAAAAAAGTAAAAATATTATTTTATTAGAAATACTGAGAAAAAACCTAGGGTCCCAGCTGAAACTCATATTGAGAAGGAACCCCCTCGGGGTCCCGGCAGAAACTCATATTGGGCAGGAACCCCCCAGGGTCCCAACAGAAACTCTTATTGAGGAGGAACCACCCCAGGGTCCCGACAGAAACTCATATTCAGCAGGAACCCCCAGCGCCACTGCAAGTATCAGCGCCGATGCAAGTGTCAGAGCCACTTCAAGGGTCAGCGCCACTGCAAGTGTCAGCGCCGATGCAAGGGTCAGCGCCGCTGAAAGGGTCAGCGCCGCTGCAAGTGTCAACGCCGCTATAAGGGTCAGCGCCAGCGCCGCTGCAAGGGTCGGCGCCGCTGCATGTGTCAGTGCCGATGCAAGTGTCAGGGCCGATGCAAGTGTCAGCGCCGATGCGAGGGTCAGCGTCGATGCACGTGTCAGCGCTGCTGCAAGCGTCAGCGCCGCTACAGCAATAACATTCGAGAGGTGCTCGCAAGGGTCACCGCAGAAGTGCCATTGCAAGAGTCAGCGCCGCTGCAAGAGTCAGCGCCGCTGCAAGGGTCAGCGCCACTGCAAGGGTCACTGCAGCAATGACATTCAAGAGGGTCAGCGCCACTTCAAGGCTCGGCGCCATTTCAGGGATCACTGCAGTAATGACATTCGAGAGGTGCCTCGTAAGGCTTACCATATAAATACAATATTGAGAAGCGCCAATGCAAGGGTCAGTGACTGCAGGGGTCAGCGCCACTGCAAGGTCACCGCAGTAATGACATTTGAGAGGGTCAGCGCCACTGCAAGGGTCACTGCATAAATGTTATTTGAGAAGTGCCATTACAAGGGTTTCAACAGTAACTCATATTGAGAAGGAACCCACCCAGAGTGGCCAGGATGAGGGAGTAGCTACCACGAGCAACTCCTCATCATGAGACGTCAGTCTTTAAATGAACAACAGTATTAACACTTTACTTTCTTGTACAGGTTACGTAGTTGAGCAGGCAGGGCTCAAGCTGGCTAGTTGGGACCTCCCGGGAGTTTGGGCTTGGCAGCTGATGGACAAGGTATGTTGAGCAAGCTCAACCACTTAGCACTATAGGATTGAGAGAATACTAGTAGGAGACCCTAGGGTCACCCAATCCTCACACACCTCACACTTAGTAACAAGTGAAGTGAGCAGCCAAAGGGCTGGCTGCTCACAAGAAAAGAACTGTTTATAAAATGATTTTATAGGAGAGGGTCCTCTAAACCCCTCTCAAGAAAAATGATTTTAGAAGGGGGTCCTCGAGACCCCCCTCAAGCTTGCAAATATTTTAGAGGAGGTGGTCCTCGAGACCCCCCCTCAAGTTTACAAAGTTTGTATCAAAGTTACCGTTTCAAAATATATTTAGCAAATCAGATATTTTGTCTCCATTAGAAGACATATTTGCTTTTGAACTTTGGTCGGCGCCAGGGGGCATCTACCAGAGGGGACAGGTAGACCTGCCTGCAGGTAGGGACAAATAGTACACTACAGACTTTGTCCCTCACCAACCCTCTAAGTTTTGGCGCCAAAAGTGCCAATCCAGCCTTAGTGCCCAAGTATAAATAGGACCCCTGGGCAAGGTCATAAGAGAGACAATAGAAGTTGCACTGTTACTCTGCCAAAATATCACCAGACCTACCTAAGTATTCTCTCCCTGCTCATTCTCATAGTGCTGAGTGCCTTGTTCCTTCACTCCCCACTGACAGCCATCACTCTCAGGTGTTTCCCTTGAGAAAATTGTTATTTTTGCTGTGAAAGTTCATCTTCTTGTAGGGATTGAGTTGAAGCTTGAGTTCCATTGTTACCAGAAGGAGAAGTTTTCTTTAGAAGTTTCACCAAGAGACCTTGAAGACCTTGCAGGCAGCGTCCATTGGAGTGGGTCACGCCTCACCCTTTCCAGTTATTCATAGACCCCAGTCTCACTACCCTCCTACATTTGGCGACTCTGCTGGGGAGGTATCCTCACTTCCATGGACAAAGAATGTTTTAATGTTTCTAGGCAGCTAGTGTTTGAAGGCATTCCATATGGAAATGGATCTCAAAGAGACAAGGCCACTCAGGTGGATGTGGTGGTGACCGGAGCAAAGGTACCTGCTCCTCCGGGAGGGCAGACCAGCTCACCGGCATCAGCTCCGGTGGTAGAGGCTTATGGGTATGTTTTTTGATACTTGGCAAGTTTGGGTTAAGATTGTGTAACACCAGCAGCAACCCCCTCTGGAGGGGAAGCCGTTCCGGCAGCGATTCCGGCAGAAGTAGCTCAGCCGCGAAGGACGGTGCTGGAGCAAGTTGTGACAATCGTCAATTTCACTGGAAGAACCCCCGAAACCCTAATTGTTTAGCGAGGAACTCCTCTCGCTCATTTATAACAATGAGGAACCCTTAAGAAAAGAACCCATGGCAGTAGTAGCTAACGATGAGGGATCCTCGGCAGTGGGTCCCATAGTAGAAATCCCAAAGGATAGAAAACCTCTAACTAGCGAGGGGGTCGCGATGAACTCACTGGAAAGTGGGTCACGAGGAACCCGCGGCCAGCAGCACACCCACATAGTACCAATAGTCGGCGACACACACCTCGTCGCCAAGAATGGAGTGGAAGTGGCGACCCCTGTAGAAACAACAAATCACTAAGAACCCAAGGGCGAGTAGCCCTCGGTACCTCTCGTCGTCAATAAAGTGTCCATGGCAGCAGTAGCATACTCTCCATGACGCCAACAATGGGTGAGACACCCTGGGTCATGGAACCCTCGACGTGATAAGAGGTCGAGACCCCCCCCCCCCCACCAGAAACAAATAGCAAATCACTGATCTCCCCAAACGCAACACGACCAATCAAAAAATCGTCAACATCATAAAGGGTCGAGACAACCTGAGTCGAGGAACCCTCGACATGACAAGATGACGAGAAACCCCCTTGCAGTGACGAGGGACTCGTAGACGCGAGGCCAGGTCGCGAGACCCCGGCCGCTGACGAGAGGCCACCATATTGTCATAGGCCGAGACCCCTATTCCTTAAAAAATTCAAAGTCATCGAGACACCACCGCCCAAAGCAACTAGGGCTTTCGAAGAATCCAAGGTAACTGGCGAGGGATCCTCAGACATAGGGTCGCCTCGCAGCAAACCACGGGTCGAGACCCCCCCTTCTTAAAAAAAAAATCATGGGCGTCGAGACATCTAAGGTCGAGATACCCCCGTCAGCGCCAACACATTCCGAGATACCCAAGGTCAAGATACCGCCAGACGCCAACAATGGATTGGGCGAGGGACCCTCGACTATGGGACACGAGGAACCCCTAATGGAATTCGCAATCGCCAAGACACCCCCAACTATAGACTGACTCGGTGAAGTATTCCCCATATTTACACCAGCGCGCGCGGAGCCGCTGCCAACGCTGTGATATGTCGAGATACCTATAGAGGAGAAATCATTACGCGAGGAACCTCTTGGAAAACTCGTCACGGGCGAGAGACCCTCATGTGCAGAAATAGCAGGCGAGGAACCCTGGGGCGTGGACTCCGAGCGCGTGAGGTCTTGAATGGGGCGAGAGACCCTCACCTCCAATCTCGCGGTGAGCCCCTATCTCGACAAGGAGACGAGACACCCCCAGCCGCCTCTACCTGATTCGGCGAGGAACCCTTGGTTGGGTGACGCGAGGAACCCCTTGTTTAGCACAAAGCGCGAGGAACCAACACCAATTTCAACAGATGTCAAGACCCCCCCTTTCAACATAATAGGGGTCGAGACACCCACACTCAAAACCCCAAGCACCAAACTGCCAACACATGAGGAACTGTCAAGTGTATACTTGGTTCGCGAGGAATCCTCGAATACGGAATTATGTCGCGAGGAACTCACCAAAAAGGGGGGTTGCAAGGAACCCATGGTTGGCAGCGCACCCCCCATAGCGCCAACGGTCAGTCGAGACACCCATTTTTTATAGAATCCGAAGATGTCGAGACACCCTCTCTCCAAGAAAAAATTCCAACAGTCGAGACACCCCCTCTTGAAAGAACTGCGATCCAAGATCTATGGCAATAGAAACCCTCAGTTGAGGGTCAGCGCATGAGGAGCCTGCAAATGACGAGTTACCTTCGTTGACAGCGACTGTGAACGAGATGGTCCCAAAAATCGATAAAGAACACTACTCAAGAATCTCCACGGCTTTGGCAACGTGGGAAGATTTTTTTTTGTGTCGCGAGGAACCTTCATTAGTTAGAACAGATATCGGCGAGAGGATGCCCAAGTTGACCGCTAATGAGGAACTCCAGCCATAAAGGAGTTTGACGAGGAACCTCTGACGAAATCAAACCTAGATAAGGGGTCTCTGTACGAGGACCCCCATCTCAAGCGACGGAGAAGATCATGGTCGAGGAACCCAACATGGAATGTCATATGAAATCAGATTGTGCTGAGGGGCCTCTGTGCGAGGACCTATCCCTCATCTCAGGTGGCGACGAGGAACTCCTTTGGATTCCTCGACATCACGAATTACTGCTCAACATCATGAAATTTGGAGGTACTCATCATCGGTGAGGACCCATTGGTTGCAAAAGTATCTGGCGAGGGACCCATCATGCCCGAAGTCCCAGGCGCAAAACCTAAAATCGTGCTCATAAGTACTGCGGGCGAGGAACCCAAAAATGTGTTTGAAGTCGCATGCGAGCAGACCAAAGGTCGCGAGGAACCTCCTGCTAGTATTGCGCGTGGGAGAGGGATATATGCTAGTGTCACGAGGTTGCGAGGAACCCTCAACCTCTAGTGAAGAACCCTTAACGTTTTTGGAGGGACAAAATTCATGTGGCACCATTGACGACGGCGCAAGACCCAAGGTCGTCCCAAATATCATATCGCCAAAAAATAGCGCGCGAGGGACCCAAAGGGATCTGCGAGGAACCCCTTTTCTATGATAGAACCCAAATTATTGACACAGAAGACGCCGACGACGGTTGCAACGAGCAAGCCATTCCGAGAGTCACGCGCGAGCGCGAGGGGCTGAGTTGCGTCTCGCTAATAACAGGTAGAGATGAGGAACCCTTGACTAATGATGGCCACGAGGAACCTCTTGTGGTCGTGATGAAAAGTGAGGAACCCCTTGTGGTCAAAATTCCAGGTGACGAAATGCCCTCAAGTGCGAGGGACCCGAGGCTACGAAATGCCCACACAAGGAACCCTCACCTAAATCTTATACTCGCGAGTAAATACAGAAGTCCAAATGGGTAACCCTCCGTAGATAGCAACTCGTGCGAAGAACCCAAAGCTAAGAAGGGTCCGGATGAGGGACCCCCTATGTTAGGACAACAACGCGCGAGGAACCCCTTTCAATTTGAGCAGTGGACGAGAAACTGCCAACAACAAAAAAATTATGCCAGGAACCCAGAGTCGTCGAGGAACCCTCACTCATAACATGTCCCAAATTATCTGACACAGATGTTGTTGGCAAGGAACTCTTTGGAAAATAAGGGTTCAACGCCATTTTTTATGAGGAACCCATTCGAATTGACGACGGTGGCATGGAACCCTCGGAGCTCGAGGAACCCCCCATGGTTGCGAGAATACAGTAAGTCATAATCGTAGAGGAACCCCTTTCAGCATTGCGTGATGGCAAGTAACCCGTATAGGCAATACAGAGTCGAAGGGAATCCTCTGTGGTCAATGACCTTCACGAGGAACCCCTAGCATCTTGGGTGGAACACAGATTATAGACTGTAAATAAATTTTGGGAACCCAGATCTTGGGTGGAACCTAGATTTTGAGGAACCCCACAATTTTGAGGAACCTAGATTGGCTCCAGCAGCAGCCTCCTGCGAGGTACCCTCGCCCGTCACGACCCTTGACAAGGAATCCATACCAGTCGCCCCGCCTAAATCATCTTGTGGTGGACAAAGGTCACGAGGAACCTCCAACATGTCTGACGACGAAATACCCACAATCATCCCAAAATTCGACCCGTCGTCAACAGACATCTACACCACTACAACCGAGAAGGTACTATGCCTAATTCCTGCCCAGTTTCATTTTCTTAAAAAATTTTGAATAGCCTGCTCTAGTTTTATGAGTACACTTCTTGTAAGAAATATAAATTCTGACTGCAATGAAGAAAAGTAATACCCATTATTTTTGGCACTAGAAATTTTGTGCATGACTCATTTACCTACATTGTGCGGTGGGTACACCAGATTTATACGTTCTTTTCTTAAAAGAAGGGAAAAACCTCTACTAGATTAGAAGAGGGCCCATGATATAAGGAACTTTCCTCATCATACTTGGGGGGATATCAAACCAAAAAGTAAAAGTATACTGAGTAAAGTCCCTAAGACCCGACAGGACCAGCAGGAAGTTATCCTCCTAGTAATAATAATAAAAAAAAAAAATTCACTACGTTTTTTTTATTATTCAATATAGAGTTATAGCCTAGAGAACAAGTCCTAACCTCTGTTCTCAAGAAAAAATTTACTCGACCAGTTTTCAGAAAATAGGGAGAAGCGGGTCTACCCCCCTCTCTAAACTTGTTATTTTTTATAAGACAAAAAAAGGTTCCTAAGAAAAGTTTGGAACAAGCACCCTTGTAGACGAAGGGAAATTTCCAGTATAAAGAAATAATTATTTCTTTACTTAGGATATATGTGAAATTTTATTCAAAGTTTGTGGGAAGGAGAAGGACTAACCCCATCTCCCAGCTACTCCCTAAGAAATGAATATGTATAACAAAATACCCTATAATCACACCGGGGTGCACTAAAAAGTACCCCACAGGCACATAGGGTTGTGCTAAAATTTTTAACTACCTCAGATCATATGCAAGTACCCCGCAGTTAGAGGGGTAGCTTAAATTTTTTTTAACTTGCTCAATTATATGCAAGTACCCCGCAGCTAGAGGAGCCACTTCCAAATTTCAACTTGCTCAGTTATATGAAAGTACCCCGCAGTTAAAGGGGCAGCTTCAAAATTTAAACTTGTTCAGCTATATGAAAGTACCCCGCAGCTAGAGGAGACACTTCCAAATTTCAACTTGCCCAGTTGTGTGCAAGTACCTCGCAGTTATAGGGGCAACTTCAAAATTTAAACTTGCTCAGCTATATGCAAGTACCCCGCAGTTAGAAGGGCAGCGTCCAAATTTTAACTTGCTCAGTTATATGCAAGTACACTGCAATTTAGTACCTAAGTGTAATTAAACATATAAGGTACAACATTTTAGTACCTAAGGCTCCAAGGGCACATGAGCGCTCACAGTCTTGAGCAACTGCCAAGTATAAGTATAAGGTGCGACAGTTTAGCACCTAAGGCTCCAAGGGCACCGGAGCGCTCACAGTCTTGAGCAAGTGCCAAATATAAATATAAGGTGCGCCAGTTGAGCACCTGTGGCTCCAAGGGCATAGGAGCGCTCACAGTGTTGAGAAAGTGCCAAGTATAAATGTAAGGTGCTCCAGATGAGCACCTAAGGCTCCTAGGGCACCGGAGCGCTCACAGTCTTGAGCAAGTGCCAAGTATAAATATAAGGTGCGACTGTTTAGCACCTAAGGCTCCAAGAGCGCCGGAGCGCTCACAGTCTTGAGCAAAGGCCAAGTACAAATATAAGGTACAATTGTTTAGCACCTAAGGCTCTAAGGGCACCGGAGCGCTCACAGTCTTGAGAGAGTGCCAAGTATAAACATAAGGTGCTCCAGATGAGCACCTAAGACTCTAAGGGCATCGGAGCGCTCACAGTATTGAGCAAATGCCAAGTATAAACGTAAGGCTCCAAGGGCACTGGAGCGCTCACATTATTGAGAAAATGCTAAGTATAAACGTAAGGATCCAAGGGCACTGGAGCGCTCACATTATTGAGAAAATGCTAAGTATAAACGTAAGGCTCCAAGGGCACCGGAGCACTCACAGTCTTGAGCAAGTGCCAAGTATAAATATAAGGTGCGCCAGCTTATCACCTAAGGCTCTAAGGGCACCGGAGCGCTCACAGTCTTGAGCAAGCGTCAAGTACAAATATAAGGTGTGACAGTTTAACACCTAAGACTCCAAGGGCACCGGAGTGCTCACAGTCTTGAGCAACTGCCAAGTATAAATAAAAGGTATGATAGTTTCGTGCACAAGTCTCTCGACATTACAAGACACTTCTGCACGAGGGGGCTAATATTGAGAAGTCCTCAAGCAAGTGAACAAATAGTAAAATAGCTTGGAGTGTGGGGATCCACTTATAGTGGCTCCACCTGCCTAAGATTGCAAGTTTGACAGAAAATAGCCTAGGGCGAGGGGATCCACCTTGAGTGCCCTCTCTTCCCAAACTTGATGCTACAGAAAAGAACTCAGGGCGAGGGGCTCACCGCGAGTAACCTCTCCACCCAAGATAGAAGGCCACAAAAGAAGGCCAAGGGCGAGGGGCTCACCGTGAGTAACCCCTCCACCCAAGATGAAAGACCACAGAATAAGGTCAAGGGCGAGGGGCTCACCGCGAGTAACCCCTCCGCCCAAGATAAAAGGCCACAGAAGAAGGCCAAGGGCGAGGGGTTCATCGAGAGTAACCCCTAAGCCCAAGATAAAGGGCCACAGAAGAGGGCCGAGGGCGAGGGACTCACCGCGAGTAACCCCTCCACCCAAGACAGAAGGCCACACAGGAAGGTCAAGGGTGAGGGGGCCATCGCGAGTAACCCCTCCACCCAAGACAGAAGGCCAAGGGCGAGGGGCTCACCGTGAGTAACCCCTCCACCCAAGACAGAAGGCCACAGAGGAAGGCCAAGGGTGAGGGGGCCATCGCGAGTAGCCCCTCCACCCAAGACAAAAGGCCACAGAATAAGGCCAAGGGCGAGGGGCTCACTGTGAGTAACCCCTCCGCCCAAGATGAAAAGCCACAGAAGGAGGCCAAGGGCGAGGGGCTCATCGCGAGTAACCCCTCCGCTCAAGATAGAAGGCCATAGAAAAAAGGCCAAGGGTGAGGGGTTCACCATGAGCAACACCTTTAAACAAAGTAGAAGGCCATAGAAGAAGGCTAAAATGAGGGGCTCACTGCGAGTAACCCCTCCGACCCTGTTTATACCCTGATAAGGAGGTCCACTATAAGTGGCCTCATTTACAAAACTTGAGATGAAGTGACATAACATTTAATGACCCTAAGAGGAATGATGAAGAAACCCTAGGGTCCCTGAAAAAAAACTGAATTTATGGCGTACAAAGCTTTTTGGTCTACCCAAAACAAAAGACTTTGCACGAGGGGCTAATGTAGAAGGGTGTCTACCTATAAAAAAGTAAAAATATTATTTTATTAGAAATACTGAGAAAAAACCCAGGGTCCCGGCAGAAACTCATATTGGGGGGCTCGGGGTCCCGGCAGAAACTCATATTGGGCAGGAACCCCCCAGGGTCCCAACAGAAACTCTTATTGAGGAGGAACCGCCCCAGGGTCCCGACAGAAACTCATATTCAGCAGGAACCCCCAGCGCCACTGCAAGTGTCGGCGCCGCTGAAAGTGTCGGCGCCGCTGCAAGTGTCCGCACCGATGCAAGGGTCAGCGCCGATGCAAGGGTCAGCGCCGCCGCAAGTGTCAGCGTTGCTGCAAGTGTCAACGCCGCTGCAAGTGTCAGCGCCGCTGCAAGGGTCAGCGCCGACCTCATATAAAATTCGTTGGCCCAAGCAATGGCCCAAATATATTAGGGGAAATTGAGGGGATTAATTTTTTTCTTAGCCCACAAGAACGATTGAACTGGCCCAACAAATTAAAAGAGTTACCCGACCTCATATCATGGAGATAATCTAGGAGAATTTTCACACCACACCGCCCTAAAACCAAGTCAATCCCCTATAATCTCGTGGAGATATTCAAGGGATTCACGAATCATCATGGGCATCGTGAAGTTTCTGAACAACTGAGATTCTACATCAATAAATTGTAACCGCTGGCTCGGGTCATAGGGGCATGTAACCAAGGTTATTGGAAGATACTTAATAAAACAGTAGACCTCTCCGTGGATGTAGGTAGGTTACCTAACCACTCACATAGTTGTGTTGTGTGTGTGATTATCTACTTTCTTGCTTGATTGTGATTCTTCTTCGTAAAACATGTATTATAATATTTTTTACACCACATCACTGTAAAGGAAACCCTGTGTCCTTAGTCCCAGGACAACTCACACACCCATGTCCACTATTACCAATTATTGATTACAAATTATAGTCCACCAGTTTACAATGATTTAAACTAAGAAAATATAAGTCGTATCCCCAGCCTAGTCTTAATACAAGACAACTTGACTAACAGTTAGTCAACCCAATAACACCCAGGTAATAGCAATTATAGAACACACGCACAACCACACACTCAAACCAGAGACTCCATGAAGTTGTGCAACACACATAATTATTTAAAAGGTTTGTTTTAATCGAACTTAAAAATTATCATCTTTATAAAATGAGACAAAACACACACCATGTTATGTCAAATTTTAGTCAACAAGGATAATTAACAAATGGTGATAAATTAAGCAAGTATAGAACCAAATATACACTCGCAAATACTATAATGCACCAGGTTTTTGCACAAGCGAAACACACACCACCAAACTTATGATTAAACTCTACTTAACTCAAATATATATATATATATATAGAGAGAGAGAGAGAGAGAGAGAGTATAAGCCTAAATGGCTTTTGCAGAAAAGATCGAAAGGATAACGAACCAAGCCAAAACGTTGAAACCGGCAAAACACTTAAAATCCGGCAAGCTTCATTCTAACTGAACAAGGTCAAAGTTTGTTGAAAGACAAACAGTAATGATCCCAACACCAAGATCATAAAAGTGAGTTAAAAACAACACTCAAATCTCCATAATCAGTTCGTAGAAACAACGAACAAGAGAACACTCAACCTCACATATGAGTATGGATTTAAAACGAGGTAAGTATCTAACTCATAAGTATCAAGGATGTAAATCGTGAAACAATCTAGAGACAAAAAGTGAGAAACCAACGTTGGCAGCACTTCCTGAGAAAAAATTGAATAAAAACTCTCATTTTTCAATCCACCCTACATCTCAAATATATAGGGGACACGGAAGATCAAGAACCTTGCCCAACAAAACCGAAAAAACCAAAACATTAGGGGCAGAAGTGTACTCTCCCCAATGAATAGTAAGGGGCAAAAGGGAAAAATAATAAGAATGGTATACACGTAAAAACCAACGAGAGAAGTAAGAGCAACAATGAGAACTTTGCAGAGTCAATTCAGTCGATAGACCCAAATCACACATCAGAGAACCGACAACGCCAGCTGAAAACCATTCAATAAACACACACGATTTCTCGTACAGCAAAAAACCCAACGGTAAAAAAAACAAGGAGCTACCATTTTTCTATATAGTTTTAATCGCATTAATTAAACTAAACTTAAGATTTAATTCATGGTTTTAACCCATAAAAATAAATCATAAAAAATAATGTTCTAATATGATAAAAAAAAATAACATATAACATATATGATAAAAAAACAAATTTATTTTAACAAATACATATAATTTATTAAATGTAAAAAAAGTGTAAACAAATTAAAACTACCATGCACAAAAAGTCTTAAAATATATTAAAAAGTCTCAAAATTGAGACAAACAAACAAGGGCAATTTCAATCTCCCCCTTTGACCAATTTTGATATAAACAAGATTTTGAGACAAAATACATAACTCAACTAATGACATTTTGCAACCTATCCAAACATCAAATGAGTACGTAACTCAACTAACAACATTCTGCAACCTCACAAAAAAACATAAAGAGGCACTTAACTCAACTAACAACAATATCCTTGACGACTATAAAAGATACAAAGAGTCCCAAATTCTCCCCCAGTTTTTCAGACAAATGGAGGAAACTAAAATCAACTTAGGTTGGAAATGCACACACACCAATAGACATTTGTAGAGTCTCAAATCTATGATTATCCAATGGTTTAGTAAATAAATCAGCTAGTTAGTCTTTAGTGTTAAGATATTGAATACCAATTTCCTTTTTTCTCAACAAGTTCTATAATATAGTGCTCACGCATTTTGATATGTTTGGCACGTGAGTGAAAAACAAGATTCTTTGAAATACTAATGACACTTTGATTATCACATAAAATGAGCGCAATAGGTTCAATTATACCATAGTCATTGAGCATTTGTTTAATCCACAAATTTCAGTACAACAACTACCAGCAGCAATGTACTCGGCTTTGGCGAAGGAAATGGACAAACAATTATGTTTTTTAGACTACCAATCGGCATCCGTATATCCAATCATTTTATAATTAGTGTCATAATACCAAAACCTAAAGTACTACTAACGTATTTTAGTATGCGCTTAACCGCAGGCATGTAAGATTATTTAGGTTCACATTGATATCTAGCGCGTGCACACACACTGTGCATTATATCGGGTCTACTAGTCGTTAAATAAAGAAGACTACCAATCAAACTATGATAAAGTGTGACTTTAACCTTTTTACCCGACACATCTTTAGATAGCTTAGTAGTGGAACTCATAGGGGTTGTAGCAGTTTTTGCATTAGTTCACACAAAACGCTTAACTAATTCAGTAGAATATTTAGTTTGGGATATAAAAACGCAGTCCGATTTTTTAGAGACTTGTAATCTCAAGAAAAATTTCAAGTCACCCATCATACACATTTGAAATTCAGATTTCATAATGTTAGCAAAAATTTCAGCCTCTTGAGGAGATGTAGACCCAAAAATAATGTCGCCAACATATATTTAAGCAATAAGCAAGCATGTTGTGTTTCTTTTAACGAACTATGTTAGGTATACTCCCCCTTGATTAAAGCCTTGGGTTGAAAGAAAAGAAGTAAGACGCTCATACCAAGCTCGAGGGGCTTGTTTGAGCCCATAAAGAGATTTCTTTAATCTAAACACGTGATCGGGAAAAAAAAGGATCAACAAAACCTTTAGGTTGTTCAACATAAACTTCTTCATTCAAAATTGCAGATTTTATGTCCATTTGGTATAATTTAAATTTTAAATGACACGAAACAACAAGTAAAAGTCTAATAGACACTATTCTAGCAACCGGGGCAAATATCTCATCATCAATCCCATCAATTTGGGAGTACCCTTGAGCTACTAGTCTAGCTTTGTTATGCAAAACATTACTGTTTTCATCACATTTATTTTTAAATATCCACTTAGCTCCAATCAAATTAGTATGAGTAAGACGAGGAACTAAAAACCATCCATCATGGATCTTAAATTGACCCAACTCTTCTTGCATGGAAAAAGGCCAAGATTCATCAACAAGAGCATATTTTTATATTTTTAGGTTCAACTAAAAAGTCAAAAGAAAACAATTAAACATTTAGAGTTTGGGCTTTAGTTTTAATTGATTCATTAACATTACCCAAAATGTTCTTTTTAGGATGATTTTTGCTTTAACCCAATTGGGTACATCAAGGTCTTCCCATGGAAGGGAGTTCGATTCACTATCCAATGATTGTTTTTGGAAATCATTTAAAGGGATGTCTTCAACGGGTAATGATTTTGGGCTATCTTCTACCAAAGGGGCAACACAATCACTAATCATAATATTAATAGATTCCATAATAGACTTAGTTTTCAAATTATAAACTTTTTAAGCCAAACTATTTTGAGAGTACCCCAAAAAAATAGCCTTTTCTCCACTTGTGTCATATTTAGACAAGTGTTCACGGTCCTTACACACATAGCATTCACTATCAAACACCCTAAAATATTTCAGAATGGGTTGTCTACCATACCATAATTTATAGGGAGTTTGTTTAGTATTTTTCCTTAAATGAACCCTATTAATTATGTGACAAGCTATTTGAGTAGCTTCAACTCAAAAATATTTTGGCAAATTCTTACCATGAATTAAAACACGAGCCATTTATTGAATGGTTCGATTTTTTCTTTCTGCAATACCATTTTGTTGTGGTATCTTGCGAGCACTAAATTCATGTTGATACCTATTTCCAATCCAATAGTTAATGAAACCCGTGTCTTTAAATTCATCACCCATATCACTACGAATACGAGTGACTTGATTATATTTCTCATTTTTCTTTTTTAGCCAAATTTTCAAAAAATGATTAAAGGTGTCTGATGTTTCTTTCATAAAAGCAACCCATGTAAATCTAGTGAAGTCATAAACAATAACAAGAATATAGGAATTGCCACATAAACAAATTGTCCTAGAGGGACCCATTAAATCCATATGCAATAATTCCAAAGAGTGAGAAGTAAAAATCTCAGTCACTTTCTCATTAGGTGCCTGGTGAATTTTACTAATTTGACACGGACCACAAATATAATGTTTAACTTTGGTTGTTTTTGGTATGCCACGAACAAGATTTTGACTAGTTAATTTAGACAAAGTTTTTGGTATGCCACGAACAAGATTTTGACTAGTATTTTATTTTGCATATATTCTGACATATTTTTATGATATATGCAATTTTTGTATTTTAATAGCCTTGTTATGGTTAAAAAATATTAAAATATATTAAGAAGGCCTAAACGCCTTTTCACGCCTTTTTACGTCTAGGCCCGCCTAGGCTTCTAAGGCTTAAGGCTTGGCCTCCACGCCTCAATCACGCCCCGCGTTTTTTAGATCCTTGAGACAAACTATTATAGTTTTAATGTCCTAATATTTCATGCCATAAGTCTAAATCACTCATCCTATAAGATAAACAATTTTTAAATTCATGTTCATGTTTAACAGCATACCAATTGTTTAAAGTCCCAGTACCACATAAAATAACATTCCCATTTGGATCTAAAATTTTACAATTTGATTCGGAGAAATTAACAGTATGATCAGTGTCGCAAAATTGACTAATACTTAATAGATTTACTTTTAAGCCTTCAACAAGTAAAACTTCCTCGATGTTAGGGAGCCCATCTATCTCAATCGACCATTTGCCTATGATGTGGGACATCTTCCATCACCAAAAGTTACAATAACACCAACAAAAGATTTTAAGGTGATAAATTTAGATTCGTCTCAGTCATATGCCTAGAGTATCCAGAATCTAAGTACCATTGAGAGTTTTTATTACGAGTATTTAGTGCTGATAAAACAACATTACATCTCAATGTGTCATTTGATTCAGTATTTTTAACCCAATTAGCCTTAGTTTTCTCAAAAAAAGTTTTGGTTTGAAAGGGCTACATGTTGGACAGGTTGGGATTCTTAACTAATTCATATTTATCATAAAACCGGCTCGGTTTGGTCCTAGCATTCAATCATTTATAACAAAAATCTAACAAATGTCCATTTTTCTGACAAAAATCACAATGGAAGAATTTCCTATAAGAAAGTTTAGTTGGGGTAGTAGTTTTATAAACAGGTTTAAAATTAATCTGAATTGCTTTTTTAAAACAAAATGGTTCTAAGCGAGACTTTTTAGAACAAAAAACACACTGAAAACATGGTTTCCAAGTTGTTTCAGTTTGCCTAAATTTGCCTAAAACATTATTATTATGGCACAATTTATTAAAATAATTTTTTTTCTAAATGTCCTGTTTTATGACAAAAGTTGCATTCAAACACCGGTTTAGAAGAAGTTGAACAACCCTCATTTTTAACATGTTTATAATACATCCTCATTTCAGTTGATTTAGGGAGTTGTACTTTATAATTCACAAAGTTAGTAACATCATATTCTTTTCCTTCAAACCCCAATCCATTTGTAGATTGATCTAAATTCAGATTCTTATTATTAATTTTTACAACATCACCAGAATTTCAATAACCTTTTAACTTTTTCAAAGCACTCTCTAGTTCTTTTTAACACTCATCATATTTACACAAAACTGTTTTAAAATCGATTTGAGATTCATTAAATTTAAACAAAATTTCCTTATTTTTAGTCTTAAGAGAGTGATTCAATTCAGTTAGCATAACAATCCTCTTTTCATGTAAAACAAACTTTTTTTCCAATTCTTCTACATGAAATGTATATTCTTCTAATATCAATTGATTTGATTATTTAAAATGTCAATTTTATCTAATAACCTAGCATTCACTTTACCTAAGTGTGTGTTGTTATCAAGTGTGTTGTTTTCATAAATATCACACATACACTCTTCAACATTTGTAGGATCCTCAATTGTATCAAATTCACCCAAATCAACACAAATATTTCCAATATCAAATAGAGAGGCCATGATAGTAGGGTTATTTTGAACAAGAGAGGTGTGAGACAAATTTACAAAGTCTAAATTCAAGTTATCTTAACCCAAATCAGAAATAACAGAAATAGTAGATAAGTTATCAAAGATGTCCTCCGATATGATATTGCACATGGAAGTAAACGCCATAAGATTATCAAAAGTTTCTTCACTATCACTATCGGAACTATCATCCCAAGTTTTAGACAAGTGTGCTTTATTAGATTGATCCCACTTAGATTTAGAAAATCACTTATCAACATAGTGACCATATTCATTGCACTTTCGGCAATGAATATGGCTTAAATCCTTTTTAGGTCCATATTTTTCAAAGATTTTCTTCTCAAAATATTTTTCATGGGGTCTATTTGAATAACTAGGTTGACCTTCTTTTGAGGTAAATTTATTCCTAAACTTCACAAATTTCTTAAAATGTTTGGTCATGAAAGCAATTTCATTATCTAGAGAATCTAAACTGCCAGAATTCATTTAAAGGAGAAGGAACCAAGCCAAAACATTGAAACTGATAAAAGACTCAAAATTTGACAAGTTTCATTCGAACTGAACAAGGACAAAGTTTGTTGAAACACGAATAGTAATGAACCCAACACCAAGATCAGAAAAATGAGTTAAAACCAACACTCAAATCTCCACAATTAGTTCGTAGAAAAAACAAACTAGAGAACACTTAACCTCATATATGAGTATGGGTTTAAAACGAGGTAAGTATCTAACTCATAAGTATCAAGGTTGTAAATCGTGAAACAAACGAAAGAGAGAAATTGAGAAATCAATGTTGGCAGAACTTCCTGAGAAAAATTGAATAAAAACTCTCATTTTTCAATCCGCCCAACATCTCAAATATATGGGGGATACGTAAGGATAGAGAACTTTGCCCAATAAAATCGAAAAAATCAACAACATTAAGGGCAAAAGCGTACTCTCCCCAATGACAGGCAAGGGCAGAAAGGGAAAACGAATAAGAAGGGTATAGATGTAAAAACCAAGAGAGAAGTAGGGGCGACTGTGAGAACTTAGTAGAGTCAATTCAGTCGACAGACCCAAATCACGCGCCATCAAAGAATCGACAACACCAGCTAGAAACCACTCAATAAACACACGATTTCTCATACCACATAAAACCCAACGGTAAAAAAATAAGGAGCTACCATTTTTCTATTGAGTTTTAATGGAGTTAATAAAACCAAACTTAAAGATTTAATTAATAGTTTTAACCCATAAAAGTAAACCATAAAAAATAATGTTATAATATAATAAAAAAATAACATATAACACATATAATAAAAAAAATGAATTTATTTGAAGAAATAGACATAATTTATGAAATGTAAAAAAAAGTGTAAAAAAATTTAAAACTACAATGCACAAAAAGTTGCAAAAAAATTTAGAAGTCTCAAAATTGAGACAATCAAACAATGGAAATTTCACTCCTATACACTTCTCCCCATAGAAAAATATCAAACACACTTTCCTCGAAGCACCCTTAAACATGGGATGAATATCGACCCAAACAGACTCACAAAGGGATCCTCGCTAAATAACCCCAATTCTTGACAGGAGGACGCTACTTCAGTCCCCAAAAAACATCAAAAGGATCTTGCTTCATCTCTCCATCAAGTAGATAAAATTGTCTCTATTCTAAAAAGAAAATCTAAGAAGGATGGGGCGCCCTTATTATTATTATTATTATTAGTATTATTATTATTATTATTATTATTATTATTATTATTATTATTATTATTATTATTATTATTATTATTATTATCGTTATTATTATTATTATTATTATTATTATTATTATCGTTATTATTATTATTATTGTTATTATTTTATTATTATTATTACTATTACTATTACTACTACTAATACAACTACTACTATTATTATTTTGCTCTTATTATCAGTACCATTTCAAAATAAAAGGAGTTTAGGCCATTATGCCCCTACTTTCGCCATTCATGCATAAAATAAAAGACAAACACAAATATATGCCAAAAGAGACCCTCGAAAGGGGGAATATCATTATTTTATACATCGATATATGAAATGAGAATCCCCATACAAACCATCAATGCAATGGGGATTCTTTCTGTTCCTCATAATGGACCATACAATATATATACATATATATATAAAGTCCTTTTGGAAAGGTACATTAAATGCCACCCAAAAGATCCATAGAAACCATCATCACCACTATACTATCCATTACAAGGCTTCTTCCCAAAATGACCACCAATATGACCCTCTAAACTCGGCACTCTAGCCCTTATACCCAATGCAAATACCTTGTCCGGATAGTACAAATTTCTTGATTTCATATCAGAATCCTTAACAACCCCCGCATTTAATTAGCATAAAGGAAGATAGCCCGAGGACCAGAATGTGAGCATATCCTGCAGTTGGGAAGCGTCAACAACTACCTGCTGAAAGTTTACAAAAATCATAAAACATAGCACAAACTTAAAAAGAAGAAATGTGAATAAAAGGACTACTTATAATGGCAGGGTCCAAAGACGACACCAACATCCTGAAAGGCGAGCCACGTTGATAAATATGTACCACTTGGTCTTCCACATGAAGAACCACTGTGAAGGCAGTCGATAGCACCAGGAGCGTACAATGACAATCCTGAGACACCAAAAAAGTCAGAGTGATGGAACCCAAGGAAAGTGAAGTAGCGCCCTGTGACACTATCAGTACGATCGACACTAAAGAAGATGCCCTTGTCCCCGCCGAAAGGCTTTATGACAATGACAACAAAGACGAGGCATATGGTATCCTAAAACTCAAACCCTTTCTTTTATTAAAAAAATTAAAATCATGGGAATAGATATATGTAATACGTATTCAAAGGAAGTAGAAAAACCATCACGGGGATGAGAAATTCCAACACAGAGAAGGGAAACTTGTCATATGGAAACCCAAATTTTCATTAAATACATTTCGAGAGATGAATCCTTAGTTCATTCAATTAACCCATGCTTTATCCAAAAACTTTACAACTAAATTCCCTCGACCGACAGGAGCAACCTTGTGCTGCACAATTAAAGCCTCAATCGAATTTTCAAAATTCTAACATACAAACCTAGGTTTTTCCACTATCCTGGCTTAGGACACAATACCTCTTTAAAAGATGGTGAAACCAATTTTAGACCTTTCAATTTCGATGAAAAGTGTCTAGATATGCATATTCTTTGTCAACTGCCTATGTGGACACCCTGATATGTAATCGGGGTGTGGCTCATTTTGTCCCACCCAACAAAATTACCTAAAACCATCCTAGGCCAAATTATCGAGGGTAAAAAACACACCAAGGCACCCTAAACCCTTCCTCTCCCAAGTCCTAGACCCTAATCCTAGCCTCGCCCAAGTTTCAAACTTTAAAATCATCCCCACCTAACTCTCGAAGGAAAAACTCCCCAAAACGATACTAGAAAATACCCAAAACATATTATACAAAAATTCTTACATCGTAAAATAAAAGGAAAAATAATTATAAGAAGGCCTGTAACCTTTACCTGGCTCCTTTGGTCGATTGGCAAAAGGCTTTGAGGTCCCCCTATCGATCGATAAAAGTCGTGTCAGAGAGAATCATCTCATCCATCGAAGTAGACGCCTTATAAAAAATAATGGCCATCATCCGTCTGTCGAATGGCAGAAGGACCCTCCCAATTCCCTATAAATATATGCTCCCACTCCCTATTTTAAGTGCCTAAAAAATCACTGAGAGCTCGAAAACCTAGTTTTCTAACTTTCTTCTCCCTTGACCACCAGATATACTTGAGCTCATTATGAAAGTCCCGAGCGAGCTCGTACTTTAGAAAAGTAACTTTCCCTTTAATAGGAAAACCAATTATCTCATTAAGTTGCTTTGAATATTAAATGGAGTCAAACCTATGCATAAAAATTGAAAAAAACAAACACATCTAGTCAAGGCTCTACCCAAATAGAAACCCAAAAAAATACAAAAGTCAAGACTTCTAGACGAATCTCTTCCTAATTAAAAAACACCAAAAAAAAACGCAACACCCCCACTCAAAAAAGTTGACTTTTTGTCACGAGGATAAAGAACCTCTGCCCAAATTTTGGGGGAATACCCCCATATTTATATTGCAACAAATTATACATAGATTTGTATTTGATTTATCCTAGACCCCATTTCGGAGTCCGAGTGTGCAATTTATAACTTTATATTCAAAAGCTAGATTTCTAACCCAGCACCTCTCTTAATTGACTTGACATGATCATATGTTAAAATTATGCTAATTGAATGTCACAACGACAATTACAAAACATGAAAACATACTTTTAAAAATAATTCTAAGGAAAGTGTCTGTGAGCGGAGTCACTCCAAAACGTTGAATCGAGCCAAAGTCGAAAATATGACAACTCCCACACTTCTCCAAGAGAATAAAGCATGTATATGAAACATTAGTCGAATATGTGTTATTACATCCAAATACTCGTCAATTGTAGGCCGTTGATTCAATATTATTTTTAACATATAAATATATCCATCCAAGAAGATGAAAATGTTATATTAAGGACTAATCTTCATAAATATTGTTATATTATATACCATATATCCCGCACCCTATACTTCCTAATTTACCCAAAACTTAGGGGATGTCTTATTTCATCATAATACTCAGACAGCACTGTGCAAGGGTGATTACAATTTGCTAATCACCAAATATAGTAATCTGTGAAATTTTAGTATATGTGGCTCTGTTCCATTGAATCCATGAATGTGAATTGTGACTTTATGTGTTGTTTACTGCAGTATGCATGTGAAAATTGGTAATGATGAGATCATGAGTTATGTGAATGTGAGGTTATGAAATGTTTTAGCGCATAATTTTACATATCTGCCTTTTTCTTTTTTTTTATGTACTATCTCACAACACCAACACACGCATTTCTTCTCTTATGAGTTTTGGATATTTAGGTTTTATATTTGTGTTAAAGTGCTGTGTGCTTTCGTATGGGAATGCTACGTGTTAAAGGGCGTGCTAACATGGGTATATGTATGATTTTGAACAAAATTACGTGACAGGATCCTTGGATATATTATAGTTTCAAATATTTTTTATACTCTTTAGTATCCTTGCTGCTACTTATTTCATATCCTAAATTTGTAAAAATATCATCTTATTTGAGATGATTACTAGATCATGAGATAGATTGAGAATTTTTAATGGATTTTCTTACTTCGACTCACTGTATTTTATAATATTTTTGTTTAATGGGGGTGCTCTTTCTAGCCTACACATATTTCAGTTAAACACATATTTTGACCAATTATGCACTTTCGTACTAACATAGCAGGCTCACAAGTTTATGTTGACATACACATATATTTATGTTATGCATATATTTTTAGTGATTTACATTTTTGTATGCGCATACCAGGTGTATTGATGTAATTTTTACGATTTGCGTTAAATCCATGATGATTATAAAGATCCATAATGGACTACTAGTATTGTCAAATTTATTTATTTATTAAACAGGGTGGATAGTTCTATAAATAAAAACTTTGCCCAAATTTTTTAAACTATTTACACTTATTTATGTTATAAATAAAACTTTTTGAATTAAATTATACATGATTTAATACTTTGGAAAATTTTCTCCGTGCCTTCAGAAACGGGTATTCCACTAGTGTGTGTGTGTGTGTGTGTGTGTGTGTGTATGTGTGTGTGTGTACATATAAACTTCCATAGATACATGATACATAAATGCATACATGCATAAATACATAAATATATCATGTGTTCTTTAGGTATTTTAATGATGTATGTCAGATAGTTTGACTACGCGCACACACACACACACACACACACACACACACACACACACACACACACACATATATATATATATATAGATATATAACCATATGTCAAGATCATTTGCTAGTGTTGTTGATAACAATACTCACAAAGAACTTGACCTAAAACAACTGACCTCCTTCAAAGGTGAGTAATCCCTACAACTCTACTAATTTCAGGCCCATTAGTTTGTCTAATTTCCCCAACAAAGTCATCTTTAAAATACTTTATGATATTTTATCTCTTATTCTTCCTTCTATTATTCCCCCTTACAAAAATGGTTTTATTAAAGGAAGAAACATTCAAGATAACATTTTACTATCATAAGAAATGATTTAATCTCTGGGTAAGAAAGATCATGGATGTAACATTATCTTTAAATTAAATATGAAAAAACATATGATAGGGTCTATTGGCTTTTCTTATTCTCCATTATAAGGAAATTTGGATTTTATGAGCTTTTCATTTTCATGATTTGGAGATTTATTGATTATAATTTGTTCACATTATAGTAAATGGTCAGAATTCAGGTTTCTTTATTTCTACAAGGGCGCTTAGACAAGGAGACCCTTTGTCTCCTAGTATTTTCATCATTAAGTTTAACATGGTCAGACCATTTCCCCAACTACCTACATTTTTCATCATACTCATTTGGGATTTGTAGGTGATTTAATTATTTTTTGTAATGCAGGGAAAAGATCTTTAAAAGATTTACTTAAAGTGGTTACAGACTTTGAAAATGCCTATTATAAGCTTATGAATATATATAAATGTGCATTCTTCATGTCTAACAAGACCAAGAAGTGTAAAGTGAAACAAATTAAAGCTTTTATTAGCCTCCGTTATAGGTCATTCCCTGTCAAATACCTAGGTTGTCCTCTCAACCCTGCAAGGAAGAAAATTATGCACTTCTCAGAGCTTATAAATAGCATTAGAAATAAGATTTTTAGTTGGTCATCAAATCTTCTATCTCAGGGAGGTAGACCCATTCTTATAAAACATGTCTTGTCTTCTTTTCGTATCCATATTTTATCAATTATCTCTCCTCCTAAGGCAGTTTTAAATATAATCAAAGCTCTGTTTAATAAATTTTGGTTGGGAGGTGACTCAATTAAAAAGCATCATTAATGGACAAGTTGCTATAATGTCTACTACCCATTTAGGAAGGAAGCCTCAACATCAGAGATTTCAATGATATTATTAAAGCCACTAGGAATAAACCTCACTAAAAATGGAGATTTGACAAGGTAATATGGGGAACTTTTATGAGGAATAAATTTAAAGCTTCCACAGTTCTTCCTAAAGGTTCCCACGCCTTCAAAAGAATACCAGCAGTTTGTAGAGGGAGGTCCAGGCTTAAAGAGGATTAAAACAGCGCTAAGACTTCACAAGAAAGATTAGGGATCCTTGCTCGAACAAAGATTAAGTTGCTCGAATGATCATGCAAAGTAGATGGCTCACAAGAAGGAAAATTTCTCGAGCAATCATGAAAAGAAGGTTGCTCGCACAAAGGCAACATGTTCGAAGGACCTCCTACAAATGCCAAGACTAGTAGAAAAACTTGGAAAACAGAAATTGTAATAGGAATGTTGAAGTACTTATATTTAACCGTCTTGGTACAAATAATATTAACTTTGTAAAACTTTGAGGTTATTCAGTATCTTCGAAGGACCATGAGTGGAATTACATGGTAGAGCTTACATTCTCTATCAAATAACCTCATTCTGGGTACCTCGTATGGATTTTGGTTTAGAGGATTAGGTGCAAGGCAACGTTGGAAGAAACCAACCCCTTTGGGGTACTTATGCAAAACCTTGGTTTATAAAAAATATGGATCAGTAGTACCTCGATATACCATCTTTTGGTAACCCACTTGAGGGTTCCCAATCCTAAAACAGTTGACCAAGTGTTACCTTATGATACTCAAATACCTATTATAAGTTGCTCAAACGACTTGTTGTTTGAGCAACCTTCCATTAGAGATGCAATTTTTGGGAACCCATTAGAGGGTCCTCAGTCCTGAACAGTCGCCCAAAAGATGAACTTCTAAAGTCTACCCACACCATAAGTTGTTAGAACAAGTCATTATTTGAACAACCTTTAATTTGATGAACCAACTTTTTGAATGATGTGACAACACATCCTTTGCAGGTCACTGTTTACCAACTCTTTGATGTCAGCATGTATGACATTCAAGAACTCAATAAAGCAACACTCAGATGAAGATATTCCTAGGATGGTAGGTTCATATCTCGCACATCACGTTTTATTTAATGCGTTCACAAGTCTAAGGGGTCTAAACAGTGTTCTGGTTAAAATATGATGTTTGTCTTATTTAATGCAATTTCTTTGGCGCTGCAGAAATATTCCCATCCAAGAGAGTTTATCGTGAGAACACTTATTGAGAGACCAACCTCATTTATTCCTTTGTTTTTTAAGGTTATTGCCTTGACTTTATTGCTTCATAGGTGTTTGTTCCCACTCCCTCCGACCAAGTCAACTGTGGGATATTTTCTCACAAATTGTTTAGTTATGACATTTATGTTGAAAGAACACATTTAATACATGAATTTTGTATATCAAATATGTTGACTTGAGACTAGCATTTATTATTGTCATTGATTGTTCTAAGGACATAATTACCATCTTGATAAGGGGTTACACCTCCCTTCACATTAATATCATTTCAAGAACTCACCTTTTATACATTTAGCGTCTCTGCTGGGGAGGTATTCTCTTTTAATAGAAGTCTAATGACGATGTGGCGAGAAACATTGACTTTGATGCTATACAGCGTGAGGAGAGAGAGAACTTCACCGACTTCTTGGACAGAAAGCAAGTGGGGCAAACGGATACTACTATGCCCAGTAATAATAGGACGGTCGAAGCAGGACCTACGTAGATGGCAGGACTAATGAGCTAATTTGATGAGTTTATCAAGACTCCGGTAGCTCGGGTGGTGTTAGGGGATATAGAGGAGCCTAGTTCATTTGTAACCCCACTGGTGACTTTACAAGCTCCCTTTATCTCTGGGGAAGTAACTCAAACAACTACCAATAGTATGACCCCACCAACACCACCTCTTAATGCTCCTTCCATTGTAGGAGGAGGAGCACATAGTCCTTCTATGTCGATAATATCTCAGCTAGGTAGCGGCACACGGATTGTGCCACCAATTATGAACCTGGTGACGATGAACCCTACAAATTATAACTCTTCTCCAACCATGATTGAGGAGATAAAAAAGGAGCTTTTGAAGATGATTGTTGATGTAAAAAACTAGATCGCTCTAATTATTCAATCACAGATAAATAAATAAGACAAAGATTTTTAAAGTGGTTCGGCTAGGAATAAAGCCTACGTCCACTGTTATGTTATTGCTGAGTGTTTGCAGAATTCTTGATTACAAGTTCTTTCAAGAAATTCCGGTCCCCCTTGAATGAGGATGATACAAGGTATTTATAGCCCTTAGGCTGTACATGAAAGGTCCGATACATTAAATTAAATACATATGAAAGGGTAATACATTTAATGCAGCGTGGGCGTCAAGAATATAAACATTCAATGAATAGTTGAACAGTTGCCCATCTGGTAATTAATGATACGGCCGAGATGCAGCTCGGACCGCCTTAGTTGCTCGTTGTTCAATAGTTCCTCGGAGCGCTAGAGTACCTCGGAGTGTTGACGTTCCTCGGTATATCCTCGTTGCTCGGAGAGAACATAGTTGGTCGGGGAAATGAAGTTCCTCGTTGCTACTGTGCCACGCAGATTGACACGTGTCTTCGTATTATTCGTCCACATCAGCATATTAATTTTGGTATCAACAGAAGCCCCCAATGTTTCATATTTCGAACTTTGAGGAGTATGGAATATTCCTTCTCGGTATGTAGCAATATTAGATGATCTTCCTGGGTTTTAGGAGCATCGTATTTGAATTTATTTCCAAATTCATAGAATCCGCCTTTTTTCGAATTTTTAATAGCGCTTCGATCTTCGTGCCCTGTTTGTCCTTTTAGCCGCCGGAAGTTCAATAGTTTCTTTCGTGTAATCATTTCTTTCGCTGCTTCCCAAGGCAAAGTACTTAAACTTCTTAGGTAACCATACCGTCTTCTACCTTTCCCAATTTTCTGCATTCAAGCTTTCTATTCTCTCTTTCAGTCTTGTGCGTTCGTCTTTGCTTTCGTTCGTTGTTGACAGCTCTCCTTTCTTCCTGTAAGCTTTTTCTCCCTTCTTCTTTTACTCAACATGGTTTATGTTATTGAATCTATTGAAAAATTCCGCTCTGATTTTTCAATCCCATCTTGGGTAATCTTGGAGGAGATGATTGAACCTCAAAATTATTTTCATCTAGCTGAGGGACATTGGTTCCCCAGTATTTTTATTGCTGAATGTGGTTTTTCCTTTCCACCGAACCCATTGAGTCTCGAATTTTGTCAATATTTTGATCTTGTCCCTGGGGTTTGCATAAGAACATTGCAGACGAGCACATAAGGTCTGCATCATATTTGTTGCATTATAAGAGTTATACGACCTCTTATACTGCTCGTCCTGTTGAACCAGCTTCCACCCCAGAAGACTCCTCTTCAGATTCTCATCTTCCTTTAAGTCAGAGAATGGGCAAGAAGAGAGCTCCTCCTTCTCTATTTGATGACACTACTTCTGCTGCTGGGGCCAAGAAGAGCAAAACTGATGTCCCTGAGGGGACTAAACACGTGGATGCTGCAGCCTCCAAGACTACCGAGAAGCCCCCAGTGGCTCCGAGCAAGAAAATTGCTCCTGTTGAGATAATTTCTATCTCCCCGACCAAGAGTTCTTCCTTGGTTGAAGTTGCTGATGTTCCATTGAAGAGGTTGAGGAAGTCATCCTCAATCAATTTGGCTGAAACTGCCTTCACACTGCCAGCTGGTGGTGCTGGTGTTCCCACCATCGTTCTTCCGAGCTCTTCAATGAGCGCAGTTATTCCCGAGATCCATGAACTTGATGAAAAAATTCCTAGGGATACCCTGACATCCCTAGCTGCTCTCCATCTTTCTTCAGTAAATTTCTCATACTTCTGAATTTCTT
Source organism: Sambucus nigra (assembly GCA_949130495.1). Taxonomy (NCBI): domain Eukaryota; kingdom Viridiplantae; phylum Streptophyta; class Magnoliopsida; order Dipsacales; family Adoxaceae; genus Sambucus; species Sambucus nigra. The sequence goes on from OX422215.1 coordinate 640,682,106, forward strand.
TCTCTGAATGCTTGCATTTTTGTATTGACTTATTATTTTTCTCATTTTTCAGCTGGTGAACTGCATTAATAATATTGTGAAGAAGGATGAAGCTATTAAAGCTTCAAGCTCCTCGTCAGGTGTAGAGGATGCTTTATTGGGTTTGACCCAATCTCTGAAAGAATCTCGCCAGCAGTACAATGAGGATAAGACTGCTTGGGAGAAGAAGTTATCTGCAGCTGAGGCTGAGAAAGTGAAAATGGCTGAGACCTCCAAGACTTTGGAGAATAAAGTGAAAAATTTAGAGGTCGAACATCAGAAGTATGATGTCAAGCTCAAGAACTTGGGAGAGCTTGAAGATAAGTTGAAGAAGGCAGAGGAGAAGTTGTCCACTCTGCAAGATATCAAGATCCAAAAGGAAGAATTGGATGTGAAGCTCTCCTCAGAGAAGTTGAGGAGAAAGGTTGCAGTCAAGAAATCTTTCAGCGCTGGTTGGGAGAAAGGATGGGATAAGGGGATTGCTGCTATGACATCCCAAGTTCAATATGGGAAGTTGAAATACTTCCATGATGGCTGGGTAGCTTCTCTGCAAGAGTTGAAGATCAAGGACGACTCTGAGCTATTCCAACGACACCTCCCTGGTCCTCCTCCAGCAATTGTGGAGGAAGAAGAAGATGAGCCTCTCTCAGATGAATCTTCTATGGCTATAGGTGACCCAGTCTCTGCCTTTCAACTCTCTGCCACTGAGGATATTTCTTCTATGCCTCCTCCTCTTGAGAAGACTCCTGCCGATCAAGTCATTGACACCACCGAGCAACCGAGCTCCTCATCCCAGCCTCCCGAGAAAGTCTTGGGAGACAAGGAAAAGGTGTGAAGTTGTTCGGTACCATTTCTATCTTTCATTACTTGTAATCGAGCAATGTAATCCTTTTTTGATGATCTAATAAAACACATCTTTGTTTATCTCTGCTGTTGATAAATTGTTGTTTATTGTTGTTTTCTCTTTATTAGTTTTTGGCCAGAATGGAATTGCTATCTGCTCCTGATACTGAGTTGATGCGACAATGCAATGGATATTATAAAGCTGGTCATACAGACCTAAGTGTATCAGAGATTGTCGATATCCTTGGTCATGATGCTTCAGAACAAGAAGTTGAGGCTTACCGGTACCTGAAGGATTTACTTGATAGATCTGTGGCCAATAATGTGGCATACTACGAATTGATCGAGGAACTTCATGGTTCTATAGAAGATCTTCAAAATCAACACAATGCATCAATGGCTTCTTTGAACAAGGATTATGAAAATAGATATCAACAACTTTCTTCTGAAACAGGCCACAAAAAGATCCTTGCTGGATATGATATTAGAGAAAGAACTTTAAAGGGTGAAGTTGAGGCTTGCAGGCAGATTGCTGAGCTGCTGGAACAGGAGAACAACAATTTGCAGAAAAAGTTGGCTCAGTATGAATCTGCAGCATCATCATCCACTGCTTTAATACCAATTACTGATGAAGGTTTCTCGTTCTTAGAAGTCGAAAACGCCAAATTAAGGCAAGAATTGGATGACTTAAGAAGATCTGCTATTTCTGGGACTGCTCGGGGACGAGGAAGAGGTTCTCGGGGGCGAGGAAGAACTATTCAAAATGTTGCCGAGGAGCAAAGTTCTCCAGTTGCTTCTCGGGTCCAATCAAGAGTTCTTAGTCGCAATGTTGAAGAGGCTCGTACCCAGTCTACTTTGGAAACTCAAGCATTCCAATTAAGCGTCAAAGATCGGGCTTTATCAGAAATGTCCCAGAAGAATCTATCTTTGGAAGATCAACTTACTGCAACAAAGTCTGCTCTTCATACTAAGGATCTTTTTGCCAAAAACCTTCTCGAACAATTGGATAGATTAACCTTTCAATTTCATAAGCAACCCAGGGAATTCTGGATGGCAGGATATAATGAGGCTCTTGTTCATTTGGATGCTCGTATTGAACATGCCAACAATGAAGGTTACAAACAGGGATGGTTGAACGCCCTGGGTGTGTTAAAGCTAGAGCAAGGCCACTTCTTATGGGATTATCATGCTCCTGGGCTACTAGACTTGCCTGTGCCACCTTTCAAATTGGACATGGCCTGGATCCCAGCTCGTTCCATTCCTCGCAGCTTAATTTCGAAATATCTCGGTGATTATAGCCTTCATTCTCAGGTTGAATTATCTCGTCCTGAGCATCTCTTGGATACACCTTCTGTGATGAACGTCAGAATGCTCAGGGATGTTAATTTCATTAATTCTCCTCTTTGCTTAGAGGATCCTCCTGCTGGCGAGGAGCCTGTTTCAAAAAATAAAGGAAAGAAACCAATAGAATAGGTTTTCAATGTAACAGTTAGTACATTCATGTAACTTGTAATTTATTCTGAATTTTAATGAAAAGATTTTCATTTTCTGTTTGCAAATCTCTACTGCTATTTTGTTGTGTTTGTTAAACACCTTTGTATATGTGCATATGTATCTGCTAAAAAGATAACAACAATATTGTTCACTGAGCAACTTAATAAAAGTTACAAGTATCAAGGTTGTTCAATCACTTAATAATAAAGTAATGAGTATAAATTGTTCAAACTGTTTCCAACCAACCAAGGTGGATAAATAATGTTTGTCGACCAACTACAGTTGATGGGTTTTTATCCCCGACCAGCCATACTTGGTTCAATTTCAAATATAAAAATGTGTCCGACCAACTAAGGTCAATAATTTGTCCTCGTCGACCAACTACAGTTAGTGGGTCTTTATCCCCGACCAACTATACTTGGTGTATTTTGGAATATTTTGTTCTTCAAAGAACTTTTTGATCATGCTGGTGTACACATCCTAACCAAAGGAGTAGTAGTGGTTCTTTCGAACTTTTTGGCTCATTCGAGCTGTCCACTAGATATCTTACCAACCGTAACCGTAGTTGGCCACACTAGTGTCGCCTCCTAACCAAAAGAGTATTTTTTGGCTCCTTAGAGCTTTTGGCTCCTTAGAGCGCTTTTTGGCTCCTTAAAGCACTTTTTGGCTCCTTAGAGCACTTTTTGGCTCCTTAGAGCATTTTTTGGCTCCTTAGAGCTTTTGGCTCCTCAGAGCACTTTTTGGCTCCTTAGAGCTTTTGGCTCCTTAGAGCACTTTTTGGCTCCTTAGAGCGTTTTTTTTGTGCGTAGTGTATTACACTAGTATTCCACGAAAAACTTTCCACCAGAAAGAAAATGGCGAAACATCCTCGTTTTATTCATAATGAAGGAAATGCTTTACATATTACTGATAATACTTGCGTAGGTGTTCAGCATTCCACGCATTCTTAAATTCTTCTCCCTCTAGAGTTGCTATTCTGTAAGTTCCTGGACGAACAACCTCTGTAACTCGATAAGGTCCATGCCAGTTTGCCTCCAACTTATTTTGCTTCTGGATGACTTTCTTTAGCACATAATCCCCTTCTTTTAAGTCACATTTCTTCACCCTTTTATTGTAGAACAGAGCTGTACGTTGTTGGTAAGCTGCATTCCTAATAGCTGCCTCCTCTCTAACCTCCTCGAGCATATCCAAATCCAGTCTTCTCATCAAATCGCTGACTGGGGAATTGAAATTCAGTACTCTATGCGTTGGGAGACCCAACTCGGCAGGTATCACAGCCTCACTTCCAAATGCCAGCATATACGGTGATTCTCCAGTTGCTGTTCGGGGAGTTATTCGGTAAGCCCATAATACTGATTGGAGTTCATTAATCCAATTTGCTTTAGCTTCACTTAACCTCTTATTCAAACCATTTAGTAATGTTCTGTTCGTCACCTCAGTCTGTCCATTGCTTTGGGGATGGCCTGGTGCTGAATGATACTTCAAAATATTCGACTGATGACAATAGGCAGCAAATTCTTCATTATCGAATTGTGTTCCATGGTCTGTGATGAAAGCATGGGGGAGACTATATCGACAAATGATGTTCTTCCAAATGAACTGATATACCTTCTCGTATGTCATATTAATTAGTGGTTCAGCTTCCACCCACTTAGTAAAATAATCCACTGCCACTACGAGATACTTGAACCTTCCTCGGGTCATCGGCAATGGTCCAACCAGATCAACCCCCCACATGGCAAATGGCCAAGGTGAAGTTATGGGTGTCAACAATGCTTGTGGAGTTCTTCGGATGGAGGAAAAACGTTAGCACTTGTCACATTTTTTGGCATAAGCTATACAATCAGCTCTCATCGTCGGCCAGTAGTATCTCTGCGTCATCACTTTTGCAAAAGTGTCCGACCTGCTACATGGGCTCCACAGGACCCTTCATGGATCTCTTTAATCAATTCTTTCACCTCGGAGGGATGTACACATCTTTGCAAATCTGCCATAATTCCTCATCTATACAAAATACCATTAATTAGTACATACCGAGCAGCTTTAAACTTCCATTTCTTGGCAGCGAGCTTATCCTCCGGTAATTGTTCCTCCTCAATATATGCTCCTATGGGATCCATCCAAGATGGTCCTAAATCAAGGGTAATAATATTCATCGTCAGGTCTTCATCTATGCTCCGACTTTCTAATACTTCAATTGGTATCGTTCTTCGCAGCTCGGTACGAGTAGCTGATGCTAATCGGGCCAAGGCGTATGCTCTCACATTCTCCATTCTTGATATTCTTACCAGTTTGAACAGCAACAAACTCTGATACCAACTCCATTACCTTTGCTTGATACTTGATCATCAATTCTCCTTCGGCTCATTATTTTCCCAACATTTGGTTTACGATCAATTGAGAATCACTGAAGACAATAACCTGCTGTGCCTCCATAGTATTTGACAAATTAAGACCTGCAATCATGGCCTCATACTCAACCTCATTATTAGAAGCTTCGAATTAGAAACGTATGGCGTATTCCATGTCGACCTCGTCTGGGCTGTTCAAAATGATCCCTGCTCCACAGCCTGTAGTGCAAGATGAGCCATCTACATATAGCCTCCATATAGGAAACTTGTCTTCTAATTTCTGGTCTGACAGAGTTCCTCGGTGGAATGATTTCTTTCATCACGTCCTGATACTTCTGAATACACCTCTTGAATTTTAATATACCTCCTGAACTTCAATATTCCTCCTGAACTTCAATATACCTCCTGAACTTCAATATACCTCCTGAACTTCAATATTCCTCCTGAATGATGATTAGTCGGGGCCCTGACCATGTGAGTTTGTGGAGTTAAATTTGATGCTCGATTGCATGATGTTATAAGAATATGCCACCAAATGAACAAATATATCTGTAATAGAAGCCCCCAACTGTGGAATGTGAACTTTGAATGAGATTTATCGACCAATACCAACCGAAGTTGGATTTTATCTACCAACCGGAGTTGGATTTTGTCTACCAACCGGAGTTGGATTTTATCTACCAATCGGAGTTGGTGGTAATTGATAATAAATGATGAAGACTTCCTCGGAGCTGACCAACAGATTGTTGGGAATAAGATAATATAAATGCTGGAGACTTCCTCGGCGCTGACCAACAGATTTGTTGGGAATAAGATAATATAAATTCCGGAGATATCCTTGGAGCTGAATAAGATATAATAAATGCAGGATACCTCCTCGGCGATGACCAACAGATTGTTGGGAATAAAATATAATATAAATGCAGGATACCTCCTCGTCGATGACCAACAGATTGTTGGGAATAAAATATAATATAAATGCAGGATACCTCCTCGGCGATGACCAACAGATTGCTGGGAATAAGATATAATAAATTTCGGAGATATCCTTGGAGCTGAATAAGATATAATAAATATTTGTCGAGCTCCATGCTGAAATGAGAATAGAATATGCATCCAAATAGATATAAAGAATAATTAAAAATAATAAAGTGCCTCGCCGATCCGTCGAGGTAGAATCATATAATGCCGAACAAGAATAAGATCTTTCAGAACATAAGAATATGGCCGAGAACGTTGTCAGGCCTGAATATAAATAAGAATTATCGAACGAATGTTGTAATTCTCCTTAAAGCTGAATAAGTATCTTGTCGAGGCATAATTGCAGAATGCCGAATAAATATAAAATATGAATCCGAACGGATATAGAATAATTTGTGCTTCAGCATTCGTCGGCATTGAATCTTGTGCCTGTAAAAATTAATAATTTGCTCTACCATATGTGTAGGCTGAATTGATTAGTCATGAGAATAATTTACTCATCCAATCAATATATGATATGTATCAGCATAAAAATTTCAAAATATGAAATAATATGTTTTATGCCAAATGTGTGTGAGATGGACAAATTATTATCAAATATGCATCATAAGTAAGACGTAAAGTTTTTTTGTAAATTTATTTAATCTCCAACAACCAATCAGGTATTAGTTGCTGTTTAAAAATATTTTTGGGGTGATCATAAGTTAAAAAGACTTAAGCCCCCTGCTTGTCCCCAAGCCGAACTCGTGTTTAAAGAAATATCAGGGGTGCTTAGCATTTTTTTAATACCCCAAGATTCTACTGCTGCCGACAAAAGACATGGATGTTGCCGACCAACATTTAAGGATATCTCAAGTTATAGAATATATGGTTGGATGACCAGAATATCTCGAATCTTGAGATCAAAAAATAACATTCAATGTAAAATTTAAGCCTTAAGAATGTTAATTAAATGAATAAATATATAACCCACTAGATCGTGTGATTTCGTCAAATAAACCTTGTGATGTGATGAAGGAGGGGCCAACATATCAAATTTGTGCCCAAAGTCTTGATATGGTCATGATTGTTTTACTGATCCTCTTTTACAAGAGGTGAGTAATGATTTTTCAGGTGAGAGAATTTTTTTTTTTTTTTATATTGATCCCTTCCTATTCCCAATTTGGAGAGATAAAAATATGGTGAATGATCGAAATTATTACCAAATTTATATAAAAAATCAATCAATTTGACTTTATTGACATAGATGGAAGATGAACCAAATTAATTATGTAGTTCATAAAAATGAATGCAAAGAGTCTCAAACTTGTGAATGCAAAGAGACTCAAACTTGAAGAGAGAGAAAATAGATCTGGGTCATGATTTCCATGAGAAGACTTTTTATTGTCTTTAACCTTTTCCCATTCTTTTATTAAAAATATGATGGGAATTTGAATAGACATCAAAGATCTTACAAAATTTATTTCTAAATCAACAATGAAAATTATCAAATCTTATCATCGTCGTATATATTGGTATATGTAATCATTTAAAATATTTATTCCATGATATAAAATTAAAACTTGATAATCAAGCAAAGAGTTATGATTTATGAAATCTACTATTTTTCAGATTTCTAAATAAGGATGAATCTAACAGTTATGATTTAAAAATCATGAGATGCAACATTTTGCAGATAAAAATTGGACAATTAATTTATGTATATAAACATAAAAATCACGATTCAATCAAAAGATGTATGTATAATTGATTATACGTAGAGAAAATAAAAACTTAGCTTTTGGTGGAGAACAACGCTTGTAACACGTTCTCACAGACGGCGTCAATCTGTTGATGTAAAAAACTAGATCGCTCTAATTATTCAATCACAGATAAATAAATAAGACAAAGATTTTTAAAGTGGTTCGGCTAGGAATAAAGCCTACGTCCACTGTTATGTTATTGCTGAGTGTTTGCAGAATTCTTGATTACAAGTTCTTTCAAGAAATTCCGGTCCCTCTTGAATGAGGATGATACAAGGTATTTATAGCCCTTAGGCTGTACATGAAAGGTCCGATACATTAAATGAAATACATATGAAAGGGTAATACATTTAATGCAGCGTTGGCGTCAAGAATATAAACATTCAATGAATAGTTGAACAGTTGCCCATCTGGTAATTAATGATACGACCGAGATGTAGCTCGGACCGCCTTAGTTGCTCGTTGTTCAATAGTTCCTCAGAGCGCTAGAGTACCTCGGAGTGTTGACGTTCCTCGGTATATCCTCGTTGCTCGGAGAGAACATAGTTGGTCGGGGAAATGAAGTTCCTCGTTGCTACTGTGCCACGCAGATTGACACGTGTCTTCGTATTATTCGTCCACATCAGCATATTAATTTTGGTATCAACAATGATGTTGGCCTAAAAATCATGAGGATAAGCTTCTTCGGTATACGATAATTTTCGTACTCCATATCCGAAGGAATGCAATAATGAACCCTACCCGGTGGGGTATATTCCCCTATTTTTTACAAGTATACAGGAAAAGGGGGGAATCCCAAGGATCGTATTAAAAGGTTTGTAGAGAACCATGAGGCTTACTATAATAACAATAAGCTAAGGTTGAGAGAATTTTCTTAGCCTCTAACTGAGAAAGATTACACATGGTACTCCCACTTGACCCTAGATAGTGTGGCCGCATGGGAGGATATTCATGTTCAGTTCGTACAAAAATTCTTCTTGGCTAAGGATGAATTTACTCTTACAGAACTGGCTCGAAAAAACAGAAGCCTGGAGAAGATGTGGTGGCATACATCAGAAGATTTCGCGAGAGCTCCTTAGACGTGAGAGAGGAGACACAAAAGGCTAAGCTCTTGTAAAGTGTCCTAGCATTTTTGGGGGATTGCAAAGTGTATGTACAAGTAAACTATAAAGAGAGCATGTTCTCACACCGTGTTAATTTTTTTTTTTTACGAATTATATAGAAAGTATGGCATTATTGTTTACACAACCCCAACTTGTGTTAGGTCACGGAAGCCCCCAAATTTTAAATTCTTAAAATTAATGTGATGATTCAATTAAATTCCCAACTAAAATAACAATACAACATTAAACAAAAACAAACTTCAAATCTTAATTTTTTTTAAATTAAAATTAAGTCAAACTTAAAGTGAAATTAAACAACACAAACAAACTAACTTCCACTTAAACAAAATTAATTCAACCCAAGTCGTAAAATTTACCTAACAATGATTTGTTCTAATTTTCAATATAGGTCAAACCAAATTTTATTAAATTAAATTTTGGACATGAATTAAACTTACTTGAATTATCCAAACTTAAATTAGCACCAAATTAAACAAGTGTGATGATTAAACCAATTTTTTGTCATGTTATGGTGATTTTTGCAAGAGAAAAATAAACACAATCACACTACCCGGCGATGTACGAGGAAAACCCAAATGGGAAAAGCCTCGAACGACCCTTGCCTAATAAATCCACTAGGTACGATATGTTTATAAAAACAACGACAAGAAGACTTACAACACTCGACTCAACTCCTTCAAGACCCGGCACTTCCTTTTCTCTTCAACCTCTGCCTTGTAGATAACTCCGAAGTCTACCAAAATCTTAGAATCCACCAATGGAGGCACAACAACCTTTAACCACACATGGTGCCTTTCACTATGTGAGAAATCCGTATCATAAACCAATTTTCCTTTTGGAGTAGAAAAGAAACCTAAACAGTCTGCATCAAATGAGAAGAAAACAAGTGCCAAATGATCTCCAAGCAAAGATATATATATAAAGAAATTCAATACAAACTAAACAAAAAATTATTGGGTGTAATACTTGCTTTTGTTCTGAAGATAATCAATTTGATTAAAAAATAGCAAGGAGACTTTTTGTGAAAATTGTTTTGCTCTCAAAGAGCCTTTGGAAGTTTTGAAAAGTCTTAAAAAAAATTGGTTCCCGCACTAGATAAATATGTCAAAAAGTAGTGGGGAAAAGAAGTGGGAAAATGGGTCAAAACTGTCAAATACTTGTTCTTGCTAAAATCTCGTTTGAATGACTTTTTGATGTCGTTCAAATGACTATGTTCGAACGAGATTTCAGACGACATTACTAACGATAAAACAAAGAAATTCTCGTTAGTAGTTCGTTCGATTGACTGGCAAACTCGTTCAAACGAGATGTCCAGTTCGTTTGAACAACATTTCAGAAAATCAAAAAATTTCATTCTAGTGCCAAAACTTTTATAAAAAGATCTAAAATGATTTTCTGAGAAAAGTAAAGTCGTTAAACAAAATATTTTATAAAATACACCCAATAAAAATATTTTCCAACCTCCTATATATATAATATTGCATTCATGCCTTTGGAGACTTGGAATCCTCAAATGTTGATCACGTGAAATATGGCACTAGAAACCTGGCAAGGATGAAACATTAATTCTTGGCCACAACGTCTTCAAATCCTTCAAACGTCATAGTCTTGATAGGAACAAACCTCTATCCCCTGACTTAAATGATTTTGTCCAGAATTAAGCCAAAACTACATATGGACTCAATGGGAAATTTGTGACCTTACAAGTTGTTTCCTTTTTTAGAAAATTAGCATGAAAGTAAACGAAAATTCAATCTTATGTATTAAAAAATCCAAACTTTCAACTAAGACATAAAAGAGGGTATACTTCCTCAAGATCCATGAAAAAAATAAAATAGGGTAGTACATAGTGTTATAACTAGCATAAACCCACCAATCCCCCTAATAATCACTAGGGTCATCTACAACAAACCATAAACTATATGAGTCCAAAATTCGGTGGTGAAGTTCTGGACAAGTCTACCATCTCTTGTTGATAACGATCCATCTCTTACTAAATCTCATAAACCTTCACCTCAGCCTTAACCAAAGACTCATTGGCAACAACAACTTGTTGCTTAGCTTTGGCACATTTAGAATTTAAAGTGGCCATATTTTTGGCTAATGCACTCCGCAAACGGATAGTGGCCTGGATTATCGTAAAATAAGCAGGAAAGTCAACTTTCTTAAAGGACTTAAGCATGTCAATCACCCATTTCAGAGCAAAACCCTCGCCCACAAGAATATTGATTTGCCCCATTATTTCCTTAATCCTATTAGGACTTTGTAACGACACAAATTTCCAATTGAGTCCATGTATTGTGTTGGCTCAATTCCGAATAAAAACATTTATTCATAGGAAAGTATGTAATTGTAATACTCTCAAGCCTATGAAGTGTTTGTTGAAGACGTAGCGGCAAAGAATATAAAGCTTCATCAAATATGTCGGTTTGCGTGCCTCGTTTCTACGTCATCAACTATAGTTCCATGCTCCCAAGGTATGAATGCAATTATATATATATAGGAGCTTGGAACAAAGTTTATTGGGTGTTAGGTTTAATATAAACTGCGTTGTTATTTTCAGAAAAATTTAATTAGAACTTTAAATTAAAGTATATAAAGTTTCTGGGCCAAAATCAAATTTTACAAAATTTCTGGAAGTCGTTCGAAATGTCGTTCGAACGAGTTTTTCGTTCGAACCAGGTTTCGTTCGAACGAACCTGCCAATGAGTTCCCACCAAGGTATACTGGTCTGTCGTTCGAAATGTCATTCGAACGAGATTTTCGTTCTAACGAGGTTTCCAACGAGATTCTAACGAGTCCACACTGGAGCGTCATTAGAAGTCTCATTCGAACGAGACTTCGTTCGAACGAAATGTCGTTCGAACGAGCTGTCAGGCGGGAACAGTTTTTTGGCAGTTTTTGGCAGTTTTGCACCCACTTCCCCACTTGGTTTTTAACCACCTTTTACAGACTTTAATAGGTGTGGGAATGACATTTTCCAACTTAACATTTCCAAAATATTTCAATCTCTTAGAGAGTGTTTGAGAGCAAAAATGGTTTAGGAAATTGTTAATGTTTTGAGTGTTATTTTTTCAAAGAGAAAATCCTTCACACTCTAGTTTACACCCAATTGTGTTTAGTCCAAGTTTTTATTTACATATTAAATTGCTTGGAGTTTGGCACCGGTTTTTCTCTACCGAATTCAAGAAGAGAAGTTTTGGTTTGCTTCTACATCCATCAAAGAAGAAGACTTTTTTTTGCGATTCTACCCACTTGGAGAAAGGCTCCTTGCTCGGGTGACGGTAACCATAGAAAGCCCGATCGGTGGATTCCGAGACCGCGGTGGAGTTCCGAGGTTGTCCGCTAGGAAGAGGTGTCTACAAGAAGAAGCGTCGAGTCTTGAGAGGGATCGAGTCAGTCGTTGTAAGTCTATCTGTCTTGTAATTGTAATTCCATATCTAGTGGACTTGTGGCTACGGCCGTCCGAGGTTTTTTCCCGTCTTGGGTTTTTCCTCGTACATCGCGGCGTAGTGTGAAATTGTTTATTTTATCTTGCATCATAATTTAGAACACATGCTTAGGATAATTTCAAGATAAAATTCGGTTTAAATTATCACACTCATTTAATTTGGTGCTATTTTAATTTGTTTAAGAAATTAAAATTTGGCATTTGTTTATTTGGTGAACCATCACCTTTACGCTTTCGCATCACCAACGAGTTTATATAAATTGGAAATTATAGCGTTTTCAAATTGGTATCAGAGCCAAAAACGATAAATTATTTCGTTAAACGATCTTTTAAATAATTTTTGGCTAAAATGGATTTTTCCCCATTTTCAAAATTTCCTATTTTCGATGGTTCAAACTACGCGTATTGGAAAGCGCGTATGAGATCGGCACTAAAATCTATCGACGAAAGAGTTTGGATGTCTGTTGTTAACGGGTGGTCCCCACCAACTTATTTAGTTGAAAATGAACGTGTTATCAAACCCGCCGATAGATGGACTGAAAATGAGTTTAAACTTGCTAATTTCAATTCCCGTGGTTTAAATGCTTTGTTTAGCGCTGTCACACCGGATGAATTCCGACGTATTATGACGTGTGAAACCGCTAAAGAAGCTTGGGATATTTTACAATTAACTCATGAAGGAACTAGTGTCGTTAAAGCTTCAAAACTCCAAAACCTCACCACTCAATTTGAAACTATCAAAATGAATGAAAAAGAAACTTTTGATGAATTTTATGCTAGACTTTCTGATATTGTTAATTCATCTTTTAACTTGGGAGAGAAAATACCTGACGACCGTGTTGTAAAGAAAATTTTAAGGTCCCTACCCGATAGATTTATTCCAAAGGTGACCGTTTTAAATTCTTTACCCACTTTAGCCTCTACGAAATTAGAAGAGCTTGTAGGTGATTTACAAACCTATGAACTGGATATGTTTCCTTCTAAAACTGAAAAGAAAGTCAAAAAGGGCGTTGCTTTAAAATCCCGAAAAGAAGTCAAACAAGTAGTAGAGAGCGATAGTGATAGTGACTCGGAAGACATGGCTTTATTTGCTCGCAAATTTAGAAAATTTCTTAAAATTAACAAAGATAAATTTAAAAATGATTTTAAGAAATTTGAATCTTCTAAGCATGACAAGAACGAGAAGATGTCTAAAGCGGAGAAGATTCCTAAAGCCGAAAAGATCCCTAAACCTAGTAATGAAAATTTAGATAGGGACGAGTCTAATAAGTGTTTTGGTTGTGAAGGTTATGGCCATAGGGCTTATGAGTGCCCCACTAAACTAAGGAAAGAGGGTAAGCGACCCATTTCATATAATGCGACCCTTAGTGATAGTGATAAGGAAGAGAAGCCCGATTCCCCCACTAAGAAAAATTTTGTGGCTTTTATGGCTAGTCATGTGAGCGATAGTGAGAACTCATCGATTGATGAAACGATAGCACATGCCACTTCCAAGGTCATTGTACATGATTCTCTTGTTTTTGATGATAGTGAGAGTGGAGAAGAAAGAGAGAGTGAAAATGAATAAGAGGTTAATGTGAGTGAACATCAAAATGCTTTTCAAGAGCTTTATAAAGAATCTATTAAATTGAAAAGAGCTAATTTGAAGTTAGAAGCTAGTTTAAGAGAGAGTGTCAAGGTCGTTGATGAAAATGCTTTAATAAAAAACCTTAGGACACATGAGAGGACTCTTCAAGAGAAGCTTGAATATGTTGAAGGCGAGAGAGATAGCCTTAGGGGTTTAATGGAATTCTTGAAAAAGGAGCTTCTTGCTTTTGAAGAGCGAAATGTTTTATTAGAGTCTAACATTTTTGAATTGCAAAACAAATTAAAAGACTCTAGTAATGTCAAATTTGATTTGGAGTTTCGTTCGGAAAAACTAGATAAAATGTTAGGAACGGTCCAAATTAAAAATGACACTTGTGGTTTAGGCTTCAATACTTGTAATGAATTTACTCATAATGCCCAAACCAATGTTTTAGGAGAATCTACTAGGAATGCATTTAAATATCACTCCTTAAGTAAATCTTTTCGACATGTTTTTTCTTGTACACATTGTGGTCGAAAAGGTCATCTTAAGAAATTTTGTTTTGATCTTAAACAAATTCCTAGAAAATCCCATAGTAAAGTAACCACGGTAGTTAACGCTCCAACACCCCAAGATAGTCATTCTTCATTAATTTGGGTTAGGAAATCCGACTTGGTTGCCTTGCAAAATAGGGTTTATGATTCTCATTTACTTTCACATGCTTCTTCCCTTGCTAAATCTAAAGGATGAATGTGTTAGTATTTGCATACTTTAGCGTTTGTACTTCATGCTATATTCACATGCTAAATGTATGCTTATTTAGTCATTTTCTAGTCATTGCCTCGTTTCATATCATATGCTAGAAATTATGACTTGTTTATCTTTTTGTATTATATTTTGTGGTTGAATTAATTGAGAAATATAAAAAGATTTTTGTTTATCATTTGTGTTTTATTTATTTCATTTAAGCTTAATGAAAAATTCAAATGATTTATGTTTGTCTTTTGAGTATATATTATTTTTGGTTAAAAATTTTAAAAACTCAAAAAGATTTTATTTTGTGTGTATCTTAGTTTGACACACTTTAAGTGGAATATATTTGTGTTTGAATCCCATCGTTTACGCTCCCATGTATCTAGAACTTTTGGTTTAGATTTTCAATCCTTAAAATGTTCTTTACCATGTCTTATATGGAGTAGTTGGATTTTGTATTGTTTAAATGGATTCTATTTTTATATGCCTCTTTTCACACATGCACGAGCTCTTTTGAAATCTTAATGTCACATGTTATATTTGAGCTTTTTGAGGTGTTCTCCTACCAATCTAGTCATCTACATGTCTATGACCTAGGAGGACTAGTGCATGTCAAAATCCGTTGCACGTGAGCTTTGTGAGATAACAATTATATATCTAAATATGCACGGGGAAGGGCTCCGAAAGGATGAATTAAATCCTTTGCGATAGTAAGCCACCGTTTATTGGATCTAAAAGAAATACGTGATCCAAAGGCCTAAAAACAGAATATTTGGCATTCAAAAGAAAACAATTGCCAAGGCCTATGTTTGTTTGATATATTCATTCAAAAACAAAAGAATATATATGCTTATTGAGGGAGAATTGGATGGTATATCAACGGTTTGCACAATGTCTGTTTATCCTAGTTTTCTTTAATGTCATGACTCTATTTGGTTTGTAGAATCATCATCATGCTAGGCTTTTATGCATTGTCTATGTTTGTTCATTGAGTTCAATCTATATTGTCACATGAGGTTATATTTCAATGTGATGAAGTTTGCAATCAAATGAGAACTCCGTGAACGTTTATTAAGTGTTTGGGTCTAAATTTAATTGTTGCTAGTTCACACCCCTACACTTCCGTTTCCATATGACACATTTTTGCCATACGAGTGTGAAAACTTATTGTATTTTGTGTTATATGTGTGCTTATATCTATATATATGCGAGTGCTTCATTGGTATATTTCTAGTTTATATATATATGATATTTGTTTGTCTTTGCCTTGATTTTGTTGCCCATATGCTTTCATGTCTTATCACTTTAAGCTTCAACATGCTTTTATGTATTGATTCTTTAGCCTTTGTCTATTCCTGAACGAAAAGGGGGAGAATGATGATAGGGGGAGAAATGGTATCTAATCCTATTATTATCGTATCTTCGTTTGGGGGAGATTTATCTTAGGGGGAGACGTCTTTCTAAGTAGGTCATGTGTTTGATAAAGGGGAGAATTAATTTAGGGGGAGTAATTTAATTAATTGCATTTAATATCTTGATATTCCCTATGGATTTGATGAGTTTGCTTAAGTGTGCAGGATTTCTTCTAAAGCGGCATTGTTTAATGGCAAAGCGTTTGATCCTTGGGTTGAGTCAAGTTTGGGCGGGTTATGTTTTGAGTCTAGTGAGCTTGACGGCCCTTTAGGATTTTTGTTTTGGTTTCTGTCCCGGAATAGCCAAAGGGGGAGATTTGTAAGGACACAAATTTCCAATTGAGTCAATGTATTGTGTTGGCTCAATTCCGGACAAAAACATTTATTCATAGGAAAGTATGTAATTGTAATACTCTCAAGCCTATGAAGTGTTTGTTGAAGACGTAGCGGCAAAGAATATAAAGCTTCATCAAATATGCCGGTTTGCGTGCCTCGTTTCTACATTATCAACTATAGTTCCATGCTCCCAAGGTATGAATGCAATTATATATATATAGGAGCTTGGAACAAAGTTTATTGGGTGTTAGGTTTAATATAAACTGCGTTGTTATTTTCAGAAAAATTTAATTAGAACTTTAAATTAAAGTATATAAAGTTTCTGGGCCAAAATCGAATTTTACAAAATTTCTGGAAGTCGTTCGAAATGTCGTTCGAACGAGTTTTTCGTTCGAACCAGGTTTCGTTCGAACGAACCTGCCAATGAGTTCCCACCAAGGTATACTGGTCTGTCGTTCGAAATGTCGTTCGAACGAGATTTTCGTTCTAACGAGCTTTCCAACGAGATTCTAACGAGTCAATACTGGAGCGTCGTTAGAAGTCTCGTTCGAATGAGACTTCGTTCGAACGAAATGTCGTTCGAACGAGCTGTCAGGCGGGAACAGTTTTTTGGCAGTTTTTGGCAGTTTTGCACCCACTTCCCCACTTGGTTTTTAACCACCTTTTACAGACTTTAATAGGTGCAGGAATGACATTTTCCAACTTAACATTTCCAAAATATTTCCATCTCTTAGAGAGTGTTTGAGAGCAAAAATGGTTTAGGAAATTGTTCATGTTTTGAGTGTTATTTTTTCAAAGAGAAAATCCTTCACACTCTAGTTTACACCCAATTGTGTTTAGTCCAAGTTCTTATTTACATATTAAATTGCTTGGAGTATGGCACCGGTTTTTCTCTACCGAATTCAAGAAGAGAAGTTTTGGTTTGCTTCTACATCCATCAAAGAAGAAGACTTTTTGTTGCGATTCTACCCACTTGGATAAAGGCTCCTTGCTCGGGTGACGGTAACCATAGAAAGCCCCATCGATGGATTCCGAGACCGCGGTGGAGTTCCGAGGTTGTCCGCTAGGAAGAGGTGTCTACAAGAAGAAGCGTCGAGGCTTGAGAGGGATCGAGTCAGTCGTTGTAAGTCTATCTGTCTTGTAATTGTAATTCCATATCTACTGGACTTGTGGCTAGGACCGTCCGAGGTTTTTTCCCGTCTTGGGTTTTTCCTTGTACATCGCGGCGTAGTGTGATATTGTTTATTTTATCTTGCATCATAATTTAGAACGCATGCTTAGGATAATTTCAAGATAAAATTCGGTTTAAATTATCACACTCATTTAATTTGGTGCTATTTTAATTTGTTTAAGAAATTAAAATTTAGCATTTGTTTATTTGGTGAACCATCACCTTTACGCTTCTGCATCACCAACGAGTTTATATAAATAGGAAATTATAGCGTTTTCAGACTTAAAAAAGTCAGAGGGGCAAGCAGCACATTATAGAACATGGTGGCAAAACCCAACAGTATGCAAGCCATCATAACAGTGATGGCTTGAATACAACGAGCTATAAAAGTTTATGGATGACGTTCCACCGGGCGCTCGATCAGGTCGTTATAAGGTGGAGTTTTGATATAGGCCAAAATCTTTTAAAAAAATGCCTCACAACATCAATAGGAGCCAAATCTGGATGATGAAGCCTGAAGGCGCTGTCACTAGCAAAGGGAAATACAGAGTTTAATTCCTGTCATCTTCTTACAGAATGGGAGTTGTGTCATATTTCCCTCCCTCCACATTTTGGGAAGCATAAGGAATCTTGGTGGGCCCAATAGAATTCCCAATAGAATTTAGAGGAACATCTCAGGAGGTACTTGCTCAGTAGTGGAAACAACACCCTCCAAAGTCATGGGTTGGTTAGATTCCACCTGAGAGAATGAAAAAACAAATTAAAGAAACAGAAAATAGGGTACGGGCACAACAGGTATACTTAAGCCATAGTTTGCCTAAAGTGCCTATATGGCTGCTCGACTAGGTAAACTGTTATTGCTTCAAAAGTCCCACTAAGTAAGACTAGGTATCTTAAGCCTCAGTTTGCCTAAAGCACCTATATGGTTGCTCGACAAGGTAAACTGTTGATGCTTCAAAATTCCTAGTTTTACTTAAAACACCTTTATGGTTGCTCGACTAAGTAAGACTAGATGGCATCTTAAGCATCAGTTTGCCTAAAGCACCTATATGGTGGCTCAACTAGGTAAACTGTTGTCACTTCAAAAGTCCCAATTTTACTTAAAGAACCTTTATGGTTGCTCGACTAAGTAAGAATGGGGATATTAAGCCTTAGTTTTCCTAAAGCACTTATATGTTTGCTAGACTTAATAAACTGTTTTCGCTTCAAAAGACCCACTTCTACTTAATGCACCTTTATAGTTGCTTGACTATGTAAGATTGGGCATCTCCAAGCCTCAGTTTACCTAAAGCACCCATGGGGTAGCTCGACTAGGTGAACTATGTGATTCTTACAAAATCCTAAATATTAACCATAGGAATAAAATATGATTTAACCAACGAAATGGGGAGTACGAATTCCTTCTAAATAACTAAAGGCTCATGAGAAACCTCAATTGGAGTAATAACTGCCTGCTCCTAAGACTTGCCTCTCCTCAAAAAGTGTCTATTTTTCCCTCCAGTATAGAGGGCCCAAACAGTCCCACCAATATTTGTTCATTAATGTTGACTATAGGGGGAACAATCATAATATCCCTACAATGGTTGGGGTCAACTTCTTCACTAGGGTTAGCCTACGAAAGCTATTGCAAAAGTGTAAGTGTTATGTACACATGAATAAAATACACAAAGTGGAAGTAATTAGTACACACTTACCACAGTTATAGGACCAACAACGACTGTGGTTATAATTTCAACCATCTTTTTGGCCTGAGAAATAATGGCCAAAGAGGGACTGCTCTATAATACAAGGAGCATATCACCTTCAGAAGGAGGGGATTAGGAATAAGGATCAAAACTAGGAGAACGATGAGAATAAAAATCTTCAATACTAGCTGATGATTTGGATTTCTCTTGCTTAGGGTCATCGTTATAATCATCAAGAATGGTATAGTCCGTGGGAATGGAACCAGGTTTCTAAGTTGAGTACATTCGACGTAGCTTGTGAGATAGTCGAAACAAAGGGGCATTCTCCTCATCATCCTCTTATTCCTCTTATTCCACCTCTTTACCTTTTTCTGGAAGAAACTCATCCTTAATATCGTCAATAGGAATTTGTACTATAAAGTTAGATCTCGTCCCCTTATGACCAGTAATAGGGATAGAGAGAGTAAATGAGATACCTCGTTCAGCCATCTTCTTAGACAAGATAGATCTCGCATCTGCAAACCCTTTATCAAATTGCCTTAATAGATTATCAAGCAGCTCTATGCACTGATCGACTAACTATTGGTGTGAGTAAGAGGAAGATTGAGATACTTCAGAAGAACTAGGTGTTTTAGCCTTTATTTTCTTGATGAGGGTTCTTTTTCTGGCTTTAGCCAATGCAACACTGGAGACATCAATAGGAGTATCCTCCCCAACTACAGGTCAAGAAGTACCATGGGGAACTACAGCCTTATCAACCTGATGAGAACTAGAGGCCCCTTTCCTTTTTTGTATAATAACTTTACTAGAGA
Source organism: Sambucus nigra (assembly GCA_949130495.1). NCBI lineage: Eukaryota > Viridiplantae > Streptophyta > Magnoliopsida > Dipsacales > Adoxaceae > Sambucus > Sambucus nigra. The sequence continues at coordinate 640,701,846 of OX422215.1, forward strand.
GGGGCCAAAGGAGGAAGTTCTTTGGGGGTAGTATTGTTGGTTTCACTCTAGGGAAATTGGGCTTGAATGATAGTGCAAGTTCTCAATACCAATTTGGCTGGCGAAAGCGCTCAGCAGCTGGGTAAATAGGCTCTCTCTCAACAACCTTGAGGAAACGACTAAGGGTGTTAGGCCAGAATACATTAAGGTACTCAGCAGATCTATTATCTCGCGCATGTCAGGAAGAGATAAAAAATTGGCCCGTCAAGTGGAAAAAGGTAGTGGCTACTATCTTGATTAAGAAATAATTGCATGCCTTAGAAAAATTTAAAGGTCTCCCAGTGGCATTATGGCTGAGAAAGGGCACCCCTTGATCAAAACTAAATTGCAAAGCTACTCGATGGGGGGAGTAGGTTGTGCAGTAGTTAGACCATTCGGTGCAAGAGGGGAGGTATAAGGGAGTAAGAACCAAAATAACATTAAAAGAAAGAAAATTTAGAGAAAAAGATAGCTTGATTACTTGGACTAGGCGAGCAACATCTTTAAAAAGGAGTTGGTAAAGAATTAATCAGTAACAGAGTAAGGGAGAAAGTTAAAACATGTGACTTTGTCAATATAAGAATGGAAAGACTTCCTGGATTTCTTGTGGTTGAAGAAGAGGATTCAAGGGACTTTAACCTCTTGAGATAAAGGAAGTAAGCGATCTGAGGCATAGTCAGGAAAATGGGGAATAAATTAAGGTTTCCAAAAGTATGAGTTTGGCATAGTTGGATACATCAAAATGGCCAAGAGACTAGGAAGAATTAGTTTTAACCCTATCTAACTAGGTGTAGAGAGAACCACGGGTCATGGCAATTAAGGCGACCTTAACTTCAGAGACGATGTGAATATCTAGGTTTATAAGGTCCTTTAAGGGGTAGTCATAAGGATTCCTAAGCAAACATAATCTTGAGAGAGCAACCCAAATGTACACGGTAAGTTCAATACTTCTCTCGTACCCTTGTCTAGTACAGGGCATTTCTATGACCTTTTTTCCCTTGGAATCTTTCTTGGCCTGCTCATGTGCAAGGTCATTCACCCTATCCTCCATGTAAAAGAAGTACCTTATAATCTTCGAATAAGTACATTTGTTATAGGTCTTCATACACCTCTTCATCGCACCACTCAAATCCTAGAATTTAGTCCGTTCTTCTTTTTGTGATGGCTTCCTAAAAATAAGTATCAGTGCCAACTTCTTCCAACCCTAAGATCTCTCACACATCCTCTAAAGTGATGGTGAATTCACCCCAGGCAACAACAAAGGTGTGAGTCATATGACTCCAACGAGAAACTAGGGTTCTTAGAGTGTTGTTATTTTTTTCCAAAGTTACATTATCAAGCCATTTGATACAAGATAAACCAACTATCAATAATTCCCCAGAGTAATTTTGATTGATATAATCAATCCACGTAGCTAGCCCCTCACAGGATCCCCCACCTGACTCAAATTCAACATTTGAGTAGGCAGAGTCCCTCTCTTAATCCTAAACCCTGTAATAGTGTAACCAGGGAATTAGATGTAATTCTTGATGACATCATCTTCACCAATCAATAACTTTTAATTCTTAAACTTAGACAAAAGGGAACCAGGAAAAGCATTGGTGGACTCATAAAACTTATTTACAGTCCCAAAGTAAGGGGCACGACCGTATTTTAAACGACGATCAGCAAATATCGGAGGAAATTTCCCCGACGGCAGCACTAGCAACGGAGGGAGTTATTTTCACAACGGGAGCCATGAAAGAAAGTAGAGAAGGAAAATAAGAAGCTTGGAAATGAAAGAGTATTGTTTGATCACAAATTAAGAAAAAACCTCGCTTAAAATACCCAAAGGTAAAAAATATTTATGAATCAAAGGAAACCCTTTTGTAGGGGCCATTTTATTTTGAAAAGAATTTGCGACTGATACTAAAAGACGCACGTGGGAAATGTAATCATCACATTTATCTTTTTTTCGGCTCAAGTGGCTGACGTGGATTACGCACGCGGACAATCAATCGACGCGTGTACGGCTGGGGAGAAAGCTGTCAAATGCATTTAAAATGAAGAGACACAATAATAATTATCTTTTGAGGGAAATTTAAGACACATTTGGGGGCGAAACTCTATACATTCTCATGATTGGGGAAATAAATAGTTTTGGGGGAAATTTCATTAAAAACTATTTCAATTCCCCAAGATAAAATAAACGTGTTAAACAGAAGTATCTGGAGGTGAAATACCATGCGAGAAAGAAGAGTTTTCAAACGACTTAAACACGTGCTAAAATTACCCACAATTTTATCTATTTTTATGTTGTGTAAATATACAAATTTATGAGTTCTCTTTTTACTACTAACAAACACATGCGCAGATCAATCAAGATAGAATGGGAAATCCTTATTTTTCGTACGGATATTTCTTAAAACAAACTAATATATGTACGAAGGGGTAAATGTAGCGGAAGGTACGGGCTTAAAAAGGATTAAAACAACGTTAACACATAACAAGAAAGATTAGGGATCGCTACTCACAGAAAGCCAAAGTTGCTCAAATGATCAGGTAAAGAAGATGGATCGCAATAAGGTAAATTGCTCGAGCAATCATGAAATGAAGTTTGCTCACATAAAGACAACATGTTCAAAGGACCTCCCATAAATGCCAAGACCAGGAGATAAACTTGGAAAACACAAATTCTAATAGGAATGTTGGCGTACTTATATTTATCCTTTTTTTTGGACAAATAACAATTACTTTGTAAACCTTTAAGGTTGTTTAGCATCTTTGAAGGACCATGATCGGCAGTACATGGGAGAGCTTACATGATCTATCGAATAACATCATTCTGGTTACCTCACAAGGATTTTGGTTTGGAGGATTGGGTGCAAGGCAACGTTGGAAGAAACCAACCCTTTTGGGGTACTTAGGCAAAACCTTGGTTTATACACAATATGCCTCAGTAGTACCTCGAGATACCATCTTTTAGGAACCCACTGTATGTTCCCAATCCTAAAACAGTTGTCCAAGTTTTATTTTATAGTACTCATATACAGATTATAAGTTGCTCGAATGACTTATAGTTCGAGCAACCTTCCATTCGAGATGTCATTTCTGGGAACCCATTAGGGGGTCCTCAGTCCTGAACAATCACCCAAAAGTCAAAATTCTAAAGTCTACACACACCACAAGTTGTTCGAACAAGTCATTAGTTGAACAGCCTTCAATTCGATGAACCAACTTTTTGAGTGATGTGACATCACATCCCTTGCAGGTCACTATTTACCAACTCTTTGACGTCATCATGTCTGACATTCAGGAACTCGGTAAAATAGCACTCCAGTGAAGATATTCCTAGGATGGTAGGTCCATAGTTGCACATCACGTCTTGTTTAATGCTTTCACAACTCTAAAGAGTATAAACAGTGTTCCCGTCGAAATATCATGTCTCGCTCATTTATTAAATGCACAAGATTATTAACATCAAGAAGGGTCAAATGAATTAGTTAAAGGAAGGTCATTAAGATAACCTCCTCATCCTATAAATACCTCCAACATTACACTATTAGAGGATTGCACTTTTTTATCCTAAAATTTTGTAGAAATATTCCCATATAAGAGAGTTTATCGTGAGAACACTTATTGAGAGACCAACCTCATTTATTGCCTCTGTGTTTAAGGTTACTACCTTGACTTTATTTCCTTAAAGGTTCTTGTGCCCACTCCCTCCGACCAAGTCGACTGTGGGATGTTTTCTCACTAATTGTTTAGTTATAACATTTATATTGAAATAACACATTTAATACAGGAGTCTTGTATATCGAATGTGTTGACTTAAGACTAGAATTTATTATTGTCATTGATTGTTTAAGGCCATAATTACCATCTTGATAAGGGGTTACGCCTCCCTTCACATTAATATCATTTCAAGAACTCACATTATACACAGTTCAAGAAGTAGCTAGTAAGTTGATTAATGAAAATAAACAGTTATGATTGCCTTTTTCATCAGGGGACTTCAATCTTAAGCCTGCATATAAGGCCCTTAGAAGGGCTAAACCTGCATCTCAGAGTTGGAAGTATATATGGAGCCATCAATGAACTACTAAGATACGCATTTTTATGTGTAAAGTCATGGAAAAATTTGTTCATAGAGATGCTGTAATCGAGAACATTAATATTAGACTAGCATCTGGATACAGAAATTGTGAATCTGATATTGAAACCACTGATCACTTTCTTAGTGGCCATTCTATATCTAGGGAGGTTTGGTATTTCTTTGTTAGCAGACTTGGAATTTCTATAAAGTTTGAGAATTTTATAACTATCATTATATCTTAGTGGTTGTCCATGCCATCTTGGGATCATGAAGCCTTCATCATTTCCAATATTCCCAAACTTTTTATGTGGGATATTTTGAAGCAAAGAAACCTTAAACATTTTGAAAATGTTATTGTGAAATCAGTAACAATTATTAACAATGTTATGATGGCTTTAACTTATATGGATTCTTTACATGTGTTCAAAGATAGGTGCGAGAAGGAAGATGAGTTTTGTATCTCTTGGTTTAAGATGAAAATTAGACCTCAACAAGTAAAAATTAGCAAAATGTATGTGTTCAAAACCTCTTAAAGAATACATCAAATAAACATTTATGATTTCTTTCAAGGAAATCAAGGTCCTAGTGGTATTGGTGGAGTGACCAGAGACTAAAAAGGAGTTTTTAAAACAGGTTTTAGTGTAGCTTTGGGATTCAATAATTCAATCAATGATGAGGCACCTTAACTTATCCAGTAATCTTAATCTTGACGATTTCTTGTTTGAATCAGATTCTAAAATGATGGTCAATTTGATTTTGAAAAAAGAAAAATGTCCATGGGCAATTCAAAGGTAGGCAAAGAAAATTCTGAAGCATCCTCCTTTCAAGATCACTCATATATGGAGAGAATTTAACACAGTTGTTGATGGTATTGCAACTATGGTTGCTTAAAGTCAAAATTCAAAAATCTATGAATTTTTTTCATCTCTTACAAGCCTTATTAGAGGTCTTTTCAACTGGATAGAATAGGGGCTTCTTAAATTAGGAAGAAAATTATGTAATGGGATTATCTATAAATTTATTCATTATCTCTTTGTAAGGGGAATGTTCATAAATCCCCTTCTTTTTAGCTTTCAAGCTAGAGTATTAGGCTCAACCTCTAGTTTTTTTTTTTTCCTGATAGAGCTATTACCTAATTAGGCTTGGTTTTTAATAATATTTATGGAGGTAGTGTACCTCTTCAATAAAATCAAAACACAAAATACAAATATATACGTACATACATACATAAATGTATACACACATATATGTTGTATAATGATAATGCATATATAATCCACAATAAAATTATATGCATGCATGAATTTTAATATTATTAAATACTTATGTACTATATGTATATTTTAATTTATTATATATATGTATAAACATGTATAAACTATATATGTGTATCATGTATATATTTATAATTTTAACATATAGATCTTATTAGATTATAGAATTGAATAATACATACTTGTATGTAATTTTGTGTAAATGTACCTATATAATTTTTATTCGCTATAATTACACACATATTATATATTGTGTGCGTATGTTATATATTAAGGTATAATTTCATAAAAATATAAAGGATGGACGATTCTGAGATGAAAAATAGAAAATTAAATTGAGAAAATTTCCCCTTGTTGTTTTCTAAAAAACTTGATATAACACATAAAATTATAATTGAGTATTTAAAAAACAGCGTACTAAATGCGAATTCTTTCCATAATTGTATTAAAATAGAGACAAAATTATAATTCCACGCCAAATAGGCCTTAAGTATGATTGGGCACTAAGTACTCCAACTCGGTCACTAAATTTACTGGTCCAATAAGTACTCCAACTTGGGCAAAAAATTTACTTGGTCACCAAGCCTAATATTAGTGTTCACACTTTCACATTTAGTAATCGACTAGCTACTATTTATGAATAAGTGTAATATAGGACGTACTATGCAAGATAAATGCACTCATAAATATTTTATATCCTTATTATACCTCTAATACAATAGTATTAGAGGCTTTAGTATCATTTAATGCATCTTAACTCGGCTAATTGATTAAATTTAGAACACCAAATGTCTTTGAAATAGAGATCCTAGACTCTCTTTCATTAGAAATTTATTGAACCATTTGGGTTCTTGCATACTCTCATATTAAAAGAATTTCATCTCTCTCTCTCTCTCTCTCTCTCTCTCTCTCTCTCTCTCTCTCTCTCTCTCTCTCTCACTTATCTTAACATTTCTTCTTCCTCCATCTATATTTTTATAGTTTGGGGTTATTTTGAGTTTTGTGATCTGATGAATAAGAAGATAAAAGGGTTTGTTTTTTATCCATGGCCATATGGTGGGGTTGTTTTGAGTGTTGTGATATGATGAATAAGAAGATAAAAGGGGTTTCTTTGGATTCATTACGATATTGTATGCATGAGGATGCCAAAGCCAAATTCAACCACTAATCTTTGATGCAAGATTAACATCAGTTGTATAAGATAATTTTTTTTTCTATTTTAATTTGAAGATCTAGGGTTTCTTTTGGGGGGTATTTTTGTGGATTTGTATATGGTTGGATTAGTTTATTTTTGTAATACCTTTTTGGTGTTTGTATTTTTTTTGCATATTTTCTTATGGGTTTAATCTATTTTCTTTAAATATGTACCATTGATCGGTTTATTCTTGGGATATCTGAACAAAATTGATGTGTCTTTCTTGATGAAATTTTTCCCTTTGGGTATTCAAGTCGTTAACAAATAATTTTTGTGCTCTATCCATTTCTTTTATATCCGATGAATTATATATTTATCATCTATGAGTTATTGTTATTTTTTAAATGAAACAAATTATTGGTTTATTAGACCGTCTTCATAAAGATGATTAAAATAGTGCCAAAATCAAGCAGACAACCTTTTCACAAAAAAATGGTTGTTTTATTTTTTTGTGCATTGATGATGATTGTATGAAATACACTTAAAAAAATCTAATAAATATGAAAAATATTACAAAAAACATTTTAAATTACAAAAATATCATTTTCAAAATTCTAAAGAAAAAAACACTAAAAAACTTGTTTCAGGTTTTCAAAAAAGCCGTTTCTAGGAAAATAAATATTAAATCAAGTAAAAAAAAGTAACTAAAAAAAGTTTTTGCTTATAGTTTTACAATTTCGTTTAAAATTATTTACTAAAAAAATCTTTTATTTACTGTTTTAGAAAAATAGTTTTTATTTACACTTTTAGAAATATAAGTTACTAAAACCGAGTTTTATTTGTCGTTTTAGAGAACAGTTTTACTACAATTTTGAAAAGATAGGTTGCTAAAAATTACTTTTTATTTACATGTTTTAGAAGAAAAAAAAATTATTTACAGTTTTAAAAAATAAGTTACTAAAAATAAATTTTATTTACAGTTTTAGGAAAACAATTTTTATTCTGAAAAGAAAGTTAATAAACAAACTATAGAGTTTTTTTGAGGAAGAAAGAGTTTTTTGCTGAATATTTTAAATCATGCAAATAAAAAACTCTATTCAGAAAAAAAATATTAACTTACATGTTTACTATTTTTTAGTAACTTATTTTTTTACTTGATTTAAATTTTTTTCACAAAAAAATATTTTTTTTACTTGATTCATAATATCTGCCCAAAAATATTTTAATTACTATTTTTCTCAAAAAAAACTGTGGTAAAAAAAGTTAAAAAAGTTTTTGTTGTTTTCCAGAATTTTAAATTATATTTTTTTTATTTAAAATGTTCTACAATAAATCTAAATATTTTTTTACATTTTTCCTGATTTATTAGAGTATTTCCAATATATATTATACTTTCTAAATGTTTTCCCTATTATTTTCAAATATTTTTAATAAGATTTTCACTATTTTTTATAATTTTTTTTAAATTTATATTTATTTTCATGATTTTCATATCTACAAATATTTTCATTAATTTTCAAAATTTTAATTATTTTTCTATAATTTTTATATTTGAAAATTTGAAAATAATATTTAATGAACTATTATGTTATTTTTTTTCGTAAAACTTTTATATTGTTCTGGCTTAAAATGATGGTAATATGGTATTTTCTGAAAATTTTGACAGGAACTAACGGATTTTACCAACGGTGTGACGTAAATACAAAGAAATAAAAAAGTGGGGTGTAAACACAAATATTGTTATAAAATGTAGTGCAGCACCCCGTATTTTCAAAATAAAATAATACGACATAAATAAATTTAATAATTTCGAGTTAATTTTTGGAATAAATTAAATCGGATGGATTTAAATAAAAATTGGTAAGATTTAAATTGGAAATAAATTTGTATTCCTGATTATATAATTACATGACTCAATTTGGCGTGAGGAGTTCACCCGTGAAAATAAAGCACGCGTTAATAAACTTATGGGTGCATGTCGTTTAAATGCAATAAAAATGTCTAAGTGGAATGAAAATAATTGAGAGGCATTTGGGGAGGCTTGATGGGGTCGTTTAAATGTTTTAGACTCTTAAAAATGATCCTGGGGTATAGGTTTCTAAGTTGAAAGGTTATTGGGCTGTTTAAATATGGGTTCGGGCCCATTGGAGGGGTTTAAAAATGGGATAAAACGCTTAACTCGGAATTCGGAACAAATATAAGTTTAAGACTAGGGTTAATAACTCCCCACACATAATCAAAACCTAAACCTAGCAGCCACACCTCAAGGGAGAAGAGAACAAATGCCAAAAAGGAGAAGAGGCAAAGAGATTCTAGAGCAAGTCATCATACCGTTATAATCAGGTAAGAATTCTCTTACTTATATTTAAATGTCTAAATCACTTCTTCAATCATTGAAGTTTGTTTCTCTGTAGATTCTAGATTTCATAGCAAATTGATGGTAAAAATATATGATTAAATCACATGTATGTAGACAATACAAATATGAAATAGGTTAGTTCAATCCATAAATTAGGATGACGCTATGTTGATTTGAAATGATGAATGCATCTATTAGAACCTTGATGAAAATTGGAGAGATTGATTCATTTGTAAAGGAGAGGTATTCATGTTTAAAAATTTGAAAACTGTGATGATTAGGACTCTTATGTATGGTAGAATATTCCAGGACTAAATAAATAGGATTTAATTTATGGAAGTATGTTAAAAGGTTAAATTCTGGGATTTTTAAGACTTAAATCCATGGAAATTTAGGAAAATAATTAACCTAAGATAATAAACTGTAATAATCCAAAAATTTTAGAATAATATATTTCTATTAATTTAAATTTAATAATTAAATATTAATTTGGAGAATATATTAAGTTGGATGAATTTAAATTTAAAATAAACATCTATTCATAGTTATATAATTACAAAGCCCAATTTGACATTATGGGCTTGTTAGTGAAAATAAATCACACTTTAAATAAATTTGCGGGCGCGTGTCTTTAAAACATAATAAAATGTCTAACTGAAATAAAAAATAATTGAGATGCATTTTGGGGAGCGTTAGAGACTCGGTTTAGTGTTTTAAATATTTAGAATTGGTCTCATGTCATAGGCATATGAGTTGGAGAACTTTCGGGCTAGTTGGGTTATGGATTCGAGTCCATTTGGGTGCCAAAAGTTGGATTTTAGGCTCAACTCGGGATTAACCTTTTATTTAGTGTGTAAGTGGGGGTAAATCACTCCCCCACTATATTTCCACAAAATCTAAAAAAACAGTTAACGGGAGAAAATAGGAGAAGGGCCAAAAGAGAAGAGAAAGGGGCAAGAACAAAGGGGAAATCAAGGGGTTTTCAAGGAGCTTTTCTTCTACAAATCATTAAGGCAAGAATTCGCTTGCTTAATTTATGTTTTCAATTTATTTCTTGATGTATGTAATGACCGCTTTAATTTCTAGGATGTTGGTTTGAATATGATTGATGTTATGATGAACAACACATGCATAGGACTAGTTTTTGTGTGTAGAATTTGTCCCAGAAATTAGGTATAGTGAATCTGGAAAATTGGTGATAAATTCCTGTACGGTTTTGATTGTCAAATTGTGGATAATTTGATTTATTGCTGTAGAGATATTATTGTAAATTTATGCACTGAATTTTGGAAGAAATATCACAGTGAGTGCCTCATGAAATAAATAAATTAGATTTAGAAATAAGGATACTTTCCTCGTTAAAAGTCCTAACAAATAAGAGATTTTGGGTTCAGATATACATTTCCCCATGTTAATTTTCTGGGTTTTCACACACTGTTTTCTGGGTTAGAGATGTTGAACAGGAAGAGCTAGTGGGGAAGACGAAGGGTTGTTCGAATGACACTTAAAATCATTCAAATGAGATTGGTATCTCGTTCAAATGATTGTGGATTTGGACAGTGACATAGATCTTTTCGTTACGAACGTGTGGCCGCCAGTTTCGTATTTTTCTGGTTTTTTTTAATTAGTTATGATTTTATTACCGTAGGGTATCCGAAACTGAAATCCATTATGAGAAATCAAATCAGTATTACTTAGGGATGTCCATAGATGAGTGTAGGACTCGAAAAAATATTAAGGAACATTATTTTTACCTTGAAATTGGATGGGAACGAATTCAGGGTATGGAATTAAAGTGTTTAGGGTGAACAACATTTGAAAATATATGAATAGATTCAAATGGAAATTTCGGATGAAATTAGGATACGACTTGATTGAGATTTGCTTAGTATCTTGAATAAAAATATGAATGTAAGTTAATACTTAAGTAATTAAGAGTCGAGGTTGTGACTCGGATATTTTTAACCGGAGTGCTATGGGAGTTAGGCACGGGGTAGCCGATTTAATTTATTATAAAGATATATAATAAATTATCAAATATTAAAATTAATGAGGAGTGTTAATAATAGTGGGACCTTGTGTAACATATTCTAAGAGATGAAGTTAAGGACCGAATGAGTGAGTCTAGGTATTATAGTTGGGTGACACTACTTTAATAACAAAATAATTAATGAGAGATTAATTAAATTACAAGTCGGGATATAGACTTGGGTGTTCTTGGACTAGTGTTACAGGTATTAGTACATACTATATGAGATAATAATATGTACTATTATGTATTTGTATAGACATACGAGTGGACCGTCCTATCGTCTCGGGGATTCCCGCGTTCGGACCATGTACTACACGTCGGCACATGTGGGCTTGACGATGCGTAGGTCATATAGGTACTATGTGGAGCCGTCACCTACGAGAGGTAAATGTTTGTGTTGACCGTTCCTGTGTCACTGCTGGGAAAGGGCAATGTACAGGTTTCCTGCGTAGGGATTGCCCCCAAGTTATGTGTGTTTGTGTTGTCCACTTAGGATAAAGGATTCCTCCGAAATTGCCAATAAAGCATGAATTAGAAACCACTGGTAGATACCCTTTTGTGTCATATATATAAAAAGGACATATATAAATACTTGTACTTTATATGCGATCAACTGAAATGTCTAAGACTGTGGACATAAATTACAATTGTGATTTTAATGCATAATAGATGTTTATGCTTCTTAGGTGAAAACTATGGGACTGAGATATTATGGGTATTGATAATTAAATGAAGTCCGTACACTTAAATCATTTAGATATTTTTTTTATTAATATGACACGTGGTCGTATTTATTATTTGGGACTTTTCAGGATGGGAATAATATCATACTTAGATGAGGGGTGAGGTGTTAAATTCATATGAGTGACGAAGGGGGAATATTTATCTTGCATCGATTGTACTGTGGAATCATAAATTAATTAAGTTAATTCTTTCACGCCTCGGGCTCTGATCTAAATTAAAATATTTTTCCCCTAGGTTATTTCTAGACAGGGATAGCGGGACTGTTGCTGTACCAGCCTTGTGATCTCTCGTGCTTCGTAGCTTTCCAGATTATTGTCTATAGTTTTTGTGTTTTTGTAGTCTTAGTTATTTTATTTGGAAATATTTGTAAGAGCATAAGATCGAGATTTATTTATTTACTTACATTATGCTGGAGCTGTGATTTTATTTACTGTTGGATTTATTATTTAGATTTGTTTTGGTCTGATTTTAAAGTATTGTTAGTGGAGTATTCATAAAGTTTAAAATATCGATCTTTTTATATAACAATATTTTATTACGTTGTGCTAAGAATGGAATTAATTGATCAACAAGCACCATATTCAGCGTATCATTCCTAGCCAGCCTTTACGTGAGAAAATGTGGGTTGTTAGATAAACTAATCCCTAAAGACATGTTTTAATGTTTATATAAATATATAATCCATTGGGATTGGGGATGAATAAGAAATGCTAAATTGTGTGTTTAGAAAACGTAGTAGATTTGGGCTTCTACCCATATTCAAATTGATTCAGACCCCTAGGCGAATTGATTCGTCTCCAGACCCGAATCAATTTGGCCACTGGGGAAGGTTGAGTTAGGACCTAGGTTTGATTCAAATTATTTTTAGGAAGCCATACGAGTGGGTTGGACAGTGTTCAGGTAAAAGATGATTATATTAAAAATACATTGGGGCACAAATATTAATTGGGGAACTATGACAAATGGTAAGATATTTTAAAGAGGATTAATAAATAATTAAATGGTTTATTATAAAGGCGTAATTATTTACGAAAAATTATTTAGGATATTTTTTATGATTATATGGTAATTACCTAAACCTAGTATATGAGTATAATATGTACTTATATTTTTTATGTGAACATACCTATGTTCGTTGACGGTCCTATTGGTTGGGGTTTCACGTGTTTTGAACCATAGCATAAGTCAGTATAGGTGGGCAAGATGTTGTGTAGGTCATTATTATAGGTACTATGTAGCATCTCTACTTGCAAGAGGTAAGTGTTGATGTTGGGATCCTTTGCCACCGCTAGGTATGGGTCATGAACTGATGTACTACATAGGGACCGCCTCACTTGTGTGTGTTTATGTTGTTTGATTGGAAAAAAGATTCCTTCGGGCTAAACAATAGAGCATTAATGAGACGCTACTTCTACAAACCACATTCGAGGACCCCATAAGTCTTTCCTTAGGTCCATAACACCTCCCCATTTCACTACAAACCCAAGGTCATACTTCGAGTACCAATCTAGAGGACATCAGGCGCTCCTAGTGCCCGCTTGACTCTGGTGAACTCTATCGTCAGAGAAAAGTCTCAATGCATCTTCAAAGGGATCTTAATCCATTTTCCAACATTCCACACCATGCGTGAATCGGTGTAGCGGTTCAGACAAACGAACCATTTTTCTACCAAAAATTGATATGGAGGCCACTGGGCTCTCTCGGGCCCCGTGAAATGTCTTTTAATATTTGAAGGTCACTGAAACCCCTTTTCAACGATCTGCTCCATGCTCTAAACGGCATAATCATTCGAACGAAAGATGTGTTTTCCACAAAAATTAATTTAGAGGCCATTGAGTGCTCTCGGGATCCGTTTGGCCAGGGTTAACTCTTCAACTCGAATGAGACTGAATGAATCTTTGAAGGACACTGAATACCCTTTCCAACGGTCCACCTTATGTGCGAATCAACCTTACGGTACGTATGAACGCCCTGTTTTACTCAGAAATGTCACCGAGCACATTCGGGCGCTGGTTGACCAAAGTCAACTTTCCAAACCGAGCAAAGCTCTTTGAAATGTTGATTTCCGTAGTATAATCTTTCTAACGGTCCACCTTGTGTGTGATTCTGACTTACCATTTGAACGAACAATCCATTTATGTCCGACGATTTCCCGTCCAAAGGATCGTCGGGTGCTTTTGAGCCTCGTTGATGAAAAGTCAACCCCCGAATAGGGGAACGACCCAAGTATTATTGATGTTTTCTGAATTACCTTTCTAACGATAAGACCCATGCCCTATTTGGATCAACAAATTACGTTCTACGACTGTTTTTTCGTAAAAATCTGCACAAGACTACCAATTGGCAGGTCCATTTCCCGCATATCGGAAGTTGCCTAGGGTTACCTGCCAATTAGCAGGTCTAGGACTATGCAAATCGTCACCACCATTACCCTATAAATAGAGAGCATGATCTCACTCGCAAAGCACACCTCAGATCCATCAATATCAGTGATTTCAACAACATTCTCTCATAATCAGCGAAGTGTCCTTGTGTGAAATTCCTTTCCATATTTTATTCCCATCCTTTTTTTACCCAATTTAGAAAAAATATCATTCTCTATTATCCAACATTCATCTCAACATCGAAGGGAGCTCATCAAGGATCAAGATCAAGTTTCAATTCTCCAAAGAAGGTCCAAAATCCTTCTCTCTCTTTAATTTCTTTATTTTTGCATTAGTTACATAAATTCTTAATATAGCTTTTGCTTTAGTTCATACACATTAATATCTCACATTTTTGTTAGTTATATTGCACATACTTTATTTTCTATGTAAAAAGCCTAAAACAAACAAAAAGTGGGTTACACCTATATATTCCAACGGGATTATCCATTATAATTTCTCAAAACTAAAATACATTTTTCACACACACACATAATAAATTCCATTTCAAATCAATGGAATAAACCCCAACCTTATGCCGCATGTGAACTACATGATCTTTGATGCCCTTATAGGCTACGTAGAAGTCTCGAGCTCCAATTTCTCAATTCTCCAATTTTCCCAATTTTATATTTGTCACCTTTTCATTTATACATTATTTTAATATATTATATTTTTGGTCCTTATTGGCGTTTTATCGAACATATATTATCGTTTCATTATAATGATCTATATCTCGACAAATGCATACGTCATATTTTCTAAATATTATTTTGGGAACATTCATATGGATGAACTCACTCCATCTTTTCCATGATATTAGCTAGGCCATTTCAATCTCCATTTATATATATACACACACACACACACTTCATGGTAAAATAAAGAAAAATAGTAACACAAGCTCATGAGAGACCGAAAGGGTGGGATGGGTGCCTAACACCTCCACATTCCGTAAATTATCCCCCAAACCTTCAAACTATTGATTTTGTAAGCATCAACTTGTCTTTGATGCCACTCTCTCGAGGTGGTGACGTGTTATTTTGCTAGTTTTGTGCAAAATAGGCTAGCGACTCCCTCTCTTTGCATTCACCCCACATCGATGACAATCGAAGCGCTCTTAGAGAAAGTGCTCACGAGTCCTCTTTTTCTCCCCTCTCCCCCCCGGGAGAGAAAGGAGTGAGGAAATCTCAGGATGGCCATAGTGGTGGCTCCGCTCGGGATTTTCTAAAGAGGGTTAGACTCTGTTTGCATGGCTGTTATCATTATCTTCTTATGTGCACATGCACCTACCAGTATTTTCCCATTTTTCTCCTCCATTATTTCTTGCACACATATACTTCATACTTATATCACTACTCACTCACACACTTGTAAATACTTCCCATGTACACTTCACACTACATACATCTAGGAGAACTTATATCCACATGTTGCACACACCACTTAGAATATCCATGCTTAGGTGTCACTAACACACAACTCCACTTATCACACTTGTAGTTGATCCATGCTTAGATTCACTACCACACATCACTCACTCTCTCATATCCATGCTCCATGTTAAATTTACTTTTTTATACTTATATATTCTTCCCTATTAATATAGTGCTCATCATGCTAAATAAAATACTCTCTCCATAATATACTAATAAAGAATCATGCATTTTGCACACTACAACACCAAAGAGCATGGCTATTGACCAAATTTTATCTCGTAACGGGGGGTGGGGGGGTCACTTCATAATGGGTGTTGGTCCGGCAGGTTGCAGTTAGCCTAAGTGATATGACTGTCACCTTCCACTGGCCAAGTACCTTCGTCGTATATCGAACGGTTCCCCCCGCATCCTATCGCTTGACCAAAGTTATGACGGAAGGTATATCGCAGGGAAATCGTTCACGTACATCGAGTATATCAAATTCTCTCTCAGACGAACTGTCCCCACGAGGTATTTAGTAAGGCAGTTCACGTACACTCAGGTATATCAAATGGTTTGTCCACAGGTACCGATTGCCATCAAAAGCATGAAATATATCGTGGAAGTCACGCCAAATGGGGGAACCCTTTCAATTAACCCAACATCGGCATACCCTCGTATAGGCGTCAAACCTAAGGCACTCATATTTAGTTTACTATTTACTACCCGAAACTCTGCCCAAATGACGGGTCGGCTGTTGCTCAAATTTTCGCATGATTTCTTCTTTTTATTCAAACGGCACCCTGTCCATGAGCCTGGAAAAAAGTCCAACCCTGTTTTTACATATTTTTTTCAAACCCAATTTTCCCAGGCTCGGTTCCCGTCCGACATTTTTTTTTGCATTTAGGTAAACCTAATACAAGTGAGAACATAATAATAATAATAATAATAATAATAATAATAATAATAATAATAATAATAATAATAATAATCATAATAATAATAACGTTGAGACCCTTTTTCTCATTTTTCCTCTTTCTTCACCAAAAGTATCAAAAATATTTTTTCCATCTTTTATCAAAAATACCAAAATCATTTTCCTTCCCTTTACCATAAACGTAAAAAATATCTTTCCTCCTTTTTACTGAAAAACATTTAGTCCTCATCTTTTCCAAAAATGTCAACAATATTTTCTTCCTATAATAAACGACTTTCCTTCTTCTATTCCAAATATAAATTCGATTTTTTCTCCGTCTTCGCTCATAAATCCCATTTTCTTCTAAACTATATCTTGAAATCATGTAATAATCAATCTTTAATCATGGGTGACTATTTCTACACACCTAATATCAACAAGTTGCAAATTACTCATCCTAATATCATAATCAACTTAACATTGTAAGAGATAAGTATTTTTCACCTTAAAATGATCTTTAAAAATTTGGTAGGGAAGGTGGGTGATTCCCCCACCTCCAAAGGTGGACCTAAAGGTAGTCACAATGGCCCACTCTTCAAGCTCCTAAATGAAACTTCAATCTCCATGAACTACTCCTTATTCTTCTCCAAAAATCCATCTGCAAGGTTCATTAAACCTTAACCAACCTCCAAGAATAACATCTCTAATGATGCAACATCATTCTTATGGTTACACATGGTGAAATAAGGTGTTTCTATGCTATAAAATGGTGGCTTCATGGTGGTTTTGGGGTGTCTAAAGGGTAGCTACGAATTTTTGGGATGGCTAATAGTTTAAGGGAGTTCAAAGGGAGAGAGACTGATGATAAATTTTATGAGAATTGAATGAGGGAGCCCATGCACTCTCCTTTCTTTCTTATAAGATATTTTGGTAAGTTGACCCAAATAACAAGTGTTGGTGTGTTTAAAAATGTACAAAACAGTTATCAAGACCTGCAAACCAAGGTGGGAATGTGATAACACAATGCACCAACATGTGACTCCAAAAACCCATTTGAAAAATGCCTAAAAACACCCCCAAAATGCAATTTGCGTCACTTTCTCTCTCTAGATTTATTTTTTTTCTTTTTTTTGAAACTTCTAACTTAAGATTCACATTTCTTCAATTTTTTTGGCTAAAAAATCATATTTACAATAGTCATTTAGCCTCTGGGATTGTCCAATACAAGGTGCGCAAGAATCGGGACCTCAACGCAAAACATATTTTTTTTTCAAATTTTCTTCGCATGGTAATATTCCTTATATTTTTTTGAGTCTAAATATATGGTGGGAATATTTTTTTTAACTTACCAATTGTCTTAAAAAATTCGCGCAAAACTAGTCTTTCGCAGTGTCACGCTCCATCAGACAATTTATACCCAGGCTCGCGTAGCACTCGTTGCTTGTCTAAATCGTGTGAAACTTAATCTAAGTAATTAAAATAATAATATTAACTCAAAATAAAACTCACGAGAGCCATGAAACGCAAAACTTTCTTGTCTAATCCATATTGTTATACTTTGTTTTTCGTATCATTTAAATGTCGCATTGTATTTACCTTGTCTGTGTCACATTCGTTCCACGATATTTTTCCCTAAAACTTAATGGACATCCTAGCTAAAACTATTGGAGATTAAATATGCATTCATGCGACACATGCATCGTGAGATTTTTCTCGTTTAAACCATTTATGTAATATGCCACCTTCCATGTTAATTTATGTGTTACACATGGATTATTTATTCCTAGAATTTTTCTTTGGACAAAACACCCCAAATAATGTTAAATACCTAATTTGTAGAGTGGGGTATTACATTCTTCCCACCTTAGGAAATTCCGTCCTCGAAATTTAGGATCATCAAGCTCATAAATTATTCATCCAACAATTTAATTCTAATCCTTGATGTCGTTAACACTATAGTCTAACCCAAAGATTTCATACCATTAATTTGATACAATCATGGAGGATCCTGACGTATTATTTCTAACTCCCAAGTATGCCTATCATGCCCATCTAAACAATACATAAAAATAATTGATAATCACCAGATATGATGCTAACACCCAACGAACTCATCATCATGAATTATTCCAAACATCTAGATTTACAAGCCTACATGTCGTCAAACCACTTGGATCTTTCCTAGCTTAGGAAGATACATCCTCAACATCAATAACTATTCACAACAATGACTTCAGGACAGCCATTTAATCCCAATGGTCCATCCGACCAATACCTCCTACGAGACTAAACGTTAAGCTAGAGTCATCCTAGGTACTATAACCCAAATATACATGAGAGGCAACATTCTCAATCTGCAAATTCCATATTGAGTGCAACACTAGCATTTAATGTTCCATTAAGTTCAGATATTCACATCTTAGAGTCGTGACCTTAAATCCATAATATACATCGTAACCAGCTATATCGGTTAACTAGCGAGTGTGTTAACCTACAGCTATCAAGTACACATGCAAACTACATGCAACAAACCGTGAGACCATGCATACACACCAACTAGTGTAGAATAAGGGTGCTTTCAAATAAGAGTGTACTCATGTACAGTGATGCATTAGCCTCAATTTAGCCTATCCCGTATCACTACTAAGCTTATGCAATGCTACACCTGAATAAAGACCCATAACTGACACAACAATTTCCCATCGTCGGGATAAAAGAAGAAACAATAATATGTAATGGATCAGGTGATTGCCACGCCATAATGAAATAATTGAATTTGGGCAATGAAACATGCCAGGCGAAGTAAGACCACAATGTACACTTTGAAAACACACTTCAGTGGGGGATATGGCATGCAAGACTCAAGTACAAAAGTAAAAAAGTTGTGGAGTAAACGTAATTTACCTATGGGTTCTATAGGTTATTCTAGGAGGGACCAATTCAAACTTTTCTTGAATTGTTAACTTTACTAAAACGGATTTAAGTTTGCAAGGTCAATTAATAGTCCAGATTATTATCTAAAATCAACCTAAGTGATTTATATAATAATAATCAATTCAGTTTTATTAAGTGACTTTCTAGTTTTAACACCTAGTTAGTGAGATGCAGAAAATGTAAAGCACGCGGTATTTATTTTACGTCGCAAAAACCCTTCCCCTAGAAAAACGACGAACTCTCCTAGAAGTCAAGCTAGCATACTTCCACTAAAACCAAAATGAAATAGGAAAGATTATACAAACATGAAACAAGACAACGTAAAGTAGATAGATATAGCTATTACCCGACCTAGACCAAGATCTCCCTAGTTACTTCTTCTGATCTCCCTTTAGTCTGTCGTTATTGACTTTAAGTTCTTCACGTCACAACTTCTCCCTCTTGCTCCCTTTCTCTCAGGTTCGGCTCAGTTCCAATTGTGTACTAGTTCTTAGTGAAGTATTTGTGTGATGTGTGCTATCCTAGATCACACACACATAATTAATGATACAACCGAATGCAATGCAATAATTTTCTTTCCTAAATATTAGCAGCAACTTTTACGTTCTTTCTTTCTTTGTTTAAATCAAGCCATCTTGATTTAACACAACTTTCAACAAACTTTTCCTAAAAATTAGCACAATAAGATATTCTATAATATGTACACAATAATCAGTGCCTATGTGAATAGTGATGTATAAAGTGTGTGATCTAAAAGTAATATGCAAATGATGTATGTTCCTGAAATCACTTCAAAGATCAAGCAATCACATATAGTGTAACAATATACACAAAAAAAATATGACTTCAAATATATATACAATATAAGCACAAAGTCAAATATACACAAACTGTTTTTAAGAAAAGGTTTAGATTAGTCCAGGTTTAATCTAATATCTTATTAAGTCAAGTTCAAACAGTTTAAACAAATTAATACACTCAATTCAGTCTAATTAGTTCTAGTTCTCAGTCCTTGGTCCGATGTCAAAGATAATACGGTTCAGTTACACACAGTCCAAGGTCACAAAAATTATCAAGATCAGATTACTTCAATGGGACAGTCCAAGTATTGTTTATTTAAGAAATAGGTCCTTATTGATTTTTAAAGGTCTAAATGTCTAAACTTTGAATAGAAAGCGACTTTGTTACCACAAAAATTTCTTGAATAATTTTAAAACAAAATGTTTTAAAACAAATACGAATCTAGAACAATAGAACCATTAAGAATATATACAAAGTGATATGTGTGTGATTCAGTGTTCAAATGATCACAAAAATCAGATCTAAAACAATAGATCAAACAAGATAATACAAATCAAGCAAATCAGGAACAAAACTACAATATTTGTGGTTTTGTGTGTGCAGTGTTTTATAAAGTATAATCAGCAAGAACACATCACAAAAAAGATATACAAAATACAGATCTGTAAAATATTTAGACAAAAATACTCACAGTGAATTTTTAATCATGAAAAAAAAGGTAGATGAGAGATGAGGTTCTGGTGCTCTTAAATCATCACGAAATATGAACCTCAATAGTCTTTCGAAACTTGTTGAGATGAACCGACCTTGATCACGAAATACACACAGAAGATAAATGTTTCAAACTAAGTGTGTAAAATCTCTCTCTCTAAAAAATTCGACAGAGTTTTATCTCAAAAAAAAATCTGACAGCAAATAATGAGACCCAAAGGGCTAATTTTATAGATTTGTGAGGTGTGTGCTGATTGGTGTAAATAAAACACACATGGATTAAATTAAATCAACACTAGCAGTTGATTAAAAATGAATCGTGTGTCTCTTAAAGAAACACCATTTTAATGTTTGACACGTGTTGGTCCAGCTGCAGCTAACTCTGTACCAAAAACACGAGATTGAATATTACCGTTGAATAAAACGATGTCGGTTTTTTAATAAAAGGAATTAGTTTTGACAAACTAGCTGTAACCAATTATAACATCGACGTCATTTTAATAAGTGTAAAAACCATCTTTGTTTATAAAGAAAAACCGTGCCCAGTGTAAAAACAAGGGTTAGTAATTTAAAATCACGATGTAATTTAAAAAAAAATATTGCCAGCTAATTAATAAAACCATGTAATGCTAACTTGATTTTAAAACTATAAAATCAAACCAAGATATATGTGTGTAGGGTCAAATTGGCTAATCTAGTATGCAATAACTAGGGACTTAATACTAGACCTACTAAGGCAATGCGATCAAATCGATCAAAAACTATTGAGGGAACAAATCAACTCATATGATTACAGCTAAGCTCAAGGTTTTGGTTAAATCGAAATCTGCTAAGGCCGTCTCCAATGGGACTGTCTAAAACAATGTAAACTTACATTTTTTGCCTTGCATTTTTTGGCTTCTGCACACAGTGGGACTATATAGTTGAGGATGTAAATGATTAGGTGGAGGTGCTGGACGGTTTAGTCTTTACCGCCCAAGGGCAGGGCCCACACTGGGGGTGTATGTTTTGTCCGCCCAATAATTCCTTGCATGTAGCTCTTAGTCTGGGCAAGTATGTTTTTTATTTAATTGAGGCTAGACGGATGGCACACTACTACCCACATGCTGGGCGGCTAAAACTTGTCCGCCTAGCTGTGGGGCCCCCCTTTACACAATGTCTTCCGGCCATCCAGATATACATTGCCGCTAGACTTTCTCTCTCTCAAATGTACACAATCTTTGACCCACTGTAAACTCAGACAATCTAAATGTATACATTTAGACTGCCTATTGGAGATGGCCTAAGGACAAATTGGTGTACAAACATAGGGTCAAATCGTCAATAGCTTAACAGCTAAAGCTAAAGGGTATAGCCTATGACATGTATAGATAGTCGCGGGTTAATTGTTATTGGAACACGCAACCAGCTAAGGAACAAAACTAAGGTCTAATCTTTAACGTATATATCAACATTTAAGTCCAATCGGCCAACACGCATCCCCCTCCCCACCCCCCCCCCCCACCCCCCACACACACACACACACATATATATATATATATATATATATATATATATATAACAAATATGTAACACAAATCATTCCATATCACATATACATATACACAAGTCAATAAACAAACATGTAACTTCCAAAAAAAAATTCAATACTAAAATTTCTTCTAAATTTTATTATTACGAAAATATATAATCATATTAAAAAATTCCAATATAAATTTTAAGAATTTTTTTTATATTCCTTTAAAAAAAATCTTTTACAAAACAACCATCACACAATCAATTTATACATGATTAAAATGAAATGAATTTTTGTGTGGCATCCTACGTTAAAAACAAAAATTAATCCTATGAGTCAAAATAAAAATGGTGTGAGAAACAACCTTTCATGACTGGCTGAAATCGAAGATTGGAATGATAATGCGGTGTTGGTGTTGAATTTCGTAGGGAGCTAGGTGTAGGTAACTAGACTCACCCTAACTACCAAAAAATCTTGTTCAAATTTAAGTCCAACTAGCTGAAGGTCTATACAGCTAAAGCACAAAACACAAACCCTAGGACTGCTTTATATAGATGCCTTCAAACTCCCCCGTTGGACTAATTTTGACAAAACCCTTAACTACATCAAATGATATACTAAGGTAAAAAGAAATCCTAAATTGTCCTGTACGAAAGTGTTTTTAACTACCCCCACCCCCCATCTTAGAAAAGAAAAGACTTAACTCATGACGACCGATGAAAATGCCTCCAAAACATAAATACCTTTCTACCGAGAAATCAAGTTAATAACACTTGCTCTACCGAATTATTAAATGACAGAGATAACTGTGCAGAAATAAAACAAAATAATATGCATGAAATAATATCAACATATTGATCAGAAATATGTACCCAACTCTACCCCATTTTGACTAAATTAGACAATGGTAAGGGAAAATAATATCTGTTTATAAACTGCAAAAATAAACGTCCCCTACGCTACACATGGCTTTAAAAGATACCATTGTTAGTAAATATCTTTATCCTAAAACCTCAGAGATCTAGCAATCAGGATGCAGAATAAACACAAGCTAGTATTCAAGCACAATCTCTCCAATCATATGTGGAAGCTATTTCTAAACAATACTTATCGAAAGAAAAAGAAAGTATATCAACAAGTTGAAAATCACAAGAAATAGTAGGAACTACCCCAAATTGTTTGGGAGTTTTTGAAGCACTAAACTGGAAAGAATATCCTTATGCCTCACAATACTTGACAACTCCATTTTGATTAAACTCCCCTCCTCCGTCATTGAATATTTCTAAGGGTTTGGTGGTTTTTATATCCTTAACCCTATCGTGAGGAGACTCATTGATTTCCTTAATTTTGCAACCATCACAAAAATTAGTTGGGCATTTCTTCAATTTAAAAAAATCCATTTGAGGTATCAAATCACAAGTCTTGATACAAATAGGCAAAGTTTTCAAAGGTTTTGTTGCCTTTCGAAATTTAGGAGGGAATTTTTCTTCGAAAAAGATTTTTTATTAATAGGAGGCCTAAACTTATTGAAGAAATGATTCCAATTTATTAGTGCGTTGCCTAGGAAAATTTGTAAATCGAATCATTTTCCGGTTATGGCCTTTAACATGAGTACCTTTCTTACGATTACTAAGGCATTCCTAGTTTTGGTGACCAAAAACATTATGAAAACTACAATAGTAATTAATAGCAGGCTGTTTAACATAAGGAACAGACTCTCTAGACTTATAGCCACTTAAGTCATTTTTAATTGTCATGTTTGTCCTTTTAGGTGGTGGAATGTACTTGGGAGGATTAACATACATTAGAGGAGGATACTTGTGATCAAGTCCATTTTTAGAAGTCCTTTCATTCAAAATATATTTTTCTTTATCAAATGTGGAACTACTAAGATTTGGTTTGACTTAGGTACTATCCCTAACAAAAATAATAGGTCTAATAGAAGGATTATTTTGAAATTGTTCTTCATAACCAAGACCTTTTGTATTAAAATCATATTTATGAGATTCTAAAAGTTGTTCCAAATCAAAATCTTCTTTCGATTTTTCTAAGACAATTTCTCTAATACTTCTAAAAGCATCAACGCACATTTCTTTAGATTTTTCAAGATCAAACAATATGGCCTTATATGTTTGTTCAAAAATAGAAACCTTTTCATTAAGATCAGAGATTTCTTTTTCAAAATCATATTTTTTTTTTCTTCTGAAAATCACTTCTTTCCTTTTCTAAATTTGATTTGATACTAGTTATCTCCAGTTCAGATCGCTTAACTATCCTATACTCGATAATTCTTATCTAATTTGCAATGTTATGACATGTAATTTTGAGTTATTATCATAACCAACAAAGGTCTCATTATCCCCGGTGTTCGTGTGAGAAGCGTAACTATCATCAGATTTAGTATCATACAAAGCATGTTTTGCAATAAATGGAGCAGTTATTTGAAGCATATAAGGTTGTCTAGCTAAAAAATATTTAGCATCATAAATCAAATAAAGTACTTTATCAAATTCACACTCATCTTCCAAATCAGTTATTCTCACTAAGTACACGTCTCCACAATAGTCATAAACTTCTCCTAAAAATGCAAGGCATTTTGATTAGGATCTCCTTGGTCATCTTCAGATTCAGAATCAGAAGATTCATCCTAAGTTTTAATTATGTGA
This sequence comes from Sambucus nigra, assembly GCA_949130495.1. NCBI lineage: Eukaryota > Viridiplantae > Streptophyta > Magnoliopsida > Dipsacales > Adoxaceae > Sambucus > Sambucus nigra. The sequence goes on from OX422215.1 coordinate 640,726,868, forward strand.
GCCTTGTGTTGTTTGGTATGCTTGGACTGCGGCTTAGACATACACTCAGCAATGAAGTGACCGAGTTTCCCACAATTGTGACAAACCAACTTGGATTTATCGATCTTACTACTTATACTATCATAATCATAATTTTGATTTGAATTTATATTATGGGTTTGATTAGACGGACTAGACTGATTATTCACTTTCATACGTCTTTTAACAATATAATTTTTCTGCTTCAAAAGTTTCTTAAATTGAGAAGACGTAAGAGCAAGTTGATTGTCAATATTTTCAATTTCATCCGAATCCATATCAGATTCATTGTCCGACTCAGGTTGTTGTTGAATTACCTTATGCTTATTTTTATTAGGATAGGAAGTTTTAAAAACAACATTAAAAGAGTTGGTTAAATCATTCTTAGCATAAGATGTAAGAGTCTTCTTAAAGGTTGATTCAAGTTTCATAGTTCTCAATTTAGAGCTTAGTGATTTTCGTTGTGAGAGATGAATCATTAATTTCTTCATTGATATAGAGTTTATGGTTAAATCTAGGAGCAAGGGACCATATAATTTTAGCACACGCATCTTTATCTAAATATTCAATACCATTCGCATGCAGTTGGGTAATAATATCAGTTAAACGCATATAGAAGTCATCAAATGGTTCATTTTCTTTCATTACTAACATATTATATTGTTGAACCAACATTTGCATTTTACATTGCTTTACCCTATCGTCACCCTCGTGTGCAATTACTAAAGTATCCCAAACATCTTTGTTCATAGTGCAATGACATATAGGTTTCAATTCAGTCTCACTCACACTCATCAAAAGCACTTAATTTGGATGTTTAGAGTTTTCTAAATATAGTACCACCTTCTGCTACATGAATAATAGGATGCTTATAACCATTTTAAATTAAATCCCAAACATCGTCTCCTAATGTGCCTTCAATAAATGCTACCATTCTAATTTTCCAATAGGGAAAATTTGTGCCATCAAAAATAGGAGGTATTCTGAAATTTCCTAAACCTAAGAAACTGACTAGGATCTTAGATTAAAACAATGTAAAATGAATTTAACAACAGTTTATAAAAACAGATCTTTTTAAAGTCTAGCTCTAATACCACTTGACATGGACCACAAACAGTAGTGGGGCAATTCTTTATTTTTGGTAAAAATTAAGAGGCTGGCTGTAACGCAAATAAAAATGCTATCATTGTAACAACTAAAGGTACGTCGTATTGGAGAAAAAACAAAAACTAGCTATGGTTTTAAACTAAAAAACACGAGCAGTGTAAAACCCTGGTCTGGTGTATGAGTTGAAATTAAAGTCGTTTTAAAAGGTTTAAAGGACAACTATTGTAAAACATCTTAGGGACACGGTCAAAGTGTTAACTCTCTTATGATAGACAAGGCTATATATATTAATACACCTAAGGCTGTAAGTATACTCCAGCTAAGGCATAAGATCTTCTAAGGTCAAATCTCCAACATAAAAAGTAAATATAATAAAAAAAGCTATTAGGGTTAAATTCGGCACAACCAATTATTGAAAGAAACAACTATGACTATGCTTATATATATATATATTAAAATATGATACCATTAACTAACATTCAAATATAATAATATAATTTACCACAGTATACATAAAGACATATACATATTCACACGAATGAATAATAAAAAAAATTAAACCTTAAAATTAATTACGAAATTCAAACCAATATTAAAACATTTAAAATTTTATTTAAAATTTTATTTTTACAAAGAAAATTTTTGATGACAAATTCCGAATTTAATTATGAAAATTTATGATTTTTTAAAAAATATTTAATGAGAAATTCCAAATTAATTTTTAAATTTAAAAAAAAATCCTTTTATATAAATCCAACACATAATCACTAGAAATGATATAATGCATGTACTGTCGTGTGGTGTCCTACGTGACAAACAAAAATTAATCCTATGAGCCAAAAGAATAGGGTGTGAGAAACAACCTTTCATGACTCGCTGAAATCGAAGATCGGAATGATAATGCGGAGTTGGTGTCAACTTCCGTAGGGAGCTTGGCGTAGGTAACTTGACTCACCGTAACTACAAAATATCTTGTCAAAATTTAAGTCCAACTAGCTGAAGGTCTATATAGCTAAAGCACGAAACACAAACCCTAGGACCGATCTATATAGATACCTTCACATTTGAAGTCTAAAATTTTGCAAACCTACACGCGTACTAAAGTCTTAGTCATGGCACGTGCCCTGGGTTGATTCACTAATCACGACTACCAATTTTCAAGACAATAACCTTGGAACCGATTCACCTGGGAAGCTGGAATGCTAGGCTTCCCTCCTAAATACTGAGGTTACTTTTTCTCCTTCCCATTAAAGCGAAGTTATATTTCTCATTTCTCAATATTAGTTACTGACCTACATACTCAAGTCTCCACAATCTCCACATGTGATTGCTAACTTTCAAACCTCGAGATCTTTCTCATCTAGTGAAACACGAAACTCACATAATTTTACCATACGTATCGCTATAATCCTTAGCAACGTCCCATGTGATCCCAAATCATATCTATCGGACTAGTTACAATAACACCTCATATTTTCAATCATTATTCATGATTAATACCTAATAATTCTCCTCACTATATTGATACTAAGCCATATATATTGCACAAGTAGGTGCTATAATCACGCCTAACACTTCATTTCGAGTGTTATCTCTAAAACATAATGACCATCATTGTTTCCTAAGTTTCCCAAGTCTAAAACCTAACACATATTAACATGTTTTAAATATTATCCATAAGGGTCATACCTTAAAATAAGCTTATCAACTAGCCATGGAGCTAACTCTTAACTATTGCCACAAACAACACGACTGAATCAGACTACAAACATCAACAGCCTATGCATCGACATATTAAATTTCCCAATGCTTTATGGAAGGGACACCAATTCAATCATCCCTAATTATCATATGCACATTCTAGAGTAGTAGTGATCACAATAAAATCCTACTAAGTAGAACAACTGATTATGGCCCTTAATTTTTTAAGGGCCAAGCAATAACCCAATTACTACGTGTTACACCAACTATAATTCTATGTCCTTGGCATCATAATAAATCCCCAAAGTTCAAAGAGAGACATCCTTGTTATAGTAATACACAAAGCTCACTCTAATGTTCACCACTATTAGGGAGTGTCTATCACTTGTACTAATAACTCATTAGATAATCCATAACACATATATCCTAAGGTATTATCAATATGTATTCACATGCATGTCCATAACTATAACCCAAGATCAAACTCATCACGACATATAACTTAACCTTATTGAACACTCAGTTATGGCAACTAACTTGTCTCACTACATAGCCATCACACTCATTTGATAGATCACGAGCTTTCACCACTATAAAACTTTTGGTAGGATATAGGGCATCGGGTACTACCTATAAAACATTGGGCTAATATTTTTGACGCCATAAGAGGTCCTATTCCTCAATACCACTTCATTTTTCTAAAACCATAATTCAATACCACCATTTCTAACACTAAGTCCCAAAGACTATATATAGATTCGTTATTAAGTTACCCTGAATCAATATGATTATCCCAACCAAAATCATAATTAAGTCACTTAGGTATTTTAATTTCCATAGAATTATTTATTCACAAGCCATGCTACTTAGTCACCTAATGTCGTAGATGAAACCACAAGCATACCAGCTAAGATGCAACTGAGATCATCAAGACTTTCTAATCATCAAACTTCCACATGATACATATTACATAAGTCTAAGGTGCCACCACCAAACGGCCTACATTAAAACCCGATACTTAGTAGATAACACTACCAGAAAATAAAGTGAAGTAAGAATGGATACTAATTTAGTCGATCACCAACGCAAATAGAAGGGCACAACGTGCTCAAGACCTCAACTTTACCATCAAGGTAAAATTTAAAACCGTCACCAGGCAAGCATGACTTGATCCAACCAACAACAACGCTGATAGATCCACTACCGACCTCACCACGCCACACCCAAAAGGAACATTAAACCTAAAGCTCTGATACAATGTTATAACTATTTGACCCGAATTTAAGGGTTAATAAAAGATCAACCTAATCCGGTTTGTACATTAATTTTCTAGTGCAGTGAAACAACATAAATGATGTTCCTAATCCATTTTACTATTATTTAACATTACTCTCTCTCTTTTAGCAAAGTGGGACAGAACCCCCCCCCCCCCCCCCACACACACATATTATTAATAACTAAAAAATAGAAATAGCCTCTCCGTGGTATACAATCCTTACATGAATGAATTTTAGAGGTCAGGCTGAATACTCTAGGATTAAAGACCAAAAAAACTTGGGGATTTATACATATACACATTACAAAAAGAATAAAGGGGGTAGCAAAAGAATAAATAAGGGGTTATATAAAACAACCCCATTACAAGATGAAGAAAATAACCCCTTACATCAAGGATGAATCACCAGAACTAGAGTATTATTCCAAGAATCTGAGATTTGGAATAACACTAAGGTTCAATTTATATTCGCCTTTAAGAGTTATAGGCAATTCATCTAGAGAATCAGAGATCATTAATTGTTCGGAGGAGTAACCATCGTGAGCAATTAAATTTGCACATTTGTTTCCTTCTCTATAGATGTGCTGGAATGATAAAATTTTGTTAGCAATGAGAGTATGGATCTGGTTAATCGGGATTTTGATGGACCAGGGACACGCGATTTTCTTGTTCTATATATCCACCACAATTTTGGAATTCGATTCAATAATTAAGTCATACCAAATAAAATCCTAGTAAATATTTAAACCATATAAAATAGCAAGGGCTTAAGATTCAATGCTGGAGACCTTACCAAAAAAATTCGTAAAGTCTCTCAAGAATTAACCCTTCTAGTTTCTAATCAACTCACCACCACACCTAGGCCAGGGTTGCCTTTCGAGCAACCATCCACATTAAGCTTGAGCATGTTATTGGGGGGGGGGGGGGGGGGGGGGGGGGACCATCTAACTAATGACACGATTTTGGACGTCTCCACAGTCAAGGAAAATAATATTGAAATTGAACAGGTTGAGGTTGAGTTTTGGAACACTTCTTAGCATGAACGTGGAAGTGGTCAGTTGTTTGTGTTTTCATTCTTTACAACAGTGGGGAAACAATATAATATTTGGTCTTACATTTAGAAGTCCAAATGGAGCAGCAGATGAAAGCCAAAAGCACTCAATACATCATACTTGAGGGGGGCTTATGAGCATGAGTCGACCAAGCAATCAACATGCCTCTGATACTAGTGTTTTGGACAACCACACAGTAAGGATTGTTGAAAAATGACCAAATATTCGAAGACAATTCCCTCTTACCAAAGAGGTGGTCTTCATCCTCTTCAATATAATTAAAGCGGTAACAATATGTGGAGGGGCCCCGCACTTTTTTTGATCGAATATTGAGGTCCAAGGGGAGGCATTTGTACAAGAGTCTCCAGAGAAAAAAGGATACTTATAAAGGGATACTCACGTGATAAATGAAAGAGTTATACCATTATGAGCTATGTTTCTATCTGATCATGTTCCAAACACATTGAAGGGAGAAATTACCATCGTCATTATCGGACTAGACAATTTTATCAATATCCTGGATATTCAATATGTTTATGTGGGCTACCTTGAAAGCCATGTTATAAGGGAGATGCGACAAAAGTCTCTCAATATCCAACTTCCAATCATTGGCCCATAAAGAGGAAATACTATAATCATAATTCGAGATGCCTTTGGGAATAAGAGCTCCCTCACTAGACCAATTATCCTAGCCAAAATTGATATTACCTTTCCCAATAAGCCAACAATCAATTGTTTCTCTATGCTTCTAATATTTACCATCCTTTTCGAAATCGACAAATGATATATGTTATCCACTTCACAAGGGTGCTTCAATCTACAATATTTAGCCATTAGGAACTTAGACTAAATAGAATCCACCATAACTTCAGACTAAAAGAGTTCACCAATCGTGCATGGATCTAACATTAATCCCTCCTTCATTATAAGGCCGACTTAGATTGGACCATTTAGACTAGTGATATTTAGGCATACCGTCTACATGAACCTATAGAAAGTCTGCCATAATCATCTCTAATTTATTTATCACTTGTTTCGGAGGATCAATAGAAGCATTAAGGTAAAGGGGCATGGTTTGTAACACGTACCTAAGAAGAGTTATTTTAGCTCCCATTGAAAGCATACTCGATTTCCGACCAGATAGTTTGGATCTGACTTTTAATAATAGATCCGAGAATAATATGCATTTTTTCCTTCCCGAGTAAATCAGACATCCGAGATAGAGAAAAGGAGGCTCCTTTTATACTATCCATAGAATAGTATAAATCTTCCTTGTAGCAGCGATCGAAAGATATTTAGAGCAGTAAAAAGCACTTTTTGCAAGGTTTATTTTTTTACCCAAGATCAATTCGAAGTTCTTCAATAAATTTTTAATCCTGATTAGGGAGGAACTATCGTCGGAGGATAAAATTATGAAATCATCTGCAAAGTGAGGTGGGATATCACAGTACACCTAATGGGAGTTTTATACCTTTTAAAAGAGGGGGTTGAAGATATTTGGTTGAGATATATCGAAATCACTTTTGCACAGATGATAAAAAGGGTAGGAGATAATAGATGACCTTTTCTAATACCTCTACCTGATTTGAAGAAGCAATATACTTACCCGTTAATAAGGATAGAAAAGTACGTATTAGAAATTAGTCGCCAAATCATCTCAATCATTAACTCACTAAAACCAAATTGTCTAAGAACTTTAATGAGGAAGATCTAGGAAATGATGTCATAAGATTTTTCCATATCGACTTTGATCACCACATTCCCACATTCATCCTTCTTATTGATGTCAAAGAAAAGTTACTGAGTAAGCAGAATATTCTCACCAATGTTTATACCTTCCACGAAACCCGTTTGATTGAGAGAAATGATTCTGAGAACGGGGAAAGTCTGATAGCAAGGATTTTTTAGATAGTTTTGTTGAAGAAAGTGCATAGGCTGATAGGCTTGATAAGCACCCAAAACTGTATAATTTATACCCCGAATAGAGGTACTTTACTTGCTAATTCTCGGCAATACGGGTCTTATGTGCTTAAATGTTTATTTTGTAGGTCAAATTATGCATTGCAGAGTTCAAACGCTTAAATCAAGGCAATTGTGCAAAAAGGGTGCCAAATACCTTGTCCCATAACCCTAGTCTACCCCAACCCGAGCCTAAACCATGTCCCTAAGCCCGTGTGTGTTAGTTTGTGCCCTTTTATTATTATTTTTTTTAGATTTTAGCTTGAGTCATTTTTATTTTTATGATTTATTTTAGATTTATTTAGAATTTCTAGGATTTATTTGTTATTTTTTTAGCATAATTTTATTTTGATTTTGAGTTTAGTAGTCTTTAGTTTTAGTTTTTATCTTATTTTACTAGGATTAGTTTTAGCAATTTAGTTTTATTAGATTTTATCTTTTTAGGACTTTAGTTTTTAAATTTAATAGATTTACATTTTTTTTTCATTTCATTTCTTTTTATTTTTATTGAGTCTTTATTTTATTTTTTAGAATATAAATTTAATTTTTAGATTTTTAATTTTTACAGTTTTATTTTATTAGTTAGTTTGAGTGTTATTTTTAGGGGTTCAAATTAAACACACACACAACCCCTTATCCTACACTCCCATACACCCATTTACACCTAAACTAACATACTCACCCTCACACACCTACTCTACACCCTCACACACACAACCCTCACCCATGCCATCTTCTACCTCCAACCACCTTCTCTCTCCTCTCACCTAACCTAACCTCCATTAATACAAACAACAAAACCTATTTCTCTCTCCACAAACCCATCTCTCATCACCTTCACACCAACCCAACAACCTCTCTACCCCCCATCCTCATCTCTGCCGTCCGACCACCTAGCCTAACCTGAAACCCGTAGAAACCATAACCGGTCGCTCCCCAGCAAACCCTACCAGAACCCGAAACGCCCCAGCCGGTTTCTCACTTACAACCCGAAGCCCGTCGCCGGTGCCCTATCACCATACCAGCCTGACAGACCCACATCGCCAACCCGAGCAGCAACCCCTTAACAATCCGACTCCGCTCAGACCCACCGGAACCCTCTCCCCCTTGTTGGCGCCGACCACCTCACTTCACTCTCCCGCCGCCGACCTGATCCTCTCCAATCCCTTTACCCCGCTGCCTACTCCAACCCGGACACTAACTCGGAGCTACCTTCCTTTCTAACCCAAACCCAAATCCCCTTATCCAACAATAACCCATTTCTATTTCTCCATTTTGTCCAACACGATTTTTGTGACCTGCCAAAGATACCAAAGACCGAACCAAATAACAAATGCCCACATGTGTTTAAACCATTTAACCCCTTTTCCTATTATACCCCAACTAACCACTCAAAACCAATTTCCAAAATACCCTCACCCAAATAAGATTTATGTGACCTCACAACTCTCAACCCACATTCTCCTCACACCATATCCACATGTGCACTTCTATTACCCAATTTACCCCCATGTGTACACCCCTCATGCTCCATGCATCTACTATGTATTGAAGATGAAGACCCCAATTCAAAAAGCTTTTTGGAGAGAAGACTAGAGAGAGAAATCTGTTTTCTTATCACCAAAAATTCTAGATAGATTTTAGAAATTTTAGTAGAAAGTTGAATTAATTTTTAGAGATTGCTTTTAATTTTTCTTTGAGTGCTTGTAATTGAGAAGAAGTGTGGAATCAAAGTGAAGATCAATTCCATTTCTCCTCTAATTGGTTTGAGTTCCTTTTCTCTTAAATTTCAATTTCATTTAGTTTATTTTTAATTCCATTGTTAGTTAATTAAATTATGAATATGGTTGGCTAATCACTCCATTCAAGGAGTGAAATGAAGCCCCATATAATTAATTGAATGTATTAATTAATCTAGTCTACTTTGTTTCATTTAGTTAATTTTTCTTTTCATTACTACTTGAGTTTATGCATCGAGAAATGGTAAACTATCCTTGAGAAAGGATTAAAATCTAATATACTCTTAATTTGTGGATTCAAACTAGAGATAGTTTGACCCACTAATTAGATTATATTAAATTTTATTATACTCATACATTAAATCTTTGTTTGATTTATGGTTTATTATATGAATTTACTCTAGCGAGTGATTTATATAATTTTTCTAAGTCAATTATCATTTGAGTTGTGGGAATGAAAATTTGATTAACTAATTTTATAATAGTTTGTTTTGTCAAATGATGAGAATCAATTGATAAAATAAATTAATATTTGAAAGATTAGTAAACTAGAATAATCAACACATTTAATGGATATTGTGGTGGTGGAGTTTCATTCCTTGAATTCTTCTCAAATTTAAGTTCAAATTGATAGTTAGTTGTTAATTTCATCTCTTATATTAGTTTAGAGTTAATTCACCTCACCTCACCTCACCTACTTGTTTTTATATTTGAAAAACATAAAAAAATTAGAAAAACCCAAAAGTAAAAAAAAAAAGGAATCAAGTGAAATATATTCATAATTCTCTCATGTTTTGCATGTTCACACCTTAGATTAGGATTGACATCCTTACTTACCACTCTACACTTGAGTTTGATATAATTTTGTAGGTATTTTAAGGATTTTGATTGAAGATCTTTTCAAGCAACGATGGAAAAATATATACGCAAAAGTTTTTTCTATCAAATGGCGCCATTGCCGATCTTTGGAGCTTGACGTGCTTGAGAGGATTTCCAAATTTTTAAGATTCACTTGTATTGCATTTTAATTTTAGTACCATTATTTTTTTGAGAAGGCTTGTATTTAGGATTTTATTACCTTGCTTGTATTGTGGTGCTTAGAGACACCATTTATTTTTCATTTAAAATTGTAATAATTAAAGACAAGCGTGATAGGAAAATCGGACAAGGTAGAGAGAGGGCGTCCATTGACGAGGATTTAGACGCCTCTCTACCTTGGGTCGGTCGGACTCCCGGGACGACTGAGATTGGCGTATTCTCCCCCCGATCGACTCAACAATTTCGGCACCCCACGGCCTAAAAACCTTGGGAGGTACATTTTTTATACCCTCGCGCCCTCTTGTTAGCGAGTTCATATCTTGTGTGCTCCTCCGTGCTCTTGTTTAAATTTACTTCTTGCATTTAATTTTGAATGGTGTGATGAATTAAATTGACTAAGACCTACGCCCGGTCACTCACGAGAAGGGATTTCATCACCCGACTCAATCACTTATCCTTTATGCGCTACCCTATCCACTACTAATTTAAAATCAATCAACTAGATAGACCCATAGGATATGGTGTTCGTGGGCCCTTTTTGATCATTTTGACTTGTAGGATAACCTGTAGAGTCCTCTCCACCGGGCAAATCCTCGAACGGTTCGCTTTGTGGCACAGCAGTGTCCAGGGAAACTGGGTTTTAAGTGCGGCCGCCCAGTAAAACGGGTTTGTGTTGTCCCCAGCATTGTACCGGCAGATCGTTTCGTTGTAGTAGCCTTGTGGCGAATCTTTGTGGAAAGCCTCTTGGCATCTTGAGATTAAAGTAGGGACACACATTTTGCATAACGCGATCACTCATATAAATTCCGTGATTTTTATCGCCCGCGGATTTCATAAAAATTTGACTACCCCTTTCATTAAATTTCAAGACAAATAATTGGTTATGTGCTAGTAAGGATTTTTTCTTCACTTGTGTGTGTCCAATTCCATTTTTTGGTAGTCCGTTTTAGTGAATTCGTCTAAATTCTTAGAGTCCAAATTTTCCCCCACCCTTGTTTCTTCCATAACATCCAAAAATATTTTTCTTTTCTTATTTTTCTAAAAAAACTCAAAAACTCAAAATTATTTTCTTCTTCTTTTCATCCTAAAAGCAAAAAATCCAAACATCCAAAAAAAGAATCCCTCTTTGCATGCCCACGTGAAACCGAGTTAATCATCGATTAATTCGTTCCCGTAGTCTTTCTCCCGTATCTTCCACATTAGGAGAACCAAGTGTTCCTCTTACTTCTTCCATTCTATCGATCACTTTGAGTTGTCCCCGAGTTGACATCTCTAATCCCATCATTCATCCACCCACCATGGCTGAAGAGCGTGCCTTAAGGGACTATTTTGCCCCGATAACGGCCACCCCACTATCTTGCATAGTTCTTCCACCCACCCTGACGGATCAATTCGAAATTCGCTCGGCGTCTATTTCCATGTTTCCCAATTTCCATGGTCTTGAGCGTGAGTCTCCATACACTCACTTGCGAAAATTTCTCACAGTTTGCGCTACTTTCAAAAATCAAAACTTAGATGAAGAAAATGTTCATCTTCGCTTGTTTCCATTTTCTCTCCATGATAAAGCATCCATGTGGCTACATTCCTTATCACCGGATTCTATCCATACATGGGAACAACTTGTGAAGAAGTTCATGTCCAAGTTTTATCCCATAAGTAAGACCAATGAGGTGCGCCAAGCCATTCAAGGTTTTCGCGAAAAGCTCACCGAGCAATTTTGTGAAGCATGGGGACGTTTTCAAAATTATATCAATAGTTGCCCACATCATGGTCTCGAGAAGAGTCACCTCGTCCATATTTTTTACAATGGTCTCATTCCTTCCACTCGCACCATGATTGAGTCCATGCACAAAGGCAAATTCATGCACTTAACTCCCACTGCCGCCTACAATTTTCTCCTTGAATTAGGCGATGACTCCCAAGATTGGGAGGGCACCAATGAATTTTCGAGATCCGAGCCACCACGAGTAGGTAGCAATTATGAGGTTAAAAATGATCCCGATTTTAAATCCTTGCTCCATGGCTTAAACACTTTGACTAAGACTGTTGATGCTCTCAGTTGTTCTCTTTATAAACAAGTGATGAATGTCAACGAGTCTAGCCCTTCTTGTCATGTCTGTTTAAGTCATGATCATTTTTCTCATTTGTGCCCCCTTATTCAAGATGATCCCGAACCCACTCTAGCCCAAGCATGTGACTTTGATAGCACTCGAAAACCCGAACCACCATCGTTTACTTACAATCCGAATAATAGGAACCATCCGTATATGTCTTATAAGTACAATAATCACCTTGTTCCATCACAACCACAACAACATGTTGGTGGTCCACCAGGGTTTCATCAAAACCTGCAAAGGCAACATCGCCCTCCTATCCAACACCACCATACTCCTTACCATCAACAAAACCATCCATCATCCTTTGTCCCCCAAGGAGGACCGTCCAACCCCAATCATCAAATTATCCATGTCCCACCTCCGTCCTACGAGTATTCATAGCCGCTTATTTCTAATCGAGAGTTGGTCCCCCAACCCCCTTATGCCCCTCCACCTCAATCATCCACCTCATCTATTGAGAATCTTCTCACTCAATTCATCACGACTCAACAACAAACCACGCAAGTACAGACTCAAGCCATCCAAAGGCTTGAGCAACGTCTTAATCAGTTTGAGTCCGAGTGAGAGAAAGGTCATTTTCCAAGTCAACCCATTCCTAACCCTAAGGGGAATGGAAAGGAGTCGGCTTAAGAGGTTGGATCCCCTTCCATTCCCCCACATACCAAGCGGACATGAAAGCGGTGAGTACTCTACGATCCGGTAAACAGGTTGACAATGGTGTTGATGCTCCCTGTGATGTTCCAATCCCACCAGCCCATAAAGCCACCGACAAGAATGCTTCCAAACCTACTGAGGCCACCACTGCTTTTGCCCCTAACGCCCCCTTCGCTCATAGGTTGGCCCCAACAAAGAAAGCTCAACAATTTGATGAGATCAAGCATGTTTTTCAGAATGTTCACATAAACATTCCATTCCTCACCGCGATCCAACAAGACCCTTCTTATGCAAAATTATTGAAGGACTTGTGCACTGTCAAGCAACGGACAAATGTTCCTCGTGATGCCTTCATCACTAAACAAACCACGTCCCTCATCCATGAGAATGGTATTGTGAAATATAAAGACCCTGGTCGTCCCACTGTCTCTTGCATGTTAGGAGATAAATTCACTACTCGAGCTTTGCTTGATCTTGGAGCTAGTGTTAATTTGCTAAATTACTCTCTCTACCTTAAGTTAGTTTTACAAAACATGAAACCTACACGTGTTACTCTTCAACTTGCAGACCATTCTGTGAAGTTCCTAAAGGAATCGTTGAAGATGTTTTGGTGAAAGTGTCTAACTTTTACTACCCCGTGGATTTCATCATCTTAGACACTCCTACTCCCTACCCAACCAATATTCCTATCATTTTGGGTCGCCCCTTTTTGGCAACTACCAACGCCATCATCAATTGTCTAGATGGGTCATTGAATCTTTCTTTCGGCAACATGACCATCGAAGTCAATATTTTCCACCTCATGCAACAACCGGCCGATGTTAGGAGATAAATTCACTACTCGGGCTTTGCTTGATCTCGGATCTATTGTTAATTTGCTACCTTACTCTCTCTACCTTGAGTTAGTTTTACAAAACATGAAACCTACATGGGTTACTCTTCAACTTGTAGACCGTTCTGTGAAAGTGCTTAAAGGAATCGTTGAAGATGTTTTGGTGAAAGTGTCTAACTTTTACTACCCCGTGGATTTCATCATCTTAGACACTCCTGCTCCCGACCCAACCAATATTCCTATCATTTTGGGTCGCCCCTTTTTGGCAACTGCCAACGCCATCATCAATTGTCGAGATGGGTCATTGAATCTTTCTTTCGGCAACATGACCATCGAAGTCAATATTTTCCACCTCATGCAACAACCGGCCGATGTTGATTCCATTGATGAGGTATGCATGATTGACTCCTTAGTCCAAGAGATGTTGGATACCACATACCCAGAAGATCCTATCCACCAATGTTTGGCTCACTTTGGGTCCGACTTTGATATTGATTCTTCCATCTCCAAGGTCAATGCCTTGTTCCTCCATTCACTACAAAAAAAAGTTGCTTTTAAGACCCTATTTTTTGAGACAGTCAAAAAATAGTCTTTAAAACAAACTTTTTTATACGGATATAATTAGCCGTCTCAAAAACTATTATTGTTTGAGACTGTAAATTATATCCGTCTCAAAAAGGGTTATTTTTTAATACGGTTAATTATATCCGTCTAAAAAACGGTCACTTTTTGATACGATTAATTATATCCGTCTTATAAAGTATATCGAATGAGACGGTAAATACTTGTTGTATCAAAAAATATACCAAATAAGACCGCTAAAAAAAATTGGTTCCAACTCTAATTATTGTCATCTACCGCTCATGACTTTAACCTAACCTCTTACCTCAAAAAAAAAAAAAAAACCACTCCACCCCCACCCAAGCGGAACCCACTCCCCCCCGGGCGCTTCTTCTCCTCCGTCGATCCCTCCGCCCGCGTTCTTCTCCTCCCAGCAGTGTTCTCTCCCCCCAGCGAGCTTCTCCTCCTATCCGACTATTTTCTCCTTGTTTTTCTTTTCATGGTAACTTTTCATCTTTACTTTTTTTTAGGAAAACAACATAGAAATTATTGTTATAGATATGTGAGCTGCAATCTTGTTCCCATATAATTGTTAGTGTGCGATCCCATAATCTTTTTTTGTTGTTTGAAGTCCCATTTTTTAAGGCCTTGTTTGGTTGTCCCAAAATTGTAAATTGGATTATTAATAAATTGATCCATTTACAAATTGACCCATTAATTGTATTTGGTTTCATTAATGAAAGGATTCATTAATTGCCCCCATTTTAGCTCATGCGCAAAATCTAAAATTGGATCATTTCACAAAAAATGTGAAATGTATCCATTTGAAATAAGAGTCACATAAAAGTGCATGTCTCCTATCCCTCTCCCCTTCTCTATTCCCCCCCTCCCCCTCTCTCTCGATATGTTTTTACATTTTTTTCATAGAACCTTAACATCAATTTCAAATTACCAAACATCGCATAAAATTGGATTTAACTCATTTCAAATTCACTAATTCACTATGAACCAATTTACATAATCAAATAATTTGCGCAACCAAACTGGGTCTATAATAGGCTATTTATTTCGTTTGATGTTATATAGCATTATGGTTCATGTTGGCTCAATGATTCTATAATAGTATTTTATTTAATTTTTAAATAAATTCTTAAATGCATGGACCAATTATTCAAAGATCCTAAAATTATTCTTCTCTCAAACCATTAATATTTTTTTATGTATTTGAGATTTGTAGAACGATTGATTAGGTTTTTGATGTAAAGTTGTGATTGGTAGATCTTCTCTTTTTTTATGTATTTCTAAGAATGAAGTTAAATGATATTGGGTCTTATTATTACAAAGCTAAATGCGAGGATAAAAATTCTTTAGGGATTGTTTGGTTCGAGGTTTAAAAAAGGGATGGGAATCCTTGATTCTAGGAATTCTAAGTTCCTAGAATCTTGAATTCCTTTCCATTATTTGGTTCGAACGGGAGTTCTTTTTTTTTACGGCACCTAAATTATTTTCCCATATTAGGAATAAATATCATCTAATTAAAATACCCTTCTACTTGATTTGAGTGTGTGCGCGCGAGTGTGTGGTGAGTGTGCGTGTATGTGTATGTGTGTGTGAGAGAGAGTATATGTGCGTGTGTATGAGAGAGAGAGAGATAGTGTGTAGGTGGGTGTGAGAGAAAGAGAGAGAGTGTATATGTGTGTGTGTGTGTGTGTGTGTGTGTGTGTGAGAGAGAGAGAGAGAGAGAGAGAGAGAGAGAGAGAGAGAGAGAGAGAGTGTGTGTGATAGAGCAAGAGATTACGTGTGTGTGTGTGAGAGAGAGAGAGAGAAAGAGTGTGTGTGTGTGTGTGTGTTTGAGAGAGAGAGAGAGAGAGAAATAATGTATGTGTGAGAGTTTATGTGAGGTGGTATTTTTGTCTCACCACAAAAGTAAACTAGAATGCTCGGGAATATAGGATTCCCCCATTTTAGAGGGAAAATTCCCTTTCTAAACCTCAAACCAAATGAGTCATTACAGTTCTACAACTACTTTGAGAGCAGTATAGAAATGAAATTAACATGTTAAAGATGTAGTTTGAGTCTCATTCCTTCTTTAATTACATATCTCTTCTCAGAAAAAGTTTGTGACAATGAAGGAGTACGAGAAAGAAAAGAGGAAGAGAATAGAAGAGAATAGAGCCAAATTGAAGGAATTGGGAATACATGAATTGTATTCGGCAATTCAAAACAAAGATAAAAAAAAAAAAAGTGGTTCAAAGAGTAAAAAAAATCATTGGTGATGATGACGAGTTTGTGCCACGTGAAGAAGAAAATGAGCATATGGATTCAAACGAGGATGAAAATGGATATGTGCCTTGTGAGTTTTTGAATGTGTAAATGTTTAGTGATGTCGATGTTAATTAGTTGATTGTGTGAATTTTTGTTTGATAATGTGTGCATTAATACTTCAATATTTAAAATTTGAATCACTCGGTTTAGTTAGCCATAATAATACTTAAATTGATGTGATGAATTATATTCTTATTTTTATAGTTTGTTATCCCTTTACGTGCTAATATTTTTAGGAATTCATGTTTGCCGTTATTAATCTTTTTAGCTTTTCATCATCTTGCGAAAACATTATTAATATCTTTATCTTTATATTATGAAATATAAATTTACTGACATTTTTTTTAATTCATAGTGGGAACCATGGATAAGAGTTGGATTGATTTTCGCAACCGGTGTTCAAAAGAATACATTAATGGGATTGAAGGGTTTCTTAACTATGCATATGCAAATAAAAATATTGAGACAACGAAAATCTATTGCCCCTATAAGAGATGTGCAAATCGAGTGTACCACGCCCGACAAGCTGTGAGAGATCACCTTGAGATCCATGGTTTCGACAAGTCATATAAGGTTCGTATTTTTCATGGAGAAACTTTTGGCGGTGTAAGCAGCGATATGAATACTCCGCGGGATGATATGTTAGTTGATGATATACCTATACATGTTGAACTGAGTGCTCGAGATAACATGGTTACAATGGTTCAAGAGGGAATAGGTATTTCCCATGCGCATGGCAATATGCGCGAGGAGGAATATAACACCGAAGATGTCTTTGAATCCGACGGAGATATTCCTGAGTACTATACTCTTATGAAAAAGGCTCAATGCGACTTCTATGAAAATTGTCTTCCTGGGATTACCGAATTGTCATTTGTTGTTGAGCTTTTGCTAATGAAGCAACTTCATGGTTGGACAAATTGTTCTCTCACGGCTTTATTGAAATTTTTGGGGAGGATGTTTTCGCATGCTAGAATTCCCAAGTCTTACTACCAAGCCAACAAGCTAAAAAAATACTTGGGATTCAAGTACGAGACTTGATATGCATGCCCAAATAACTGTATGTTGTTTCGTAATGAAACCGAGGGTCTTGAAAAGTGTGGCATATGTGGATCTTCTCGATATAAAGATGAGGACTCAAGTATTGATGGTGTCCATGGTCCGAACGTAGCCATGAAGAAAATTAGATACTTCCCTTTGAAACCGAGATTGCAAAAATTATTTTGGTCATCCTATTCAGTGCCTCTAATGAAATGGCATGTTGAAGAAAGGATCGACGATGGTGTAATGAGACATCCCGCTGACTCTCCTGCTTGGAAAACTTTCAATGAGAAAAACCCTTCGAGGGAGATTCGCAATGTTAGACTTGGGTTAGCTGCTGATGGATTTAATCTGTTTGGTAATATGAGAATTAAGCACAATACATGGCCAGTTATCCTCATTATTTATAACTTACCTCTGTGGTTGTGCATGAAGGAACCTAACTTGATTTTGTCTATTCTTATAGATGGACCAAAAGGACCTGGAGATAAGATCGATGTATTTTTAAAGCTATTGATTGATGAGTTGATTGAGCTATGGGTTGATGGTGTACGCACTTATGATGCGTCAAGTAAGGAGTTCTTTCAGTTGCATGCATCGTTGTTGTGGACCATTAATGATTTCCCCACTTATGCGATGTTATCGGGATGGAACACAAAAGGTACATTTTCTTTTCCTTGCTGTAACGAAGACCACCAGTCAATGCGATTAGATAATGGTAAGAAGTTCTGTTATTGGGGTCATCGTCGATTCTTAGACTCGCTCCATAGGCTTCGTAGGCAGAAGTCACCATTTAATGGGAGGGTAGAATTACGTCCAAACCCACTTAAACTTTCGGGCTTACAAGTATTGCAATAGTTGAATGATCTTGACGTTGAATGTGAATATAAGATGGAGGATGTCTTTAGAAGGAGGGAAAGAGAGGCGTTAGAAAAAAGTAAATAGGCAGTTCCAAAATGTAGATTTAGTTGGAAAAGGAAGAGCATATTTTTTGAATTGCCATACTAGAGGATAATCTTATTCGCCATAATCTTGATGTCATGCATATTGAGAAAAACGTCTGTGATAATGTCCTATTTACATTGTTGGGTACTAAAGGGAAGACAAAAGACAATTTACAGGCTCGAAAAGATCTTAAAAGTTTGGGTATTAGATCAAAGCTTCATCCTCAACCACGAAGGTCAAATTTACAGTACCTTCCCCCAGCAGAGTACATGATGAGTAATAAAGAGAAGGAGATTTTTTTTAAAGTTTTGCAGAATGTTAAAGTTCCTGATGGCTACTCTTCGAACATTTCACGGTGTGTGAACATGCAAGAAAGAAATATTTCAGGATTGAAGAGCCATGATAATCATATTTTAATGCAACAATTACTTCCAATAGCAGCGCGAAGGGTATTGCCCAATCATATTGTCAAATCCTTGATTGAATTAAGCAATTGCTTTGTGATATTGTGATCAAAAGCATCTACCGCAGCTGATTTGGAAAAGTTCAAAGATCGGATGGCCCTTACACTTTGTAGCCTTGAGAAGATATTCCCTCCGAGTTTCTTTTATGTGATGGAACACTTGCCTATACATTTGCCGGGCGAACTCTTAATTGCTGGTTGTGTCCTTTACCGTTGGATGTATCCGATTGAAAGGTACCTCCACACTTTAAAAGGCTACGTCGGTAATCGGTCTCATCCTGAGGCCTCGATTGCCAACTTTGTTATTCTTCAGGAATGCATGACTTTTTGTTCCTAGTATGTGGATGTGGAAACTAAATATAACCGACCAGCTAGAAATGATGATTGGGGGCATATAAATGGTCGTGCAATTGGGAAAAAATTTCAATTTGAACTTGGTTCTGTAATGTATATGCAAGCTCATCGGCACGTTCTTACCAACACCGAGGTAGTGGCTCCATTTGTTGAGTAAGTTTTATTATAAGTATTTGGTGTTTTTGAAAACCATTTTTATATTTTTTGCAGAATTGACATATGGCTATTTGTTTACTTGTAGAAAGCATCTCACAGAACTTTTATCAAAGTATTCTCAAGATTCACAAAAGCATCGTGTTAGTCGTCTTCACAACGATGAGTTCCGCAAATGGTTTAAGGATTATATAAGCGAAAAATATCATACCTAATAGTTGAATTATGAATAAATATATACTTTTATATTGACATTTACTTTAATATACTATAGGTTAATAAATTGGCACGTGACGGTGTGCAAGTATCCGATGAAATCAAATGCTTGTCTTTAGGTCCTTTTAAGGATGCGGTCAGATTCCACACTTATATTGTTAGCGGTTTTAGATTTCGAACAAAGAGACTTGATAGGGGAAAGAAAATTCAAAATAGAGGAGTTGTTATAAAAGCCGAACAAATGAGTTATTCTAGCCGGAAGGATAAAAACCCCATTGTGGGTGATATTACATACTATGGGGAACTAACGGGAATTATTGAAGTTCGGTATCTCAATGGCATGAAGTTTGTGTTATTCAAGTTTGATTGGGTTGAAAATCGTATGGGTACAAAAGTTTACGAGTTTAACTATACGCTAGTGAATTTCAAGCATTTGAAATATAAGGATGATCGAGAGAGTAACGAACCTTTCATACTAGCATCCCAAGCAGAACAAGTATTTTATCTACACGACCCTGGCGATACAGATTGGCATGTTGTTGTTCCCATGACACCAAGAGACCAATTTTATAGGTACACGACAGTTCAAGAAGCTGGAGAAGAATTGTTGCTTACTAGAGATGAGCCGTTTGTTATGCAAAATTTGAATGAAGATCAAAACTTACGGTGGGTGAGGGATGGAGATGGATTAGTAGTTGACACTAGTGTGGTTCAAGCTAATGATCATGAAGATGTAAATGCAAATGAATACGGAGATGGAGATGAAATTTAGAGGGACAATGCTTGAGGGAGATATAGTCCTATACTAGTTATTTTTATTTTTGAACTGGAGCATTTGTAGTTTGGTTTTGTATTGATAGTTATGGGTATTTTATTCAAAACAAATCACCATTATCATCTTTTATCCAAAACTAGTTATGGGTTTTTGAACTTGGAGCATTTATTTTTTTGTATACTTCTTAATGTGTGCTTTATATTGTCAATATGTGGCTTGCATCTTCTCTACTTAAACTCGCCCTCTTCATGAGCTCCCCCCCCCCCCCCCCCCCCCTCCCACCAATGTTTTAGGCATATGAATGGAAGTCTCGCGTTGGTCCTCTGACTCGTTTCCTTGAAGATGAACCTATTAAAATGTACATACAATGAAAATATCAACCAATAGAGGAATCTTAGTAATATAAGACATTATATGTAGAAAATACCAAGCAATATGCAAAATTGGGGCATACATTTTATATTGCAAATACCAATTCATTCATAAAAATTATATGCATCTAGTACTGGGGAGAGCTAAAAACTATATCCAGCAAGTTATATGCAACAAATACCAATCCATAACTTGGGCAGAACATGCCACACGATGTGAAAACACAAATGCCTGAGAATCTTTGCATTCAAATTAGTTAATAGCAGTTAATCTCAACTCAATGCATTCAAATCAGTTAATACTAGTTAATACACAAATGCCTGAGTAATCTTTAAAAACACAAAGGCCCAAGGAATAAGCTAATAGATAATAATAAAACACAAAACAAAAACAAGCTAAAAATAAGTGGTGTGTGTATGCAGTAAGTACCGTGGACTGATGGCATCAAGTCATAAAGTTGTTTCATAGCAATGCTGTAATAAGGCTGCCACTGCCACTCAATACTCAAATATGTGTCCCATATTTGATTAAAAATAAGACTTTTAAAAAGAAGGAAAAAAGGTAACTGCATCATTATATGTTGTAGATTGCCAAAAAAATCAGTCTATCGCCACCAGTGATTTCTTTTTTACAGTAAACAATCAATGTAAAGATCCCATTATTAATAGTATTAACTGAACATTTACTAACAACAGGAGACCTTTATCTATATAACGAATTTACTAGAACTATATTATACATTCCTAATTCAATTTCATAATAACAAAGCCTCTCTCTCTGTAGTACAAGTTACCCCCAGTCCAAATAAATTAATTCCAAATGTTTATCATAGGGAATGCCACACAAGTGAAAATATCTTGTCCACAGATATCACAAATATGAATGATTAAGGGAGTTGCTTATCTCAAATTTCTCAATTTAAAAGTATTTCACCTAGAGGCCATATACCCAACCTTATGGTAAGTACAGAGGACTTAATTCAGTTTGCCCACACTATTGCTTCTAGGATCCAAACCTCTGCCATCGCAGACCCAAGGGATAAAGTGCTATGCTGCCATGAAGGTGTGGGATTTATTTCATAATATTCTTGGGGTTCCAGTTCATAACACTTTAATCTTAATGCATGGTGGCTTTCGGCCAAGCGAAACACTTTACACGGTATCCTCATGAATATCATTCCTCCTATTATATGTTGGGAATTATGGAAGGCTAGGAATAAATCTCTCTTTGAAGGTGTTGACCCAAATCCAATCTGCATCATTAATTATGTTTCCTTTAGGCCTGTGTTCACTGAGATTTATTTCCTGGTTAAGTGGGATCCCCCCCTCTCTCTTATGGTTGCTGGAAGTTAAACATTGATGGCAGCTCTATTGGCAACCCAGGCCATGCGGGCGGCGGTGTATTAATTAGAGATCACATAGGTATCTTTTTTTCAGCCTTCTCTTATTATTATGGCCCTGCCTCTAACAATTTTGTGGAATTCAATGCTCTGGTTAATGGCATTCATATTAATCTGCCTTGAAACTTGCACTGACATACTAATCTGCCTTAAAATTTGCACTGACATACTAATAGATCTGGAATAATGGTATAAGTCTTTTCCTATATGAAGAGAAATTAAAGAGTGAATATCTTGTATATCTTTGTTGGAATGCATCTTCATGTGTTAAAATTTCCATTTGTTTCTTATCTTCCAAATGCCCCAAGTAATGAAAGAAGGTAGGATCTTTATGATAATTTCCCACTGAGATCCATTAGAAGTAGACCATCATGAGATGAGCCTACCTCTAATTGATGTATTCTGGATTAGTATCCCATAAAATTCACCAAAGTGTCTCCAAACCTTGTTAGCTAACTCATTATTTCCAAAGAGATGATTTAAAGTTTCACTTTGATCAATGGAGCAACAACCACATTTTGAGGGTCCTCTTATCCCAGTTCTTTGAATGGCATCATCAACTAGCAGGCAATCTTTTAATAACCTCATCAGAAAGAATGATACTTTAATAGGAATAAGTTTATTACATATAAAATAATTTGTCCAAAAAGACATATGGGGTTGCCTTATAATGTTTAAAGCTAAGGCAATGTTGAATCTACCATCTATTGCTGCAATATACACTAGAGAGTCATTTGTTTGCTTCATTAGAATCGTACTCTATCAAGGTAGGCACTATAGTCACTTTTAAGGTCTTTTGCCTTAAAAGTTGAATCAAGAGAATTTTATGTACAATTATCTAGGAAACGAACTTCTGAATATGCTATCAAAAGGAAATTTTAGTCACATCATACTTTACCCAACTGTTGAATGTCCGACTTAGCTAGTTCACTTATTTAGAAATTTCCCATGTACCATATTTTTGTCATAAGTGAAATAAATAATAATAATAATATTAGAAAACGATTACACAAAGATATGGGCCAAAAGTTCATTGTACAATGAAAACGAAAATCTATACAATAGAAAAAGAGAATAAATGAAAACAAGGTTTAACTAGTTACTTTAGATTTTGCCTATCTTCCATTCCTTTATGACATATGATAATGCAAAATAGCCTCAAGCCATCCTGGCTCATAAACAAACACACATCTATAAAATGGCCTCCTTCCAGCCAAGATGAATTGTAAATCACGGGTTATTTTAAATTTATTTTAACAGAGGTTCCTATTGAAGTAAAATTTTTTTACTCTCCCTCACCCAGTCCTACTATCTTCTTCCCTTAAAAAATAGTACCTTTTCTTCCATTCTAAAGAGTCCAGAACATAGATATTACTTCACATCTCCACAAGCAACGCATTTTAGATAGATTCCCTACACCCTTTAGACTTCGAGTTAAATTGTCTGAGCTAATAGAGAAAATAATAAGAAACTGCTCTCGGGATGGGTTTGAAGAGGATATAAAACTACCCTGTGAAATGGGAGGTGGTATCTAAAATTAAACTTTGTGAATGATTAAGGTTGAGTGCTCCATCAAATAAAAGTAAAGATTGCTTAGGTAAATGTTTGTTGAGATTTCTCCTTAAAATAGATTCCCTACAGCACTCCATCATCAAGAGTTTCTATAGGTTGGATGAGAATGTTTAGAATTCAAAGTTGTCTAACAGAGGTAGTGTTATAAACTCATTGGCTTGTATCTGTGGAGATCTCTTTAATTTTCTAGAGTATGTTTACCTCAAGGTGGGGTTGGTCTATATCACATTTCCCTAAAAAGAACCCCCAAACTACAATTTTATTCTACATGGATAATGAAACTATCTGTTGGAATCTCAAATTTATAAGAATCTTAATTAAAAGGAAATTTCTGACTTTGCTTCATTTTACACAGCCTTCTGGACTAAGCCCATATCATTCAGTGCACTAGGGATTGTAGATGGCGGGAGGGGGTCTGGGATGCAATCTTTTGTAAAAAAAATTCTACTAACTTAAAATCTTCTTTATCGCCTTAATTTGCACCATTTACGTCTGAACATCCGGAGTAGCATCTAAGGTTCAGGCTACTATCTACTTTGATGAAAAAGATACGTCTTAATTGGCTACTCTCGCCAAACTGTTGTGTGTTATGTTGTAATTCGAGGGAAGGCACTAACTATTTGTTGGTGTATTGCTCCTTTGTGATATTTCTTTGTCATAAGAGTGTGGATTAATTTGGCTGTAGTGGGTGCTCTTCCAAAGGAAGCTAAACACCTATTTTCATTATGTTTGTTGAACCTAAAACTGGGCAGGTATTGTCTTCAGAAAGACAACTTGTACTCTTTTTATTTGTAAAATGTAGTTCCCTAATATATTTTTCGTTTTTGATAAAAAAGGACTATTAATGACAATGGTTAATAAATTATAAAATATATCTTCTTCACATAACCCACTCTGAACCCTTAAAGTCTTCTCACTAGATCTTTTGGTATCTAAAAATCATTCTCTTCCACTTGTAGTTTTTCCATCCATTTTAAATATAATTTTTAACCTTTTCTATTTTCTCTTCTTCAGTTGGGCTCATTTACAACATAAATTCATTTTTCTGATAAAATCCAAAAGAATAATTGAAATCTCACGCTCTTCTTCTCTTGTTTTCTTCTTTTACCCCTCATTTGTCAAGGTACCCTCCCTACCAATTGACTGTACAGTATGGAATGAAAGTCGAGTCCTGCCAAAAAACTATGCGCATACTCTAATTTAAGTACTAGTAATCCAGTCAAATATAACCAGATACACTTCCCCCAGTACCACATTTTTGATCACGTGTACCTTGTTACGAACTTTAGACTCGCATATCTCCAAATCCTTTAAGAAAACCACAAATGAAATATATATGATGTGAACCGGAATAAGAGCATAACCTTTTTTTAATCTTTTTTATTTTCTTTCAAATATTTTTACTAATTGTGTTAGTAGTTAGCGCGGGAAGTTAGGGTTATTTTTGTATTATTTGACTATGTGTAAATAAGAATATTCAAGACCATGTTTTGTCACAAGGGATCATCCTTTAACTTGAAAACATCTTTATTCAACTTGAAACCATCTTTGTTCAATGTTTAGAGGTAGAAAAGAAATAATATTTTGAGACTTAATTCTCTATGAGAATCAGAAATCTTTAAGGACCGATCAATTTGGAAAGATGCAATTGGGCCATCAGCTATCCAATAATCCCAAGTCACACTCATATCACCTTTTCCTATCATCCATCTTGAGTTTTGTTCATCAATATCTCTATGCTTTGACATTCTCTTCCCCATATAAGAACATTTTTCTATATCCACCCCAACTGGATGTTTAAGTCTACAATACTTTGCTTTTAAAAATTTATCCCATAGAGAGTTTTGACTTCTAAAGTTCCACCAGTGTTTGATACTAAAATCTATGCAAATATCTTGTAAGGATATAAAATTTAGGCCACCTTCAGTTAAAGGTCTGCATGATTCCATCCAAAAAATCTACTGATATTTATGACTATCTTCAGTTGATCCCCCTGCAGATATCTTCCATGACCTTTTCAATAAAATCTAGGACTTTTAGGAGGTTAAATAACTACTAAAGTGTAAATAGCCATTGATTGAATTCCTTCCACTTAGAAAATAGTTGCAGTTCTTCTTTTCAGTTATTGAATTCTCATTCACCAAATGCTAACAGTTCTTGCCTAACAGTTCACCAAGCAGGATTAACAGTGGCAAGGACAACAGTTCTTGCATTCAGTGATGCAGTAATCCCAGCCTTGGCTATGCTAACAGTTCTTGCATTCAATTTATTCTTCCTTGTCCCCTCTAAGTTCATACTCCTCATATTTTTTCTTGAAATGGGAGACATAAATAGCCTCCAAGTATGTGTCCGCAACAAGGCCTGCTCGCATTGCTCTAAATCCAGTCGGCTCTGGCATGAGCCCATTAATGGAATCCATAAATATTCCAATATACCGACGAGTATTTTCAGTGACTCGCCTAAGAAACTCTTCATCCAAATCCTTGTAATTAACTAGATCTTCAAGATCAATCTCGATTGCCTTGGTTTTACGGTTTGCAACATCTTGAAGGACGTTGAGGTATTTAGCGTCACTGTTTACAACAGCAAACTGTGATAGAAATTCTCTCGCCAAATCTTTTTCACTATTGAAGTCGAAATTGTTCAGGGTGTCGCCTTTGCAGAGAGAGAGAGGGAGAGAGAGAGAGAGAGAGACATTAGAACTTTAAAGCTTCAAAAATTTAGAAGCATACATGTCATGTAATTTTCCACAAAGACGCCATCCACATTCCAACTAACATCGAATTTAACATGATAGGTAAGATGAGAAGTAAGTGGAGGTTCAAAGAGGGAGTTAAGGGAGAGATTCAATATAGGTCCATTATGAAGAAATATTGGTTTATAGAAACTCAAACCATGCCCAATATTCAATATTGGGACACATACAGTAACCCATAGTTTAAAATATCTGAGAAGAATCTTAAGATATTGAATTAATCAAATTATATTTAAGTATTCAAAACAAGGCAATCAAACTCACAAGGCCACGTGAATCGATCAAGTGGTAACGACATCGTTCCTGTCACCAAAACTGCGACGAGAAACTCTCAAAGCTTGATGATCATCCAAACACAATTGCACAGTCAAACACCTACGTTATAATCAGAAACCAATCATTAAGGTGAAATTAAACTCAAAATTAACGAGTGTGGAGTTATGCGAGAATGTGTAGTTCCTCAAAACAGGACAAATCACAAGGCTGACTTGATGGAAAAATAAGTCTGCCTAGATTAAAACTGATTAAAATGAAACATATAGTCCACTCTTTATATCTGTGTGTCTCATATGAAATGATATATTTTTTTTTCGACGATGAGACATTCATTAAAATACTTTTCATCACCTCTCTTCACTTAAATAAATTAATATTAAATTGACAACATGCATCAAAACGATGTAGTAGTTTTTTATGATATTAGTTCATAAATTTTAGTTATACGGAGAGTTATTGGGATATGAGGCTGCAATAGTTAGAGCACTACAAGTTACCCATGACTGAAAGTCTATCAGAAGCATGAATAATAAGACCAAAAATAATCTTGTAAACTGAATGTATAGGTGTTCATTATAACGGAGAGTTATTTGTATGATCTATGATTAGTGTAACGGGTGTGGTTAAATTTTTTTCAATTACTTATTGCTAATCATAATTGCTTCTTTTATTTTGCATTCGCTAAGCTCTACCCCGCGCATCGCGTGGGTTTTCATCTAGTGTGATATATAACTGAAATGTAACTTCTTGATACGCTAAATGCAAATATACAGATCTATGACGTTGAAGTGGCGTCGACGTCGTTTGACTATGTCTGACCTCATAACCGAGGAAAGCCCACTCGAGAAGTAACCACTCACAGCTCCAGTGGGAAATGATTTAGAGAGGACACCCCAAATTAGTTTCGTTCAACATAACATAAGGGACAATGGAACTAAAGAGATGCAACAACTTTCCCCAAATATTGAATTAACATCCCAGTCACAAAATACACACCGCAACTCAAGAGCTTATGTTTCTTTATTTCAAACACCTACATATCAACTTTCCTCAAATATTGAGCAAATTAATAATTCAGTTGGAAATGTCAATCCTCCATCTAATGAGATGGCTTTAGATGGCGAGGATCTCATGGGTATGTTATGTTATACAATGCACCGTTTGTATATCTCCATTTGTATTACTTTTATGTTTATATTCATATTGAACAAGATGTATAAACATTATTTATCAAATTTTTGTCTAGGTACAATGACTACCCTTACTAGTAAAAAAAGGGTTAGAAAGGGGGCAAGGCCTTGGCTCGAATGGAATGATAACAAAAAGAAGATATTGGAATGGAATGAACTTTGTCAGCCAGTTTGTAAACTTGAAAGTAAATTGATGTCACATTTAGGTTATTATGCAAGGTGTGGAAATTTATTTCCATTGAAAATGTTGGATTGGAGCGAGGCGGACGAGGAAGCACTTGATAATATTTGGAAGGAAGTGAAGGTAAAATATTAGTTTCATTTATTTATTTGTTCTGTTGTACATTAACTTGTCAAGTTTTAACTAATTTATTCTTTTTGTTCGTAGAATAACACAAATGCACCAGAAGGTTTTAAACAAATCTGCTTTGCAGGGATGGGACTTGCGTGGAAGCAATGGAAGCATCGAGTGAAGGTGAATCACTATAAAAAGTTTTGAATAGATGAAGAGCGGTTGAGTTATACGCCTGAATGAGTCGAAAAAGATCAGTGGCCTGAATTGGTGAAATACTGGGGTCTAAAGAAGATTAAGGTATAAATATCACATTTTATTAAGAATTTTATACCTACATTCTTCTTCACTAGTATCATAATTTTTATTTTTATTTATTCAAATATTTAGAATATTGCCGATCAAAACACTAAGAACCGTGAAGTTGAATGTGCTTACTCAAGGACATGACGAAAGCCACATGCTAAAATAGCCAAGGAGGTTGGAATTTTTATTATTATAAATTTTCTGATTTTAATATAAAAGTATTAATATATATATACATTGTTTTTTTCAGAGGATAGAACAGGGGGAGCCCGTCGACAATATTAGCAAGTGGAAAGACACTCGAGATCCAAATAATAAACCTTTCAGTGTTGAAGATGGATCATTTGATAGCGTGGTATGTATAAATATTAATTCGTAAGAGATGCTTGAAAGATTTATTTAATATTTGTTATAAATTGTGTTCTTGAAAATTATTTTATGTTCATTAATAATAATATTAATTCAATTGGTAGAAAATGCTGGAAAGACGACTAAATGAGCTACCAGAGAGCAACAAAATGACCCAGAAGTGCGGAACATGATTTTTACTGATGTAGGAGGATATGGAGGGAATGGGTATGCTTTACTAAAGGGAGCAGGTATTAGGCCAACGTCGACAAAAGCATGTTCAACTCAGTTATTATTGGAGGAAATTAACCAGTTAAAGAAAGAAGCTAAAGATAGAGAAACTCGACATCGACAGGAGCTTGAAGAGTTAAAGATTCGCAGCCAACAAGCTTTATTACAGATGAAGAATGATATGCGAAGAGAAATGCAAAGTGAAATGAGAAGTGAAATGCAAAGTTTGTTCCAAAGTTTTACCCTTCAGAATGCTTCCACTACCTCGACGATTCAGTTCGACTAGGTAATATAATATAATTCATACATATAATTACTTATATATATATATATATATATATATAATGGAAAATTCTCTCGTTTAAAGTTAAATTTTCAATGGTGGTGGTGAAAATTTGTAATGATGGTGGTTAAAATTTTCTGTTGTTGATGTATATCATTCTTAGAATCAATTTTGATGTTTAAAATAGGTTGGATACCTGTGGTTTTCATGAATAAACAAAGGAGACTCTGCCGAATTTAAAAAAAAATAATAATAGTTGGATATTTATATTGTTAATGATGAAAATATACTATATTGATTCATTTTACACATTGTATTGTTGACGAGGGGTATTAATTCTGACATAATCGAAACTATATATTTTTTTTGTGCAGGTGACAATTTTTGTAGAACATGCAAATGTTAATTAGTGGTTTTGGAGGTCGTACGCTTCAGTATTGCGGAATTAGTTTGATAAAAGCATTTCGTGTTTGGAGTATTAATAAATTGATGTATTTTTGTTGTTAAGTCAAATATTTGAACTTAGTGTTATAATTCTTATTTTGATGAATATTTGGAGATGGTTGTAAGAACTCTATTTATTGTTGAATGAAAATGATTCGTTATGTTGGTTGAAAATCATCTTATGTATTACATTTTATGATTATTCGTTGTTTGTGTTATTTCAAATGTAATTCAATTCTATATTAAACTTTAGCGGTAGATTTTATTCTCCACAAAATATTGGTGCAAAAATTTTACGATCCCTTCACCTATTTTGGGATGGATAAAACTGTCCCAAAAATATATTAAGGACGGCTATGTTGCCGTCTTAAAAAGGTCTTTTAAAATAGTAATCTTTTGAGACAGATTAATTTTCGTTTCAAAAATAATCTTTTGTGGCAGCTCTTGTGCCGTCTCAAAAGGGTCATATAAAATGAGCACCTTTTGAGACGGATCTGTTCCTGTTTCAAAAAACTCTTTTGAGACGGTTGTGGCATCACAAAAAGTATTTATAACCCCTATCAAAAATAACCCCCCTAGCCATCCCAAATGCCTCTCCTGAGCCACCACCTTGTTTGGATCTTAATTTTGCACATTTCCAGTTTCCATCTACATTTTTAGATCCTCACCTAAAACCATCCCCCACCCACGAGAGTATTTATGCTGATACTCTCCACTCCCGTGACACCGAGCATGTTCCTCCATGCCCGACACTCTCTTGTGGTGTTGATTTTTCTTCTCCACAGCTCCCTGGCATGTCACGGCGCGACCAATATCATCGCCCATTTATAGAACGGTCGTGTGATTTTTATAAGGCCCATCCCATTCCACTTACCAAACCATATTGCCTCCTTCACCAATTAGAGCATCATTCTTATAGGACCCTAGTTGCCCTCAACTTTTGGCTCAATAAGGCCCGTGACCGATGCCTATTCACCCTCGCCCTTATCCTAATCCCCACCCACCCAGGTCCACCGATGTTTTGCATCGTGTGATGCACTTTGCCATACAAGTGCATTGACCCTCTTTAGTCCTGATCCAACAAGACTGGAGCTTCAGTCTTGTTTGGGGGTGATTCTTATCACCCGATTCTTCTGCCACCCAGTTCTTTCATAGATCTTATCTTTACAGTGAGATTTCATCGGTCCAGCTGAAGACATTAAACTTAGCGCTACCGGGAGGCAACCCGCATTTCTTGTACTAGTCTCATCCTGTTTGGGGGTGGTGTTTCACATCACCCAATACTTTATCATGTTATGTACTTGTACACATTTTTTTCTCTTATCATTTATTCAGGTTTTTTCTTGGCTTCACATGTCCACTTCATTAGCGGTTCATTCTGGTAATCTCTTTCCTACCTTATGCTCTCAATTTTCAAAACCATTTTATCTAACATCGAGGATGATGTTCCTTTTTGTTTGGGGGTGGGGAATTTTATAAAAATCGTGCCTCTTTTGAAAAATTTTGATTTTTAAAATCTCGTGCAGTTTCTTTCATCTCACTCATTGATGTGAATTTTTAATCATCCATCTTTCAAAAGTCTAGGAATCAAGCTAGAGAATATATTTTTTTCTAAATTGCTTATGTGATACATAACAAGGCATATTGCACCATGAATTTCTAGACTTAACAAAAAAAAATTGAGCACTTATCACGTCATTACGTTTAGAGTTGAAGAGTGCTACAATTCTAAAGAGAACCTTAAGGATCACTAGTAGAGACTTTAGCTTGCGAGATTTGTGCCTTTCACCCTTTTAGAGTGTTTTACGCAATCTCCGAGTCACAAGTTGATTCAACTTCTTTTGGGTCCGCACCTAAATTGTTACATGATCTCATTATCTTTCATAAAATTTTGGCTTGATCACTGAGAATGACATCACTTTCGAGTTCTAAGAAACACGTATCTTGAAATTTGTCCCGAATACTAAATTTTCATCCATACACCTACCAATTTTCCATACACCATTTATCATTCACTTCACCCATTATATTCCCATGCTCTTCCATATTCCCACATATTTCCCCACACCGTCACCTATCATCTCCATATCATCTTCCATCATTTCAAATAAAAGAGTGTTGATTTCAAATATAAATGTCTTCATTGTTGGTTTGAAAAGTGAGGAAAAAAAAAGAGAAAAATAGCAAAAATAGAAGAAAAAAAATAGAGAAAAAGAAAAGAAAAATCGAAAAAAGAGAGACAGAGAAAAGAAAAGGAAAAGAAAATTAAGAGAGTGTAGTTAGTTATTTTGAAATAAAGACATTTGTGCCTAAAGTATAGTACACTCTTCTCGCTCATCCATCATATATCCATCATTTCACACATCAATCCCATTCTACATCACCATTTTACCTCATCATCATATCCTTTCCATCTCATTTCCCCTCACCCATATACATCCATATCTCGCTTAGGTGTTCGGGGAAATGAAAGTCGACGTGGTGAATAACTCGACGTTCTCACTATAGTGATTAGCATTCTTTCATGAGATCACTTTTCTTTCAAATTGTTCGTTCTTTCATATGTGTGTGAGACGTTTGACCTTGCTTACATTTACTCACCTCCTCACAAACAAGAGAGATACACTAACCCTAATCTCGAGAGTTCGTTTGAGAGAGATATATCCGTGAGATTTGAAGTTGAAGCATTGATTCCGATAAGGCAATCTAGGAATTACTCTTATGATTCTCGACCCGTTTTGACTGATTCACACTACACACGTTGAGTTCTAGGAAGGATGTGCCTTGTGTATTCACTTAGCTAAATTTTTTACACATTCTAGCTTGTATTTCTGAAAATATTTTTCTTGTGATGGATTGTGTGATTATTCTATGTCTAATAAGAGATTTACTGCATTTCAATAAATTTTTACAAACAAGAATTTTGTGGGTATATTCCCTGCAAACCCTCACGAGACACAACTCGTCTTGTAGGGAAACATGTAGGCTTAAAGGCTTGTTGCACATGCTAAGTGCAATCGCAAGTGCCCGCGAAAGTGGTACACTTTTGGTTTCTTATCTTTCTCCTTCTCTCTATCTTATTACTCGAGGACTAGCAACGCTCTGTTTGGGGGTGGTGTGATAAGCACCCAAAACTGTACAATTTATACCGCGAATAGAGGTACTTTAGTTGCTAATTCTCGGCAATACGGGTCTTATGTGCTTAAATGTTTATTTTGTAGGTCAAATTATGCATTGCAGAGTTCAAACGCTTAAATCCAGGCAATTGTGCAAAAAGGGTGCCAAATACCTTGTCCCATAACCCTAGTCTACCCCAACTCGAGCCTAAACCATGTCCCGAAGCCCGTGTGAGTAATTTTGTGCCCTTTTGTTATTTTTTTTAGATTTTAGTTTGAGTCATTTTTATTTTTAGGATTTATTTTTGATTTATTTAGAATTTCTAGGATTTATTTTCTATTTTTTTAGTATAATTTTATTTTGATTTTAATTTTAGTAGTTTTTAGTTTTAGTTCTTATCTTATTTTATTTTATTAGGATTAGTTTTTAGCAATTTAGTTTTATTAGATTTTATTTTTTTAGGACTTTAGTTTTTAAATTTAATAAATTTACATTTTTTATTTTTACTTTAATTTCATTTATTTTTATTTTTATTGAGTCTTTATTTTATTTTTTAGAATAGAAATTTAATTTTTAGATTTTTAGTTTTTATAGTTTTATTTTATTAGTTAGTTTGAGTGTTATTTTTAGGGGTTCAAATTAAACACACACACAACCCCCTTATCCTACACTCCCATACACCCATTTACACCTAAACTAACATCCTCATCCTCACACACCTACTTTACATCCTCACCCTCACACACCTACTCTACACCCTCACACACACAACCCTCACCCATGCCATCTTCTACCTCCAACCACCTTCTCTCTCCTCTCACCTAACCTAACCTCCATTAACTCAAACAACAAAACCTATTTCTGTCTCCACAAGCCCACCTCACATCACCTCCACGCCAACCCAACAAACTCGGAGCTACCTTCCTTTCCAACCCAAACCCAAATCCCCTTATCCAACAATAACCCTTTTCTATTTCTCCATTTTGTCCAACACGATTTTCGTGACCTGCCAAAGATACCAAAGACCGAACCAAATAACAAATGCCCACATGTGTTTAAACCATTTAACCCCTTTTCCTATTATACCCCAACTAACCACTCAAAACCAATTTCCAAAATACCCTCACCCAAATAAGATTTTTGTGACCTCACAACTCTCAACCCACATTCTCCTCACACCATATCCACAGGTGCACTTCTATTACCCAATTTACCCCCATGTGCACACCCCTCATGCTCCATGCATCTACTATGTATTGAAGATGAAGACCCCAATTCAAGAAGCTTTTTGGAGAGAAAACTAGAGAGAGAAATCTGTTTTTTTTATCACCAAAAATTCTAGATAGATTTTAGAAATTTTAGTAGAAAGTAGAATTAATTTTTAGAGATTGCTTTTAATTTTTATTAGAGTGCTTGTAATTGAGAAGAAGTGTGGAATCAAACTGAAGATCAATTTTATTTCTCCTCTAATTGGTTTGAGTTTCTTTTCTCTTAAATTTCAATTTCATTTACTTAATTTTTAATTCCATTGTTAGTTAATTGAATTATGAATATGGTTGGCTAATCACTCCATTCAAGGAGTGAAATGAAGCCCCGTATAATTAATTGAATGTATTAATTAATCTAGTCTACTTTGTTTCATCTAGTTAATTTTTCTTTTCATTCCTACTTGAGTTTATTCATTGAGAGATGGTAAACTATCCTTGAGAAAGGATTAAAATCTAATATACTCTTAATTTGTGGATTCAAACTGGAGATAGTTTGACCCACTAATTAGATTATATTAAATTTTATTATACTCATACATTAAATCTTTATTTGATTTATGATTCATTATATGAATTTTCTATAGCGAGTGATTTATATAATTTTTCTAAGTCAATTATCATTTGAGTTGTGTGAATGAAAATTTGATTAACTAATTTTATAATAGTTTGTTTTGTCTAATGATAAGAATCAATTGATAAAATAAATTAATATTTGGAAAATTAGTAAACTAGAATAATCAACACATTTAATTGATATTGTGGTGGTGGAGTTTCATTCCTTGAATTCTTCTCAAATTTAAGTTCAAATTGATAGTTAGTTGTTAATTTCATCTCTTATATTAGTTTAGAGTTAATTCACCTCACCGCACCTCACCTACTTGTTTTAATATTTGAAAAACATAAAAAAATTAGAAAAACCCAAAAGTAAAAATAAAAAGGAATCAAGTGAAATATATTCATAATTCTCTCATGTTTTGCATGTTCACACCTTAGATTAGGATTGACATCCTTACTTACCACTCTACACTTGAGTTTGATATAATTTTGTAGGTATTTTAAGGATTTTGATTGAAGAGCTTTTCAAGCAACAACGAAAACATATATACGTAAAAGTTCTTTCTATCAAGGCTTATAATCTCTAAAATACTTTGGGTCATGATTTTTGGGGATGAGCATTAAATTAGTGGAGGTGACCCTTTTAGGTAGAATGTTCCCCACAAAGAAGCCGATACCCGCTTTAAGGATGTCATTGCCAATCACATCCCAAGAACTGGTGAAAAACTCCTTGTGAGGCTATCAATACTAGGATCATTATTACCCGATAGACTAAAAACCACATATTTAACTTCCTACAACTGTGGAATGGATTCCAGTAATGCGTTGTCTGCATCATTGATTAATTTTGGGATATGGGACAGTAAGGAATCATCAATCATGTTAGAGTCTTCACTTTAGAACAGATTAGAGTATAATTTTATCGCTTCCTCTTTGATGTCCTTTTGGTCTTGATCCCAATTGCCATTTTTTATCTTAACTCCGTGGATAAAAGAATTGGATCTTTTATGATTGACATAAGTATGGAAGAATTCAGTGTTACAATCACCCTTCTTAGCCCATTTTAGATTAGCTTTTTGTTTCCAATAGTCCTCTTTTATTCCATTCAAGTAGGCGAGATTGGCATAGGCTTTGGTTAGAGCCTCTCTATTATCATTTGAAGGATCATGTTCATAAGTCACTTCAGCATGTAGAACATCATCTTCAGCTACAGTAGCATTTTGGGTAAAGTTCCTAAAAACATGTTTATGCCAGCTAATGAGAATTTTTCTAATCCTCTGCAGGTTCTCAAATAAGGAATAAATATGGTTACCTTTAGTAAAAAGGCCTCCAATTGTATTTAATTAGACTATTGAAAGAGGGGTGATTGGTCCAGAAGGTTTTAAAAACAAATCTTTTTATGGGAGAAGACAACTGGCTAGACACCGAGAGAAGAAGAGGGGCATGATCTGAGGTAAGATTATTCAGGTGTTTGATTGAGCTTTTAGTAAACATGTTCGACCATTCCACATTAGCTAAAATCCTGTCTAATCTCTCCCATATGGTGGATTTGCCACATGTTTTATTCCACCAGGTGAATTTAGTACCCAAACCCCCCAAATCTTTTAACCTGTTATTGTGAATACAATCCAAAATATTTGAGGCAGACGAACATTGAAATCATTCCCTCCTAGATTTTCCTCGACAGTGGTAACTGTGTTAAAATCCCCACACACTATCCAAGGCTCTTTCGTGGCTTCACTATTAAGATAACTACACAACATCATTTCATCATCTCTATTGCACTTGGCATAGATAAGAGTATATTGAATAGGCTTAGGAAGAATAGGATGTGATAACAATAAAGTTAAAGCCCGCTGATTTTGAGATTTCACAGTTAAAGTTACACCATGAGTAGAAATGCCCAAATGGAGTTGTTGTCATTAGTAAGACACATATCAAAACCAAATTTCCTTTTGAATTCATCAATCTTTGAATTTTCGACTTTTGGTTCAAGGCACACTATCATGGATAAGTTGTGAATTCGTTTGAGGTTTTTTACTCTTCTAACAACACTTTTTTTAAAAATTACTACAATGTTCAAAAGGATGAAATTGATCATTGAGATTGGTATGGGGACATACTTTTACTGCTTGAGCTTAAAGCGATTCCTAGTCTAGGAGATTGGTTGTTAGCATGCGATTTCAATTTTTTTATCAACTACGTGATAGGACCCAAGGGAAGTGACACCAAGGACAAGTAAACAGAGCTACTAATTATAAATACAAATAACTACTTACTTGTATAACTCTGTCAAAGTACGGAACAACATGCAAACTACCATAACAAAAGGAGGGATGTGAGCCGAATGCTCAATGGGAACTATACAAATGCAGTATAGAAATGAAGGACAAAAAATAATACTCACACGTGACACTACATGCATGTGAAAATACATATGTATCTACATACATACCTTTGAAAATACACATCCTAGTGTATTAAACCGTTTTATACCAAAAACATCATTTAACCCGCTAATTCTCCTAATCTTTACAAAGAATCATTTTGTATTATTATGTTTAAAGACTAACATTCCTTCCCATTAACACATACGGTTAAACAACTAGAAATTGTTGGGAAAAATCTTTCATTTACTTTCAAACATTTATTATCCAACGTTCATTAACTCATTCCGAGATAATAATCATTACTTAAGACTTGCTTTCAACGTACACAAATATCGTGTTTAGAAAAATACTCATTTTCCTTTGAAAACCTTACATAACACATGATTGTGTTCATTATGGTTCAAACCTCATTAGGTAACTTAAGCATCATTATATCATCTTATTAAACCATCCCATGTTGTAACATGAATAGTAAACACTTAATGCGTTATTCTTGCATAAGTAAATCAATGAATTAATATCATTCACGTATGCCTCTTTCATGGATATTCAATTCATTACCTAGCATTTAGTTTAGGGATTCAGCCGATGGACACACCTGCCATAACACACGCACACCCACGATTTTACGGAATTTCACCGTCCGGCACTGAGCGCTAAGTAAATTGCAGTTGGTTTGGGGTCTTTCACTAATAGGGACAACGTAACCCTGCTTAATTAATTAACCCGACATCATACAATATCATTATCGTGCCAGTGTGTTCGACATTTTTCATATTGCCCACATTAATTTTCCTATTTCGGGCCAAAGCCAAAGCCTTGGACTTAACCGTCCATTTTTCCATTATTCATTAGGAAAAAGAATCATGTTCCATTAATGTCTTTTTTTTCACAGATGTTGACTTTACACCGATAATTATTTCTGTTTAAGGACTCATTTCAGTTTTTCTACATACGTATCAAAACACTCTTTAATATTTTTGTTTCCTCAAAATGTTACACTTTAAGTAAATTGTCAATTTGCCAAATTTACATCAAAATACGTAACTTGACTTTGTTTTCAAGTGTTACTTACAAAATAACCCTTTTTAAGCTTAAAACTTAATGCGTAAGCCTTTTAATCTCTATGACATTTTCAACTTCTCACTTTGTCGAAAATCACATTTTTGCTTATTACTCCCTTTAATACATAAAATAATATTTTTTCACATATTAAAGTCTACACATTTATTTATGAGTTTTAACATTAAAAAACCATTTTAGTCAACAATTACACATTTGACACTTTACATTTCAAACATAATGTTACACACTTTAATTGTGACTTTTTATATAAAGACCCATGGTTAGTCATTTTATTCGCACATAGTATTCTACACTTTCATTATTTATATTTTCACCCAAAGTTTGTAAGAAAACTACACTTTCATATATTTACACCTTTACCCACAAAACTTGGTTTAACGAACTAAATTTCGCACTTTGTAAATTAAAATCCATTTTCTCATTTCATAATGATTCATCAACACTAAAATCACTATAGTAATCTCATAAAAAGGGCACATGCATACCAAATGTTCTTCAAGTCAAAGAAATCATTTATTCTCCTTAAAACATGAGTTTAAAACATTTTATTAATGTTTGTGAATAATGGGCTGAAAATTATCCATTTTTAAAAAACCATTCAATCATTCATTTAAGTGACCATTTTCATAGAAAGTACTAAGAATTATATTAATAATCATATTAGTACATTTAAAACCTTAATCAACATATTTTAAGCTCTAAATATGTAGAAAAATAAGCTCTACATAGGTTTACTATAAGACCTATTTCAAAGATAGCAAAGTCCATTTTCTTCTAAACTATATCTTGAAATCATGTAGTATTCAATCTTTAATCATGGATGGCTATTTTTATACACCTAATATCAACAAGATGAAAAGTACTCATATTAATTCATCATTAACTTAACTTAGTAAGAGATGAGTATTTCCCACCTTAAAATGGTCTTCAAAAAAATAGTAGGGAAGGTGGGTGACTCCCCCAGCTCCAAAGGTGGCCCTAAAAGGAGTCACAATAGCCCACTATTCAAGCTCCTAAATGGAACTTCAATGTACATGAACTACACCTTCTTCTTCTCCAAAAATCCACCATTAAGCTTCTATAAACCTTAACCAACCTCTAAGAATAGCATCTCTAACAATGCAATATCCTTCATATGGTTACACATGATGAAATAAGGTGTTTCTATGGTATAAAATAGTGGTTGTGTGGTGGCTCAAGGGTATATACAAATTTTTAGGATGTCTAATGGCTTAAGGTAGTTTAAGGGGAGAGAGAGTGATGATAAATCCTATGGGAACTGAATGAGGTAGCCTATGCACTCACCTTTCTCTCTTATAAGGTGTGTTAAAAAATGTGTAAAAAACTTACCAATATCTAAAAACCAAGGTAGGAAAATGACAACACAGTGCACAAACATGTGACCCCAAACACCCATTTAAAAAATGCCCAAAAACACCCGCAAAATGCTATTTGCATCACTTTCTCTCTCTAGAAATATTGTTTTTGAGATTAATATAGTGATTTTAATGTTGATGAATCATTATGAAATGAGAAAATGGATTTTCATTTACAAATGTACAGTTTAGTTTGTTAAACTAAGTTTTGGGGTTAAAAGTATAAATAGGTGAAAGTGTAGTCATCTTGCAGACTTTGGGTGAAAATGTAAATAATGAAAGTGTAGAAGACTAAGTGTGAATAAAATTACTAAGTGTCTTTATACAAAATGTCACAATTAAAGTGTGTGACACTAAGTTTGAAATGTAAAGTGTCAAATGTGTAAATGTTGACTAAAATGGGTTTTTAATGTTAAAACTCATAAATAAATATGTAGGCTTTAATATGAGAAAAGTATTATTTTATGTATTAAAGGGAGTAATGTGCAAAAATGTGATTTTTGGAAAAATGAGAAGTTGAAAGTGTCATAGAGACTAATATGCCAACGCATTAAGTTTGATGCTTAAAAATAGTGTTTTTGTAAGTAACACCAACCAAAAAGTGAAGTTACATGTTTTGATATAAATTGGGTAAATTGGCATTAAGTGTAACATTTTCAGGAAGCAAAAATGTTAAAGAGTGTTTTGACACATATGTAGAAAGAATGAAAGAATGAAATGAGTCCTTAAACGTAAATGATTTTCTATGTAAAGTCAACATGTGTGAAAAAAAGTACTTTAATGAAATATAATAATTTCTCTTAAATAAATAGTGGGAAAATGGACGGTTAAGTCCAAGGCTTTGGCTTCGGCCAAAAAATGGCAAATTAATGCGAATAATACGAAAAATGTCAAACACATTGGAAATATAATGATATTGGACGATGTCGGGTTATATAATTAGGCAGGGTTATGCTGTCCCAAGTGCTGAAAGACCCCAAACAACCTGCAGTTTACTTGGCGCTCGGTGCCAGACGGTGAAATTCCATGAAACCGTAGGTGTACGTGTGTTGTCATGGGTGAGTGAATTGGCGGAATCCCTAAATAAAATGCTAAGTAATGAATTGAATATTCATGAAAGAGGCATAAATTAATGGCATTAATTCATTGATTTACTTATGCAAGAATAATGCATTAAGTGTTTAATATTCATGTGGCAATATGGGATGGTTTAATACTATGATATAATGATGTTTAAGCTACCTAATAAGGTTTGCACCATAATGAAGACAAGCGTTATTTATTTAAGGTTTTCAAAGGAAAATGAGTATTTTTCTAAACACGGTATGTGTGTATGTTGTAGGCAAGTCTTAAGTAATGATTAATAACTAGGTGGAGTTAATGAACATTTGAAATTAAATGAAAGATTTTTTCCAACAATTGATAATTGTTTAGTCGTGTCCGTTAATGGGAAGGAATGCTAGTTTTTAAGCATAATGATACAAAATGATCCTTTGTAAAGATAAGGAGAATAAACGAGTTAAATGACATTTTTGGAATGAAACGGTTAAATACATTTGAATATATATTTTGAAAGGTATATATGTAGATACATATGTACTTTCACATGCATCTAGTGTAGTGAGTGAGTATTTTTTTCTGTTGTTCATTTTTATACTGGATTTGTATAGTTCTCACTGAGCATTCGACTCACATCCCTGCTTTTGTTACAGTAGGTTGCATGTTGTTACGTACTTTGACAGCGTTATACTGGTAAGTAGTTACTTGCATTTAGGATTAGTAGCTCTATTTAATTGTCCCTGGTGTCACTTCCCTTGGGTCCTATCACATAGTTAATAAAAAAATTTAAATTGCATGCTAATAAGAGTAATGTTAAATAATAATAAAATTGGATTAGGAACACCATTTAGGTTATTTCACTGCACTTCACAATTAATGTACGAACCGGATTGGGTTGATCCTTTATTAGCCTTTAAATTCTGGTCAGGGTGTTACACTTAGCCTGACTCCATATTGGCTGCGGTCTTTCGTAGAACCGCCCGAGGCTCTGTCAGTTGCCTCATTATTTCTTCCAAGTCTGGAATTCACCTCCATCCACTTCCCACAGAGAACGTTGATCAAGTATTAAATGTGCAGCCAGATTTGATGACAATCCTAGCCCAACTCATTGTCAAGATTGAAAACTTTTAAATCGAGGTTCATGAGATGCAACAAAATCGGGTACTTATTTCCGAAGAGCCCATGGTACTCCTCCCTCACACCATGGGTCTTCCTACACCTGAGCCTGTTAGGGTCCCCGAGGAATATCAGCACGCTCCATGTTCCCCTCCTGTGAATGGGCTACCGCCAACTCAGCTCCTTATGCTAAATCTTACCCAGTCATGGGCTAACCTATCTGTGACCATTGATTGTAAGGAAGAAGAGTTGAATAGGATTAAGGAGAACCTTAAGATGATGACCAAGAAGTTTGACCAAGATAAAATATCTAGGAACTAGATGGATTACCCCTATATGTCACTCTATCCTAAAGCAAAGCTGCTAGAATAGTTCAAAATGCCTAACATTGAGAAGTTCAGGGGTAGTGACCCCTCCCAATTGTGCATCTACAAAGTTACCATCGATCCATGACTCTCCTAGGTGCCTCTTATGAAATAATGGCCGAAATGTTCGAACAGACTTTGAAGGACAACGCTCTTCACTGGTTCTTATCTCTCGAGGAGTCCAGAATTCGCAGTTAGGAAGATATTGCCCATGAATTCATGTCACAATACAAGTATAACGAAGAATTAGAGGTCACTCTCCATGATTTAGAACTTTTCATATAAAATCTGGAGGAATCAGTGAGTAAGTTCATAATAAGGTGGAGAGAGAAAATGGCCACTATGACCAACCGACCTTCCGAAGAGGAGCAAGTCAATATTGTGAAGAAATTTTTACCCCATGTCTGAGCGATGATGGGAGGATAGTAATACCCCCAGTTTAGAGACTTTCGAGAAGTAGGAGTGGAGATTAAAGAAAGTCTTGCTAAGATAGAAGTTGAAGCGAAGAAAGTATCCAGACAGTTCACTCCCAAAAAGTATAAGATGCCTGCCAATACCACAGTTTCAACCAATAACAACATATCTCAGCCTACTACTCCATGGGCACTAATAAGACCCCCTAACCCAGTTAAAAAGGAATATATCGAGCTTCACGCTCCCCTCGCCAAAGTTTACTAGTCCCTTTTAAGCCAAAATCTTATAAATCCATTGGACCCTCGTCCATTACCAAACCCACTTACCAAAAATTTCAAACCAAATGTCCATTGCGATTTTCACCAAAAAGTCGGACACACCACTAATCAATGTTTCCACCTCCAAAATGTAATCTAAGGTCTGATTAATCGGGGTATCATTGCCCCACTAGCCCATCCTAAACCAAACACTACCCATAATCCACTACCAAATTATACAAATGCCATCTTCCTAGAAGAAGACCTAGAATTTGATCCATCTACCCAAATTGTACCTAGTAAATCACCCATCATACCCATATACTCCCCTAAACCCCTCCAATTTTCCCCATATTTTCTCTTGCATCCTACTTGTTTCGCCGATCAAGCCTTGTCACTTCTTATTAGAGCATGTATTGCTATTCGTACTCGCTCTGGAGGGAAATATGTGGAATTATCAGAATATTAAACTAGTTCTAGACTTTAGGCTGAAATTACCCTCAGAAATGACGATTAACAACCAAAAATTCAGCATGCTGTTCTTGAAAGCTCAGAAGTGGGCTCGAGGGTTAGATAATTAGGTGGTACCTATCGATAAAGTAACTTTAGATAATGTCGTCCAGATCACAGCAGACTTATTATGACATACTAGTGAAATTTACAGTATATCCAAGATACTTGATGCTTTAAAGCTATAAAGGCGTCTAGTCCTTTCATTTATACATCTCCCCGCTGAGTGGGAGAATCTATATGAAGAGGCTGTCGAGATTGTGGAGTGTATTGACTTCTTATGGAAGGATGATGCCATTGCCACCAAATGGGGAGACAAATTCGATAGTTCAGACGAAGTGCAAGACCAGACAGGACTAGAGTAGTAGTCAGCATATGTGGAATGATATCATTTGAGGAGCTGCTATGAGAAATTAACAAGGTGGCTAAATAACCCGAGATCGATGAGGAAATGAGGTTTCTATTTTTCCTCTCTTCTGTGAACTATATG
This sequence comes from Sambucus nigra, assembly GCA_949130495.1. Classification (NCBI taxonomy): domain Eukaryota; kingdom Viridiplantae; phylum Streptophyta; class Magnoliopsida; order Dipsacales; family Adoxaceae; genus Sambucus; species Sambucus nigra. Next base: position 640,770,665 of record OX422215.1, read on the forward strand.
ACTTGATGAGGGAGGCATTACCAAGTTCAAAACCCGCAATCATCAATGATAGACATGGGAAAAGGTGTTAAGAATCTTCCTATGCCGAAAATGACCCTCGAAGAGAGCAAGATCCTCGATGAGTTAAGGAAAAATAAAGCTAACATCACTCTATGGGGACTCTTTATGTCTTCCCAGCTACACCAGAATGCCTTGATCAAACAACTCACCGGGCCCACCATCCTTCCTTCCACCATGCTAGAAGAAGTAGTGAATCTCGTTGGATCTTTAACCTCTACTACAATGCTCTCCTTCTCTGGAGAAGAAATCCCTAAGATTGGTCTGAATCTTAACTTTGCTCTCAATATCTCTTTCAAAGTCATGGGTAATACCATCCCACTTTCATTTTTCGATAATAGATGAGTTCTTAATATTTACCCGTTGACAACCCTTGATTGCTTGGGATTGAAAGTGAGCGACCTTGTTCTGACCTCTGTCGCAGTGCGCGCTTATGATAACACTCATCGAGAAGTGATGGGATCCATAAAGCTTATAATATGGGTTGGCCCTATAAATGTCGTTGTTGAGTTCCAAGTCATTGACATCCCGACTTATTTTAATACGTTTCAAGGACGACTGTTGGTACAAAAATTAGTCAGCTGACATGGACCAGTTATATGAAGACACGTGTCATCCAGTGTGGCATAAGTACATGTACCGAGCTACTTAGAGTATCGAGCTACTCAGTATACCGAGCAACTTGTTGGGAAGATTAAACGACCAAGACAGATTCAATGATTATTCCTTACCATGCACAGATGTATATTCCTATTTAATAACGACATATTATTTATTCACACTAACAGCCCAAGAGCTATAAATACATTGTAATACCCTCCTGGCAGGGTAAGCTATGATAAGCGAACATAATCAAGATTAAGGTAAGACACCCAGTAATACAAGACAGTAGATGTAGGCCATTTTATAAAAGCTAAACCACTTTAAAAATATCTTGTCTTATTTCTTTACTCATATTTATCTGTGACTAATTAATTATATCGAATCTAGTTTTTTACATCAACAGATTGGCGTCAACTGCGGGAACGATTATACATAGCATTTTTCACCAAAAATACTCATCATAAATGGCTGATATCCTAGAATCTAGCAATAGGAACAATAAAGGGAATCTTCCTAACTCTTCTATCCCCCAAATGCAAACGATATCACTGGAATCTTGGCAAGCTTAGCCAGGGGAAAAATGACTATGTAGGAAACTATGCGATAGTTCATTCAGACTATTCAACATGGAGCGTCTTCCCAGTCAGTCCAATAAAGCGTTCGTAGGACCATGCGTCCACCGCCTTCACGATCCAGACATACTGAACTCCATCATACTTAGAATTTAAGTGATCCATCCTATCACCCTGGTTTGACTTCTCCTATAAGAATTTTGGATTCTCAAGAAAATGTTACTCTAACTCTAGAGCGAACAAGCGCTCTAGAAAGTTTGAGTAGAGTTTCTTCCTTCGAACGTTTGGGCCTTAGGAGGAACAAAAATCCTCCTCAGATTGCATCGACAAATTCTCAATGACCAAATAATTTAAGGGAAGGCTCAACCCAGTCACATCCAAATCCCATGCCTATAGCTCGCATAGAAAGATCCCAAAAGGAGAATTCTATGCGATCTGTTGCTCGTGAAACATAAATAAATCAGAGGCTGCAAATGATGAATGAAAAAGATATATTCAAAGATTGGAAGATAGGTTAAGGGAGATGTCTAAGGCCAAAAACCCTCTCCAAAGAACTTTTATCAAAGGATCTCCATTTATACGGGCAATTGTGGATTTCCCCACACCATCAAAGTTTAAGGCTCATGTGGTCACACCGAAGTACGATGGAAAAATTAATCATGTTCTTCATATAGAAACGTACCAAGCTGCAGCAGATATTTATGCAATTCCCGATGAAATGGGGTGCAGGGAATTCTCAGGAACCATTATCGGATCTGCCCAGATACGGTATAAAAGCCTTCCTCGGGGACAGATAGTAACCTTCCATCAATTGGCAGAGCTCTTTATAGGAAATTTCTATTTTGATGCAAAGCCAGTTAAAAGGGTAGCATATCTTTTGAGTGTTAGGGAAAAAGCAGGAGAAAATTCTAGGGACTATATCACTCGTTTTAACAACGAGAAACTAAAAGTTATTGACTATGAGGAGAAGACAGCCATACAGCTCTCAAGAGTGGTATTTTACCAGACATGATGTACTATACCTTGGCTAAGGATCCCCCCAGGTCCATGGCTGAATTAATGGTTAAAGAAGTCAAAATTATGAATTCCGAAGAAGCTATGGCTGCAAAGAAGAATGCTGAGGCAAAGGCAGAAACTAAAGCTGAAGGCAAGTCAGATAGGAAAGATCACAAGCATAATGGTAGGAGAAAGCAGTCAAAAGGAAAATAAACATTGGAACACTTGAGGAATTATATAAATTATACTCCCTTAAAAGTGCATATACACCACGTTATGGCAAAAATCAAGAACAACGAGGAACTGAATTGGCCAGAAAAACTGAGATAAGCTCTTGAAAGAAGGGATAAATCCAAGTATTGCGAGTTCCATAAAGATCAGGGCCATACGACCAAGAAGGGTGTAGCTCTCCAAAATGATATAGAGGCACTCATTAAACGAGGAAAGATGAACAAGTATGTTGATTGCCAGAATGGTGGTAAGACCAACAACAGAACTCGATAGAGGTCCAAATCTCCTTGCCGACCAAAAGATGATAAGAAAAGGGACCATGAAGATAACCCTGAAGATGACCTTGATCTCCCAAAAAAGCCAAGACAGCTTGAGCGTGAGATATTTTCAATTCATTTTGGTTCATTCGATTATAACATGATTACAGATGGAGATGCAGGAGGGGGTGATCATACCACTGAAAGCAAATCTCACCTCAATGAGGCTCAATCTTGTTCCTATATACAGCGTATAAATCTGGGAGAAAAAGATCGCCCGAGGAAAAGTAATAAAGATAAGCTGGTCATTGGTTTTTCTAAAAATGATCTGGAAGGTGTTTTGTATCCTCACGATGATCCTCTAGTGATCAAAATGAGCGTTGATATACAAATTAGTCAGCTGATGTGGACTAATTATGAAAAGACACATGTCATCCAGTATGGCATAATTATATACACCGAGCAACTTAACACGCCGAGCTACTTAGTAACTGAGCTACTATCTGGGACGACCATGACATATTCAATGAATATTCTTATTATGTACCGATACATATGCCTATCTAATAACGACATATTGTCTATTCATATGGGCAGCCCAAGGGCTATAAATACATTATAGTACCCTCATAACGGGGTAAGCTATCATAAGAGAAGATAATCAAGATTAAGGAACAACACCCAGTAATACAAAATAGTGGACGTAGGTCATTTCATTAAGGCTGAACCTCTTTAAAAATCCTTTGTCTTAATTCTTATTTTATATTTATCTGTGATTAATTAATTAGATCAAATCTAGTTTTTTACATCAACATATTGGCTTCGTCTGTGGGAACGACTATACGTAGCGTTTTTTACTAAAAACTCATCAGAAATGGATGATATCCCAGAATCTAGCAACAGGAACAATGACGGGAATCCCCTAAACCCTTATGCTCCTCCAAATACATAAGATCTCACTGGGATCCTGGTAAATCTAGCCAAGGGATAAACATCCATGCAGGAAACCATGCGATAGTTCATTCAAACTGTCCAAAATAGAGGATCTACCCAGTCAGGACAACGCAGTGTTTGTAGAAGCATGCATCCACCATCCTTACGATCTAGACACACTGAAGTCCGTCATGCCGAGAATTAAAGTGATCCATCCTATCACCCTGTCTTAACTTCACCTATAAGAATTTGGGATTCTCAAGAAGATGTTACTCGAATTACAGAATGAACAAGCTCTCGGGAAAGGTTGAGCAGAGTCTCTCCGTTCGATCGTTTGGGCCCTAGGAGGAACATAAATCCTCCTTGAATTGCGTCGAGAAATTCTCAATGACCAAATGATTTAAGGGAAGGCTCAACCCAGTCACATCCCAATTCCAGGCATGTAGCTCATACAGAAATATCCTAAGAGGAGAATTTTACGCGATATATTGCTCGTGCGAATACAAACAAGTCATAGGCTGGCAATGATGCTTGGAAATGGTCTATTCAGAGACTAGAAGACAGATTAGGGGAAATGGTTAAGGCCAAAAACCCTATCCAAAAAACCTTTATCAAAGGATCTCCATTTGTGCAAACAATTGTGGATTTCCCCAAACCATCAAACTTCAAGGCTCCTTTGATCACGCCTAAATATGATGGCAAAACTGATCCTATTCTCCCCCTAGAACAGTATCAAGATGCAGCAGACATGTATGCAGTCCCGGAAAAAATGAGGTGTAGACCATTCTTAAGAACCATTACCGGATCCGCTCAAATATGGTACAATAGCCTTCCTCAGGGAAAGATTGCGACCTTCCATCAACTGGCCGAGCTTTTTATAGGATATTTTTATTGTGGTGCAAAGCCAGTTAAAAGGGTAACACATATATTGAGCGTTAGACAGAAGGCAGGAGAAAACACCAAGGACTATATTACTCATTTTAACAACGAGAAACTGTAAGTCATTAACTATGAGGAGAAGAGAGCCATCACTGCTCTCATGAGTGGTCTTTTACCAGACAAGATATACTATACATTGGCCAAGGATCCCCCCAAATCCATGGCTAAATTGATGACCAAAGCAGCTAAAATTATGAATGTCGAAGAAGTTATGGCTGCGAAAAAGAATGTAAAGGTAAAGGCCGAAACTAAAGCTGAAGGTAAATCGGAGAGGAAAGATCACAAGCATAATAGTGGGAGAAGGCAATCGAAAGGCAAATAAGCATTAGACCAGATGAGGAGGTATGAAAATTATACTCCCTTAAAAGTGGATATAAACCACGTTCTGGAAGAGATCAAGAAGAGCGAGGAACTGAATTGTCCAGGAAAACAGAAGACAACTCCTGAAAAAGGGACAAATCCAAGTACTATGAGTTCCATAAAGATCACGGTCACACGAACAAGCAGTGTATAGCTCTCTAAAATGAGATAGAGGCACTCATTAGAAGAGAAAAGTTGAACAAGTACGTTGATCACCAGAATGGTGGTAGAACCAACAACAGAGCTCGACAGAGGTCCAAGTTTCCTTGCTGACCAAGAGACGATAAGAAAAAGGACCATGAAGATGAACCTAAAGATGACCCCGATCTTCCAAAAAGTCCAAGACAAGCTGAGCGTGAGGTATTTTCTATTCGTTTTGGTTCATTCGATTGTAATATGATTACAGGTGGAGATGCATGAGGGGTGATCATACCGCTGAGAGGAAAGCTTACCTCAATGAGGCACAAGCATGTTCCCATATACAACGGATAAATCTAGCAGAAGAGGATCGCCCGAGGAAGGTTAACAAAGATAAGTTGGTCATTGGTTTCTCCAAAAATAATCTGGAAGTCATTTTATATCCTCAAGACTACTGGTAGATAATGGCAGCTCGGCAGACATCATGTTCTACCCTTGCTTCGATAGTTTGAACTTAAAACTTGGTCAATTAGAGACATATCACAGGCCCCCATTGGGTTTTCTGGAGAAAAACTTTTTTCGCTTAAGACGATCAAGTTAGACATGTCGATTGGTACCTGGGCGGCTTGCAGATCAGAAAAGGTACGCTTCTTTATGATGGATAAAAACGTTCAATCAGCCTACAATATAATCCTGGGGAGAGTAGGTTTGAAAAAGTTTAAAGCATTCCCATCCACTGTACATCACTGTTTAAAGTTACCGACCAACTTTGGGGTTGGAACTATGAAGGGCAATCAAAAGTAGCTCGGGAATGCTACTACTCATCTGCCGAGAAAGAGGAATTGGAGGACGCCAGGAAGAAAATTACTACCTATCAAGTGGATGAGTCTAATGAGCCTGATATTGAAACCTTAGACCCAAGAGATGAAACAGAGCTCGTTAAAGGCCAATTCATGGAAGCAACGGAAAATATTATTCTGGATGATGAGCGACCAGAAAGAACAACTCAGATTGGTGCTTCACTTGATCCAATATTGAGACAAGAGCTAGTGGCATTTCTGAATAATAGGAAATAGGTATTCGTGTGGAATCATGAAGATATATCGGGGATAGAACCAGTTTTCTTTGTCACGAACTCAATGTCAATAAAGAGATCAAACTAGTGAAGTAACGAAGAAGAGTCTTTAGTCCGAAGAAGAATCAGGCTATTCAAGAGGAAGTGGAAAAGATACAAAAGGCTTCTTTCACCGATAACGTCAAGTATCCGGATTGGCTAGCTAATGTTGTGATGGTGAAGAAGAAGAATAACAAATGGAGAATGTGTGTAGGCTTCACAGACTTGAATAAAGCTTGCCCAAAAGATCATTTCCCTCTGCCCAGGATAGACCAGCTAGAAGATGTAACTTCGGGGCATGAGTTGCTAAGCTTCATGGATGCCTACTCCGGATACAATCAAATTAAAATGAAGCCAGAAGATAGGGAAAGTAACTTTTTCATTACCGGTTGATGAACAAGGTGTTTGCAGAGAAAATTGGAAAAAATATGGAGGTGTACATCAACGACATGTAGACCAAAAGCAAGAAAGCAGTTGACTATATAGCTGATTTGAGCCAAATATTTAACCAGTTGGAGAAGTACCAGACGAAGTTGAACCCGACCAAATGCATTTTTGGCATACAGGAAGGCATGTTCCTCGGGTATATTATAAATCAAAGAGGGATTAAAGCAAATCCTGACAAGATAAAAGCCTTACTGGAGTTACAATATCCAACCACCAAGAAGAAAGTGTAAAGCCTTACGGGGCGTGTTGCAAATCTCAACCGATTCGTCTCTCGAGAAACTGATAGATGCCTTCCATTCTTCAAGGTGCTCAGAAAGACCTTTGAGTGGGACGAAAAATGTTATAAGGCATTCTTAGAGTTGAATAGATACTTATGGGCACCTCCTTTATTGTCCAGACCAGTGGCGGGGGGAAAATTATACTTGTACTTAGCTATTTCAGAAAGTGCAGTCAGTTCAGCCTCGATAAGAATAGAAGGCAGAGTGCAAAAACCAATTTGTTATACTAGCAAGGCATTCGGGGGAGCAAAAATCAGGTATCCAAAACTGGAAAAGTTAGCATTGACATTGATTGAAGGGAGAAGGAGGATGAAACCATATTTTCAAGACCATACCATTATGGTGTATGCTAACATGCCACTAAGACAGGCTTTATATAAGCCAAAAAATTCTAGAAGATTGATGTATTGGGTAGTGGAGTTAGGGGAGTACGCCATTATCTATGAGCCAATATCCTCTCTCAGAGAGAAAGTAGTGGTGGATTTCATTACTGAATTTACCTACCCAGATGTCTCCGATCAACAGGGGCTAATCCAAAGAAACTCCAGGATGTTAGAGGATCAACAAAAAATATCCCCGTGCAACTCCCAGCAGTAAAATTGCCAGAAGGGATGGAAACCAATCAACCAGAATCATATAGTAAGGTGCGAGAGTTGAAGAAGAAGTATGAAGGAAGGAAGGAAGGACAAGATATTCCATCAAGGAATTTTGTCTGACTAAGGGTTTGATAATAATATCCCTATATAAAATTTATATATTGATGGTTCTTCGTGTGGAACAGGTTATGGAGCTGGAATTATTCTCAACAGTCCAGATAAAATAGACATCGAATATTCTTTGTGTTTCCAATTCGGGGATTCCAATAATGAAGTTGAGTATGAAGCCGTGATTGTGGGCCTCAACTTAGCTAAATCATTGAATGCATAGCAAGTGGTGGTGCTCAGTGATTTGCAACTAGTGGTAAATCCGATGCTGAGTCTTTATGAATCAAAAGGGGAGTTCATGTCAAGGTATTTAACTAAAGCTATGGAGATTGTATCCAATTTGGCAGTTGTTCAAATGATTAGAATACCAAGGTTGGAGAATGCAAGGGCAGATGCACTTTCTCGGTTAGCCTCAGCTACACGTACCGAGCTATGAAGAACAATCCCCATTGAAATACTTGCAAAGAAATATTGATGAAGATTTTATGATGAATTTTATCACCTTAGATATGGAACCATCTTTGATAGATTCCATCATGGATTATATCGAGGAAGGTACTTTACCAGTAAACCAAATTGCACCCAATAGGAGGAATTATAAGGCTACCAGATATGTTTTGAACAATGGAGTTCTGTAGAGGAAAGGTGTGATAGTTGGTCTGCAAAGGTGTGTCCATCCAACAGAAGTTAACGATATAATAGAGTAAATTTGTGAAGTATCTTGTGGAGCTCATGTAGCCGATCAAACTCTTTTATAGAGAATAAATATGCAGGGGCACTACTAGCTAACAATGTTCACTGATTGTAAAGCTTATGCTAAGAAATGCGACAAGTGTCAGTGAGTTTCTACTATACGAAGAACTCCTCAGATACTGCTAACACCAATCACTTCACCTTGACCATTCGTCATGTGGGGAATAGATTTAGTTGGTCCACTTCCAACTACAAGAGGATGATTCAAATATCTGGTGGTAGCTGTTGATTATTTCACAAAATGGGTGAAAGCTTAACCTCTCATCGATATGACTTACGAAAGAGTCTATCAATTTATCTGGAAGAATATTATTTGTAGATATGATCTTCCCCATGCTTTTATCACCAATCACGGTATCCAATTTGACAATGATGAGTTCACAGCGTACTTTCTACAGTCCAACAAGGGATATTTTCAGACTAAGGGTTTGATAATAATATCCCCATATGGAATTTATACATTGATGGTTCTTCATGCGCAACATCTTGCGGAGCTAGGAATATTCTCATTAGTCCAGATGGAATAGACATAGAATATGCTCTGTGTGTCCAATTCAAGGCTTCCAACAATGAAGCTGAGTATGAAGCAGTGATTGTGGGCCTCAATTTGGCTAAGTCATTGAATGCAGAGCAAGTTATGGTGTTCAGCGATTCGCAATTAGTTGTAAATCAGATGCTCAGTCTTTACTCAGCATAAGGGGAATTCATGTCGAGGTATTTAATAAGGGCAGATGCACTTGCTCGGTTAGCTTCAGCTACATGTACCGAGCTACGAAGGACAATTCCCATTGAGATACTTACAAGCAGAAGTATTGATGAAGATTTAATAGTGAACTTTATTGCTTTGGATATGGGTCCTTCTTGGATGGATCCCATCAGGACTTATATCGAAGAAGGAACTTTACTAGCCGATCAACTTGTATCTAAGAGGTTAAGTTTAAGGCTGCCAGGTACGTCTTAAGCAATAGAGTTTTGTACATAAGAGGTGTGATAGATGGTTTGTAAAGACGTGTTCATCCAGCAGAAGTCAAAAATCTAATCGAGGAAATTCATGAAGGATATTTTGAATCTCACGTAGGAGGTAGAACTCTTTTACAGAGAATAAATACGTAGGGGTACTATTAGCCAACAATGCGTGCTGATTATACAGCTTACGCCAAGAAATGCGACAAGTGCCAATAATTTTCTACCATTAGAAGAACTCCTCAGGCATTGTTAACACCAATCACTTCACCTTAGCCATTTGCTATATGGGGAATAGACTTAGTCAGGCCTCTACCAATTACAAGAGGGCGATTAAAATATTTGGTGGTATCGATCGATTACTTTACCAAATGGGTGGAAGTTGAACCTCTCAGTGATATGACTTATGAAAGGTTCTATCAATTCATCTGGAAGAATATTATTTTCAGATATGGTCTTCCACATGCTTTCATTACAGATCATGGTACCCAAATTAATGATGATGAGTTTATCGTGTATTATCTACAGTCCAGCGCTCAAAAGATCCATTCTGCTCGAGGTCATCCCCAAAGTAACGGGCAAACATAGGTGACGAATAGAACTTTATTGAATGGGTTAAAGAAAAGATCAGATGATGCTAAAGAGAATTGGATCAACGAGCTACACAAAGTGTTATGGGCCTACCGAGCAACGCCCTGAACAGTAATAGCGGAGTCCCCTTACATGTTGGATTTTGGAAGTGAAGCAGTCATAAATGCTGAATTAGGATTACCTACTCATAGGGTGCTTAATTTTAATTCTCCGGTAAGTGATTTCATGAGACGTTTGGACTTGGATATGCTCAAAGAAGTTAGAGAAGAAGTCGCAATTCGCAATGCATCTTATCAGCAAAGGACTTCCACGTTCTACAATAAATGGGTCAAGAAGTGCGATCTCAAGGAAGGAGATTATGTGCTCAAAAAAATAATTCAAAAGAACAATAAATTGGAAGCCAACTAGCGCGGGCCCTATCATGTCACAACTGTTGTTCGACCTGGCACCTACAGAATAGAAACTCTAGAAGAGGAAGAATTTAATAATCCTTGGAATGCAGAGCACCTACGAATGTATTTCCAGTAATGTAACTGTACATGTACCCCATTGTTTCAGAATGAATGAAAATGAGGATTTACCGATATTAGTTTGTGTTATTTTTTTTCGGAGTACTAGTGCTACACACTAACTTAACTCAGTAAAAAAAAAATTCTCCACAAAGTTGGTCGGCATCAACACAAACACCAATAAAGTTGGTCGGCATCATCAATCACCAACTACAAGTTGGTCGACATCAACACAACCAACAATGTTGGTATAACAATCGAGCAAGGCAAGGCCTGTTTGATTATAGGTGACCCAAGTGGCATCTAAACTAGGAAAAAAGATGGGTAAAATATCCACTGCCTAAGCACTAGGGAAATTATTTACATAAATGATTGCTACAACTAAGCAGGAACATGGGATAAAAATAATTTCATTGCCTAGGCACTTATGGGTGATAAGTCACTACAACTAGGCAAACATATGGGGCAAAGTTCCATTGTCTAGTCAACCAAATCAACAGAGGATAAACTGTCCATTCATATATATACATATATTTAATGACTGACAAGTACAACATTATTATAGCTGATCTCATAAAGATTGATAAGAAAAACATCATATAAATAGTTTATTTCTAAGGAAACAAAGTTACATAAAGATGATTTTTCTTCGTTACACAATCACTAAATAAATATAAATAGCCTATTCTACTGGTTTCTTTCCTTCAGATTGAGGGACAAGATCCATTCCAGGTAAAGGATCATCTAAAGCAAAAGAAGAATTAATAAAATTTAAATCTCGCAGCATTCTGGTATTGCTCATACTTGGCCGGTCCAGTAAATGTGAAGGTCGGGATATCTCAAAATCTTCGTGCAGATTGTAGTCACCAAGGTATTTAGAAATCAAACACTGGGGAATAGATCTAAATGGAATCCAGCTAACGGCTAGTTTAAAAGGAGGCACTGGAAGATCAAGTAATACAGGGTCATACCAATCCCACAACTCGTTTCCATCCTCAGCCTTCATCACAGTTAGCGTATTCAACCATCCCTATTTGTATCAATTATTATTTGATTGCTTCATCCTGGCATCAAGATGGCACAAAGCTTCGTTTTATCCCCCCACCCAAAACTCTCTGGGCTGATTGTGGAATTGATAAGTCAATCTTTCAACGTGTTGATGAAGCCTCTTCACCAAACTTTCTTTGTTCTCCAATGCAGAGCTCTGATTGGAAGTTGATCGGTTAGAGTTTGAATTTTTTGGGACATCTCAACTAAAGCTTGATTTTTTGCCTTCAATTGAGCAACCTAGTTTTCTAAAGCTTGTTGGGTCGTAGTCTCTTCAATGCTGCTCCAACCATCTCTTGCTATACCCCGATTACAGGATGTGAATTTAGCTCTCTTCAAAGCTTCTAATTCTTCTCTTAATGAAGAATTTTCGGTCTCCAAAAAGGAAAAGCCTTCATCATTGACTGGGGCCAGAGCTACAGAAGAAGAAGAAGATTTCAGTTGTCTCAATTCTTCTCTCAAAGCATTATTTTCTTCCTTCAGCAATTTGGCAATATTTCTGTGACCTTCAACCTCAAGCTTTAGCACACTCTCTCACTTATTATAGGCTGAGATAAATTTTTCATAGCCCCGATCAGCGCTCAACTGTTGGTACTTTTTCTCATAACCTTCATGCAGAAGAGAAATGGTTTCCTTTTGTTGAAGTTGAAGTTCTTCAATCATTCCTTGAAGGTCTTCAATCATCTTATATTAAGCTATGTTATTCTCTACACCCTGATCAAGTAAACACTTTAAATATTGGTATGCATCAATTGCTTTCTCAAAGGCATCAGACCCAAGAGTATTAATTATTTGTGCTTCAGAGAAGTCTGCACGACCAACTTTGAAGTAATCAGTACACTTCTTCATCAACTCTGTATCATGAGCGGATAATAATTCCATCTTGGGAATAAACTAGCAAGGTAAAGTAAAAATAGATCAACAAACAACATAGCTACAAAGGGAAAGCTCAGAATAAATAACAAAGTCCATTTTATTGATCATATAAGAAGAGGGTACAACCAAAGGTATAAAACAAAAGGAAAAAAAGAGAAAGACAATAAATGGCCGAACAACTTTACACCTTATCCTTATTCCCTACAACATCCTCAGCTAATTTTAGCGAAGAAGTTGGCTACTCGGTGGGAAGTGGGAGTTGCTCGGTAAATGTTATTACCTGCTGAAATTTCTCGGAGGATTGAAGGATAATGGCAGAAAGAGTTTGTTCTACTATTAATAAAGAAGACTCATCAAATCCATCTTTATCTTCTTCTTATACTTCTTCAATAGCAGGAGGAGGACCGTGAATGTTCCTCTGAAATAGTTCAGATTCTTCAGCAACGTTCAACTCCTTCAACGCTGCAACCCATCCATCCCTAAAGAACTTGAAACTGGCATACTCCATTTGGGTAAAAGCGTCAGTTATGGCTTTGTTCCACCCTTTGTCCCAGCCATAGCTAAATGATTTCTTCACAAAAAATTTTCTCTTCTCCCTCTCCGAAGAAGTATTTTCCCTAAGAAGCTCTTCAACAGATTGTACTTTCTATTCAAGACCTTTCTTATGCCATTCAACATCTTCAAGCTTGCCCTAAGCTTCCTCCTTACTGGAGACGACCATCTTCAATTTCTCCTCTGCCTCCTTAGAACCATTCACAGCCTCTTGTGCAACATTTACATATGCCTGCCTAGTTAGATCAGACTCTTTGGCAGCTTCGATAGCTTTTTGTTGAGTTATCTCAATAAACCTGATTTTATTTTCCCAAGCATCCTTGTAATCCTCATACTTCTGTCGAGATTCCTCCAAAGATTTTAACAACTCATGAAGGGCTTCTTCTACTCAACTGGAAGAAGTTTTAGCTTTGAGAGCTTCATCCTTCTCCAGGATATTATTAAAATACATCGAAAACTGCAAGATTAAAAGAAGCCCAAATCAGAAAATGAATGTGGTATGAAGAATCAAAATGACAAGTATAATAACACTTACTGATGCAAGGTGTTGGGATGCCAGGTCCATGACCTTCTCTCGAGGAGTAGAAGTCTCAGCAGCTCGACAGTCAGGAAGAGTTCCAGACCTGATCAATTTCTTAGACAAACCTGAAGAAATGAGAGTTTGAGAACTAACTCTTAAAGAAGGTACCTCAACCCTAGAAGGTTAAGAAGCAGCATTCACGGTCTTCTCAGCAAGACCCCTTCTCAATCTTTTCAGAGGAACAACTTTAATCAAAGGTTTTATCTCTTCTCGAACAACAATAACCCCTTCAATTAAAGGTGTTGTCTCCTTTGGAGAAACTGGGGGCTTCTTGCTGACTTCCTTTACAATTGTGACTACTCCCCCAGATGGGGAAACATACTTTTTCTTGGTCCCCTCAGCTGGGGCATCTTCTTTACTCTTCTTCGCCCCATCATCACTACGAGTAACCTTGGTGAAAAGATTAGGCATTCTCCTCTTCTTCGTCGTCAAATCGGTAATAGAAGTGCCTAAATTAGAGGAATATTCTTTAATAATTGAAAAGGATGCTGGAGCTTGCTCAAGATCAATCACCGAAGGAGGAGCAAGAGGTCGAGCAATAAAAGAGGAAGTGGTCTTATATCTCATCAAATAGGAAGCAGACCTTATGTGTTCCCCAACTATTGCTTGATATAATCCCCAGATAAATTTCAAATATTTTATATCAATATCACTCTCTTTTGGGGATTTTCTCTTGTTGTTAGCTGCAACATAAAAAATAAATGTCAGTGACACATTTTATCACACAAAAATAGAGTTAAATTGAAAAATAGAACAACCTATCCCATTGCCACAAAAAGTGGACATCTGGGACCATGGTACACGTCTTTCCCCTTTAGCGAGGGATGTTGCCAATTTTTCATCACAACCCCGCGTTTAAAATAATCTCAATTAGCATCAGGGAGATTAACCACTAAAACTCTATTAGAAAACCTAGTTTTTAAATAAAAAGTGGTGTCATTGGTAATCCATTTATAACAGTACATACTTTCAGAAATCCCTAGACGAGTTCCATGAATTTGATTCAATCTATGTATGCCATTAACTACCCTCCATGTGTTTGCAACTACTCTTGCAGGAACAATATCAAAATATTGGCAAAATTCCAAACACAGGGGATTAGGCGGGAAAGAAAAACCACATTCGATCATAAAAATATAAGGAAACCAATGTCCCTCAGCTAGAGAAAATAAAACTAGAAGGATAAGAAGGTTCTTCCAGAATAACCCAGAAAGGAATCTCACATTTGGCCCTAAACTTATCCAACGATTCAATAAGGTAAACCATGATGGCTAAAACAAAGAAAGAAGAAGGAAAGACGAAGTTCTTACAAAAAAATAAGAAATCAGCTAAGGCAGATGATAGAGAAGACGATCGTAAGAAGAAAAGTGAGAAGACAAAGAGTTTGAGAATCTAGATTGAAAAAGGTAGAAGATAATCTACTTTTACTACCCTTATATACGCTGCTTTGGAAAACGGTAAAAGTAATGATTACAGATGACAACGATTGCATTTCCGACGGCTAAAGACGCAAGTACCCAAGCGTTAGCCAAAAATTTGAAATATTTACAAGTTTGCCACTTCGCGCACAAGACTATTATGCTAAGAAGAAAATTTCACAACTGTCGAAGGTCTGTAACCAAACAAGACATGGGAAATATGCCCGAGCAACTTTTGGGCGTAATATTTCACACTTTCACATCCAATCTCAACTATAAAACATTAGGGGTTTCTGTTGATACAAAAATTAGTCAGATGACGTGGAACAGTTATGATAAGACACGTGTCTTCCAACATGGAATAATTATATACACCGAGCAACTCAACACGCCGAGATACATAGAATACTGAGCTACTCAGTATACCGAGCAATTATCTAGGAAGACCAAACGACCAAAATAGATTCAATGAATTCTTGTTATGTACCGATACGTATGCTTATCTAATAACAGCATATTGTCTATTCATATTGACAACCCAAGGTCTATAAATACATTGTAATACCCTCATAACGGGGTAAGCTATTATAAGTGAAGATAATCAAGATTAAGGTAAAACACCAAGCAATACAAAACAGTGGACGTAGGCCATTTTATTAAGGCTGAACCACTTTAAAAATCATTTGTCTTATTTCTTATTTCATATTTATCTATGATTAATTAATTAGATCAAATCTTGTTGTTTGCATCAACAATGAGAATGAAGGATGTAATCAGTTCAAGAGTGCTGGTGGATAATGGTAGCTTGGCAGACATCATGTTCTACCCTTTTTTCGATAGTTTAAATTTGAAACTTGGTCAGTTGGAGACATATCATAGGCCCCTCGTTGGATTTTTAGGAGAAAAAGTATTTCCACTTGGAACGATCAAGTTAGACATGCTGGTTGGTACTTGGATAGCTTGCAGATCGGAGAAGGTGTGTTTCTTCGTGAAGGATAAAAAGGTCCAGACAACCTACAATATAATCATGGGGAGAGTAGGCTTGAAAAATTTTAAAGCAGTTCCATCCACTATACATCAGTGTCTAAAGTTCTCGACTAACTTTGGTGTTGGAATTGTGAAAGGCGATCAAAAAATAGCTCGGGAATGCTATTACTCGTCTGCCGAGCAAGAAGAATTGGAGAATGCTAGGAAGAAAATGACCACTTATCAAGTGGATGAATCTGATGAGTCTGAGATTGAAACCTTAGACCCAAGAGATGAAACAGAACTCGTTAAAGTAATGGAAGCGACATAAAATATTATTCTGGATGATGAGCAACCCAAAAGAACAACTCATATTGGTGCTTCACTTGACCCAGTATTGAAGCAAGAGCTGGTGGCATTTCTAAAGCATAAATAAGTGTTTGCGTGGAGTCATGAGGATATGCCGGGGATAGACCCAACCTTCTCATGTCACGAGATTAATGTCAACAAGGAGATCAAACCAGTGAAGCAAAGAAGAAGAGACTTTAGTCTGAAAAAGAATCAGGCTATTCAAGAAGAAGTGGAAAAGCTTATTTTATTGAAGACGTGAAATATCCTGATTGGCTGGCTAATATTGTTATGGTTAAGAAGAAGAAGAATAAATGGAGAATGAGTGTGGACTTCACAGACTTGAATAAAGCTTGCCCAACAGATCATTTCCCTCTGCCCAAGATAGATCAGCTGGTAGATGCAACTTCGGGGCACGAGCTGCTAAGCTTCATGGATGCCTACTCTCGATATAATCAAATTAAAATGAAACCAGAAGATAGGGAGAGTACCTCTATCATTACCCCACAATAAACATATTGTTACAATGTTATACCTTTTGGTCTTAAAAATGCAGGTGCTAATATCAGCGACTGATGAACAAGGTGTTTATAGAGAAGATTGGCAAAAATATGGAGGTGTACGTCAATGACATGTTGACCAAAAGTAAGAAAGCTGCTGACCATATAGCTGATTTAAGACAAATAATTGATCAGTTAGAGAAGTATCAGATGAAGCTGAACCCGACGAAGTGCATTTTTAGCATACAAGAAGGCATGTTCCTTGGGTACTTTGTGAATCAAAGAGGTATTGAACAAAATTCTGACAAGATAAAATCCTTGCTGGAGTTATAATCTCCAACCAACAAGAACGAAGTGCAAAGACTTACGGGGTGTGTTGCAGCTCTCAACCGATTCATCTCCCGAGTAACTGATAGATGTCTTCCATTCTTCAAGGTGCTCAGAAAGACCTTTGAGTGGGACGACGAATGTGATAAGGCATTCTTAGAGTTAAAGAGATACTTTTGGACACCTCCTTTATTGTCCAGACCAGTGGAGGGGGAAAATTATACTTGTATTTAGCTGTTTCAAAAAGTGCAGTTAGTTCGGCCTCGATAAAAATAGAAGGCGGAGTGCGAAAACCAGTTTATTATACTAGCAAGGCATTCAGGGGAGCATAAATTAGGTATCCAAAACTGGAGAAGTTAGCATTCGCGTTGATTGAAGAAAGAAGGAGGATGAAACCATGTTTTCAAGACCATACCATTGTGGTGTATACTAACATGCCACTCAGACAGGCTTTACATAAGCCAGAAAAGTCTGGAAGATTAATGTATTGGGAAGTGGAGTTAGGGGAGTACGACATTATCTATGAGCTAAGATCCTCTCTCAAAGGGTGAGCAGTGGCGGATTTTATTACTGAATTTACCTACCCTGATGTCTCCGATCAACAGGGGCTAACGCAAAGTAACTCCAGGTTGCTAGAGGATCAACATAAAATATCCCCGAGAAACTCCCAGCAACATAATTGCCAGAAGGGATGGCCACCAATCAACTAGAATCCTCTGGTAAGGTGAGAGAGTTGAAGAAAAAGTATAAAGGAAGGAAGGACAAGATATTCCATCAAGGGATTTTGTCATAATAAGGGTTTGATAATAATATCCCTATATTGAATTTATATATTGATGGTTCTTAATGTGAAACAGGCTGCGGAGCTGGAATTATTCTCAACAGTTCAGATGAAATAGACGTCGAATATTCTTTACATTTCCAATTCGGGGATTCCAATAATGAAGTTGAGTATGAAGTCGTGATTGTGGGCCTCAACTTATCTAAATCATTGAATGCAGAGCAAGTGGTGGTGTTCATTGATTCGCAACTAGTGGTAAATGAGATGTTGGCTCTTTATACAGCAAAAGGGGAGTTCATGTCAAGGTATTTATTTAAGCTATGGAGATTGTATCCAATTTGGCAGTTGTTCAAGTGATTAGAATATTAAGGCTGGAGAATGCAAGGGCAGATGCACTTTCTCAGTTAGCCTCAGCTACGCGTACTGAGTTACGAAGAACAATCCCCATTAAAATACTTGCAATAAGAAGTATTGATGAAGATTTTTACTGCCTTGGATATGGGACCATCTTGGATAGATCCCATCAGGGATTATATCGAGGAAGGTACTTTACCAGCCGGCCAACTTACAGCCAAGAGGTTGAAGTATAAGGCTACCAGATATGTTTTGAACAATGGAGTTCTGTACAAGAGAGGTGTGATCTGCAAAGGTGTGTCCATCCAGCAAAAGTTAAAGATCTAATAGAGGAAATTCATGAAGTATCTTGTCGTGCTCATGTTGCCAGTCAAACTCTTTTACAGATAATAAATATGTAGCGGTACTACTGGCCAATAATGTGCACTGATTGTACAGCTTAAGCTAAGAAATGAGACAAGTGTCAACGATTTTCTACTATACAAAGAACTCCTCAGGCACTGCTAACACCAATCACGTCACCTTGGCTATTATCTATGTGGGGAATAGAGTTAGTCGAGCCACTGCGAACTACAAGAGGACGATTTAAATATCTGGTGGTAGATGTTGATTATTTCATAAAATGGGTGGAAGCTCAACCTCTCATCGATATGACTTACAAAAGGGTCTATCAATTCACTTGGAAGAATATTATTTTTAGATATGGCCTGCCCCATGCTTTTATCACCAATCACGATACCCAATTTGACAATGATGAGTTCGCAGCGTACTTTCTACAGTCCAACTTTCAAAAATCCATTCTGCTCCAGGTCATCCCAAAGTAATGGACAAACTGAGGTGACAAGCGTAACTCTACTGACTAGGTTGAAAAAGATATTGGATGATGCTAAAGGGAATTGGATCAACGAGTTTCACTCAGTGTTATGGGCTCACCGAACAACTCCCCGAATAACAACTGGGGAATCTCCTTAGATGTTGTCTTTTAGGAGTGAAGCACTCATACCTGCTGAATTAGGGTTACCTACTCATAGGGTGCTTAATTTTAATTATCCGGTAAGTGATTTAATGATACGTTTGGACTTGGACATGCTCTAAGAAGTCATAAAATACACAAAAATCCGAAATGCAGCTTATCGGCAAAGGACTACCATGTTCTATAATAACATGGTCAAGAAGTGTGATCTCAAGGAAGGCGATTATATGCTCAAGAAAGTAATTCTAAAGCGCAATAATTTAGAGGCCAATTGGCATGGGCCATATCAAATCACAACTGTTGTTCGACCTGACACTTATAGAATAGAAACTTTTGAAGGCGAAGAATTTAAAAATTCCTGGAATGCAGAGCGCCTGCGTAAATACTACCAGTAATGTACCTGCCCATGTACAAATTATTTCAGTATGAATGAAAACGATGATTTCCCCATTCGTTTGTTTTTTTTTGGAGTACTAGTGCTACACACTACACTTAACTTTGCAGCAAGACAACACGCCCATTTTTTATTTCATCAACTAAAAGTTGGTGGGCATCAGTAATCACTAACAAAGTTGGTCAGCATCAGCATAAACACCAACAAAGTTAGTCGACATCAACAACCACTAACTAAAAGTTGGTTGGCATCAACTTACATACCAACAACGTTGGTAAAACAATCGAGCAAGGCAAGGCCTATTTGATTATGGGTGACCCAAGTGGCATCTAAACTAGGCAAGAAGACGGGTAAAATATCCACCGCCTAGGCACTAGGGCAATTATTTACTTAAATGATTGTTACAACTAAGCAGGAACATATGATAAAAATAATTTCATTGCTTAGGTATTTATGGGTGATAAGTCACTACAACAGGGCAAACACATGGGGAAAAAGTTCCATTTTATAGGCAAGTACAACATTATTATACTTGATCTCATGTTATGAACACTACACCAAAACAAGCTTTTAGTAACAGACTGTTTTTTGTATTACTAACAGTATTATACTGTTACTATTTCTCACAACACCATACCGTTACTAATATCTGATAAGTGCTACTAATACCGTTACTAATATCTCATATTATTTAAATATTTTAAAAGTAATTAAAAAAAAGTAATTAGCTAGCATTCTCACAACACAATACACCTAGCGTCAAAATGTCCCCGACAAAGAAATTGTCTTTCTCCAAAATGCTCTAGCGTGACCTAGGTTTTGGAAAAAGCTAGCGTTTGAAAAAGCTCTTCCTCTTCTCCAATACGCGATCTTCTTCTTCTCCAAAATGCTCTTCCTCTTCTCCAATACGCGATGCTCTAGCGTGACCTAGGTTTTGCAAGAAGTCTCAGTTAGCGTGACTTAGGGTTTTGGAAGCATTCGGAATTGTGATTTTCTTTCATAAGGTAATTATCTCGTTCATACGATATTTGTCTAAAACGTTCTAAGCGATTTACTGTTCATAAGAGATTTGTTGTTGGGTTACAAGTTTATTTTTTTGGTAAAATGCAATGAATTTTTGTTATTGTTGTTGGGTACATACTTTTTATTTTTTTTGTTCAAGTTTTTGATTATTTTGTATTAAATCCAAAGCTTAGAATGTTTTTTATATACTGATTTATAAAAAACACATAATTGTATACACTGATTTATACTATTAAAACACATAATTGTATACACTAGACCTGGTATTTAATACCTTGTTATACTATTAAAACACATAATTGTATACACTGATTTATACACTGATTTATACTATTAAAACACATAACTTTATATAACTAAGGAAATTGCACCCCTCCCCTGAACTTTAAGGTTTGTTCTAACAAAATTACATGTTGTAACTGTGATTTTTCTTATGTGTATCAATAATTCTATTTTTTTTATATAATCATATAACTTGTGTGTAAACCATATTTTTTTGGTAGTGCAGAATGTCACAAACATTGAACAAAGAGTGGATGAATGAGAGGAATAGAATAAGTGAGGTGTACACAAATGGAGTTGCGTCTTTTATTAATTTTGCAATTGCAAACAATGGCCATCAATTCTCGACCTTTCCTTGTCCATGTGTTAAGTGCCGAAATAAGAAGCGTTTTACTGCGGTAGATATCAAGGGTCATTTGATAATGCACGGTATAGACAAGACATATACTAAGTGGGTTTTACATGGTGAAACACTATCATCGAACCTAACATGTCCCGTAGTAGATACTATTGATTGTGAAGGACATGATGAAGCTGATAACAATGAGAATGAAAGGTTGCGAAACTTAGTTGACGCATGTTACGGAGTGCACGAACAACATTGTGTAGAACCCGATCAGGAAGGATTCTCTGAAAAATCGTATGTCGACAATGAGAAGTATGATCAATATAATAAATTAGCGATGGAGAAATTGTACCCTTTATGTGAGGGTTCTGAGACTACTCTCTCTGCAATTGTTGAATTGCATAATTTGAAAAAGCAGTTTGGTTGGTCGGGAAATAGCATGACCTCTCTCTTGTTGGTTTTAAAGAGGTGACTTCCAAAAGGAAACACATTACCAGAAAAATATCCGCACATGAAGAGAATGATGAAAGACCTAGGTATGAAAGCAAATTACATTCATGCTTGCGTTAACAACTGTATTTTATACTGGAAAGAGAATGAAGATTTGGAGGAATGTCCTCAGTGTGGAGAACCGAGATATGCAGTGACCTCAAAGAAAGGGAAGAGGAAATGCAAAGAACCGATGAAAGTGTTGAGACATTTCCCTTTAATTCCAAGGCTAGTTAGATTGTACACTATTCCTTGGATAGCGCATGAAATGACATGGCACCATCGGGCAACAAGTTCATGGGATTATCAGCGACATCCTTGTGATTCATCCCAATGGAGAATGCTAAAAAGTAGATGGCCCGATTTCACCGAGGAAGGGCGCAATGTTTGGCTTGCAATAGTAACAGATGGGTTTAATCCCCATGGTATTGAGTCTAGTAGTTATAGTTGCTGGCCTGTCATGATCGCGCCTTATAATGTGGGGCCTTCTTTATGCTTGGAGCGTGAGTTCCAAATTTTATCTTTGCTGATTCCTGGGCCAAAGGCACCGGGTCAAGACATTGATGTTTTTCTTCAACTATTAGTAGATGAGTTGAAACAACTATGGGAAGGAGTTCCAGCTATTGACATGCACAAAATGCAACCTTTTACGTTGAGATCTATGTTGATGTGGGGGATTTATGATTTTCCCGCATATGGAAACTTATCTAGGTGTGTAACACATGGTTACAAAGCATGTCCTATTTGTGGCGATGACACTCCATCCATTTGGCTAGAACATAGCATGAAGATAGTTTACACAAACTATCGTATGTTTCTTAAAAGCGATCATCCTTTTAGGAGCGGTAGAGGTTTGGGACTTAGGACACAAGAAGTTGGACGTCCCCCGATTCGACTAAATGGAGATGCACTTGTGGAGAAGTTAAGAAATATAAAGTATGTACCTGGAAAAGTCTCAAAAGTTCCCGCTAAGAAGAGAAAGTCTAATAATGTTAATGGGAGTGCTAATGTTGAAGTTAAAGAAGCTTGGTATAAAAAATCTATTTTTCTTTGATTTGGAATATTGGCCATATCATCAAGTTCGACATGTCCTTGATGTGATGCACATCGAAAAGAATGTTGCAGAGCATTTGATAAACACAATTCTTGATGATAATAAAACAAAGGATACTAAAAAGGGTCGATTGGATATGAAGGGTATGGGCATACACAGCGGTCAATGGCTTCAAGTTGATGGACGCACCGGAAAAATGATAAAACCAACACCACCATTTATCTTGGATAAAGAAGAAGAAAAACAATTCTGCCAAATTTTGAAGGACTTAAAGCTTCCTACCAGTTTTTCCTCTAACTTAAGCAATATAGTAAGTCTTAGTCCCCCATCTTTGCACTCCTTAAAGTCGCATGATTATCAGGAGAGACGAAGACAAATGAAATATTGTGGCGGTTAGTTCAAGGGCCGCAATTCAAGGCTAAAACATATAAAAAGTATCGTGTAAATGGTTTCGTATTCTCTCCTAAGTATCACGACGATACTGTTGTCACACAGGATAGCGGCGTTTGCTTGAAGGCATGGACACAATTTCGAGCTAAAAAAAGTGATAAGAATCTCACAAATACTTGGACTATGTGGTATGGAGTTATCAAATAAATTATTGAGCTGGACTATACCTTATTTAAGGAGGTGGTATTTTATTGTGATTGGGTGAGAGTGAAGGATAAGACTAATGGTTGTAAGCTTTGTACGGACTCCAACTTAGTGATGGTAAATTTTGATAAGTTTAAGAGCGTTGATAATGAGTATGATGAGCCTGCCATTCTCGCATCCGAGGCTAGTCAAGTATTCTATTCTAAAGATCTTAAAAATCCCAATTGGTGGGTTTTTATACAGTCACCTAAGATATTGACGAGTCAAGTGGACGACTTAGAGACACCAACAATCTTCCAATCTATTCTTGAAGACCAACCGCACTTGGAAAGTTTGCTCAAGCAATACGACTCGATTTAGTTGTTTTAATATTTTCTTTTGGATATTGTAACCATTGAAAGTTGTTTTGTTTTACCAACATGACTATATATATCTCTATCAATATGCTAATGTATTGGGCATCTATTTTTAATTCAATGCATATTATTTTATAACAGTTATTTCTATTGTTGGCATCTATTTTTTGCTTTGGCAGCACTATATTGGGCATCATGGCTTCAAGTGCAAGTAGTGGTTCGAAACAACAAACGTCATCAACACCACAACAAATATCATCCACTCCGCATCAAGAAAATAAAAAGAATCAAGAAGAAATGGATAAAAAGGCTAAACAATTACAATATATGACCCAATATGGTAAAATGAGAGTCACCGTTCAAGTGGATGGGAGTGTAGTCGGTCCATGGAGTGGGAGATGGAGCACTCGGGTTGGTGATCTTGTTAGATCTTATATTCCGATTAGTTACGAAGCTTGGAGAGTTGTGCCAAACAATTACAAAGATGATGTTTGGAATGCTTTAATGGTAGGATTTGAGTTAGATGTTGAACCGGAGGTGGCTCGCCCGCTGATGGAGAAACGGTTTGCACAGAAGTTTAGGACACACAAAAGTAATATGAGATGTTTTTTACCGATCGAAGACAATCCTGGAGTCCTACCGGAAGGTGTTGATCCCAACATATGGATATTATTTTGTGAGAACGAAAGGAAAGCAAAAAAGAAGTCACAAAACATTCAAAATGCCAAGAATCGAACCAATTTAGAATATTCCCATACACTTGGGCGTCGCACCTATGCTGCTTTGCAATATGAAATCGTATGTATCATAATCTTTTTCAAATATCAACACTACTTTTGTGTATAACATGTGATATTTAAATTGTAGGTTCAATCGAACCCAGAAGAAGAATTAACGCGAGTAGACACATGGCTTGCGGGACACGAGGACAAAATGGGGAATGCCTTAAACAGTGCTAAGCTTTACTATGTGCGTATTTACATGAAAAATAATAATATTTTTACTATTATTTATTGCGTTTATTAATGAAATTTTCTCATTTGATAGGATAAAGTAAAGGATGTGATTGAGAAAAGAAAGAGAGATAGTGGAGAGGGTAGTAGCAAGAGCCAATGCATAGAAAATGATGAATTGATAGAGTTTTTTGGGAAGGAGAAAAAGGGAGGAGTTTGTGCAGTTTGTCCCCAAATTTCGAAGAAGCAGTTGATGCATTTAGGGGTGGCAAATGCCAAACTTAAACAAAGAAAGAAGGAAAATAATGATGTGGATGCATTGAAGGAAGATATCATCTCTTCCGTCAATAGAAGATTTGAGGAAAATAACACACAAATTATGGTATATATGTATTTTATATAATTTCATTTATTAAAAAGACTTATTTAGATATAATAGATATTAACTTACTATTGTTTGATCCATTTTTTCATAGGATGCTATAGAACGTTTGGTTGATGCCTTCAATGCTCAAAACGAAAAGGGTCCACCAATCACACCGATAAGTGATCATGCATCCAATACAAGTCTACAATATAGGAATCTCTGTCAAAATTTGGATAATGTTTTTGCATCCTCTTCTCATCCTGTTTGCGCGACCACACCTTCTCTTGCCAACAATCCCAAAGTAATCTTGCTTGATAGGTATAATGAAGAACTGGCAAAGGGGTATGTCGTGACGGATGCAACAAAGGATATATGTCATGGTAAGCGAGTTGGAGTCGGGGAGAGGAAAGTATATGTGGAGGAAGTGATGAATCCGGATGCTAGGTTGTTTGATGCTCCTCAAGGTGACCAATTCACTTTTGCTGACCTAGTCTTGGGGGGATATTTGATTTGGCTGGATTGTTGGCTTAAATATGTTTAGTTTATGTTATGAACTTTGTTTGAGATATCTATATGTGGACTTAGTTTGCATTATGCGTTTGTTATGAACTTTTTTTGAGTTATCTATATTTGGACTTAATTTGCAATATGTGTCGTTGTGAACTTTGTTTGGATCTATCTATATTTGATTTGGAATTAATTTGGACAGTCTTTTTTTTATTGTAAAACCCCTTTTAACTCCGCCAATGCTAATATTTATTTGAGCATTGCCGGTCCCAAGCCTGGATAAAGGAGGAGGGAAAGGTCATTGATTTGGTTTCTTTATTCTCATTCTTCATTTTGTTCTCATTCTTCATTTTGCTTTTCTTTCTATCACAAATGTCATTCATTTTGCTTTTCTTTATGTAGGGACTCAGAAATCAAATGAGCTGCTTGGTCAGTTTCGAAATAAGGGATATGTTCATATAGAGAGAATTATTGTCACTTAAATGACTCATTATAAACCTGCAATGATGCTCCTGAACCGATTTGGGGACTGATCATTGTTTTTAACTTCAGTTAGTTTCTCTCGAGATTTGATTTTTAACTGTACCGTTGAGGGATGAGTTTCTAGAAAATGCCCGCCTTTTCATCTTTGAGACCTACTGTCGGATACATCAGCGCATTGGAATGGGGTACGTACCTGCTTTATGAAGTATATCGTTACTATCGAAATTCATATATACACCATCTTCCATTACCCCTGCCTTTATAACTGGTTCTTCGATATTTTGATGGGATATATAATGATTGAAGTTTGTAAATTTAGCTTAAATTGTCCATGCTGTTCTTCTTTTTCAGCAACTTGTTTTTGATACTAGATAAAAATTAAAGCCATTTATATTATATTAAATTCCTTTCGTTGAACTTCAAAGCATGTTTATGTGCCAGCCATTCAGTGAGGCTATTTTTGAAAAAGAAATCATTGAAACTCTTTTCAACCAGTTTTGATTTGTGGTGTTGAATTTTCTGATTGCGTTGTAATACTATTGATTCCCAATCATTAATTGTTTGGTGGTACAGCAATGTTGATATATACACCCCAAGGTTCGTTGTTTTGAAAGTTAAAACCTTTGTTTTTTATTGGCAGAGTGCTTGCTGAGAAACTAAATTTGAACTATGAGGAGGCTGAGAGGTGGATTGTGAATCTTATCCGGACCTCAAAGCTTGATGCCAAGATCGATACCAAAACTGGAACCGTTTTAATGGAGCCTAGTCATCTCAATGTGTGAGTCTCCAGAGACCGTTGAATATTTTTATTTATTTATGCGTGATCTTACTGCATTGCCTCTTGTATAATCTTATGGTAGATTGTATGCCGATTAATGTCTACATTGCCTCTTGTTTTTCAGTGTGTGAAAAATTAGAAAGCAAAGGAAGAACCACATATAATGAGGTCAGATGGTTTATTGGGATCAAAGTATAATTTCAAGTCTATCTTCCATGCTTGGAAAATGTTATTAGATTATTTATCAATCTTGGATCAATTAGCATAATTTAAATATATGTTCTAACGAGCCATCAGAGTGGGGATTAAACTAGGTTAGTAGGGCTACTGTGCTAACTGTCCACCATAGCTGACATTAAATAAGTCTCCAAAGTTTTTGACTAGCCCGTTACAGACCTACCACGAGAAGCTCCAAACAGATGGAATTTACTCATTTGGGATTTCAAAAGCTTCAAGAGAAGTCTTATCGGTCTAATTGCAGATTTTATGAAAAAAAAAAAGAATAATGCTCTCTGAGTTTCACTGGTTGGATTAATGACCCAAGCAATAGGTTTGATTCAACTAAAACACTACTATTTACTGGTCAATTAATCATCTCCAGTTATGCTCATTGTCTTTTATGCAGAAGTGAAACATGCCATGATCTGTTGAGTACCAAAATTTAGTCATGCTCACTGTCTATTGCATATTATAATCTTATATTTTTCATAACCCTCCTACTTTGTTGCCTTTGCATGAAAGATGAAATCTTGAGTACAGAGTGTTTGGTTTGGACAATTGGCATTATGAGCATTTTAATAAGATTGCGATAACTGTGGGTGAAGACCATTGGTAAGCAGGGTGCAAATACTTTAGTAATCAGTGCAGAATTTCATTTTTTTTAAATCAGTGCTTCATACATGAAGTTTGTGAGTAAAATGTTTTTCCTCCATTAAAATTTTTCAGGATATTGGATCTTGACAAATTACATATTCGATGGCCTTCATTATCTCTAAATTTAGGATTATGAATACAGTGTCTGGATTCATTTTTCCCTTTAAGGATAAGTAATTATGTAATTTTCTTAGAGTGGATACTAAGAGAATTACATAATCTCTCAGAAAACACCCCACACTCAATTTGCATAACCAAGTCTTGAACAAGGATTGCAAAGCCATCTTGAAACTTGAAATTATTCTCTCTCCAAGTCCTTGAATGGTTCCATTTGCACCTTAAAAAGTAGAACTCAGATGTTTAGGACTATATGTAAACAAGGGGTTGGGGGGTGAGGGAGGATGGTGAGAGATGGTCTCCACCTCTTCATTGCAACTGCAGTAAAGGTTATCCTCAGCTATGCCCAAAGTATAAAGCTTATCTTTGGTGTGCAGGGCCTCTCTACAAATCAACCATAGTATTAAGGCACATTTGGAAATATTATTCTTATTCCAAACAATCGTATGCCAATTTGTGGCAGCAATAGCAGGGTAAAGCTCCATATAGGCAAATCCAATTGAGAAAGTAGAGGTGGTGGGAATCCGTAAAACCTCATCATTGGATCCCTGTCTAATGGTAGGCTGTCATCTTCTCTAATCTCCATAAATTCCCAAGTAGTAGATGAGGGCCATCTCCAATTGTTTTTCTGAATATAATTATCAACCATAGCTATATGATTGCTGGCAGCATCATATATAACTCTATCCCCATAAAGATCAAGTAAAGAACAATTGGGGTGCCAATTATCATACCATAAGAAAGTGTCCTGCCCATTTCCAATAATGTGTTTAATGAGAGGTCTGCCTAGATATCTGAGTTGTAAAATCTTTCACCAGCTCCAACATGAATCATTTGGAATTGAGACGTCCCAAACACTTATTCTTTTTATCTTGTATGTATTACACCACTTCACCCAAAGGCGGTCTTCCTTACTATAAATGTTCCATAGCAGCTTCATAGTAGCAGACACATTCCACTTCTTTAGACTTTTGATGCCCAATCCCCCAACTTTAGTACTGCTATAGAGGTATTTATAAGACACCGTAGCACCGGTGTGCTTAAGATCAGATCTTGTCCACAAGAAATCTTTCATTAAATTCAGTATTGATTGCCTCATTAGTGCCAGAAGTAAAGAATTAGCTTTTATTAATGTTAGGCTTTAGAGCACTAATATTTTTTAAATCATCCACAAAATTCTTTGCAAGGTTGAAAGATGCAAGGTCTTGACCACAAAGTATTATTAAATCAGCAGCAAAGCACAAGTGATGCAGCCCCACCTCCTTGCATTTTAGGTGGTAATGTTTTATTCACCTATTGAATTGATCGAAATGTTTTATTCACCAATCACAGTTTAATGTGAGATTCTTTTCAACAGATTAAGGCCAAGAAACCTTCATGGACGATTGGTTCATCATTTTCTATCAAAAAGGCTGTCAAAAATTTGCCGAAAATCCAGATAACTGACGATGATATGGATCTCATTGATGAAGATAGCTTCTTATCTGAAGAGGATTTAAAAAAACCCCAGCTCCCACCTGGTAGGACAACAATACTGTTGTCTTGTTTGTGAATCTTAATTTCAACTTAACATTATTGGCTAGCTTATTGTTCATAAGTTGGATGAATGTGCTGTTGCAGTTGGTGACTGTGAAGTTGGAATCACGAGGAAAGCCTGAAAAAATTGCACTTGTGGACGGGCTGAGGCGGAGGAGAAAGTGGAAAAATAAAGAAGTAAAAGGCCGAGCTTGTTTATTTTACCAGTTCAAGGAATCTGTCGATTTTTGCTGTGCATCAAGATTTTGAATGGCTTCATTTCGTTTTCCTTCTAGATGGCGCTGATAATATATCAATTGTAACTTAAAATTGGTTTTAATCTCAACTTGCTAATCTGAATTTTGCAGACACACAACACCAGTTTCATGGGACTGGTCATTTATATGGGAGTTGGACCTCAATGATAAGGTTGTTGGTGCAGTTTTGAACTCATGGTGCAGACGAGATTGTTGCCCTGGACAGAAATACAAGGACTACTTCAATCTCTCCAACCCATTCATATCATCTAACATGGATTATGATCGATGTGGATGGTTGTACGGGATGAACATCTTTGATCTTGATGCTTGGAGGAAGACCAACGTCACCACAACTTCTCATCGTTGCCTTAAACTTGTGAGTATCTTCTGTCTAATTAGTTCAATTTTCTGGTAATTAGTTGATGCCTCAATCAGATGTTTATTCGGGATAAAACCTGTTATTTGGACATAAAAGACTTAGATAAAACATGTTATTAAGGTTGTGCGAGATTCTCTACTATTATTGAATTTTGTTTATATTGAGGTTGTGCGGGATTTTATAAGTTGTGAAAACTTTTGTATTATTATTGAACTTTTATTTATATATGATCGTGCGAATATTAATTAGGTTTGGAAGAGTTTAAGGCTGACCCCCTTAAAAATGTGCATTTTGTTCCAAATTATTTCCTCTAGAGACGTTTTCGCGATAATAATTAGGTTCAAGGGTTTTTCGCATTACAAATAGGACTTTTTTGCAAGATTTGCATAATTCAGAGGAGTTATATGAAGTTGACTTATTGATTATTATTTATGTGCAACTGTGATATATTATTGATGCCCTCGAGATTCAAGCCATGTGGTTTAAACCAATTATATGCAATTTGATATGGCACTGTACCTGTAGTTCACAGCACCAGTGGACTTAAAGTGAGTTAACATTTCAAGTGTTCTTTTTCTTATATTAAAAAATGGTAATAATTCTCAACTAGTTATTTTCTTATATTTGGAGTTGCAACTGAGGTTACTGTACATCGACAATAATCCACCAAGACAATTCCTTACATCTTCGTCATATATGCAGATTTTATATGTTTTTTACTTTTTTAATTTACAGATTCAAATGCATCACTGCCAGAGGGCGTTAAGCCAGTTGAGGCTACATCACTTGCCCAGTGTTACGTTGCAAGCCTGAGTGAGACTTTAACAACGTTTGAGCCACACGAGGAAATCGGGGGTGCTTGTTCCAGCATACAAGTGATGAGAAACATATTGAAGAGGCTTTCCACGGTTAACTACATGACACTAGAATTAATTACTGAACACTACTGCTACGTGTTAGGGAGAAGTCACTTCTTAGGATGTTATATTGGATGCTTTTATTAAAATAATGTAACTTTCGGGGCGATTGTATTACGATATTTCATTTGTTTGGTTTAAGTTTCTTTTGTAAATAAAGAGTGAACGCTTATATAAATGTAAATGTTGAATATAATGCCCTTGTTTTTGTGGACTATTTTTGTATATGTTCTTAGGATTTAAATGCCGTGGTAAGAATAGTTGAATTTGTTTAAATTCAGGATATTGGAACTTCAAAAATATTTTTTTTAAATGTGTTAATATTAGTAACAGAATTTTACCGTTACTATTAGTAACAGAACTTTACCGTTACTAATTTTTTTTATTGTTACTATTAGTAACCCAATTTACCGTTACTAATTTTTATTTTACCATTACTATTAGTAACCAAATTTTACCGTTACTAATTTTTCATTTTTTCGTTACTAATAGTAACATAATTTTACCGTTATTAATTCTGAATTTATTCGTTACTATTAGTGACAGAATTTTTCCGTTACTAATTCTAATTTTTCCGTTACTATTAGTAACAGAATTTTACCGTTACTAGCTTCGTGCCCCACGCCTTTTTTCTAACAGAAAAATTGTGTTACTAATATTTTTAGTAATGGCAAAATTGTGTTACTAACGGCGTGTTTTGGTGTAGTGGAAATAAGATTGACAAGATAAATATCATAAAATTATTTTATTTCCAAGGAAACAAAATTACAAAGAGATACTTTTACTTCATTTACTAACAAAATATAAATAGACTATTCTACTAGTTTCTTTCCTTCAGATTTAGACACAGGATCCATTCCAGCTAGAGGATTATCTAAAGCAAAAGAAGAGTTGATAAAGTTCAAATCTCGCAGCATTCTGGTGTTGCTCGCACTTGGTCGGTCAAGCAAATGTGGAGGTCAGGATATCTCAAAATATTTATGAAGATTGTAATCACCAAGGTATTTGGAAATTAAACACTAAGGTATAGAGTTAGCTGGAATCCAGCTAACATCTAGTTTGAAAGGAGGTACCTGCAGATCAAGTAACCCAGGGTCACACCAATCCCACAAATCAATTCCTTGCTTAACCTTCATCACGGTTAGAGCATTCAACCATCCTTATTTGTATCCTTCGTTGTTTGATTATTTTAACCAGACATCAAGATTATATAAAGCTTCATTGTATCCCTCCATTCAGAACTCTTTAGGCTGCTTATGAAACTGATAATTTAATCATTCAACATGTTGATGAAGCCTCTTCACCAAACTTTCCTTATTCTTCAATGCAAAACTCTGATTGGAAAGTTGCTCGGTAAGAGTTTGAATTTTTTAGGACATCTCAGCCAGAGCTTATTTTTTGCATTCAGTTGAGCAACTTGATTTTCTAAAGCCTGTTGAGTGTTAGTCTCTTTAATACTACTCCGACCAGCTCTTGTTCTACCTTGGAAAATGGATGCAAGTCTGACTCTCTTCAAAGCTTCCAATTCTTCTCTTAATGAAGCATTCTCAGTCTTTAAAAATGAAAAACCTTCATCATTAACTGGGACCAGAGCACCAGAGTAAGAAGTAGATTTAATTTGTCTCAATTCTTCTCTTAAAGAAATATTTTCCTCCTCCAGTAACTTAGCAATGTTTCTATGTTCTACAATTTCGAGTTTTAGTACTCTCTCTCTCTTATTATGGGCCGAGATAAATTTGTCATAACCCCGATCAACGCTTAACTATTGGTACTTTTTCTCATAACCTTCATGAAGAAGAGTAGTGGCTTCCTTGTGTTAAAGTTAAAGTTCTTCCATCATGCCTTGAAGATCTTCAATTAACTCATAGAAGCTATATTATTTGTTATTACCCAATCAAGTTGACATTTTAAATACTGATAAGCCTCAATTGCTCGTTCAGAGGCATCAGATCCAAGAATATCAATTATTTATGCTTCAATGAAATCTTCACGACTAGCTTTGAAGTAATCTGTAAACTTCTTCATCAACTCTGTATCATAAGCTGACAACGGTTCCATCCTGGTAATAAACTAGCAAGGAAAAGTAAAAACAGATCAATAACAGCACAACAATATTGAACAGTAAAGGAGAAATTCAGAATAAATAACAAGTCCATTTTATTGATCATAATAGAGGAGGGTATAACCAAAAGTACAAAATCGAAGGGAAAACAGAGGAAAGCAAAAAATTGCCGAACAACATTACACCTTCTCCTTATTTCCTACAACATCTTCAGTAGATTTTGAAGAAGGGATTAATTGCTCAGTGGGAAGATGACATTGTTCGAAAGAAGTTGTTGTTTGTTGAACTTGCATGGAGGATTGAGGGATAGTGGCAGCAGGTGTTTGTTCTACTATCATGTAAGAAGATTCATCAGAACCAACTTCATCTTCTACTTCTTCTTCAATAGCAGGGGGAGGGCCGTGAACACGTCTCTAAAATAATTCAGATTCCTGAACAACGTTCAACTCCTTCAACGTTGCAACCCATCCATCCCTCAAGAACTTCAAACTTGCATACTCCATTTGAATAGAGGCACCATTTATATCTCTGTTCCAACCTTTATCTCAGCCAGATCTAAAGGACTTCTTCACAGCAGACTTTCTCTTTGCCCTCTTCGGGGAAGCATTTTCCCTAAGAAGATCTTTAACATATTTTACTTTATGTTCAAGATATTTCTTACGCCGTTAAGCCTCTTCAATCTTGTATTCTGCTTTCTCCTTGCTGGAAACGACCACCTTTAATTTCTCCTCTGCCTCCTTGGAAGCATTTACAGCTTGTTGCCGAGTTAGATTAGCCTCCTTGGCATCTTCCACATCCTTTTGTTGAGCTATCTCAGCAGCCTTGATTTTATTTTCCCAAGTAGTTTTATCATCCTCATACTTCTACCGGGATTCCTCCAAAGATTTTGATAACCCAGCAAGGGCTTCTTCTACTTCAGTAGAAGAGAAAGCAGCTTTGATAACTTCATCTTTCTCCAGGATATTATTGAAATACACCAAAAATTATAAGAGGAAGATAAACTCAAGTTAGAATATGAAAGGTTGAAAAAAAACTAAAATGACAAAGTATAATAACACTTACTGATGCAAGGTGTTGGGCTTCCAAATCAGTGACTTTCCCTCTAGGAGTAGAAGTCTCGGTAGAGTTCCAGACCAGATCAATTTTTTGGCCAAGCCATGAGTAAGGAATGCTGGAGGACCATCCTTCAAAGCATGTATATTAACCCCAGAAGGTTGAGTAGAAATATCAACGGTCTTCTCAGCAAGACCCCTTCTCAATCTTTTCAAAGGAGCAACCTCTTTAATCAAAGGTATTGTCTCTTCTCAAACAATAGCAAACCCTTCAATAAAAGTTGCTGCCTCTTTTAGAGAAATAGGGGGTTTCTTGCTGACCTCCTTAACAGGTGTAATTATTCCCCCAGATGGAGCAGTATCCTTTTTCTTAGTCCCTTCAGCTGGGATATTTTCTTTGCTCCTTTTTGCCCCATCAGCACCAGAGACAACCTTGGCAAAGAGATCATGAATTATCCCCTTCTTCGTCATCAGGTCAGCAATAGAAGTGCCCAAATCAAAGGAAGATTCTTCAACAATTGAAGAAGATGCTGGAAACTTCTCAAGATCAATCACCAAAGGAGGGCAAGAGGCCGAGCAATAAAAGAGGAAGTAGTGTTCTTATTTCTCAGCAAATAGGAAGCAGACCTCACGTGCTCCCCAACAATTTATTGATGCAAACCCCAAATGAGCTTCAAATCTTTTATATTAATATCACTCTCTTTTGGGGTTTTTCTTTTACTATCAACTTCAAAATAAAAAGTAAAAGTCAATGATACATTTTATCAAACAAAAACAGATCTAGTTTGAAAAACAAAACAACCTATGCCATTGTCATAAAGTGGACATCTCGGACCTTGGTACACGTCTTTCCCCTTTAGTGGGGGTGTTGCCAATTTTTCATCACAACCCCAGGTTCAAAATAATCCCTATTAGAATCAGGGAGATTGACACTAAAGCTCTGTTAAAAAACCTAGTTTTTAAATAAAAGGTGGTGTCACTGGTGACCCACTTAAAACAGTACATAATTTCAGGAATCCCTAGAGGAGTTCCATGAATTTGATTGAACCTATGTACACCATTAACTATCCTCCGTGTATTTGGAACTACTTTTGCAGGTACAATATCAAAATATTGGCAAAATTCCATACACAGGGGATTAGGCAGGAAAGAAAAACCACATTCTTCTACAAAAATAGAAGAAAACCAGTGTCCCTCAGCTAGAGAAAATAAATCAGAAAGGCAAGGAAGTTCTTCCAAGACAACCCAAGGAGGAATTTCAAAATTGGCTCTAAACTTATCTAACGACTCAATAAGGTAAACCATGATGACTAAAAAAAAGAAAGAAGAAGGAAGGAAGAAGTTCTTACAGAGAATTAAGAAATCAGCTAAGGCAGATAACAGAAAGAACGATCGTAAGAAAAAAAGCGAGAAAATAAAAAGTTTGGGAATATAGATGGAAAAGGGTAGAAGACAATCTAATTTTACCACCTTTATATACGCTAATTTGGAAAACGGGAAATTTAATGATCACAAATGACGATGATTGCATTTTCGGTGGCTAATCAAGGGAAAAAGATGCAAGTACCCAAGAGTTTGCCAAAAATTCAAAATTTTTACAAATTTTCCATTTCACGCTCAAAACTGTTATGTCAAGTGGAAAATGTTACAAGTGTTGAAGGTCTGTAATCAAGAAAGGCATGAGAAATGTGCCCGAGCAGCTTTTGGGTATAATGTTCCACAATCTCACATCCAACCTCAACTGGGAAACATTGCGGGCTTCTGTTTATAAAAAAATTAGTCAGCTGACATGGACCAGTTATGTGAAGATACGTGTCATCCAGTGTGGCATAAGTACATGTAACGAGCTACTTAGAGTACCGAGCTACTCAGCATACTGAGCAACTTGTTGGGAAGATTAAACGACCAAGACAGATTTAATGATTATTCCTTACCATGTACAGATGTATATGCCTATTTAATAACGGCATATTATCTATTCCACTAGAAGCCTAAGGGCTATAAATACATTGTAATACCCTCCTGGAAGGGTAAGCTATGATAAGCGAACATAATCAAGATTAATGCAAGACACCCAGTAATACAATACAATGGACGTAGGCCATTTCACAAAGGCTGAACCACTTTAAAAATCTCTTATCTTATTTCTTTACTCATATTTATCTGTGATTAATTAATTAGATCAAATCTAGTTTTTTCATCAACAATGACCATGGCTCTATAGTATCAATGGTGTGTCTCTTCCCTACATCAGATACTGAAGTTCTTCGCTAATGGGAATGTCATCACCATCTTGGGCGACAGTGATAATACTGAGAATGCAAGCACTAGAAATCTAGTACTAGAGAGACAACATAGGGAAATTGATATGCTTCTGTCAGGTTTTTGAGTCGAACCGCTTTCGCTCCCAGCAGGGGATGATTTTAAAGATAGAGTTTTTCTAGAGCAAAACCCTCACAGCAATATCAATGTGATATAGATATTCAAGAACATACACATCATGCACGGACTAGGGTTGGGACGATGACAATAGATTATACTTGAACCCATTGTATTGATGAAGGCCTTTCCTCGTTGGGTTTTGGGTTATCGACCATCAACAAAGGAACATAGAATGCTCCGCTAACCTCGATTGAAGAGAAGGTTAAAAAATTCTAAGACTATCTCAGGGGATTCCTTGAACGAAATATTCATTAGATAGGGTTAATATTTCCCCTTTTGAAGATTTCCTGAACCGTGGTATTATTACATGGATAAGAAGATGAAACCAGGAATGGAGATCTTTTTCCAAGATAGCTACTCATTGGCTGAAAGTTTCTAGCATCATGTGCGACCTTTCATTGAGAAGACCATAACTGTTATTCGAGATTTTAAGGAAAGTGACTCTAAGGATTCATTCAGCTTCCAAACACTAGGGTTAACACTCTACATGATCCACTCAAGTGCTATATCATCTGATTGATCCAACCTGATCAAAGTTGTGATACATCTCTCCTCAATTGGAATGCTAAACCAGTTCCACCCACTGAAATGCAACCCAAATCTGATATTTATCACATTTCTTCTTCGTTTGTTATCCCTCCCTATTCTGATGTAGTAGAGACCTCCTTCGATGAGGTTCTCAACGTTATTTTTACTAATAATGAAATAAACGAAGATTTTGAGTATCTTCATGTGTCTTACATTAATTATCTTGATTTGAATCAAACTCTTAATGGTGATGATTTTGAAAATGAAAAATACTTAATTCATCTTAATAAGGTTAATAACAAACAACATAATCGCGTAGAAGTTAATGAAGATAAAACTGTTATTATTAATCTAGGTTATAGTAGGCAATTATGCGAGATTAGGATAGGGTCTACACTTGATGATCATGAGAACACGCAACTCGAACAATTATGAAAGGAATTTATGGATGTCTTCACATGTTCTTATGATGACATGTCTGGAATTGATTCTGAGGTAGCTCAGCCAGAAATTCCAATGCTCCCAGAATGTAAATTGATCAAACAAAAACTGTGAAACCTTTTCAACGAATGGTCGCTCAAGGTAAAGAAAGAAGTAGTTAAACAGTGGAACATAAGCTTCATCCGGGTGATCAAATATACCACATGGTTAGCCAACATCGTACTCGTGCCGAAATGCGAAGTAAAGGTGTGCATATGCATTGACTATCGAGATTTGAATAAAGCCTCTCCAAAAGATGATTATCCGCTACCCAATATCAACATTATTGTGTATAACATGACCAATCACGCTCTTAAGTCATTCATTGATGGGTTTTACCAGGTCCAATTAGATATATATGCACCTAAATCATTAAGAGAAAATTGTATTCATCACCCATCGGGGAACCTTTTATTACACCGTTATGCCATTTGGTCTAAAAAAATGTAAACTCTATCTACCATAGGTCTACCATAACCATCTTATATGATTCAATACAGAAAGAAGTTGAGGTTTACATGGATGATATGGTTATCAAGTCTAAGACTAGGAAAGGTCCTGTCCTCGCTCTCCGGAAGTTCTTCGAGTAATTACATCAATACCAGATATGATTTAACCCACATAAATGTGTTTTTGGAGTTACCAAAGGAAAACTCTTAGGATTAATGTTAGTGAAAATGAAATTAAAGCAGATCTTGCCAAACTGAAAGCTATACTCGAAATGCCACCACCCCAAATGGAGAAGGAAATTTGGTCATTCTTTAGAAGATTATTGTATATCAACCGGTTCATCACTCGATTGACTTTTATCTATGAACCCATCTTCAAACTTATCCGAAAGAATTTAACTAAAGTTTGGAATGGAGCTTGTCAGGAAGCCTTTGATCGAATTAAGAAATATCTAACTCGAGCTATGGTACTCATGTCTCCACAGCCTGGTCTTCCCTTACTCTTTTACCTAATCGTAATAAATACTGCAGCTAGGGTTTTGTTGGCCTAATATCTTGAAGAATCTCGCAAAGAGAGAGCCATTTACTATGCCAGTCGCAAGTTATCCGGGTACAAATTTAACTACACTTCTTTGGAGAAAGCTTATATCTCCCTTGTCCAGGTCACCTAAAAATTACAGCATTATATGCTCGCCTTTCCCATCAAGCTTGTATCCCGAATGGATGCTATCAAATACCTTCTCGAGAAACCTTACATGTCTAGCCAAATGGCTTAATGGTTGATGCTGCTAGCCGAATTTGATATTATTTATGTCATGCAAAAAGCCATAAAAGGAAGATCCATCTCTGACAACCTTGCTCACCACCCTATGGAAGAAACCAATGTCTGGATCTCCAAATTCCCAAATGAAACTATCCTTTATACCTCCCAAGAATACCTCTGGTGGAAAATGTTCTTTGACTGCTCCGCCAATAAGAAAGGGTATGTCATTGGAATACACCTAATCTCCCCTGATGACTCTCACACTACCATTGCCATCAAGCTAGATTTTCCTTGCACAAATAACATGAGCGAATACGAGGAATGCACGGTAGGCCTCAGAGTATCTCTCAAGAAAGTAATTCGATACCTAGATTTTATGGGGATTCAACCCTCATCATCGGTCAGGTACTCAGAAAATGGAAAGTCAAGGACAAGAAACTCTTACCCTTCTATGACCACCTAGAAGAGTTGACCTCCTAATTCCTAGACATTACCTTCCCCAATCAAAAAATAACTTAGACAATTCCCTTTCTACCTTAGCCTCCATGATTGGCATGATTGAAGGAATAACGATGGCCCCCTTACTAGACTAAAATCAAGGTAAACCTACCCATTGCTACCACATTGAGCTAGTCACAGAAAAAGATCATGATATAGCAGATTGGTGGTACTATTATGTTTGGAACCTCCTCAAGAATGGTAGGTATACCCAAGGTTCTGATAAGAAAGACCGAGCAACCCTCTATAAAATGGCTTCCTAGTATATTATCTGCAATAAAACACTGCTCAAGATAACTTTTGATGGAACCCATTTACACTGCATCGCATGGGCTAACATTGAAAAGATGATGTAGAAAATCCACAGTGGGGGGGTGCGGACTCACCCCACATAAATGGCCATATGCTCATCAAGAATATCATTCAATGGGGTTATTAATGGACTACTATGGTTCAGGAATGCACTGCTTATGTTCGGGGATGTCTTAAATGCCAACAGTCGTCCAACCTCCAACACTTGCCTCTATGAGAATTATACAACATGACTTCTACCTAGCCTCTCTCCACATGGGGCATCGACATCATAGGGAAAGTTACACCTAAAGCCTCTAACGAGCATGAATTCATCTTGGTTACCATCAATTAATGATATACCTAAGTATGACCTTGTCTATTTATAAGGCCACCCTACACCAGACAACCGAACCTCTCAGAAGGGATTAGCAATATGTCGCTAAGACTCGTCCAGTTATAGGGTCGACCACATAAGTGTACGTACAACCTTGACCATTTCATATGCCAATACATCAGCTGAAAGCCCCAGGCGTCAAGAGCATCACTCGTCATCTCATAAAGCTTATACTAGGAGATGGACGACCAGACAACCTCAGCCAGAGGCACTCGGCAAATGACACGATTAGTAATTTCTTGAATTGGGGCATCCGTTATGTTGGCAACATCGTACCTAGCCAAGCCGATTCTTTATAATATAATAATTACTATACGAGAAATATACGGTTCCAGCATGCAAGGTCTCACGTGAGGAAAATCGTTGCAACAAGATCATCCCCTCATGTGAGGGAATATTACCTCATCATGTATCCATGCACTAGGGACATGTGTCTCATCCTGATTGGGAGCCTCATAATGTGCATGTTGATTGCATGCTTGGGGGGAAAAATATACCCCCCAAGACATATATATGCACTTCATCTTCTCCATGACAAGGGATTGAATATTGGAAAATCTAGAAGAACTCTGTCAAACTAATTATAAGTAAGACAAAAGCTTAACAGATTGTATCCATGTCCATTAGTTCCCTTAATTAGTGGATCAGACACTCATATACAACGGATGTAGGCCTGATTGGATGAACCACTTAAATTATTTTCTCATTTTCCCTTTGCCTTATCCCATTCTCTTACTGTTACATTGGTTGTTCCTTTTTTTCCATTGCTATACCTGTTTGAGCTCATCATCCCATTGAGCTGGTGGTGTTATTTCAAGCATCATCAGTCTGGCGCCGTCTATGGGAACGAGGATAGACATACCATCCCTATTTTTAGCTTATACTCATCAAAGTCTCTGGTGGTGAACCAGTACTCCTTCTTTGTGGAGTTGTTTCACCATTGAAGGAGTCCTTATTAAGAATTTAAGCTCTCCTTCTCTAGCTCATAGCTTAAACAACTTTCACCAATGACAATGGATCCACCTCCTCCGCCTGAGAATCAATTGACGCCTCCACAAGTGGGCGGTGCAAGTTCTAGCCAAGCACCACCCCATTCAGATAGCTGAAGGGGCGATGGCGCTCTGCTCCCTCATAGCTAGCCAACAGCAAATGCAAAACCAATTTTCTATGCTGAAGAGTGCACTTGTGTTCAAACACATAAATTATTTAATTAAATCTCAATTTTTTTCAATTAAATCCTAAAACATCCATCTAGATGTGATTGAAATCAATATGATTATGCAAGAATAGTCAATCACAAACAAAACACAAAAATGAGGAAAAATCCCCCAAAGGGGAAAACCCTTTTTATTTTCACTATAATTTATAAGAAATGATTACACGGATTACAATGAAAATAAGAGTGGCATACGAAATACCCTTAGGTGTTGGTTTCAATGTCATCGGCTGTAATCTCCCACGAGCAATCCATCTGGGCAGTAGTAGAGAGGAAGACGTCTTCTCCACAAAATACTCCAAATGAGTAGTAAACGATCCTCTTGAAGGTTTAACGATTCACATACATAGATAGGAGTGTTTATGTAAATAAAGAAGGCATAAAACCTTAAAAGTTGAAGTCTGTTTTTTGGGTTGTTAATTGCAAAAATCGCGTGTTAAAAAGACTTGGAAAACATGTAGATAGTGACTAGATATTTATACAAAAATTGAGGTGGCGGCGTCGTTCGAACAAGATCAGCATGTCGCTCGAACGAAAGATAGTTGTCACTTGAACGAGATCGCGCGACATACCTACCTCGCACGAACGACAGTTCTATGTCGTTTAAATGAGCTCGTAGACCGAGGCACTCTACTTATACACTTAGAAAAATTTCTGCTTTCGATAAAAATAAATCAGACTTCGAAAAAATATTTTTCTAAAAAATTCCCAAATATTTATGCAAATATAAACAACTCCAACAAATCATTTTACCAATAATACAAAGTAGAGTAGTGGGAAAGAGTTAAGAAGCACGTCGTATAAAGCATGATGCATGTGTGAAGATGATGGATGCATGGATTCGGATTAAGACTGCCGTGGATGATCGTGTTGACGTGTCGAATGTAACGATATTAGACATACATACTGTGATCTAGGACAAATGGA
This sequence comes from Sambucus nigra, assembly GCA_949130495.1. Lineage (NCBI taxonomy): Eukaryota > Viridiplantae > Streptophyta > Magnoliopsida > Dipsacales > Adoxaceae > Sambucus > Sambucus nigra. The sequence continues at coordinate 640,812,624 of OX422215.1, forward strand.
AAATTCCTAGATTCTACCCCAGACATTTATAAAATCATTTTCTTACAAATCTCCCCCTATGTCTATGCCGGTACATACATAAAAAATCAGAATTATGCTATCAAATGACATACAAGATAATATCCCCATTAAACCCTCAAACTGAGAATACTAAATGACATGTCTTCAATAAAATTTCAACATCTTCAGCTCTTTAAAAACTCCCAAAGCTTTTCTCATTAGGGTGTGAAATATAATGATTATCAATATTTGTACCTACACATATGAGATGAAGCAAAAAGCCTCGTGACGCATCGAGTTTGAAATGATATGATATAAGAGTATATCATTAATAAATCAAATCTCCCCCATAATGCAAAAACTCCCCCATAACATGATAATTTTTTCTCCCCCTTTTTATGATGTTCCCAAATAGACAGATAAGAAGAAACAATCAAAACATGGAGTGTCACGATGAAATTGCATAAAAAACAAGAATCAAGCTACACGATCAAAACATGGAGTGTCATGATAATTATTTCTCTCTCTTTTTATGATGTTCCCAAATAGACGCATTTCATGAACGCGATTCGACAAGGAGACTTGCATATTGTATTCCATTTCTTTATTCAAATTTATGTCATCTTTTGATATTTTATTGAATGTTGTTTATTCTAACATGAGAATGTTTGGCTAAACACCCCGTTCAATGGGTGGGATGCACTGCGAATGATGTTAATTTATTAAATTGGTTTCATTGATTTTATATTTCTAGGTAAATTAATTTTAACTGTCACCAATTAATTTATGTAACGAGAGTTAGTAAATTAATTGAACAAATTAATATTTGAATTTAGGAATCGAACTAGAGATAGGTTTTTCCGATATTTGAATATTAATTCGGTGTTGAAATTTGAGGATTGTTATTATTTTCGTTAAATTTATCCTAGCGGGTAATTTTCTGATAATAGTGTAGTCCTAATTTTTCATTGTGTGACATTTTTAAATTAATTTTCTGAAAAAGATTTTATGAAATTTATAATTTTAACGAGGGTTAGATTATCGATTTAATATTATCTCGAAATATTTCACATTAATAAATTGAGAAATTAAAATAATTGAAAGTGCAGTGTAATCCCATCTCTTGACCTTCTCACATTATTTCACACTCGGTTGCACATTCTTTTTTATTATTTAGTCATTTTATAATTTTAGCATTTAATTAGTTAATTTTTCCCTTGAAATTGTTTTAAAAAATATAAAAAATCAAAAATATATATATATATAGTTTTGTAGGTACTCAAGGGAATTTTGAGAGTGGATTTTAGAGACAACGATATACCCAAAAAGCTTCTTATCACCCACGAACCTATAAAATGCTCATCCGTTTCCCTTTAGGTCCGCATAATCGACTTCTTTCCAAACATCATGTGGTGTCTATTCGGCGACTTTCACTTATTCCCAGTTCAACCGCCGAGGGGCTCGGTAGACACCATATTATAGGACCACCTAATTCTATCCTTAGGTCCCTATCACCTCCCCATTTCACTACAAAACTTAGGTCAAACTCCGAGTACCGATCTGAAGCCATCGGGCGCTCTCGGGCCCCATTTGACTCCGATCAAATCTATCATCAAAGTGAAAGCTCAATTAATCTGTAAAGGGCTCTGAATCCACTTTCCAACAGTGCACCTCGTGTATGAATCTTCATAATGGTTAAAATAAAAGGACCATTTTACTACCAAAAATCCATCTGGAGGCCATAGGGCACTCCCGAGGCCCAATTTGACCCCGGTCAACTTCAACGTTAGAGCAAAAGCTCTTTGAATGGAACTAAACCCCCTTTTCAATGGTCTATCTCATGTGCAAAATGGTATAACCTTTTGGATGAATCATTCATTTTCCCCTTAAAATTGATCGAAAGGCCACCAGGCGCTCCCGGGCTCCTTTTGACCAAGCTCAACTCTTCAGTGAGAACGAGACTTAATGAATCTTTGAAGGGAACTAAATACCCATTCCAATGGTCCACCCCATGTGTGAATCAACCTTATGGTAAGGACAAACGACATGCTTTACTCCAAAAAGTCACCATGCACTTCGTGCACCAGTTGATCAAAGTCAACTTTTCGAACCAGGCAAAGATATTTGGAATATTGAATTACCTCACACAAACATTCCAACAATATGTCCCGTGCGCGATTCTGGCTTATCGTTTGGACGAACAATCCATTTTTATCCGACGATCTCCGGTCCAAAGGATTGACGAGCGCTTATGAGCTTCGTTTGACGCAAAGTCAACTCCCGAACTAGGGATAAGCCCAAGGTATCTTAAAGATATTTGAATTAACTTTCTAATGGTATGCCCGTGCATTATTTGGATCAACGGATTTCATTCTATGACCGTTTTTCCAAAAAAATCTACTCGAGACTGCTAATTGGCAGGTCCATTTCCCTGCCTATGGGTAGTGTGCCTAGGGTTACCTATCGATTGGTAGGACTAGGACTATGAAGATCGTCACCCCCTTAACCTATAAATAGATGGAATGACCTCACTCCGAAATCACACCTCAAATCCATCAATATCAGTGATTTTAGCAACATTATCTTATAATCAGCAAAGTGTCCTTGTGTGAAATTCTTTTCCATCTTTCATTACCATCATTTTTAACCAATTTAGTAAAAATCTCATTCTCTCTCATCCAAAATTCATGTGAACATCCAAGGGAGCTCATTAAGGATCAAGATCAAGTTTCACTTCTCCAAAAAAAGGTCCAAAATCCTTCTCTTTCATTAATTTCTTTATTTTTGCATTAGTTATTCTTTATTTTTGCATTAGTTACATAAATTCTTAATCTAGATTTTTTTTAGCTCACCCACAATAATATCTCACCCTTTTATTAGTTATATTGCACCTACTTTACTTTTTATATATAAAAAAAGAAGGTTCCACCTATAAATTCCAACGGGATTATCCATCACAATTTCTCAAAACTAAAATACATTTTCTACACACACACAGATATAATATATTACCGTTCGAATCTATGGGATAAACCCCACCTTTATGCCACATGCGAATTACATGGACTTTGATACCCTTATAGGCTAGACGTCTCGGGATAATACTTGAGACTAGAGTCCAATTTCTCAATTCTCTAATTTTTCCCATTTTTACATCTGTCACCTTTTCATTTATACATTATTTTAATATATATTATATTTGTGATCCTTATTGGAGTTCTATCCAATATATATTATCGTTTCAATTTAATGATCAATATCTCGATAAGCACATATATCGTATTTTCTAAATATTATTTTTGGAACATTCCTAAGGATGACCTCACTCCATCTTTTTAATGATGTGAGTTGGGCGATTCCGATTTCTATTTATATATACACGGACACACACTTCACTAAGAAATAAAGGAAAATAATATCAAAAGCCCATGAGAGATTGAAAGGGAAGGATGAGTGTCTAACACCTTCCCATTCCGTAACTTAGCTCCCAAACCTTTGAACTATTGGTTTCATAAGCATCAGTTTGTCATTGATGTCATTCTCTTGAGGCGGTGACATGTTCTTTCGCCTGTTTTCTGCAAAGTAGGTTGACGACTCTATCTCTTTGCATTCACCCTTCGTCGATGATGGCCAAAGCGCATTTAGAGAAAGTGGGAGTGAGACCTTTTTTTCACCCCCCCCCCCCCCATACACACCGAGAGAGAAGGGAGATAGGAAATCTCGGGATGGCCACACTACTGATAGATGCCTTTAAGTGTCGCATATATGAAAGGACACAGACACACACACACACACACACACACACACACACACACACACACACACATATATATATATATATATATATATATAATGAGGTTGATTTGTGTGTTTAAGAACTTTGACAATAATTAGAGGCCCAATACTATGTAATGTGTATAATTGATGTTTTGTCACTTTTACGGGTAATATGATTGGGTTGCCTTAGCAAAATGGTAATATGAAGATACGTGATCATGATTCAATATGGTTATTGTTACTTAATGCATATTATATTTTATTGTCACAATTAGTATTTAATATTTAAGACTTGTTCAGTTATATAGGATATATCACACTTAGACGAGGGGTGAGATATTTTACATAAGTGAGTGACGATGGAGGTTTCTTACTTTGAATTAACTGCATGTTTGCACTTTAAATTTGGTAAGTTAATTCTTGCAACTCTAAGGCACTAACCCAAAATTATAAATCCCCCCCCCCCCCCAGGTTTGCTTAGACAAGGAGAACGGGACTGAAGGAATATTAGACATGCTGTCAAGAGTTACTCCTCAAAGATTCATTTATTGATTCTATCATAGGTTGCTTATTCTTCCCGTCCTCACTTGTTTGGGATTATTGTAAGGGCATAAGCCCAAAATTATTTTATTTATTAGATGAGAGTATGTGAGTGTGTTGGTTTTTATTTTGTTGCATGTGGATGTTGGTTTCATTATAATTCATTGTTATTGAATTCAATTTTACTTCAAATGCGATTCATTATATGATTGTTTATTATGGTTGATGCTAAGAACGATATAGATTGTGTGACAAGCCCTATCTTTGGCGTTTTGTATCTGGCCAACCGTTATGTGAGAAAATAAGGGTTGTTACGTGAGAATTTGTGTTTCCTTCATTACGTTCTGCGGATGAGAGTAATAACCAGGAGGCCCAAAAATTTCAGGATCCTTTACCTTTAGAGCAACATAAGAGATTTAGAGGTTCTGATGATCGGAATAGACAGGGACAGGGCTATCATGTCCAATAGTAGAGAGGCCACTAGGGCCAACTGTAGAAAGATCAAGGCGAATAAGAGCTGTAGCTAGATAGGCATCAGTTCCAAGGAAATTGTTATGTTTGCGGTGAGAATGGGCATTTCAACAGAAAGTTACCTCAGGGAAATCGAGCAAAACAAGATTTAGGGGGACAGCGAGGACACTAGGCACCTCAGGAGGAATGTCAACCACTGCAAGTCTAGCCAGTGGTGGTAGTGTGAGCATTACCAGCACTACCAGCTGAACCTCAGGGACAACAGTTGCAGCTGCAGTACAGACGCATTTATCACGTCACACCGGGAGAGGGACTAGCGCCAACATAGACAGTAATGGTATGATCCAAAATTTCTTTATCTTATGAGACATGCGTAGTTTAATACTAGTGCATAGTACTCCGTTGTGAATACTATCTCATTAGTACATTAGGAAGTCTAGACTCTGTTTTATCAAGGCGCTTCATGTTGTTTCACCCGCGAGTTGAGGGGAAAACGCCTATAGTGCCTCGTTTGTAGGGGTATGAGAATTGAACTTAGGACTTAGAGTTGTGGCGAACTTATTTCCATATGCAATGTTAGATTAGGATAATATCCTAGGGTGGAGGCAAGAAGATCATATGGTTTGTGTTGATTTTACGAAATCATTTAATGTTAATAATAAAATGTATTATGACTAGTTGGCATTACTGTTCATCCTCACTGTGGGAAATATTATGGGAATTGTAATACCTTGAATCTAAATATGGCTAAATGGATGACGATAAGGCCTGGGGAGCGTTATATATTGATTAAACACATTATAGTCATGGATCCTGGACTGACAGATCTCAGCGATTAACAAAGTAGTGTAGTAGTGTATCAGGAGGGTTCCTTGTTTGGATTTCGCTCACAAGACGACCCACGCACAAAAGTAGAAAATATTGGGAGTTAAGATGTTGGATCCTAGGACATTTTGGTTATTTCTCTTGGTATGATCAGGTGGATAAAGCTATCGGGATTTAGTGAATCCCTTATAACTGGAGAAACTTTTGTCAAGAATAGTCGTAAACTAAAATTTATGTAATTAGCACAAACAATTATTTTTATTTTTGTCTTTGGCCAACGGATCTAAAAAACTGACTAAGTCGTGAAGTAGTGTATCGGGAGGCTTCCTTGTTTGAATTTCACTTGCGAGACGTCTCACACAAGAAATTGCCAAGAGTTGAGGGAAGTTGGATACTAAGTTGTTTAGTTTAATTATTTATGTATTACATATGTGGAGATATATTTTGTTTCATGGGTATGCATGGTATATATGGTTCATGATTGGAAATATAGATGGCATCCATATTTGATATGTGTATGTGTGCATGTAATGTGGATTTATGGACACCCCAGTGATGTTATGATATGCATAGGTGAGCCTTTTCTTTTATCTCATGACATATGGATATGGACTAATTGGATGTAAAACGTACGTAAATGATGATGATTAAAATGTAAAAGTTAAGCTCCACTGAATTCCGAGGACATAATTCCATTATAAGGAAAGGAGAGTGTAATACCCTGTATTTTCATAATAAAATAATATTACATAAATAAATTTCATAATTTTGGGTTAATTTTGGGAATAAATTAAATTAGATGGAATTACTTAAAAATGGGTAAGATTTAATTCAAAATAAATGTTTATTCATGATTATATAATTACATGACTCAATTTAGCGTGAGGAGTTCACCCATAAAAATAAAGCATGCGTTAATGAACTTATCGGTGCATGTCGTTTAAACGCAATAAAAATGTCTAAGTGGAATGAAAATTATTGAGACGAATTTTGGGAGGCTTATGGGCTCGTTTAAGTGTTTTAGACTTTTAAAAATGGTCTCGGGTATAGGTTTATAAGTTGGGAGTTTATTGGACTAGTTTAAATATGGGTTCGGACCTATTGGAGGGGTCTAAAAATGGGATAAAAGGCTTAACTCGGAATTTGGGAGAAATATAAGTTTAACACTAGGGTTAATAACTCTCCACACATAACCAGGACCTAAACGTTGCAGCCATACCTTAGGGGAGAAGAGAACAAAGGCCAAAAAGGATAAGAGGCAAAGAGATTCAAGAGCAAGTCAACACACCGTTATAATCAGGCCAGAATTTTCTTGCTTAAATTTAAATGTCTAAATTACTTCTTAAATCATTGAAGTTTTCATGCAGATTTTATATTTCATAAGGAATTGATGGTAAAAAGATACGATTAAATCGAATGTGTGTAGACAATACAAATCTGAAATAGGTTAGTTGAATCCGAAAAGTAGGATGAGGATGGGTAGATTTTAATTGACGAATTCCTGTATTAGAACCTTGATAAAAATTGGAGAGATTGATTCATATATAGAGGATAGCTATTCATGTTTAAAAATCTGAAAACTTTTATAATTTGGACTTTTGTGTATAATAGAATATGGTGGGACTAAATACATTAGATTTAATTTATGCAAGTATGTTAGGGGTTAAATTTTGGAATTTTTAGGACTAAAATCCATGGCAATTTATGAAAATAATTAACCTAAGAGGATAAACTAACCCTCAAAACCTGCTTTAATGTTTATATAAATGTGTAAACCGTTGGTATGGGAGTTGAAGAACAAAAAAGAAATTGCGTGTTAAGAAAACGTAGCATATCTGGGCTTCTACCCATATCCGAATCGATTCGGCCTCCTAGGTGAATAGATTCGGCCCTCATCAAATCGATTCGATTCTAGACTCGAATCGATTTGGTCCCTAGGGAAGGTTGAGTTGGGTGTGGGGTTTGATTTGGAATATTTTTAGGAACCATACTAGTGGGTTGGAGGGTTTTTGGGTAAACGAGAATTTTATTAAAAATACGTTTGTGGCACAAATATTAAATGGGGAACTATGACAGCTGGTTAGATATTTTAAACATGAAGAATTTAATAAATAATTAAATGGTTAATTGTATAGGAGTAATTATTTATGGGAAATTATTTGGGATATTTTGTATGATTATAGCGTAATTACCTATACCAAGTATATGAGTATAATGTGTACTTATTTTTTTATTTGAATATAACTATGTTAATGGACGATCCTATCGGTCATGGTTACGTGCGTTCGGGATCGTAGCACAGGTCGGCACAGGTGAGCTAGACATTTTGTAGGTCGTTATTATAGGTACTATATAGCAGCCCACTAACGACAGGTAAGTATTGATGCTGTGATCCTTTATCGCCGCTGGGTATGGGTTGTGAACTGGTGTACTATATAGGGACCACCCCACTTGTGTGTGTTTTGTATTATCTAATATGGATAATGGATTCCTTTGGACTTACAGATATAGCACGAACGAGATACTACTGAGATATGCCTTTAAATGTCGCACATATGAAATATATATATATATATATATATATATATATATATATATAAGGTTAATTCGTATATTTAAGAGCGTAGACAATAAATTACAAACCCAATACTATTTAACGTGCATAATAGATGTTTTGTCAATTTTATGGGTAATATGGAGATAAGTGATCATTATTCAGTATGTTGGTTATTACTTAACGCATATTGTATTTTATTGGCACAATTAGTATTTATTATTTTGGACTTGTTCGATTATATGGGATATATCACACTTAGATGAGGGGTGAGATATTTTACACAAGCGAGTGATGATGGAGGTTACTTACTTTGAAGTAACTGTATTTTTTAACTTTAAATTTGGTAAGTTAATTCTTGCAACTCTTGGGTGCTGATCCAAAATTATAAATATCCCCCCCTCCCCTCGACGGTTTGCTTAGACAAGGGTAGCGGGACTGAAGGAAGATCAAACTCGCTGTCAAGAGTTTCTCATCGAAGATCCATTTATTGATTCTAGCTTAGGTTGCAAATTCTTCCCATTTTCACTTATTTTGGATTACTGTAAGGGCATAAGCCCAGAGTTATTTTATTTATTAGAGGAGATAGTATGTGAGTGTGTTGGTTTCTATTTTCTAAGATGTGGATGTTGGTTATTTAATTCAAATATAATTCAAATGTCATTTATTATATGAATATTTATTATAATCGATGCTAAGAATGGTATAGATTGTATAACAAGCTCCATCTTCGTTGCATTGTGTCTGGCCAACCTTTAGCATTAAAAATGGAGGTTGTTACATGTAGGGTGGCAAGTTATTATAAAAAAAAAAAAAAAAACTTTATTTTTTCATATATTAGATTTTTATTTTTCTTTCAAATGTAATCTTTTACTTCAATGTTCTTAGATTTGAGAATAATAACCAATGAACATGAAAAAGATTGACGTGAATTCTACGTTTTAAGCATATTTCTTTGTGTATATTCGAATAGGTATATATTTAAGTAGTGAATAATTTTGGCAGGCTTCATTCAGTTGGTTCTAAGCGGAGAGAAAAAGTAGTTTGGAAACTGTGTTGGAGAATTTGAAATTTGGCTTTCAAGAAGAATCTTTTTTGAATTTTCATTTTTTTTAAATTGACTACTCTTTTTTTGCAGTTCAATTCATTATGGAGTGGCCATTTTGATTGTCTACTGCTATGAATTTGAGTTTTATCATTTATAGGAACATATATTTCATATTAACATTGTTTGTAGTTGTGAGATTTTATCCCTTGCTTTGCGCAAGTTATTTTATCTTTTACGGTAGTATTAAATGAGTTAGTGATACTTTAATACTTAATATTCTTTTCTTTATAATCTTAAACATTATGTGCTTTGGAATAACAAAAATGGATAAATTAAAAGTCTTTTGAAAACTTTAAAGATATCTCTCTTTCCGAATAAAGTTAATTTTTACTGTTTAGAATGAATTTTTTACATTTGGTACTATAATATTTGATTATTTATCTTAAAACATTGAACAAAATTTGTATCGTATTATTTTAGTTGTATATAAAAATATTAAAAATATGACATTTTTTAATTTATTTTATGCATACAATAGATGAAAGAATTGAGTATTAGTATAATAATTTTAAATTAATATGAGATATACTAATTTTTTTAATTATTTTATATTTATTTATTGTATATTATTTGTACTCTAATTCAAGTAATATAGTATAAGTAGGTATCATTCATGCAATGCCCATTGTGTAAAACAAATTTACAAGGTAACGGCTAAACTAACAAATGAATTGTAAAGAACATAAGCATCAATATAAAAAAGTCAATTAAAAATCATATTTCTCTAAGACGTTAACGCCAATCATTTGATGAATTCTTCAACGCAACACATGTACTGGAAGAAAAAATCATAATTCAAAGTGAAACACAATTACAAACTGGAAGAAAAAATGGACGTTTTCACAAATGAAGAATAGAGACATCATTATATGAAAGCACAGGTCAACACAACAGCTTTGGTTGACACCAAATCACACACAAGTATAATGCAGAATGTTCTTCGTGGAAGTTTTCGCAAATGAAGACTTTGGGGATTATATGTAATGTGTGAGGTTGGACAATAATATGTAGCTTGTAAAAATTCGCACGCACGCACGCATATATGGAGCACATAAAATGATTTTTTTTTTATTTTGGTGTTTAAACATTTCAAGGTACCCATGAAAAAAAAATCAGCTCAAAATAAATTGTTTCATTATTTAAAAAAAAAATAAGTCAAAATATGACAGTTTTATACGACTTGAAAACTGACATATTTTGACCGATTTATTGAAAATAGTAAAAAAATACATTTTGCGTTGATTTTTTTCAGGGGTACCTTGAAATATTTAAAAGCCAAAATAAAAAAAAATCAACTCAAAATTATTTTTTTTAGTATTTTAAAAAAATTGGTCCGTACCAAGTCCGCATAGACTTGGCCCGCATTTGATCATGCCTCGCTCTATGAGAGAGAGAGGCACGCTTTTGTGCATACTAAGTTTGCACACGTGCTGGCGCACACTAATTTTTTTAAAATATTAAAAAAAATAATTTTGAGTTGATTTTTTTATGTGATATTGAAACATTTCAACTGACCCATATAAAAAAAATTAGCCCAAAAAAACTCTTTTTTCTATTTTTAAAAAATCGGTCAAACTTTCGCATCTTTTAAAGTCTTTAAAAGAAGCGAAAGTTTGACCTATTTTTTAAAAATAGTAACAAAGCTTTTTTGAATTGATTTTTTTATATGAGTTCCTTCAAATGCTTAAATATCACAAAAACAAATTATCTCAAAAATATTTTTTTTACTATTTTAAAAAAATGATGTGTAAACTTAGTGTGTAAAATTAATGTGCACAACATATATTTATATATATATATAAGATAGCATGGTTTTTGGTAAAGTATCTCCACTTTTATGCATGACATTTCATGCATGATATTTTCTCCTTTTCATGTCCATGCATGAAATGTTATGCTAAAGTTTTTTTTTAATAAAAAAAGTTTTGTTTTTATTTTTTTAAAAGGATAATAATTATTTTTAAAAAGGGATATTATTTTAAATAATTTAATTTATATTTTTTTTTAAATATATATTTTTTAATTTATATTTTTAAAATAGTTTTTTAACATATATTTAAGAAAAATTATTTATTTTTTATTTTTTATTTTTTATTTTTCCTTAAATTTTAATTTTTTTATCACGGGACAAATTTATATTCGTGCCCTCGACACGGGCATCAGCTAGTATATAATAAGATATCATGATTTTTGAATTTGAAAAAATGTAGAAGCACAATAACGGTTGTGATTTGATCGCATCTCCCTTTGACAAATCAAGGCCTGAGATTCAATGGCTATATTTTACAATCCCACCCAATCTCATTTCTCTTTAATTTGAAAACCCACTTATCCCGCTCAAACAAATTCACACGCTTCTTTCACTTTTTTTTTAACAACCCTTTCTCTCACTTTACATCATCTCTCTATTCTGGGAAAAACGAAAGTCTTATCTCTCCCATCTCTCTACTTCAATTGAACCCTTTAACTATACCTCTACTTCAATTGAACCCTTTACTATTTGTTCGATTTTCGATCCGAATATTTCCAATTTTGCACCATTTTAATTTTTCCGATCCGAATTTTTTCGATTTCTGAGTTTTCCGATCTAAATTGGAATGGAATTGGAAATCAAATATAAATTTTCGATTTTCCGTTTCGAAAATTCCGATATCACGCCGATCCAATTTATCCAAAATATTTTTCGAAATAATAATATTTTTATTCATTTCAATAATTTTTACTCATCACATTTCCTGATAATCTCACCCTTCATTTAAAACAATTCTACTCATTCATTTTAAATAATCTCAACCCTTAATTTTTACCGATCTATTAAACACAATTTTATAGCTCTATTTGTTAAACATATCTAAGCCTTTAATTGACTTACCTTGCCATCAATGATTTCATCCATCTTTTCTCATTGAAACACAGCATAGTCATCGTATATTGTATGCATCTTGCTGTATCTGTATAACTATGTAAATAATTGCAATTTATGATTGGGATGTTCATGGAATCATAGGAAAAATAACTTAGTGTTTTCCTTGTATGCTTACTAACATTGGTGTTATTCTTTACTTATTTTTTTTTATAACAATGTGCACTGCTCACTTGGTCTTACCAGGTTACTCTTTTAAACTTATCATCAATACTCCATATTGCTTGAAATTGACATTTGTATGGAAATAAGACTACCCCCCCACCCCCCCCCCCCCCACCCCCCCCACACACACACACCCACACCCACACCCTTACACAAAAAAAGTGGAATAAAAAGATAAAATTGATAATTTTGTATTTTCGATATTATTCGAAAAAGATAAAGCTGATATTTTAGATTTTTTCTAATTTTTTCTGAACAAAAAAATATCCAAATATTCCAAAAATTCCGAACTCGTCGACATGGAAAAGAAATTGATTTTTCGAAATTTATTTTTCCGATTTTGGAAAGGATTTTAATATTCCGAAAATTTTGGAAAATTTTCCGAACTCTCCTATTCCGATCCGATCCGTCCAAAACACACCCATATATATATATATATATATATTGTCCTGCTCTTGTGCGGATCGGGCATGTGTCCCCTGACGGTGAGTCCAGAAAAGAGAGAGAGTGTACCTATAGTTTATGCGATAATTTCTAGGCGCACCGTTAGGTGACACATGTCCGGTCAGCATTCTTAAAATGCGGAATAGTCCACACAAGAATATTATTATATATATATAGTTAAACTCCCAACATACCTAAAAATATATATATATATATATATATATATATATGAATGTATACATACATACATCATTATATACAATATATATATGAATGTATACATACATACATACATACATACATCATTATATACAAGTACATTTAATATCATGTATTTTTAGGTATATTTAATGAGGTGTGTTGGGGAGTTTAACTATATATATATATATATATATATATATATATATATATATAATGATATTGCATGTATAATTCACTATAAAATTATATACATACATGAATTGATAATATTTTTTAATGCATATGTATTATATGTATATTTTATATTATTCCATGCATTAATAATACATGTATAAAATTATATATAAGTATCATGTATCTATTGATAATAGTATTTAACTTTATATTATTCCATACGTAATTTTATGTACATGTACGCATATATTTTTATTTATAAGAATTACACACATATTAATGTATTATATATATATATATATATATATATATATATATATATTAAGGTATAACTGCATTAAAATATTAAGAATGAATAATTTTGAGTTGAACAACAAAAAACAGCAGTTATAAAATACCCTAAACATGTTTTTGGAAAAATTTGATTATAACACATAAATATTATAATTATGTGTTTAAAAACCGGTTGCGAAGCACAGATTTTTATCAAAATTGTATTGAAACACATAAAACAGAATTATAGTTGCAAACCAAACAACCCTGAACATTTTTATGAGCCTTAACAAAAAATTTGCTTACACCCATTATATGTTAATTCTTATGTTGTAATTGGTTCGCGCCAGGGGCTACGGACAGGAGTGTGCCACGCGTCTTTTTTAATACATGTGTGTTCATTACCGCTGGCGCGTGTCACACGCGTGTTCGTTGTCACTGGCACGGGCTAATTAAAATTGATTGGGTGTTACGTATTTTTTGTTAAGATTTAATAAAATGTTCATCTTTAAGGTTCATTTCTGAACCTATATATATATATATATATATATATATATATATATATATATACAGAAAGGATCTCATGCATACCCAGTTTGCATACCCTCCGTGCGGACCATTTTTTTAAAATAGTAAAAAAAATAATTTCGGGCTGATTTTTTTTTATAGTTTCTAAACATTTCAATAGGACCATAAAAAAAAATTCAACTCAAAATGATTTTTTTTGCTATTTTAAAAAAATCGGTCAAACTTTGTCAGTTTTTAAGTTGTTTTTAAGTTGTTAAAAACTGACAAAGTTTGACCGATTTTTTTAAAATAGCTATATATATATATATATATATATATATGTATTTATATATTAAAGGAGTTTTCAATTTTAGTCAATGACTAGTAATTATTTTCAATTTAATCCACTTACATATTTTTTACGTATTAAGATCTCTCCCCCGTTAATGTATACTTTATTAGTTAGGTATACACAACGTGTATATCACAAAAATTGTGTGCACACTACAAAATTATGTACGTAAACGTCAATTTTTTTTCCAAAAAATTACTAAAAAATTGCAAACTTAACATATATATATTATAAAATTCGCGTTACAAAATTTCTTTTACAAATCACATTTTTATCATAAAAAAAATTACTATATACTTTACAAATTTTGTTATATACGTTACTAAAAAACGGTCATACATTATGGCAGAGGAACCTTAGTATTCAAAAAATATATTAGTGGACTAGTGTAAAAACAATTACCCATCAGGGAGTTAAGCCTAAGAAACTGTTATATTAATTATTATTTAATGTTACATAGTTACAACTTCAGTGTTTACCGCATGACATTAGCTACATTTAAATGGGTAGAGCTACCTTTTTTTTTCTAATCCACCATTACGATTTTACATTAGTAAATTTCAAATATTTCAGAGTTACACTATTAATAATTCAGCATTATAGTACATAAAAAATTGTGTTTTTTTTCAAACAAATAATTGTTGTTTTATAGAACGTCAGGTGCAATTCACTGTTTACATAATTTTTATTTTACAAAAATCAATGTCTATGTATCTAATTGAAATGAAAACAAAAGAACAAAGCAAGTTATAACACATTAAAGTTAGGGATAAGAAAAAAAAAGTTACAAAAAGAGGTTTCCTTAGCAAAGCTCTTTACAAAAATAAATGTCAAAGAAATATATACCATTATGAATAATTATAGGGAAACAAGTTACCTACTAATGATTGCAGAAGTTATACCATTATGAATAGTTCTAGGGAGTACCATAAAATTGTACATAAAACTCCAATATGATGATGTGTTGCACAGGTATTGATTGATATTTTTATGTTTGTGGGTTTGCGCCAGCAACATTAATCAATATATGTTTTACACATCACCGAATTTTTGTTTTGTGTACAATTTGAGGGTCACCCTAGAATCATTCTACAATTTCACTTTACAATTTTTCAAGTTTTAGGTTAGCCTTTCTTTGGGTTATGACCCTTTGCTTTCTTTTTTTATATACTTATTGTATACGGATTTTCACCCCCTTAGTCGAGTTTGTTTTATTGATCTATTTACTTATAAAATATGAAAATTAACACTAAAAAAAACATGAAACTAAAATAATATTTATTTTCTAAAGTGGATAATATTCATTTTCAAATTTTACGCTCTGGGCAGAAAAATAAACTCAAGGGAAAATACTCACTTCAATTTTTTTTTTTATTTTGGTTAAAACGTAGGCATCGGTGTATTCTATAGGGTGCTTTTTATATGTACACTTAACAAAATAAATATTTTACAAAATTATCTTGCCATTTTTGCTTTGAAGAAAATAATCTCAGCAAAGATATAAAATTTGGGTAAGTGCACTGCATATTTGGGTACATAATCCAAATAGTAAACATACATTATACTTTATTGCATCAATGTAATGTAATATTTAATTTGACTTCATACCAATTATTTCCAATCTATAACAAGTACACACTGTTGGAAATTATGTAGCAAATACAGAAATAGAACTCTTTATTGTATCACAACAATGTCAACTTTAATACAACAATGTAACTTTATGAATCTTCAAGGCGTGATGTTACTTTCTTAAATACAGTATTTGCCTCACGCGAATAACTTCGGTATACAAACGGGAATCCGCAAATCTGTACTCAAGATACAATGAAGCAATTTGCAATGCTTGCAACTTGTATATTTGAAGATAGCCCTTGGATGCAACAGCGAAGAACAGTCAATCAAGTTCTTATTCTGTTTCTGTGCATAAAACAGAATAAGAGAATTTGTATCTCCTGAAAATTGTAAGAGAGTAATAGCAGGGTTTGGAAATCTGAAACTGGGTTTTTTGTTATCAATGTAATTTCGTTTTAGGCAGCCTTTATTTATAGATAATGAAAAGCTTTATCTTCAAGAGTCATGACTATTGGATTAACAGTCTTAAGTCAATATTGAAATGGTATAACTGTTAATTATCAACAGTCTTAAGTCATTTCCGAATAGGTACAATTAATACCGAATCGGTTTTGCACGGGCAACCAAATAGTGACCGCGATCCGACCCGGACGAATCCCGGCAACCGCTACTACTGCGAAGTGCAAAGTGCGCCACTAGCGCCTCTACAGCCCCGCACCCGCGCGCGTTTATGGTGCTTCGCACCTTATTAAGGTCTCTTGAATAGCCTCTTAAATGCTAGATGAATTAACTCTTGATTTTCTATTTGTACTTATTAAGTGCACAAATTCTTAATATTTTTTCAATGTGGGACTCAAAGGTTGTCCACTCCTTTTATAACTTAGTGGTGACACTTAGCTTTGTACATTTTCCAATGTGGGACACTATACCCTTTTATATTTGGGTTAGCTTCCCACCTCTTTCACACACTTTCAATGTGGGACAAGCTATTTAAA
Source organism: Sambucus nigra (assembly GCA_949130495.1). Taxonomy (NCBI): domain Eukaryota; kingdom Viridiplantae; phylum Streptophyta; class Magnoliopsida; order Dipsacales; family Adoxaceae; genus Sambucus; species Sambucus nigra. Next base: position 640,829,508 of record OX422215.1, read on the forward strand.
CTCTTATACCCAAAACTCTTGCTAACTTATTTTATAAAATCTCCAATCTCCGACACACACAAACTCTTTATTTTCTTGTATGGAATAGACCTCATGAGAATTATACATGCTAAAAGCAAAAATTTAATAAATACATCACTAGCACCTAAGATTTGCACCAGGAGAAACTCCGAGTTGGCTACAGTATGATGTGTAGTAATTGACACGGCTAGTAACCGTAGCAGCATTGGCACCATTGCCCTTACGTTGACCGTTGATGGCACGAATTGTTGGACCAAACCCTTGACCAGCAGTTATGATAGAATGAACATTGTTCATCCAAAACCATAAGGATGCTCGGAAGGAGATGACTGGATTAGTCGCCAAAATTCCGGGATTCTTTAGTCCATCGAATCCGATGCTTTGTCCCTCAGGCCCGTAGTAATAGTTCCATGAGACCTGAAGTGGACCCCGACCATTGTAATTTCGACCGTATGCGCATGGATATTGTGTAATTCCTTCGTCACAATATTCCGCGGGGTCTATTGCAGCACCCCCTATTTCTTCTATATAGCAAAATCCTACAGAAACAAAAATTGTTGTTGCTTGAGAATGGACCAAGTTAAAAAATCTTTATTGAAGGTTAATATATGTGTGTTTGTGGTGTGTGCACATGAATTTTGAATAATTCCGTACAATAGATAATGTCTTACACGAATAATAATAATTAAATAATGCTCATGTAAGACATTACTAATTGTCTTACACATGAAATATGCTCATTAATAATAATAATCGTAACAGGTCCTACCTCAAAAACCAATTGAAATATGCTCATGAATCTATATTCTGAGGTTCTTATGACAGGTGCAGTAGGAGGTGATCCCATGCCCCTATCTATATTATTCACTAGTTTGTTTGTCTCTCTATATATAGGGCCCAGTAGTCAAGATCCCCAATGTAAATATTTTGTATTGAAAATCCTATATTTTTTATACTTTAATGTGCGATCTAAAAAATGCAATATTATTTTATGCCACATTTTTTTAGCAAGGGTTGGCATGCCAAAGATTTAATAAAATTTAGGACCACACAGAGAGTATAAAACACGAATAAATGTTGAGGACGGGATATTAAAGTTTAGTGGTACGTACGTCTAGTCTCATGACTCGCATGTGCAAAAAAATCCGCGATCTCACGTCTAGCGTCATCGGCAGATCCAGTTCTACGAAACCGAGGGTACGAATTAACAGCCTCCAGAAATGCGGCTCTAGTGTAGAACCCCCTTCCGTCACAACTTCCATCAGGATTAGTAATCCCATTGAAGAATGCATAGGTCACAATATTTGCAACTGAAGCACCACCACCGCTCGGGGTTGACGACCCGAAACAAGGGCCAGACTGGCACCCTTCCCCACAGTATCGACTGTAGCTCCCACAGAAACCGTACCGACTGCAACACGTTTGCGGCGCAACCGCCGTTCTGGCTGGGAGCCAATTCATATAGAGCTCCGGCCACGAGCATGATTGTTAATATATTACTTCTCATTCTAGTGGCCAGCATATAGCTTAGAGGTTTAATTTAATAAGACAAGTATTTGTGATGTGAAAATAAGGTTGAGAGGGGAGATATTTATAGGGTGTAGAGATGGTAGCTGCCAAGAATATTAAGGAAAGAAACGAAGCGCGCAGTGACTTTGAACTATGTGGGGATTATCGGGGTGGCAATTCGGGTTAGTCGTGTCATTTTCGGGTCGTGTTGATTTTAATTTAAGTATAAGTTTTGGGTACTCTTAAATCTACACAAGCTAATCGTGTCATGTTCGGGTCATGTTCGGGTTATTACCATAAACGGGTTATCGTGTCAAAAATTGTCAGCCGCGCTTTTATTTACTTCAGCTTCTTACTTTTCTTTTCAAACGAATTGAGAGGAGTATATGATTATGACTTGTATGAATTGATTATGAATTATATGATTATGATTTGTATTAATTGATTATGAAATTTGGTCAAATAAGTAAGTTAAAAATGAACTGTCCTTGGTACTCAGTCTTGGTCAAGAGAAGCGTTATGTCCTAAAATTCATAAAGAAAACACTAACTTGTGAAATACATATTAGTTAACACAACTATTAAATTCTATAAGATCTTATAGAATTTATAAAAATAACTCATCAAATTCAGAAATACATTCGAAAATTTCCTTATACGTGGCAAATTTCATGGATATTTTGTCATCAAGGTGTCAGAGTGGTCTAAATAGAAATGTGATTTTGAATTTGAGGAATTCACGAGGGGACTAATTGTTGTACTCGAAATTTCAATAACCAGGAAATTATATCAAACCTATAGTACCAATTCTTAAAATTCATGTTAATAATACAGATACAATGTGACCCTTTCCTTGTCGGCTTGGTTCAGGGTAAAATATGTTTAACCTTGATAAAAAAAATGGTGTTCTTTTCTCACATATTCAAAACTATATTTGTATTCATTTGAATGTATGAGAAAGTGCGCATGCTATAATTATGCAACTTTATACAAAAATTAGAAATAAAATTTATTCCTAAATATGTGAGAACATCTTGCACAATTTTACTTTTCACCGTAGACCAAAATATTTTACCCCTAAATAAATGAAACTTTATAATCGTACATGAGGAAATTTGACAAGTTCTAAAAAAAAGTAAAAAAACGTGCAAACAAACAAGGATATCGATATATAAAGTCATAGTATTCAATCCAACTAAAATAATGGGTAAATATAAGATACCCCATTGAACTATATTGGTTTAATAGAACTCCCCTTACACTATTGAACTAGTAACATATTTCCATTGAAATTTTGATAGTTTTATACACAACATCAAGTTTTTATCAACTTTTAACATATGAAAAAGTCTTTACGGTTCAATAATTTATGGAGCATTTTATCAGTTTTAAAGATCGAGAGGTGATCAGTAAAACCACTATATTTCAGAGGGTATATTGTAATTTACCGTAAGCTAATTATATATGAAAAACGTTATAAGATCTTATAAATTGACAATCATGGCTTACATGAAGAATTAGGAAAGCAGGTATTAACATTATATAGATTTTATATTATGGACAAAAAGAGGGAGAATATATTAAAGTGGAGTTATGTAAAAACAACTTACATTTATTTTTTCAAACTCCATTTGTCACGGTATTTTCTTTTATTCATGTTTGTATGTCTTTTTTCGCATCGATGATATCATGGACTACACGATTGTTGATACCAAAATTAATGTGCTGATGTGGACGAATAAGATGAAGACACGTGTCAATCTACATGGCACAATAGCAACGAGGAAGATCATTTCCCGACCAACCGTGCTTCTTTCCCTTCAACAAGAATACACCGAGAAACTACAATACACCGAGAAACTACATCATCCCGAGATACTCTAAGTACTCCGAGGAACTCTTGATCAACAAGCAACTAAGGCGGTCCGAACTGCATCTCGGCCGTATCATTAATTACTAGACGGACAACTGTTCAACTATCCATTGTATTCTTGACGCACACGTTGCATTAAATGTATTACCCTTTCATATGTAAATCATTTAATGTATTGGACCTTTCATGTACAGCCTCAAGGCTATAAATACATTGTATCTCCCTCATTCAAAGGGACGGGAATTTCTTGAGAGAACTTGTAATCAAGAATTCCACAAACACTCAGCAATAACATAACAGTGGACGTAGGCTTTATTCCTAGCCGAACCACTTTAAAAATCTTTGTCTTATTTATTTATCTGTGATTGAAAAATTAGAGCGATCTAGTTTTTTACATCAACAGATTGGCGCCGTCTGTGGGAAGAACGACTGTTATTATCGTTTTTCATAAAAATCATTTATCACCAATGGCTGATAATCCAGAATCCAGTAATCGAAATGTTGGAAATACTGGAAATCTTCCAAATCCATCTGCATCCCCAGATCTGGCTGGGATTATGACGAATCTGGCTCAAGGACAAACCGCCATGCAAGAATCCATGAGGCAACTCATTCAAACTCTTCAGGGCGGTGCACCTACCTATTCAGGGCAAAGAAGTGATCATAGGCAATCGCAATCTAGACGCACTGGGTCATATCGCAATGAGCAGTCTAATGATTTTTCTTATCAACCTGGGCGAACTTCATCAATACGGGCTTCGGATACAGATCAACGTATCACTCTCTCTCCGGAGAGAACTAGCGCTTTGGAGAGGTTAAGTAGAGTATCTCCTTTCAGTCGGTTAGGACCAAGGAGGAACATGAGTCCACCTAGGGCTCCATCAAGAAGTTTTCGACCACCACCAGGTTTGAGAGAAGGATCTGCGCAATCGCGACCAACCACTCGTCGAGATAAATCTCAGGAAGCTACGTCAAAGCAATCAGTTGCTCGGACTAAACGGCCCGAGGAAGGGAATGAAGCATGGAAAGGTTCCATTCAACGATTGGAGGATAGACTGGGAGAAATGGCTAAGGCGAGAAATCCCTTACAGAGAACTTTTGTTCAAGGAACACCTTTTGTGCAAGCCATTGTGGATTTCCCTACGCCGTCGAAATTCAAAGCACCCGTAGTGACTCCCAAGTACGATGGAAAGACAGATCCCGTACTTCATATAGAACAATACCAAGCTGCTGCAGATATCTACGCTGTCCCCGACGAGATGAGGTGTAGAGCATTCTCGGGAACTCTTACTGGATCTGCACAGATATGGTACAATAATCTTCCTCGGGGTAAGATTTCAACTTTTGTTCAGTTAGCCGAGTTGTTTATTGGCAATTTTTGTTTTGGAGCAAAGCCGGTAAAGCGAGTAGCACACTTGCTAAGTGTTAGACAAAAATCAGGTGAAAGTACTAGAGATTACATAACTCGTTTCAATAACGAAAAGTTGGAAGTCATAGATTATGAAGAAAAGACAGCAATCACTGCTCTGATGAGTGGTTTGCTGCCTAACAAGCTGTATTACACTTTGGCTAAAGATCCACCTAAAAATATGTCGGAGTTGATGGCAAAGGCGGCCAAAATCATGAATGCCGAGGAGGCTATGGCTGCGAAGAAGAATATGGATAAAGAAGTTAAAGTGGAGGTCGACAATTCTAAGAAGAAAGATCAGAAAAGTAATGGTGGTGACAAATATTCCAAGAATAACAGGATGAAGTTGGAAGCCCTAAAGAAGTATGATAATTATACTCCATTGAAAGTGGGTATTAATCATGTTTTGGAAGAAATCAGGAATAACGAGGAAATCAAATGGCCAGAGAAACTGAAGACAGATCCCGACCTGAGGAATAAGACCAAATATTGCGAATTTCACAAAGATCATGGCCATATGACCAAAAATTGTATAGCCCTTCAGAACGAGATTGAAACACTCATCCGAAGAGGCAAAATTATCAAAGTACGTAGATCGCAGGAGTGAGAGGAAGAATGATGATAGAACTAGAGAGAGATCTAGATCTCCTCGTCATGCAGAGGAGAAAAAGAGGAGGGACCATGAAGAGGATCCAGATGATGACCCCGATCTTCCCAAGAAGCCAAGGAAACCTGAACGAGAGGTATTTTCCATACGTTTTGGGTCATTTGATTGTAATGTTATTACAGGAGGAGATGCAGGAGGAGGAGACCTTACTGCAGAAAGAAAAGCTTATCTCGGAGAGGCTCAAGCTTGTTCATACATTCAGCGAATAAACCTGGCCGAGGATGATCGTCCGAGGAAGGTAAACAAAGAGAAGCTAGTGATTGGTTTTTCAAAAAACGACCTGGCAGGTGTTTTCTACCCTCATGATGATCCTCTGGTGATCAAAATGAGGATGAAGGATGTGGTCATTTCAAGGGTGTTAGTAGACAATGGTAGTTCAGCAGACATCATGTATTATTCATGCTTTGATAGCTTGAATTTAAAATTATCTCAGTTAGAACCTTATCACAGACCCCTTCTGGGTTTTGCTGGCGAGAAAGTTTTTCCACTTGGGACGATCAAGTTGGATATACTCATTGGAACTTGGCCTGCTTGTCGAACAGAAAGAATACGCTTTTTTGTAATGGATAAGAATGTGCAGTCCGCCTACAACATCATCATGGGAAGAGTTGGATTGAAGAAGTTCGAAGCAGTTCCATCCACAGTTCATCAATGTTTGAAATTCCCAACGAATTTTGGAGTAGGAATTATGAAAGGTGATCAAAAAGTAGCTCGGGAATGCTATTATTCGTCTGCCGAGCAAGAGGAACTTGAAGAGTTACAGAAAAAGACTACTACTTACCAAGTGGAGGAAATCACAGAAATTGAAACTCTTGACCCTAGGGATGAATCTCAACTCGTAAAAGGACAGGTTGTGGAATCTACAGAAATTGTTATCCTGGACGACGAGCATCCTGAACGAATAACTCAGATAGGGTCGTCGTTGGATTTTTCAATAAAACAGGAGTTGATAACTTTCTTGAGAAACAGGAAGAATACTTTTGCTTGGAGTCATGAAGACATGCCAGGAATAGATCCAAACTTCTTATGTCATGAACTCAATGTGAATAAGGAGATCAAACCTGTGAAGTAAAGAAGAAGAGTGTTTAGTCCCGAGAAGAACCAGGCCATACAAGAGGAGGTCGAGAAACTCCAGAAAGCCCAATTCATTGAAGACGTGAAATATCCAGATTGGTTGGCGAATGTGGTGATGGTAAAGAAGAAGAACAACAAGTGGAGAATGTGTGTTGATTTTACTGTTCTCAACAAAGCATGTCCAAAAGATCATTTTCCATTGCCCAGAATTGATCAACTAGTGGATGCTACTTCGGGACACGAGCTACTCAGCTTCATGGATGCTTATTCTGGCTACAACCAAATCAAAATGAAACCTGAAGACAGGGAAAGTACTTCTTTTATTACCCCAAGGGGAACTTATTGTTATAATGTTATGCCTTTTGGTTTAAAAAATGCAGGTGCAACATATCAGCGGTTGATGAACAAGGTATTCACCGAACAAATCAGCCGCAATATGGAGGTCTATGTCGACGACATGCTCACCAAAAGCAAGAGAGCTGCAGATCATTTGGTTGACTTGAGTCAAACTTTTGATCAACTGGATAAATACCAGATGAAGCTTAACCCGACGAAATGTACCTTTGGAGTACGAGAAGGAATGTTCCTCGGCTACATCGTCAACCAACGAGGTATTGAGGCAAATCCAGAAAAGATCAAAGCTCTTTTAGGGCTGCGATCCCCGACGACGAAGAAAGAAGTGCAAAGTCTTACCGGACGAGTTGCAGCACTCAACAGATTTGTATCCCGAGCAACTGATAAATGCCTCCCATTCTTCAAAACGCTACGAAAAAGTTTTGAGTGGACTGATGAATGTGAGAAAGCCTTTCAAGATCTGAAGAAGTATTTGGGAGCCCCACCATTGTTGTCTAGGCCAATAACTGGAGAGAAGTTGTACTTGTATTTGGCAGTATCAGAAAATGCAGTTAGCTCGGCGTTGATCAGATTGGAGAATGGAGTCCAGAAGCCAATTTATTACACAAGCAAGGCCTTCCGAGGTGCGGAAATCAGATACCCAAAGCTGGAAAAATTGGCACTGGCATTAATTGAAGCAAGTAGAAGAATGAGACCATACTTCCAGGCCCATACCATCATTGTGTATACCGACATGCCGTTAAGACAAGCCCTTCACAAGCCAGAAAAATCAGGAAGATTGATGTATTGGGCAATAGAACTCGGTGAATATGATATTGTGTATGAACCCAGATCATCGTTGAAAGGGCAAGCCGTGGCAGATTTTATAGCAGAGTTCACATACCCTGATACCCCCGAGGAGCAAAAGATGCTTGCTGACCTACCTGTGGACGATACAGGATCGACAGACACAGATCCAAACCAACCAAGGTTGGTAAAAGGACTTGTGGATGTAGAAAAATCATCATATTTAAATCCCGACCAACTCCGGTTAGTGGAGGGGCACGAACAAATGATCGACGAGGAACGAAGGATACCCGAGGATGATGAAAGAAAACAGATGATATTTCACTGAGGAACTCTAACAGATAAGAAATTTGAAGACGAGTTACATACATGGAGATTATATGTAGATGGATCATCTTGCACGGCTGGTTGTGGAGCAGGGATTGTTTTAAATTCTCCAGATGATATTGACATGGAGTACGCCTTGAGATTCCAATTCAAAGCTTCCAATAATGAAGCTGAATATGAGGCTATGATAGCAGGTTTTCATTTGGCGAAAGTTATGGAGGCACGTCAAGTAATTGTTTTCAGTGATTCTCAGTTAATTGTGAATCAAATGATGGGAATATATGCAGTGAAGGGAGAGTTAATGGTGAAGTACCATGCAAAAGTGATGGAATTGTTGAAAGAATTTGATGCTATTCAATTGGTGAGGATACCGAGAATGGAGAATGCCAGAGCAGACGCATTGGCCCGACTAGCGTCAGCTACGCGCACCGAGCTGCGAAGAACAATACCAATTGAAGTATTAGAAAGTCGGAGCATAGAAGAAGATCTGACGATGAAGATTATTACCCTTGATTTAGGACCATCTTGGATGGATCCTATCAGAGCATACATTGAAGAAGGAGTACTACCGGAGGACAAATTAGCTGCCAAGAAATTGAAGTATAAAGTTGCTCGGTATGTGTTAACTAATGGTGTTTTGTATAGACGAGGAATTATGGCAGGTTTGCAGAGATGTGTGCATCCATCAGAAGTAAAAGAATTGATTGAAGAAATCCATGAAGGATCTTGTGGAGCTCATGTAGCAGGTCGGACCCTACTGCAAATGGTGATGACACAGGGATACTATTGGCCGACGATGAGAGCTGATTGTATAGCTTATGCTAAGAAGTGTGACAAGTGCCAACGTTTTTCTTCCATCCGAAGAACTCCACAGGCATTGTTGACACCCATAACATCACCTTGGCCATTTGCCATGTGGGGGATTGATCTGGTTGGACCACTGCCGACGACCCGAGGAAGGTTCAAGTATCTCGTCGTGGCAGTAGACTATTTTACTAAGTGGGTGGAAGCTGAACCACTAATTGATATGACGTACGAGAAGGTGTATCAGTTCATATGGAAGAATATCATTTGTCGATATGGTCTCCCCCACGCTTTCATCACAGACCATGGAACACAATTTGATAATGAAGAATTTGCTGCCTATTGTCATCAGTCAAACGTCTTGAAGTTTCATTCAGCACCAGGCCATCCTCAAAGCAATGGGCAGACTGAAGTGACGAACAGAACATTACTAAATGGGTTGAAGAAGAGGTTAAGTAAGGCTAAAGCAAATTGGATTAATGAGCTACAGTCAGTTTTGTGGGCTTACCGAACAACTCCCCGAGCAGCAACAGGAGAATCACCATATATGCTAGCATTTGGAAGTGAGGCTGTGATACCTGCCGAGTTGGGCCTACCAACACATAGGGTGTTAAATTTCAATTCTCCGATCAGTGATCTGATGAGAAGGATGGATTTAGATATGCTCGAGGAAGTCAGAGAAGAGGCAGCCATTAGGAATGCTGCTTATCAACAACGAACAACTCTGTTTTACAACAAAAGGGTAAAGAAATGTGATTTAAAAGAAGGGTATTATGTGCTAAAGAAGGTCATTCAGAAGCAGAATAAACTGGAAGCAAACTGGCATGGACCTTACCGAGTTACAGAAGTTGTTCGACCAGGAACTTACAGAATAGCAACTCTAGAAGGAGAGGAATTTAAAAATGCCTGGAATGCTGAACACCTGCGCAAGTATTATCAATGATGTCCAATGTAAAGCATTTCTTTCATTATGAATAAAACGAAGATGTTTCACCATTTTTTCCTTCTGGATGAAAGTTTTTCGGGGAATACTAGTGTAATACACTATACAACAAAAGTGCTCTAAGGAGCCAACCTCCTTTGGTTAGGAGGACAGCTCTTCGGGGCAAAAGTGCTCTAAGGAGCCAACCTCCTTTGGTTAGGAGGACATGCTCTAAGGAGCCAACAAATGCAGCTCTACGGAGCAAAAGTGCTCTAAGGAGCCAACCTCCTTTGGTTAGGAGGACAGCTCTTTGGAGCAAAAGTGCTCTAAGGAGCCAACCTCCTTTGGTTAGGAGGACAGCTCTATTGAGCAAAAAGTGCTATAAGTAGCCAACCTCCTTTGGTTAGGAGGACATGCTCTACGGAGCCAAAAAAATGCTCTAAGGAGCCAAAAGCTTTAAGGAGCCAAAAAGTGTACACCAGCAGGATCAACCACGGTTGGTAAGATAAAAATATACTCTCATATTACAACTTATGTTGGTCGGGAGGTAATATTGTTACAATGAGTTCTTTGAAGAACAAAATGTTTAAAAAATACACCAAGTATAGTTGGTCGGGGATAAAAACCCAATAACTGTAGTTGGTCGGCGAGGACAACTTATTGATCTTAGTTGGTCGGACGCAATTTTATAGTTCGTCGGAGCTGTAATTAGTCGATAAACATTATTCACCCACCTTGGTTGGTTGGAAACAGTTTGAACATTTTTTCTCATTACTTTATTATTAAGTGATCGAGAAACATTACTAATACTTGTAACCTTTTATTAAGTTGCTTATTGAACAATAATGTTGTTATCTTTTTAATAGATACATAGATACTTATGTACAAATATAAATGTGCTTGATAAAACAAAATTGGCAAACAGAAAATGAAAATCTTTTCATTAATCTAGAATAAATTACAAATTACAAAATTGTTACATGGATACTACTATTCTATTGGTTTTTTGCCCTGTGCTTTAGAAACAGGTTCCTCGCCGGCAGGAGGGTCTTCTAGGCAAAGGGGAGAATTGATGAAATTAACATCTCTGAGCATTCTGACGTTCATAACAGAAGGTGTATCCAAAAGATGCTCAGGACGAGATAATTCAGCTTGGGAATGAAGGCTATAATCACCAAGATATTTCGAAATTAGACTGCGAGGAATGGAGCGAGCTGGAATCCATGCCATATCCAATTTGAAAGGTGGTACAGGCAGGTCTAATAACGATGGAGCATGATAGTCCCATAAAAAATGCCCTTGCTCCAACTTTAATACACCCAATACATTTAACCATCCTTGCTTGTAACCTTCATTATTAGCATGTTCAATGCGAGCATCCAGATGAACGAGAGCTTCATTGTATCCTGCCATCCAGAATTCTCTTGGCTGTTTATGGAATTGGAAGGTTAATCTATCCAATTGTTCATGAAGGCTTTTGGCAAAGAGATCTTTGTCATGCAAGGCAGATTTCGTTGATGCCAGCTGATCTTCCAGAGACAGATTTTTATTGGACATTTCAGTCAGAGCACGGTCTTTTACTTTCAACTGGAATGCTTGAGTTTCCAGAGTAGACTGAGTGCGAGCCTCCTCAACATTTTGGCTGAGGACTCTTCCTCGCCCCCGAGAACCTCTTCCTCGTCCCCGAGCAGTTCCAGAAATAGCAGATCTTCTTAAGTCCTCCAGCTCTTGCCTCAGTTTGGCATTTTCGACCTCTAAGAACGAGAAGCCTTCATCAGTGACTGGTATTAATGCATTAGAGGATGAAGCAGCAGATTCATATTGAGCTAATTTCTTCTGCAAATTATTATTTTCTTGCTCCAGGATCTCAGCGATTTGTCTACAGGCTTCAATTTCACCTTTTAGGGTCCTCTCCCTGACGTCATACCCAGCAATGATCTTCTTGTGGCCTGTTTCTGAAGAGAGCTGCTGGTATCTATTTTCATAATCTTCATGTAACAAAGCCATTGATTCGTTATGTTGATTTTGAAGATCCTTTAAGGAACCATGAAGCTCTTCAATCAACTCATAGTAAGCGACATTGTTGGCCACTGCTCGGTCGAGTAAAGCTTTCAAGTATTGATAAGCTTCAATAGCCTGCTCTGAAGCACCGTGACCAAGGATATCAACAATTTCCGATGTACTAAGATCTGTATGACCAGCCTTATAGTATTGATGACATTGCTGCATCAGCTCGGTATCATGAGAAGAGATCAATTCCATTCTAGCAACAAACTAATGACAAGAAAAAGACAACAATCAACAAAAACAAGTTATCAACAACAGAGATGAGCAAAGATATATTTTATTAGATCATCAAAAAGTTACATCGTTCGATTACAAGGAAATACAGAAAGGCTACCGAATAACTTCACACCTTTTCCTTGTCCCCCAAGACTTTCTCGGGAGGCTGGGACGAGGAGCTCGGTTGCTCGGTGATAACTACAGCTTGATCGGTAGGAGTCTTCTCGGGAGGAGGAGGCATGGAGGAAATGTCCTCGGTGGCAGATGGTTGAGAGGCAGAAACTTGATCCCCCATAGCCATGGAAGATTCATCTGAAGCAGGTTCATCTTCTTCTTCTTCCACAATTGGTGGAGGAGGACCAGGGAGATGCCGTTGGAATAGCTCAGAATCATCTTGGACTTTTAGCTCTTGCAGAGCAGCTACCCAACCATCATAGAAGTATTTCAACTCCCCATATTGGACTTGGGACGTCATTGCAGCTATCCCACTCTCCCATCCTTTCTCCCAACCAACACTGAAATGTTTCTTGATTGCAACTTTTCTCCTCGATTTCTCCGAGGAGAGCTTCACCTCCAGTTCCTCTTTCTTAACCTTAATATCTCGCAGAGTAGATATTTCTTCTTCTGCCTTCTTCAATTTATCATCAGATTCCTGATGTTTAACTTCCAAATCTTTAATTTTCTCCTCCAAATTCTTGGAGGTTTCAGCCATCTTCATCTTATCAGCCTCAGCCACAGCCAATTTTTTCTCCCAAACAGTTTTCTCCTCGATGTACTGTTGGCGAGATTCCTTCACAGATTGGGTTAAACCCAACAGAGCATCATCAACATCGGACGAGGAAGTGGAAGCTTTAATAACTTGATCTTTCTTCACGATGGTATTGAAGCAGTTCACCAGCTGAAAGATAAGAAAAACAATAGAGTCAACACAAATACAAGAATTCAAGAAAAAGAAAGAAAGATCAAAGGTATGAGAAATTTACTGAAGAAAGATGGCGAGCAGCTAGGGACGTCAGTGTATCCCTAGGAATTTTTTCATCAACCCCGAGAACCTCGGGTATAACTGAGCTCGTTGAAGAACTCGGAAGAATAATTTTTGAGACACCACTACCACCAGCGGGTAGAGAAGGTGCAGTTCCAGCAAGATTAACCGAGGATGATTTCCTCAATCTCTTCAAAGGACGGTCAGTAGCATCAACCAAGGAAGAAGTCTTGGTCGGAGAGATGGCAATTACATCAACAGGAGCATCTTTCTTGCTCGGGGCCACCGGGGGCTTCTCGGCAACTTTGGAGGAACCAGCATCTACTTTTTTAGTCCCCTCTGGGACATCAATTTTGCCTTTCTGGGCTCCAACAGCAGAAGAAGTGTCACCAAATAGAGCAGGAGGAGCTCTTTTCTTGCCCATTCTCTGAGATAGGGGGATATGAGAATCTGAAGATGAACTTTCTGGTGTTGAAGCTGGTTCAACAGGGCGAGCAGTATAAGAGGTTGTGTAACTCTTATACTGTAGTAAATATGAAGCAGATCTAATATGCTCGTCAGCAATGGTCTTATGCAAATTCCAGATAAGTTTCAAATGCTTGATATTCACTTCTGACTCTTTTGGAGTTTTTCTTTTGCTATCAACTGCAAATAAATACATAATAGAATATCAGTCATACATTTTGTCAAACATGATGAAAGCATAATTTCATAAGTAAAATAAAATGAAAAATAAACATATCCCATTGCCGTATGGGGGGCATCTGGGACCGTTGTATACTTCATTACCAGATAAAGGCGCATGTTGCCAATTTTTTATGACCAACCCATGCTCAAAATAATCCCTATTTGAGTCAGGGAGATTAACTACAAGAGCCCTATTCAAATACCTAGTTTTCAAATAATAAATATTATCTAGAACGGCCCATTTATAACAAAACATAATTTCAGGGATCCCAATACGAGTCCCATGAGTTAAATTTAATTTGTGCACCCCGTTAATTATTCTCCATGAATTGGGGGCTATTTTTGCAGGAACAAGATCAAAATATTGACAAAACTCAAGACATAATGGGTTTGGTGGAAAGGAAAAACCGCATTCAGCAACAAAAAGACTGGGGAACCAATGTCCCTCAGCCAATCGAAAGTAATCTAAAGGCTCAGAAAGAACCTCTAGAGTTACCCACGAAGGAATGGAAAAATCAGAACGGAATTTCTCAACAGATTCCACAATATAAACCATATTGAATAAAAGAGATACAGAAGAAAGAAAGAAGATCTTACAGAAAGAAAGGAGATGTGTTGACAACGAACGGAAACAAAGATGAACGCACAAGAGAAGAAGAGAAGAGAAAGCTTGAATGCAGAGAATGAAAAACGTAGACGACGGTATGGTTACCAAAGAAGTTTAAATACTTTGCATTGGGAAGCGGCGAAAGAAATGATTACCAAAAAGAAACTACTAAACTTCCGGCGGCTAAAAGGACAAAATTTGCACGAATATCAAAGCGCTTATCAAAAAGGCGGAAACTGCGAAATAAGAAGGAAATTTGAATATAATGTTCCTGAAACCCGGGAAGTACATTTAATATTACCATATACCGAGAAAGAATGTTCCATACTCTTCAGAGTTCAAAATATGAAACATTGGGGGCTTCTGTTGATACCAAAATTAATGTGCTGATGTGGACGAATAAGATGAAGACACGTGTCAATCTACATGGCACAATAGCAACGAGGAAGATCATTTCCCGACCAACCGTGCTTCTTTCCCTTCAACAAGAATACACCGAGAAACTACAATACACCGAGAAACTACATCATCCCGAGATACTCTAAGTACTCCGAGGAACTCTTGATCAACAAGCAACTAAGGCGGTCCGAACTGCATCTCGGCCGTATCATTAATTACTAGACGGACAACTGTTCAACTATCCATTGTATTCTTGACGCACACGTTGCATTAAATGTATTACCCTTTCATATGTAAATCATTTAATGTATTGGACCTTTCATGTACAGCCTCAAGGCTATAAATACATTGTATCTCCCTCATTCAAAGGGACGGGAATTTCTTGAGAGAACTTGTAATCAAGAATTCCACAAACACTCAGCAATAACATAACAGTGGACGTAGGCTTTATTCCTAGCCGAACCACTTTAAAAATCTTTGTCTTATTTATTTATCTGTGATTGAAAAATTAGAGCGATCTAGTTTTTTACATCAACAACGATGAAGATTTTCAGTAGAGGCAAAGGTTCAAGTGCTTTTTTCTTCTCGGGTTGGGGAGAGACATTAGTTGAACTCGTCTTAGGTTTTTTTTTTTGATTTTTTACCGGAATAGCGAAATGGGGAGACTTGTCAGAGCACAATTTATGGTTTTCTCATATACTTTATAGTTTAACATATTATGTTATATCTTTACTGATCATGTAACTCTCAAAAGCTTCAATTGAAGACAAGTTAGTGACCGAACGAATCAATCGAAGAATGAAGAGTTGAGATCGTCACTACAATCATCGGAGAAGTTATATGAGGTTGATTTAGGGTTTACTTATGTTCAGGGGTCATATTTAAACTTTTTTTAATCCAAAAATATTTCTTAAATGGTTTTTGAAAAATCGTCAGGTCGTTTAAACGACATTGGAGATGTTGTTCGAACGAGTGCCTTTACCTCGTTAGAACAGTTTCGAACGAGAATGATTTTGACAATTTTTTTCCATTCCGTTTTCTCGTTAGATATGTCGTTAAAAGAGCTTTGAACGAGATCATGTGCTTCGTTAGAGAGAGATATACCTCGTTCGAATGAGCTGACAAAAAATTACTTTCTAGTTGCTTTTAAAAGCAATCTTTTCAAGCCTCTTGGAGGTTTTTCTTCCTATTTAAGAGAGGTAAACAATTACTTCTTTGAATGTCTTTTCAACCCATTTTGTGATCAAATACTTTATTTTTTCAAATCTAAACGACTTGAATAATTTGTGATAACTTTATCAAACCTTGAAGAACACATCACATATTCAAATCCATGTGTATTTGATTCTTCACGGCTAAAGATATGAAAGGAGTTTTATGAGACTGATCAGTGGACACCGAGGTAAATGGAGCTTTTTGTAGAGCATTCTTGGAACTACACCACTTTCTGTTATCAATAATGATGGAGACATAACTTCCATACTTAGTGGAGTCTAAGTATGTGAGTCTCCATGTGTCGGCAGTAATACATTAGTTGTAACAATGCTGAAAAGGTTTTTTTTTGAAAAGGTTTTTTCCTTATGGTTGTTCAATTTAGATTCAATAACTTTTATGCCTAGTTTTTATCTAATTAACCAAGATAATATTGGGTTAAAATTAAACTTGGCTTGTTTGTGACCTAAACTACGATATTTATCTTTGACCATATAACTGAACCACTCTACACGTTTTCACTCATTGAATTACATTGATTTTAAGGGTGGTTATGGTATGGTTTTTAACCGTATCGTACCGTTTTGTCCCAAAAAAATATTATTTTAGTTCACTATTTTTCATTATTGTAAACTGAAATTATCAAAATCGAAATGACTAAAAACTTTGTGCATGATTTTGATTTAGGGATTTCAAAAACCAATTTACTAAAATTACCGTACCAAATAAGTTACCCAACAAATTGTCCTAAAAACCCGATTCAATAAGTCTACAATTCCAAATATATATATATATATATACTCATTTATCATGACTTTTAATATTAAAAGTGATTCAAATGATAATTTTATTTCTCATATAGAAGATCTCCATTGATTTTCTCTATGATTTTGTTTTTAAATCTATTTAGTTTTTAACAAAAAAAAATTTGAAGAGGGAAAGACCCCCAATATTATTTATAAGATAGAAAGATGAAGAAACGCCCTTCATCGGTGGCTTACACAGGCGAAAATGAAGACTTTTAGAACAAAGTAGATGAAACCTTGAAAATAAATATAGGACTTGCGATATCTTGAACTCGTTTTCCAATGGATTATATGCCATTTGTCACAAATCAAAGTAGAGTTTACACCATTCGATACAATATTAGGGATTTCCACGTATAAATCAATGTCGCGATCGTCGAGAATTTGAACACTACCAGGATTAACATAGGATTTCCCTCCACTTGTGACAATATTCTTTAAGGGAGGACTATCTTCTTCACTTTTATTGTCTTCATCGGAAGATGAAGTTTCAATAAGATCATTGCGCAAAACTAATCTATCTCCTATTAACACGATGGAGTCATGTTGGATTAAGTTTTGAATATTTCTTTGTTATCGCTTATTTGATTTTCCAATATTCTCTATAGGAGGTCTAATAGTTTGAACTGCATGAGGACTTTCATTGCATGTGATACCCTCACCAGCAACAGGACCCAAATCTTTAGAACATCCCCATGTTTCTTCAGTGGATATTTGAACCTCTGATTAGATTTGATACCATCTAATATTCTACGACTATACACATCACTTTCTACAGTTATTTAATTCTCTAATCCCCCCTGCCAAATCAGAACTGTTATTTAAAATATCTACCATTCCTGATTTTATGGGTTATTCAATGTTATTTTCATTAGAATCGGAACTGACCCCAATATTTTTTTGCAAGAGAGATGCAGAGCTTTCTTATGACCAAAGGCGACTTCATATAAGACTTTAGTCAATCCTTTAGTAGACACATGGCGTGCTGCATTTGAAAAGTTAGTCAATCCTGTTGGAAATTAATGTTAAGTGGCGAAATTAATTATTTAATTTCAATTGTATTAAATTCTGAATTTTCCATTTATGTGGTTTTAATAAATGTCAGATAATTAATTAAGAATGTGATAAATAAAGATATTAAAAGATTGGGTAAACCTTATCCGTTAGTCACATGATGGTTAGTGACATTAGTGGGAGACTTGAAAAGAGTCCCACGACCACTAGGATTTCAGCCCTCTTCGCCTTATAAATAGAGACCTCTACACCACCTAGAGTCATCTCAATACACATTGTTTCTAAGGAGGGAGAGAGAATCCAAAATTCTCATTATTCCTATTTTCTCACAAATATTCCGGGCACATAAGAGAGCAATTCTGGTCTATTCAAGAAGGGATTCAAAGGACTCTTTGACAGGAGCATTCAAGTCACCTTATTCCAATCAATTGCAATGGACAAAGGTCAATTTTGATCATAGTTATAAAGAACTTATGATTTTGTGATTACATGAAGATTAAACATCCTGTATTCATAACAAAACTGGTTTTGACGTGATATAGCATTATAGTTTATATCCGTTTTTATGATTGTCGAAACAGTATTAATTAACATGTGGTATCAGAGCTTTCGGTTTATAATCTCATATTTTTCGTAAATGAAAACTTCTTTATAACTATTCTGATTTATGATCTTTTGAAAATCTGGCAATCTGGAATTTTTGGTAAATCAGGAAATCTGGAATCTTTGGTAAATCTGAAAATCTGGAAATTTTATTTTTCTGGAAATCTGGAATTTTTAAGCAATATGATAATCGTACATATGGTAATTCGAATTTGTGTATGATATTAAGAACGAAATTACTACTATAGTCCTTATCTTATGAAAACTGTCACATTATTGTTCAACCCCTTTTCGTGTTATAAGAACCCTAATATGCCGTTAACATTATTTTATTGTTTCGAGTTGTGTAAGCGTTCTGAAAAATACTTTTATTGATCATGATAAGAAAACGAATTTGTTTTTAAGATTAATTAAGTGAAAACTGTGATTTGACACAAAACATATTTCAGAAGATTTTTTTTTTGCGTAGTGAAGAGTGTTTTTTCAAAATTTTGGTGTCCGATTGACTTGAAACTTGATATGTTAACTGGAAACAAGCCAACAATCGAATTTCACGGCCTTTGGCCGTGATGTCATGTGTTTTTCGGCAATCAAAGTCCGTTCAGGTCATCAAAACCCCGTTTTTGCCATTTTATGAAATAATCTCAGGGCTTATAAATCTTAACAGAAAATTGATATTAACGTTCCGCAAAAAGTTTTGGTTTTTTGGCCTGTTTTACTTCGATTCTATGGTGAAAACTCATTTTTTTCCATTTTTGGCGAAATTCATAAATTTTGTGTTTTTACTATACCTGGGCAATTTGTTTTTGAGGCATTTAAGCTGCTATTGGTACATTTGTAATCACTGATAGATAGACCCGATAATATGGGCTCTTGAGCATAAAATCGTCCATAACCCACCCAAATTAATGTGTTTGGGGCCTATTGATTGTGTTCATGGGTCAAAATAGTTTTGGAACCTCTAAAAAATAAAACTCAAATCACCAATGAGTTTAAAGATTTTTTTCATTTAAGTACTTACTTGTATATTTTTTTTCAAAATTATTATACCCTATTTATCTGTATATGGTATAATAATTCTTTTTTCAAAAAAAAAAAGGGTCAACCCGACCCGACCCGGTTTTGACCCGACCTAACCGGTCCAAATTATTCTATTTGACCCGCCCAAATTTATCCGTATCCATTTTTGACCCGTCCATAACCGCCCATTTGCCACTACTACTGATAGATTACGTATTATAGTTAATATTTAATGCGTGATTAACTATATTTAAATTGGGACATGTAAAAAATTATTCATTTCAGTTAAGACAAAGGCCAAACACAGGCTGAGATTGTATGTACGAATAATACACTTACATGCAATAAAGGTTTATTCTAATGTTAGTTATAAAATTGGATTGAGGTGCAACACATGCTACTTTCTGAATTGAACAACATTAGAAAAACTTTCGTGAAAAACAGAATAGTTGACATTAAGTCTATTAATCATGGTATTAAATGTTTAGGCAACAAACACAGATGCCAAATTATGGGACCATGATAAATGAATTATAGGGTAATATATCTTTACAATATGAGCATTATGTGATGATTAACACAGATTCCGTGATATTCAGATTGTAAATGAAATATGACAAAAAATTTAGTCAATAATTCAATATTCGACCCTTGTAATTTTTGTTGTGTGTGAAAATTTAATTTGTGAACATTGTTATTAATTACAGTTCCTCTTAACCTGTATTTGCAAGCTCAGTCCTATTCCAAATTTGATGGAACTAATTTTTCTGAATCGAATGAGCAAATTGAGTTCAGCGTAGGGGTTCTCGACCTGGACATGGCAATTATGTGTGATGAACCCGCTACTATTACTGATGCCAGTAGCGAGGATGAAATTGATGTCCATGAAGCATGGTCTCGATCCAATAGGTTGGCCCTTATATTTATGCGAATATCCATTGCTGCTAACATTAAGACCAACCTACCTGAAACTACGAAAGCGAAAGAGTATTTGAACAACATCAAGGAACGCTTCCGTACTGCTGATAAATCCCTTGCTGGGAAACTGATGGCTGACTTGACCACTATGAGGTTCGATGGTACTCGAACTATGAATGAGCACATTATAGAGATGACTAATTTGGCTGCTAGACTTAGAGTTTTGGGCATGACAGTGGATGAGTCTTTTCTCGTCCAATTTGTCCTAAACTGCCTACCTCCTGAGTATGGGACTTTCCAAATCAATTACAACACTATAAAAGATAAGTGGAATGTAAATGATTTGCAAAGCATGTTGGTACAGGAGGAAGGAAGGCTTAAACAACATGGCCATGTGACTAAGGGACAGGTGGCAAATCTAACAGTCAAAGGAGGGGGTTTTAAGAAGAAGTTCGGCAAGGTCATTAAGAAAGGTCCTGGGCCTTCTCATCAAGCTGAACCATCAACAGCTGATTTGAAGAAGGAAAAGAACGACAAATGTCACTTCTGTAAAAAGAAAGGCCATTTCCAGAGGGATTGTCATAAACGAAAGACCTGGTTCGAGAAAAAGGATAAGCCCTTAATTTATGTTTATTTCGAATCAAACCTTATTAACACTCCTTCTAACACTTGGTGGATTGATTCTGGTTCTATGTGTCATGTTTCTAATTCGATGGAGGGCTTCACTTCGATCCGCAAAACAAATCCAAATGAGCATTTTCTCTACATGGGCAATAAAGCGAAGGCTAAAATAGAAGCTATTGGAGTCTTTTGCCTGATTTTAAGCACTGAATTTATTTTAGACTTGCAAGAAACTTTTTATGTTCCCACAATTTCTAGGAATTTAATTTTTGTTTTCAAACTTGCTTTAGACGGTTTTGCGATTGAATTTAAGTACAATGGTTTTAGTTTGATTAAAAATTCTAATAATGTTTGTTCTGGACTTTTTATTAGATGGTTTATATCAATTGAATCTTGAAAAGAATTTTTCAGAAACCCTTGTAACCCTGCACCCTAATGTTGGTACGAAACGTACACTTATTGATGAAAAATCTGCTTATTTATGGCATAAAAGATTAGGGCACATATCCAGGCCGAGAATTCAAAAGTTCATTAAAGATGGAATACTCCATAATCTGAATTGGGCCAATTATGATGTATGTGTTGACTGTATTAAAGGAAAACAAACCAAACATACAAACAAAGGAGCCACAAGAAGTACCCAGCTACTTGAAATAATACATACAGACATATGTGGACCTTGTAATACCCCGTATTTTTGTGATATTTATTTATGGGATTAATTGAATTAAATGTGTACTAATTGGAAATTAATCCGGATTAAAATACTAGCGAGATGCGAGTTGGTATTTGATTATAATGTGTATATATGATTATATATGAATATTGAATTATTAAATTTGTCGTGAGATTGATATACGGCAATTTGGGAAATTTTGTTGAGACGCGTGTGACAGTCGCGTCAGGAATATTATTATTTAATTAAAAAGAGAATTTTATTTCTATTAACCGTATGGTCGTTCTGAGTGCACCAACGTGTCCGGAAGGGTCGAAATAGTCAGAAAACACTAGCCGGGGGTTTAGTTTGGGTCCCGAGGCATTTTTAGGCCATGCCGGCAACGTAAAAGGGTAGTTTGGTAATTTTGAATTTTTGGGATTTAAAACCAACGAAAATTAGGAATTAAAATCTGACTTGGTAATTACCCACTAAACCCACTAACTACACCTTATGACCTTATGGGCTATGGAGGTTATTAGAATTAGTTCTAAGAGTTCCTAAGGCAAAACCCTAGCCACCATTCACTTTGGAGAAGAAGAGCTTGTAGAGAGGGGAGAATTCTGCAGAGAGAGAGAGAGAGAGAAACTCATCAATTCGTCATCAAAATCAGAGATATATCAAAGGCAAGTGGTTTAATTTCATTTATTACAAAGAATGTTTTTTCCATGAGTAGGAAATTGACAAAATTTGTATTGTTCTTGGGAGTTTGACAAAAACCCATTAATTGGATTTAGAACTTTATATTTTGATGAAAGGATTGCATGTAGAATTGTGTTAGGAGGATTATTATGATGGAAATACACCTTGTTCATAACAAAACGGATTTAATTATGCCCATTGGTGACTTTAAAATTTTAGGGTTCATGTTCATGTGATTTGGGGACAAATGAAGGGATTTGATGATTCAATGATGTTTAGGAAGAATTGTCCCTATCTAATTGTTTAATTATGACCTATGATTGTTTGGTAGGGATTAGAAACCTTAAAATAATGTTGGAACGAATTGTATATGAGATTAGAGATGAAGAAAGTTGGAAAAATGAGAAAAGGGATTTCTGGGCTCGAAACTGGCCACTCGTTAGAAGACCTGCCCAGGTCGTTCGAACGAGCTCATTCGAACGAGCTTCTAACGAGTTGACAGTTTGCCTTCTAACGAGAGGGATATTCGTTTGATGTCTTTCGTTCGAACGAGATCTCGTTAGATGCCCAGTTCGTTCGAACGAACTCTCGTTCGAACAGCCTCGTTCGAACGAGACTTCTAACGAGAGGACAGTTTAGGCTTTTTTTGGCCTGTTTTGATTTCGCATGTCCCGTAACCTTGTTTAATTGTAGAGATAGCATTCCCTCGATGATAGATTGATATAGTTGGGACATTTGGGTTATATTGAGGAGTAAAACATAGAAGTGTGACTCGAATTGAATGGGAATTGTGGAATAGGACGTGAGTGACTATTACGATGTGAGAATTATTTACGGCTTAAATAATTGAACTAATCGGGAACTTATGAATTGTGTAACATTACATGTCGGTACGAGAATGAGGAGTGTGCCACAAATAAGTTACGGTGATTACTAAGATGTGTGTATACTTAGTATATGAATATGATTGTATGTGTATGACATACCTACCATACTTGCTATCACGGGAGGTTTACGTTCGCTTAGGGCCCTCTAATCCTTGTGTTGCCCGGATTTAGATTGGTACCTCGAGAACATAGGTCAGAGAAGGACTTATTGGGATGTTAATAAGTTTGCTGATCGTGGGAGCGTAGGTATGTGCGTGACCCATGTGATGTGACTGTGTTCGCCTCCATTGTTTGTGATTTGCTATTATCTGAGAACGATTCCTGAGAGATTCGGAATGCGTGATCCTTATGTACGTGATGTACCGGGATGGATAGCAGAGTATGTGTGCACTGCAGCTTAGTCTTGGGTGCTTGTATTATATATTTATGACGTGAATAATATACACTTAAATAATGGGAACTTTCATGTTGGTATTGTGAAAATAATTATGTAATGTTTTGAGAAAACATAACGGGTTAACCGATAGTGAATTGTATTGCTAATACTTGAGAATCTGAGTTAAGTATAGCCGCTATTATATTGATAACACTAAAATGTATAATGGGAATTGAGTAGTAAGGGGTAGAACTTATTACGGTTTGGATAGTTATGTATGTCATTTAGATGGGTACGGTACGTTAGGGGTGCACAATTAGACGAGAGGTGAGTACTTCATGTGAGTGCACGTCCTAACATGTATTTTGCATTCATTATTTTAATGTTATTAAAACACTTGCTGTTTTTAAAATGATTTCCACTTTCGGGCTCTGACCCATTTGCTTTCAAATCTATTTTTGTAAAAACCATTTTAGGTGCCCAGCCACAAGGACACCATGCATAGGATTTTCATTCAGGTGACGAGCTGTAGCTGTTTGTGAAAGTTACAGGACCTTGCTAGTAGACGCTTCTTTCATCTTGACTCCATATTCAGGATTCATCAGTTGTAGGGCATGTTGCCCATTTCTATTAGAGACATTTCCTATTTCAGATTTTCAGACTATTTGGCATGTAATTAATTCAGAACACTTTGTTCTATTTAGTTCAGTTGTGGGATTGTTGTGAGGAGTTTTTCCTCCGGACTTATTATTATGTTGTTGGCTATTCTATTGTTTCGTTATGGTGAATGTTGTTATGCTATCATTATCCTTTTATTGCATGTTAATCAGAGTTAACTTAAAATTTGGCTACTCACTTTTTAAATACTAGGTGGTTAGTAATCTTTAAAATGTTTTCGACAGTGATGCTATTAACTGGACCAACTTGGCATTTTGTATTAATTTAATAAAGGAGTAGCTACCCGGTATTTAATTAGTCGGGGTGTCACAGACCTTTTGATATTCCATCCATCGATGGAGAAAAATACTTCATCACCTTTATAGATGAATTTTCACGTTATTGCATTTTGTACATGTTGCATGATAAATATCAGTCTGTGAACGTTGTCGAAATATACATTAATGAGGTTGAGAGGCAACTAGGCAAAAAGGTGAAAATTATTAGGTCTGATAGATGTGATGAATATTATGGTAGATATGACGAGTCGGGGGAATTCCCTGACCCATTTGCTAAACTCCTTAAAAAATTAGGTATTTGCACCCAATACACAATGCTAGGATCACCTTGGCAGAATGGTGTAGCTCAAAGGCGTAATCGTACCCTTATAGAAATGGTTAGAAGTATGATAAGTAGGACCCAATTGCCTACATTTTTGTGGACACATGCATTAAAGACCGCTGTACACATCTTAAATAGGGTTCCTAGTAAGTCAGTTTCAAAAACCCCTTTTGAACTTTGGAAAGGATGGAAACCCGATTTAAGGTATTTACGTGTGTGGGGCTGCCCAGCGGAAGCTAGAATCTATAACCCTCATGAAAAGAAATTGGATCCTAGGACATTATCATGTAATTTCATTGGGTATCCAGAAAAGTCGAAGGTATACAGATTCTACTATCCAAATCATACAACTAGAATCATAGAAACTGGAAATTCTAAATTCATTGAAGAAGGTGAAGTAAGTGGAAGTATAAAAGAAAGGGAGGTAATCATTCGAGAAGTCAGGGTACAAATTTCTATACCCAGAATTCATAACATACATGTTGTTACTAATGTAGTTGTTGAAACGGTCATTGACCCAATCAATAACAATGAACAACAACTGAATGATCAACCAACTGAACAACCACATAATGAGACTATAACCGATGAAACTTTTGAAGTACCACAGGAAGTGCCATTAATAAGATCTCAAAGAGAAAGGAGATCGACAATTCCGGATGATTATGTGGTATACCTTCAAGAGACCGAATTTAACATTTGGAATATTAATGATCCAGTTTCTTATGAAAAAGCTGTAAATAATGATGATTTCGATAAATGGATTGATGCCATGAATAAAGAAATAAAATCTATGAATGACAATAAAGTTTGGGAGTTGGTCGAATTTCCAGAAGGATAAAAACGAGTTGGGTGCAAGTGGATCTTTAAGACCAAACTTGATTCAAAAGGTAATATCAAATGACATAAAGCTAGACTTGTTGCCAAAGGTTTTAATCAACGAGAAGGCATTAATTATAATGAGACCTTCTCTCCAGTTTCAAAGAAGGACTCATTAAGAATCATATTAGTATCGGTGGCTCATTATGATTTGGAGTTGCACTAAATGGACGTAAAAATAGCTTTGCTAAATGGGAGTTTAGAAGAAGAAGTCTACATGGCACAACCACAAGGCTTCATAAAGGAAGGAAAGGAAAACATGGTATGTATGTTAAAGAAGTCAATATATGGTCTAAAGCAAGATTCTTGTCAATGGTACATTAAGTTCCACGATACCATTACATCCTTTGGGTTTAAGGAAAACACTGTTGATCGGTGCATATACCTGAAGATCAGTGGGAGTAAGTTTGTGTTTTTAGTACTATGTGTTGATGACTTACTTATCGCCAGCAGTGATCTTGGTTTATTAAGTGAAACTAAGAAGTACCTTTCTAAAAACTTTGAAATGAAAGATTTAGGCAAGGCGTCCTTCGTGATCGGGATAGAAATATCTTGGGATAGATCACAAGGAATGTTAGGATTATCTCAGAAAGATTACATTAACAAAGTTTTAGAAAGATTTAGCATGCAAAGTTGTAATCCCATTAATGTTCCACTTCAGAAAGGGGATAAGTTCATCTTAAGTCAATGCCCTAGAAGTGATTTAGAAAGGAAGCACATGAAAGGCATGCCTTATGCTTCGCTCGTAGGGAGCTTGTTGTATGCACAAGTCTTCACTAGACCGAATATTAGTTTTGTCGTTGGGATGCTAGGAAGATATCAAATCAATCCGGGGATTCACCATTAGAAAGATGCAAAGAAAGTGTTGAGGTACCTGCAAGGGACCAAGGATTACATGCTCACATATCGGAAGACTGATCACCTTGAGGTGATTGGTTATTCAGTCTCAGATTTTGGGGGATGCCTTGACAGTAGGAAGAGCACTTCGGGTTATGTCTTCCTTATGGCTGGAGGAGCCGTTTCATGGAAAAGTGCTAAGCAAAGCATCATTGCATCATCTACTATGGAGGCTGAATACGTAGCTTGCTTCGAAGATAAAAATCATTGATTATGGCTGCAAAACTTTATTTCAAGACTTAGAATTATGGGGTCAATATCTAAGCCGCAGAAAATTCATTGTGATAATGTCGCGGCAGTCTTCTTCTCGAAGAACGATAGGTATACTAAGTCTGCGAAGCACATTGAGATGAAATACCTATCAGTTAAAGAAGAAGTTCAGAAACAAAGAGTGTCAATTGATCACATTAGTACGCGTGATAACATAGCAGATCCTCTTACAAAATGACTATCTCCGAAGACCTTTATGGAACATGTCAAAGAGATGGGTCTCGATTAGTTAGATTATGATTGTTATTTTGGCTTAGTTGTTTGACACTATTACTTTAATTCAATAAAAGTGTTTCTGATTTTTATTATTTCTGTCTTTTGTGAATGCATGCATATAATTCTGAATTATTGTTGACAAAAATAGTCTTTATTCAAAAGGACATTATGAGGCCATTATGATACCCAATATTAAAGGCTCGGTTGAATGAAACATTGGTGTTGTGGTACATGGGAGGAACCATGCTCTTGAATAGTATGAAACCGCCATGACTCGCATCTGTGAATCATTTGATTTAGCAAACTAAATTTATCAATGATTATGCACCTTATGATATCTAATTTAATTATACGAATTATTAAGACCAAGTGGGAGACTGTTGGAAATTAATGTTAAGTGACGAAATTAATTATTTAATTTCAATTGTATTAAATTCTGAATTTCCATTTTTGTGGTTTTAATAAATGTCGGATAATTAATTAGGAATGTGAAAAATAAAGATATTAAAAGATTGGGTAAACCTTATCCGTTAGTCACATGATGGTTAGTGGCATTAGTGGAAGACTTGAAAAGAGTCCCCCACCACTAGGATTCTGACCCTCTTCCCCTTATAAATAGAGACTTCTACACTATCTAGAGTCATCTCAATACACACTGTTTCTAAGGAGGGAGAGAAAATCCGAATTCTCATTATTCCTATTTTTTCACAAATATTCCGGGCACATAAGAGAGAAATTCTGGGCTATTCAAGAAGGGATTCAAATGACGCTTTGACAGGAGCATTCAAGTCACCTTATTCCAATCAATTACAATGGAAAAATGTTAGTTTTGATCATAGTTATAAATAACTTATGATTTTGTGATTATATGAAGATGAAACACCATGGATTCATGACAAAATTGTTTTTAACGTGATATAACATTATGATTTATATCTGATTTTTATGATTGTCAAAACAGTATTAATTAACAAATCCTTCATTTGAAAAGTTATCTGGAGAATTACCCAGATTGGGTGTTGACTTTGTCAATCCTTCATTTGCCGTTTCAGAAAACTGAACATCCGAGAGTGTGGGAGGTGTTTTTGGAATAGCATCATTTTTGCTTCCACCTGCAGCCGAACTATGTTCTCAAATCAGAACAACACTAGCAAGACCTGCTGGTTTCAGACTTGGTGATTCTGTCAGACCTACTGTTATAGGAGCTACACGAAGATTGTTGTGGTTAACCACAACTAATTTTTTGGTTGTAATTTTCTGAACTTTGGAGATTGGTAAAAAAACCTTCTTTTGTAAATTTTTACACTCATTTAATGAGTGTCCAATTGTTTTGCTCAAATTACAAAACATAGGTAGTGAATCATAATCAACATTAACAAAAAAAAATAGTCGCCTATTTTAACAAGAACACGATTAGGAGGACTATTAGGAGGTTGAGATGAGAAATCGACATCCACAAGAACACATGCAAAGTTGCCGAAATTTCGTTCCATTGTATGTTTGCCAACCCGCAGAGGGATATCCGCTCCTCGAGCGATTTGCAAGAGAAGGCGAGGGTCTCAATATTCTTGGCACAACCTAGAAAAGCAAACCCAAACATTAACCGAAGTAACAACATGTAAATCAGGGTTAGAATCTGGAACCCATTGGAAAGCTTTAAGCGTACCAGTAGATATCTTAATGCTTCGGAAAGTCATGGCCTTATTCCTATCATTTGAACAGGAGAACCGGATGTTAAAGTAACCCTTACCAATTGGTGTGAGGACCTAAGTATTCTTGGTCCTTTGAACAGGAGAGAGCTCAAGTTTAAGCTCAGGAAGCTTCCAAGGTTAGTCACTTCTGGCATGTACAATATAACAATTAAGGAGTTGGAACAATAGCCAGTAATGACGTCTGCATGTGCATCATCAGCTACCTTAATAGAGATAGTGTCACCATGCAATAAGGGAGCAGTAGGTTGTGGGAGACAGGCGGTTTCAATCATGCATGGTGTGTCCTTTTTACCGACTATATCAGCAAATGATGGTGGGCAAGATTAAACATTAGAATTATGAGTGTTATCATCGGATGTAACTATACATGGTGTTCAAAACTATTCTAAAAAAGGCTTGGGATCAAAATCCAAGCACAAAAGTGGTTAGAACCCATAGGAGAAGAATAAATAATTAAAACAAGAGAGAGAGTTTTAGAGAGAAGGATGAGCTCTCTCACTAGAACCCATTGTTACTCAAAACTAATTTTGTATTTCAAATTAATAATGTGTATTATTTGTATTTTAATATGAGTTCTTTCCCGATTATTTTGCGATAAAATTACGCATATACTAGTTAATGGATAACTATGATGTAACATATAAACAAACCTATAGGTTATTTGGTAGATTATGTGTTAGTTTAGTTAACTCATTAAGAAATTGAAATACTAGAGAACTACTAAAATTTTAAGAAAATCGAATTTAAGATATTGGAAAACCTGAAATTACCGAAAATACCGACGTACTAGATGGTTTGGTATTGGAATATAAATTTTAGAAACAAAAAACCAAAATTATCGAAATCGAATGTACCGAAAAAATTTGGTATGATAGTGGTACAAGACAAATACCGACTAAATTCACCGATAACCACCCCTAATTGGTTTTATAGAACGACACTTAAACTATTGAACAACAAACATATTTATGTGGAAATTTTAATGGTTTTATACACAACATCGAGTTTTATCAACTTTTAACATATGAAAAAGTCTTATTTACCATTGTTCAACATTTTGTGGAGCATTTTTTTGATAAATAAATTCTTTTATAAAAGACCAACCTCTATGGGAGTGGAACCCGTACATAGGGATATACAAATAACCTAAGAAAACAAACTGAAAAAGACCACCAGCTAAACATAACATAAGCTACAAGACACTATGTAAATCCCTCACAAATTTTGTAATATTAGGAAGAGATGTGACATGTCACTCCTTAAACTTACTCAGTAAAGTACTCAAGAATCTGTAACGAATTCTTGAAGGCGCTATCTCTTGTCGAGTTTCTCTCCTGCCAAATCATCCAGAAGATAGTGTGGGAACATATTGCACACTGTTTTAACCCCCTTTAACCTCCTGGGGTGGAGCCAAACCTCTAATAACTGTAACACCCCGTAATTTTAATTCAGTAATAATTAAAATTAATTGGAAAAAAATGGGAATCTATTAAATTTTGACATGTAAAAATGTTGGTTTTTCTAAAGAAAATAATTTTTTAGTGGAAAATTTGGAAATTATATCTTTTGTATATAAATCGGGGGAGGATCCAATCTAAGGAGGATAAATAAAAAAAAATTAAAATCCAACCGTCCGTTGGAGTTGAATTTTTCACAGCAGCTCCATCTCGCCGTTCTCTGCAACACATTTAAATTTCAATCAATTCTGACAGTCCAATCATCCGTAATATATTTTTGAGTGTTTGTGTTATTTGATTAGGGCTCAAACTCTTTTTGGTATATAAACATAAAGTGACGGGTTAGAACTTTTAAAAATACATTTTAGCCTTCTAAAATATTAGTAGCCTCCTGTATTTTCATCTTCTTCCATCTACAAAATCCTAACCCCATTTTAAACAACCTTCAACTCAAGATTTGTCAAGATTAACCGGGGTTTCTCAAGACGTGTCAAGAACGAATCTTTGTCAACTTTTTTAGAGGAATATACATTCAAGATTAGATTTCTAAATCGACTTTTATTCAGGCATGAATACTCTATTCATTTCCTTTAGTATTATGCACTTCAAGTGTCGCCTAAACCCTTAAATATATATTTTTGATAAAATTAATTAGTAACTTAATTAGAGAATGTGGACACTTAATTATGGGACTATTTTTGTGAAAAATTTAATATGACTTTAATTTGAAACCCTTGGGTGTGTAGGTTAGATTATTGAATTTTATATTTTTGGGTTTAGGTTCTCATATAGAATTTTATGGGGGTTATTTATATGGTTAATGGGATACGTTCACACTTATAAAAAGTAGATTTATAAAAGAAAATGGTTATGTTATATTGAAGATTCTTGCATGTTAATTGATTTAACATTTTTGAATGGGAAAAATTGTGTAGAAATCAACGACGGTGTTATTAATTAATTTAAATTAAATTGGGACCTTCATTATTAAATTGCTATGTTGTGAATATGAATTGTGTTGTGTGTGAATTGTTTTAGTCACTTTTACCATCATGGGAACGAGGAGCTTTTGGATAGTATATTGCTCAGCCCTATTTTAGGATGCTTACTAGGTATGAGACTAGTGGGTAGCCCTTGGTTAAAATTTGTGCTTGCTAGGTATGGGACTAGTTAAAGTAAATTTGTGAGGATTTTATATTTTGGGGTGGGGTTACATTTTATTGTCATTTCGTTAGTCTAGACATGAGACTAGGACATGTTTTATATTGGTGAAAGAGTTGGCGCTTGCGTTCAATTAAGAAATAATATAATAAATACCATTTTTAACCCAAATAAACCCTAAGCATGCAACTAGGTGTGATTGAAACAATATGAAATCATGTAATAAATATTCAACACACAAAGTTTAAGGAAAAATCCCCCACAGGGGCAAAACCATTTGTATATCACTATAATTTGTAAAAGACGGTTTACAATCGGATTACAATGAAATACAGGTTGACTAAGAATTACCCTCGGGTATCGGATTCTGTAGTCGCGGCTGGAATTATCTCTTTCCAGGAGGGCTGGCGGCTGGAACTATCCCTGTCCAGTAGGGCTGCAATGAAGAGGAAGAAGCGGTCCACTTCACAAGGGTTGAACAACAGCAATGGTGTTCTTTGGGTTACCAAACTTGATTCACAAGGATATGGAAGATGTGTGAATCTAAAAACCTAGAATCATAGGACTCAATAGGTGAAGGCTTTAGGGTTGATATGCTCTGAAAATCGTGTGTAAGTCTTAAGAAAACCAACTCCCCGATCGTGGTATAAATAAGAATTCCTTTGCCCTAAAAATCTGCAACACGATCTGGTTGTGGTTATCCTCGTCGGATCGGTCCGGTCCTTTAGGCGGATCGGTCCGGTGAAATCGGATCGGTTCTTTTTCTGAAGCCGGATCCATCCGGTTGTCATCGGATCGGTTCGGCCTTTTTGCCTTCATCGGTTCGTTATGGATCCGGGGTGTACTGGTCTCAACTCAGCAGGCGGATCGGTCCGGTACCTTTAGCCGGATCGGTCCGGTGAACCGGATCGGTTCTTTTATCTGAGCCGGATCGGTTCGGTCAGTTCCCTGATTCCTTTTCTTCTTTTGATATTCGGATTCCGTTGATGAGCGAATGATTCTTGAATTTTCTCAACGGTGTAACGGCGTACGACATATAAAATGCTAATGGACAAAAATGTCCTTACAAATCTCCCCCTATGTCTATGCCGGTACAAACATAAAAAATATCCGAATTATCAAGTATGAACAATGCCTATACAAATCTACCCTTCCATGAACCCAAAACTGAAAGTGGTACCAATGACTAAGGCTGCATCGTTTGTTCTTCAATTCTTCAGGAATCTTCACGCTTTTCTCATCAGGGTGTGTATCATGGGATTTATCAAGGATGTACCTACACACATGAGATAAAGCAAATACCAAGTGACGTATCGAGTTTGAAATCAGATAAACATAGATACCAATATATGATAAGCATAAACTCCCCCAAAATCAAACTCCCCCATAAGATGATAATTCTTTCTCCCCCTTTTTATGATGTCCCCAAATAGACAAATGAGAGAAATGAATCAAATAAGCAAGTGCGGGATGTCACAAGGATAATATCACACCATGAATGAACAGACAAAAAACCAAGTCGGTGATAGCGTAAAAGAATAGGTGTGAACAAAATTCGATAGGAAAATCAAAGCATACAAACATGACATATGTGCACGATGAATATTGGATATTCCTAACGAATGAACTCAAATGCTTCCTTTGGTGAAAAAGATTGGAAATATAAGACATTGACTATATCAAATCTACAAATCAAAGCTCAAAGTGATTTCTACACCAATAACGTCCAAAATGATTTTCATGCTTTTTCAGGACTTTCAAGGAAGTGCAAACCCGTTTTTCAATCTCCAACCAAACTCCCTCAGATTTATATTATAAAAGAGGTATACTAAATTCTCAAACTTTGGAGAATTGATGGTGAAACCTACAATGGACCATATTTGGCATGAATTGCTTTTTATTGCCTTATCAATTTTTTTTTTTTTGGGCTCTTTTAACCTCTTAGGACCTCAGATATTAAAATTCCTCCATTTTTAGGTCCTTTTAACGGTGGCTTTTGCGCAAAGGATAAGAATCAACTTTCGCAGCCCCTCCCCGTTATGCAAATAATCACACAGTCTCACCAAAACGGTTTTCACATGCATTCCAATCTTGTCAAGTTTTATCGCATTTTATACATTGTATAGACAGGATTGAGATGGAAACACTCAAGCCAACATGAGATTGACAAGTGCAATAATCAAATATAGCCGTGCATGTGTGCAATAAAGGATATAGGAGTCAAGCATGTAGGAAATATCACTAATTACATCTCAAGGACTCCAATCAATGTTAAGCATATGGATGAAATGATGTAGCCTCTCAAAACTCTATCAAACAGTCACATGGATATATGGAATGAAGTTGTGACATGGCTATCTTAAATGCTCATCCATAAAAGGCAAATCTCTTTTTGAATTTTTCAAAAAATTTTATCAAAAAAATCTTTTTGCGCTTTTTCTCAAATTTTTTCTTAAAAGAAAATCCTTTTGTATTTTTCAAAGGAAATATAAAAAGCAACTGAAAAGTTGTACAATACATCTATGGTACATATAAACAGACTAGCAATAGGACGCATATGATATGAATATGAAGAAGCATCCTATTTTAGACATAGACCAACCCCTCAGTCAACTGTGCAAATCCCTAAAGATTTCCTAAGACTCTCAAATCTAAGGGCATCTAAAGGTTTCGTGAAAATATCGGCTAACTGACGGTCGGTAGGAACAAAACTCAGGGTTACGACCTTCTCCTCAACTAACTGTCGTATAAAGTGCTCGCGTAACCTGATGTGCTTTGTGCGCGAATGTTGGACAGGATTGCGGGATATGTGTATCGCGCT
This sequence comes from Sambucus nigra, assembly GCA_949130495.1. Classification (NCBI taxonomy): domain Eukaryota; kingdom Viridiplantae; phylum Streptophyta; class Magnoliopsida; order Dipsacales; family Adoxaceae; genus Sambucus; species Sambucus nigra. The sequence continues at coordinate 640,863,715 of OX422215.1, forward strand.
CGTGTTATCACAGGAAATGAACATGGTGTCCTGTGACATCCCATAATCCTCCAACATTTGCTTCATCCACATGAGTTGCGTGCAACAACTCCCGGCGGCGATGTACTCAGCCTCCGCAGTGGACAAAGAGATGGAGTTTTTCTTCTTGCTCAACCAAGAGACAAGAGCAGAACCAAAGTAGAAACACCCACCCGAAGTGCTCTTACATCCATTTACGTCCCCGGCCCAATCGGCATCCGAATAGGCGGACAAACGGTCATCGGTATCAAAGGAATACCAAATACCGTATGATAGAGTCCCACTCACGTATTTCATAATACGTTTTAGAGCGAGTAAGTGTGACTCTTTAGGAGACGCCTGATAACGCGCACAGACTCCAACACTAAAGGCAATGTCGGGACGACTAGCAGTCAAGTAGAGAAGACTGCCTATCATACTCCGATACAAGGTTTGCTCTACGTCCTTGCCTGAAGTGTTCTTACTAAGCTTGGTAGAAGTACTCATAGGTGTACGTGCATGCTTAGCGGAGTCTAAACCAAATTTCTTCACTAGGTCTCTAGCATACTTGGATTGGGAGATGAACATCCCATCCTCTAGCTGACGAACCTGGAGACCAAGGAAGAATGTAAGCTCACCAACCATGCTCATCTCAAACTCATTTGTCATCTCCTCCTCAAAGTGGTGAGCATGATGGGAGCATGTGGATCCAAAGACTATGTCGTCCACATAGACTTGGGCAACCAAAATAGCACCGTCATCTCTCCTGACGAACAACGTCATATCTACTCCCCCTCTCTTGAAGCCACGAGCTAAGAGATAGGAAGTAAGCCTCTCGTACCAAGCACAGGGTGCTTGCTTCAAACCATACAAGGCTTTCCTCAGATAGTAGACGTGCTCAGGGTGCTGAGGGTCTTCAAACCCTTTTGGTTGTTCCACATATACTTCTTCCTGTAGAATGCCATTCAGAAAGGCACTCTTGATATCCATCTGATATACCTTGAAGTGCAGATGACATGCGATGGCGAGCAGAAGACGGACGGACTCAAGCCTCGCAGCAGGAGCAAATGTCTCCCCAAAGTCTACACCCTCTATCTGTGTATAGCCTTGAGCGACCAACCTAGCCTTATTTCTGATTATGGTACCATTTTCATCCATTTTGTTCTTAAAAATCCACCGGGTACCAATAACATTAGTATTACTAGGTCAGGGGACAAGTTCCCAGACATTGTTCTTCTTAAACTGAAGCAACTCATCCTGCATAGCAGATATCCAGTGTTCATCTTTGAGTGCTTCTTTGTGGTTCTTGGGCTCGACTTTGGATGTGTAGCAATGATGACTAACAACGTTCTCTAGTTGAACACGAGTCTTGACCCCTAGAGTGGGATCGCCAACAATGGCTGAAGGATCATGACTCTTGCGAACCCAAGCAGGTGTGTCCCCTAACACAGGAATAGGGTCCACAGAGTGTGGGAGAGGAACAGGAAAATCACTGTCAGAACAATCCTCATCCTCACACTGAAGGTTGGGATCAATAACCGTCGGAGGTTCGTCATCTTGCACAGTGACGTTTATTGATTCCATAACCTTAGAGCTCTTCAGGTTAAAAACCCGGTACGCTCTACTGTTCGATGAATATCCTAGCAATATTCCCTCGTCGCTCCGGGAGTCAAACTTTCCTAATTGCGATCTATCCCGTAGAATGTAGCATTTACTCCCAAAAACACGGAAATATGCCAAGTTGGGTTTCTTGCCAGTCCACAATTCATAAGGCGTCTTAAGTGTGTGTGGGCGAAGATAAACCCTATTCACCGTGTGGCATGCAGTAGACACTGCCTCTGCCCAAAATCTCCTAGAGACTTTACGACCTAGAAGCATAGATCTAGCCATCTCTTGGATCGTTCTATTCTTCCTCTCAACAATCCCATTTTGCTGAGGAGTTCTCACAACAGAAAACTCATGTTTGATCCCAAGGCTATCACAGTACAAATCCACCTTTGCTTCCTTAAATTCAGTGCCGTTGTCACTACGTATTCTGTTAATAGTGACCCCGTGTTGATTTTGCAGGACACGGCACTTGGTCGTTAAAAAATCTACAGCATCAGATTTCTCTCTTAGAAAACCTACAATAGAGTATCTAGAGAAATCGTCTACCATCACGAGAATGTATCTCTTACCACCTAGACTCTCCGTGCGAGTAGGACCCATAAGATCCATGTGAATCAACTCTAGAGCACGAGAGGTGGTAATGGAATGAAACTTCCTATGAGGACTACGAATTTGTTTTCCCAACTGACAGGGTCCACAAACGGTCGAAGTTGACTTTCCAAGAGATGGTAAGCCACGTACTAGGTCCTTTTTGACTAAACGAGATAAGTCTCTAACGTTCACATGACCTAGACGTTGGTGCCACAGATCCATAGGAGTGATCGTGGCACTGTTGCAGACAAGTGAGGATGTGGGCTCAGTCCCATAGCAGTTATCCTCTGTCCTCACCCCTTGCACTAAAAGTTTACCTGCTTGATTATAGACCTTAAAAGCTTCCCAGTCAAACTTTACTGCAAAGTCATCATCGCACAGCTGGCTGATGCTAAGAAGGTTTGCTTTCAAACCTTTGACGTACAGCACGTTCTCTAGCTTTGGAAATCCTGGTAACTCTACTGTACCTCGTCCAACTATGCTAGATTTGCTACCATCTCCAAAGGTGACTCTCCCATCATTATAATCCTCAAGATGGGTAAAATATGAGACATCACCTGTCATGTGTCTGGAGCATCCACTATCAAAATACCACTGTGAGGTATTATGGGCTTTGAGAGCGACATGGACAACAAGGGCCTTTTTCTCTTTCTTAGGAACCCAAGAGTAGGTACCTTTTTGTATTCCCTTGTTGTTGTTAGTTTTAGCCAGAATGTGGGGCGCATTCATTGATGGTAATGTCGTCCATCGGAATTCCTCCATCAAACTCTGTGATGTGGCGGCTAGAAACTCAACACGCTCTCTCAGACTGGCAAACTCATCAGTCTGATGTGGTGGAGCAACCGTACGTCGTGTCCGACCCAACTTATAGCAATCATCCCTAAGGTGTCCATTTCTTTTGCAATGGGAGCAAAAAAGCACAGTATTAGGAGGACCTTGGTTTGCTTTTCTTGGTCGAACTCTCCTTCTTGGTTTTTTATGACGGCCATAAGGAGTCGTAGTAAACTCAGGAATTGGTCCGGGTGCAATTTGGGACGTGGAGGCACCATCAAAACCTATTCCTTGCCTGTCACCAAAACCTAAAGCAGGACCGAGGAGCATCTTTCCCATCTTCCCAGATCTGTCCTCGATTTGTACCTTGACTTTCCTAGCTCTCTCAAGATCATGAGTAAGCTGAGCAACAAGGGCTTCAAGTTTCTCCCGAGTCTCCAGGGAGGAATGGAGCTCACTAGTAAGACTAGCCACTTGTTTAGTCAAGTCCGCTTTTTCTTTCTCAAAACTGCTCTCTCTCTCTAAGCAAATTCTCTTTACTAACCCAGGCAGACTCTTTCTCTCTTATGGCGGTGCAGGTGGAGGACTCTCTCTCTCTCGTTTCTTCTAACTCTTCTTCTAACGCGGTGATTCTAAGAACTAACGCCTTGTTACGTTTTTTAGTTTTGAAAGACTCATTATATAACTCGGCGTAGGCGCGTTGAAGGTTATTCTCGTCCTCACTACCTTCCTCCTCTCCCTCACTCTCTTCGCTCTCGCTGTCGAGGTGTCCCTGTGAAGTAGCATCCTCATCGTTGTGAGATGCACTAGGAGTACTCACATGACTAGCCATGAACGCGGTGAAATTACGCTCATGCGGTGACTCATCTCCCGAGTCCACCGACTCGACCTCACTGTCGTCACTAAGGGTAGCATTTAGGACAGCTTTACCCTTTTCCCTATTCAGACGAGTGGCACACTCAAATGCTCTGTGTCCTTTACCGTCGCACTCAAAACACCTCTCACTGTCTTTAGGGGGTTCTTTGAAATTTCAGAATTTTCTTGAAGTTTTTAGCAAATAATGCCAAATCATCTAAGTCAAACTCACATTCAGAATCAGAATTTTCTATCTTTCTAGATGACTTGACTCCCTTTCTTGCCGACCCCTCACTTTTTCTCTCTTGGGCTTTAAGGGCAATTCCCTTATCTTTTGGTTTGGCAGATTTAGGAAACATGTCTATTTCATAAGTTTGTAAATCTCCTACCAGTTCTTCCAATTTTAGTGTATTTAAATTACCCAAGAAATTAAGAACAGTGACTTTAGGTATAAAACGCTTGGGAAGAGAACGAAGAATCTTTTTAACAACTCTAGCATTAGGAATATGTTCACCAAGATTATAGCTAGTATTAACAATGTCAGAAAGCCTAGCATAGAATTCATCAAAACATTCATTTTCATGCATGGTGATGGTTTCAAATTGAGTTGTTAAAATTTGCAATTTTGACTCTTTAACAGCATTTGTTCCTTCATGGGTAAGTTGCAATACATCCCATGCTTCTTTTGACGTGGTGCACGTCATTATGCGTTTGAACTCATCAGGTGTGACAGACCCAGAAATAGCACTTAGACCCTTAGAATTAAAAGATGACCATTTAAATTCTTCATCAGTCCAAGTAATGTCAGGTTTCAAGTTGGTCACATTATCAACAGACACGGTGGGAGGAGTCCACCGTCGTTCAACCAAAATCCAGACACGTTCATCAATGGCTTTTAAAGCCGACCTCATACGGGCTTTCCAATAAGCATAATTTGACCCGTCAAAAATAGGCATTTTATAATATGACTTCTCCATATGAACACGCTCTTTTCAAAAATCAATTTATTTCAAAAATTGATATCTTAGAAAAATTTTGCGGAAAAAGGAATACGCGATAGATTAGCGTAACCTGCTCTGATACCAATTTGAAAGAGTTGGCGCTTGCGTTCAATTAAGAAATAATATAATAAATACCATTTTTAACCCAAATAAACCCTAAGCATGCAACTAGGTGTGATTGAAACAATATGAAATCATGCAATAAATATTCAACACACAAAGTTTAAGGAAAAATCCCCCACAGGGGCAAAACCATTTGTATATCACTATAATTTGTAAAAGACGGTTTACAATCGGATTACAATGAAATACAGGTTGACTAAGAATTACCCTCGGGTATCGGATTCTGTAGTCGCGGCTGGAATTATCCCTTTCCAGGAGGGCTGGCGGCTGGAACTATCCCTTTCCAGTAGGGCTGCAATGAAGAGGAAGAAGCGGTCCACTTCACAAGGGTTGAACAACAGCAATGGTGTTCTTTGGGTTACCAAACTTGATTCACAAGGATATGGAAGATGTGTGAATCTAAAAACCTAGAATCATAGGACTCAATAGGTGAAGACTTTAGGGTTGATATGCTCTGAAAATCGTGTGTAAGTCTTAAGAAAACCAACTCCCCGATCGTGGTATAAATAAGAATTCCTTTGCCCTAAAAATATGCAACATGATCTGGTTGTGGTTATCCTCGTCGGATCGGTCCGGTCCTTTAGGCGGATCGGTCCGGTGAAATCGGATCGGTTCTTTTTCTGAAGCCGGATCCATCCGGTTGTCATCGGATCGGTTCGGCCTTTTTGCCTTCATCGGTTCGTTATGGATCCGGGGTGTACTGGTCTCAACTCAGCAGGCGGATCGGTCCGGTACCTTTAGCCGGATCGGTCCGGTGAACCGGATCGGTTCTTTTATCTGAGCCGGATCGGTTCGGTCAGTTCCCTGATTCCTTTTCTTCTTTTGATATTCGGATTCCGTTGATGAGCGAATGATTCTTGAATTTTCTCAACGGTGTAACGGCGTACGACATATAAAATGCTAATGGACAAAAATGTCCTTACAATTGGCGATTCATCCTATATGTAGGATAGGGCGTATGTGTACTTGGGGACCCTTAGGTATGGGACTAAGAGGTATTTTGAGAATATCACATCAATTAAAAGGGTGGGGTAATTTGAAGATTCTGAAATTGAGAAGATGAGAATTATGCCTAAGATAATAACAGGTATTAAAATATAGGGGACATAAATAGCGAGCGTCGACAGTTTAGATGAGCCAGCCGACATTTTATGTCGTGTCGTGCGTGGAGCCTTGTCAAAATTGCAGGATCGACAGTTTAAACGGATCTGCGGTCGTTTTGACAAGGGGAAGTGTTAAATTTTGTTGGAACCTAAGATAATAAAATGGGCATTAAAATATATTGGCGACATAATCAGCGATGGCTGACAGATTAAACAGGCCACCTGGCGTTTGAGGTTGTGTCGTGTGTGGAACCTTGTCATGTAGCAGTGGTCGACAGTTTAAACGGATCAGCTGACATTTTGGTGAGGAGATGTGTATTTTGGTGGAGGAATCACCCGTGGCAAGAGGACCACTATGATTAAAGAAATAACAAATTGAGGAGAGTGACAAATTGGGTTAATTTAATTATATTAAAAACATGGAGATTAGTTATTTGAAATCATATTGGTGTGCTTTGTGAATAACAATTATAGAGGGTAGTTAGTTTTGTACTACCGCGTTTAATTATATTCGTTTAATTAAAATACTCTATTGTGATATTTATTGCGTATAATGATATTGTTTGAATTCACGAATCCAATTTGAGGGGAGTAGTGTGTATTCATGCTCGGGGCTGTGACCTTATGCGTTAACTAACATTTTCAGGTATTGGTACTGGAGTAGCTGCATAGGATTTATCGGGTATCGATTGGAGGTGTAGCTGCTGATGCTTTTATGTACTATTTTATTTAGTTTAGATTTCCTTTCCATCGTATTTCATTATGAGACATCACTTGGGTTTTATTAGGCCATTCGGTTCCAAAGTTGTTTGAGGATTATTAGTAGAAGTATTTACAATTGGTTTATTATTCAGATTTTGAATTAATTCATATTTTGGAGATTGGATTTAATTGTAGTTTAGCGCATGATTGTTTTTATATTACAATTATTCATTGGGATTGACTATTACTTATCATTGGAGTTTAGCACGTGATTGTCTCATATCTGTAACATACTGAGAATGGCATTTATTTAGTGACGCACGGCATAGATTGGCGGCGGTGGCTGGCCACCCCCATTGTCCGGATTGCGAGAGGTGTTACAATAACCCCCTGTTGTCTCGGGCATCACCCACTGAATATGACTTAGGCATTAGAAGACAACCCACAAGCCCCTCATCGGGCAGCAACACAAAAGAAGATGATAGGTTGATTCTTCCGCCTCCTTACACAATCAATATCTACTAGCAAACAGATGTCTTATTTTTTGCAATCTCTCGGATGTTAGAATAACCTATCTTGTCGCGGTTCAAAAAGAGAACATGACTTTCAAGGGTTGCCTTAGACTTCCAAATTTAAAACATCGTAAGATCTTATAAATATGGTTTGTATTAAGAAACATGAAACAAGTATTATATACATTAATACCCTATTAAATGCGAAAAATAATGTTTACATAATATAAAGATATTGCCTAGTTGGTACAACCAGAGTGTTATACATTAAGTGGCATACGTTTGACTTTTTCAAACAAAATTATATATTCTCACAATATACTAAGTACTAACTGAACAAGGCCTTGAGCAGCCCCTTAATTTCAATTTTTTTCAAAAAGAATTACATATTCTCTCAAATATTCCCACTATATTTGTAAAATTGTTTGCAAATAGTCTTGCAAGGCACATGAATAGAATCTTAGACCGTAACATCAGTTAGCCACCTCTTTTTTAATAATTACATTACAAATACATTTTTTTCAGTTGTATTGCACATAAATTAAGAATATCAATTCTGGTCTCATCCTTGATCATGAATTGATCAACCCAAAAAGTTAAGTCTGCTTTTTAGTAAAACTTAGAAGGTTCAGTCGGTAAATAATTATTTTTTACCCTTAATAATTAGTGTGCCTTCTAGGGATTGAATCTATGACCTCAAGCACACACACCCACTAACTTACCACTTGGCCACTTACCCTAACTTATTTACTTTAGTCAGAATAAATATATATACTTATACCCAACAGTTTTTCGGGTTAACTTCATGCTTAAAACAAAAAATTATAAAAGAAAATTTTAATTGTTTGTTATAAAATAGTTTTAATTTCATCTCACTTTTAAAGATTTATTTATCCTTACTTCCATATTTTTATTTTATGGGTTAATTACACTTAGGTTTCCTGAACTTTGCCCCTATTTGCACTTTCCACTCCGTTCTTTCAATTTATACTCCTAACTTTGAAAACGACAATAATTTACCACCTGTCGTCCAACTACGTTAATTTTTAGCAAAAATCGTTAACCATGTGGCACATGACAATAAGCAAGGGCATTTTTGTCCAAACCTAATTATTTTTAAAAAAAATCTTCAAATAACAAAAAACATTTAAAAACCACAAAAATACAAAAAAAAAAATTAAAATATAAAAAAAACTTGGAATAAATTCTAAAAATATGAATATATATTTAAAAATTCTGAAAAATCCAAAAAAATATTTAGTAACTATAAAAAAACAATGGAATAAATTCTGAAAATTTGAATATATATTTAATAATTCCAAAAATGTTAAAAAAAATTAAAAATATAAAAAAAGATTGGAATAAATTTTGAAAATATGAATATATATTTAAAAGTTTGGAAAATGCCAAAAAATGTTTTAAAATTATTTAAAACCTTGGATATTAGAAAAATAATTTCAAAAATCACTCAGCCAATAAAAAATGATTTTCAGCAACAATAAAAAATCTCTAAATAATAGTAAAAATATCAAAAAGCATTGGAAGAAATTCTGAAAAAAAAAATATATTTAAAAATTCTGAAAATACTTAAAAAAATATATTTAAAATCAAAAAAATTATAAAAAATAATTCAGAAAATGATTTCTAAAATGTAAAATTGTCGAAAAATATTTTATTTCATTGAAATGATTTCTAGCATGCCAAATTTAAAAAAAATAATTCAAAAAAATATTTTTATTTTAAGCAAATAAACATTATAACAGAAAAAGAAATTAAAAAAATAATTCAGCAATTAAAAAATAATTTCTACCTACAATAAGTTATTTCCAGCAAATACAAATTATTTCCAGCAATATAAAAGCATTTATGATATTTAAAAATGATTTCAGAAAATAAAAAATAATTTCAGCATCTAATAATTATTTTCATCAAAAAAATTTATTTTCAGCAGTAAAAAAAATGATTATCAGCAATATAAAAGCAGTTTCAAGATTCAAAAGATGATTCCATAAAAAAAATTATAAATATGAAATTATTTTCAGCACATAAAATGATAAAAATTATTTCAAGTAAATAAAAAATAATTTCCAGCAATAAAAAAAATTCAACGTATAAAAATAATTTCAACAAATAAAAAAACGATCAAAACCTGCAAAAAAAAAAAATTAACCTAAAAAAATGAATTTTTCAAAAAAGTCGAAATTTTCTTTTAAAAATATCACAGTTGAAATTTGTTGTTTAGCTATATTTGTGTGTGATTAATTTTTATGTGCATGAATATGACATTTGCATATAATGAAGAAAATACATAATTAATATGTGACACAACTTAAAAGTATCTATTATTGACATAAATGATTCGGAACACATTTTGGGTCATATATGGGCTCGTTTAGATAATTTAGGCCTTTAAAAATACTCCTAGGTCAATAATATATAGGCGAGTAAATAGTATATAGGTTGGAGAAGTTTTGGGCTAATTGGATTATGAATTCGGGTTCAATTGGGGGTCCAAAAGTCGGGCTTAAGGCTTAACTCGGGATTTATCACCTAATTAGAGGATAGGTGGGGGTGAATCACTCCCCCACTATCATTCCACAAATCTAGAAATCACAGTTACAGGAAGGAGAGGGAAATACACCAATGAAAGGGAAAAAGGCAAGAACAAAGGAGGAACCAAGGAAGAATCTGGGGACATCTACTCTACCATTTTTAAGGCAAGAATTTTCTTGCTTAATTTGTGTTTTCAAAATATTTCTTGAGGCATATAACAGTTCCCTTTAAATTTATGGGTTTTACGTTTGAATATGTTGGATTTGATTATATATTACTGATGTAGATGAATCATTTATATATAGAAATTGTCCCAAGAATTAGGTTTCGTAAATCTAAAAGTGATGGTAGATTCCATAGGAATTTCACAATTAATTTTGGGATATATTGATGAACTGATGTAGAGATAGCAATATTAATTCATAGACTGAAATTTTAGATTTAGATTTCCTAATGAATTCCCTTATTAAGAAATAAATTTGGTTAGAGTTGGGAGAAGATTTAGAACGTTAAAACCTTAAATGGGTATTAACCTTGTTGGGAAATTAGTTATGCAGTATAGTTGTAAATTTCTGGATATGTATGAATATTGGTACCAGGTATTTTATGACTATTAAGGGTTTTGTATAAAGGCATTCTGGATTTGAGGAAAATTTGTTCCTGGAAAGAACATGAACGGATAAGAAAATGTAGGGAAGAAGAAGAGGTCGTTCAAACAACCAGGCTTGTCATTAGAACGACACGTGATGTCGCGCGAACGACCATGCCTCTCGTTCGAGCAACGCCTTGGGGTGTTTGGTTCCACGCGCCTGACGATGGGTTGCCTTGCCGAATCAAATTTTGGACTGTACAAGGTATACTCTATAAGGCATTAACGTAACAAAGTGGTAAAACATTTATGTGCCACTCTTAATTAATAATAATTACAAATAGATAAATGGTTATGTAATTATTTATGGGACAAAATTAATAATTTATTAGATGATAAATTACTAATAATTGAAAGAATGTTGCGGACTTTGGATTGGACTTTTATGATAATTATAGAGTAATTACCTACACATATTATATGGGATAATAATATGTACTATTATGTATGTGTGTGGATATACCAGTGGACGGTCTTATCAGCTCGGGGGTTCGCGCTTGTACCACATGTCGACATAGGTGGGCTTGACAATGTGTAGGACATATAGGTACTACATGGAGGCTCCACCCATGAGTGATAGGGACTGCCCCTAATTTATGTGTGTTTGTGTATCACCGCTGGGTATGGATCGTATACAGGTGTCCTGCGTATGGACCGCCCCTAATTTATGTGTGTTTGTATTGTTCGCATAGGATAAGGAAATCTTCCAGACTTGCCGATAGAGCACGAATTAGACACCAACGATAGTTGGACTTGTGTGTCATATATATAGAAGGACATATATTAATAACTCCTCGAGTCTTATTGAAATAAATATAATTGTCTAAGAATATGGATAATAAATATTATCCCCGTCCCTATAATGCATAATAGATGTTTATGCCTTATATATAACACTTACGAGGTTGGAATAAATGTAAGTTGATAATTAAATATAGGGATTACATTTAAATAATTAATTATTGATATAATCATTATATAACTTGAGATCATGCCACAATTCATTATTTGAGACGTATTTGGGTGCGAATAATATCACACTTAGATGAGGGGTGAGGTGTTAGATGCATGTAAGTAACGAGAGGGGGAGGGGAAGGGTATTTATTGTGGATTGACTGTATTTTTGCGTCATAAATTATTTAAGTTAATTCTTGCACACCTCGGGCTCTAACCCAAATTTAAATATCCCCCCCCCCCCCCAGTGCACCTATACAGGGATAGCTGGATTACGCTGTATTAGTCCTGCAGTCTCATTTGTTCTCCAGTTACCAGACTCTTCGATTTTAGTGTAGGTGCTTATTCTATCGCACTATTTATTTATTTTGGAATATTTGTAAGGGCATAAGTCCGATATTTTTACTTTATGTTAGTTGAGACTTATATCACTCTCGCAAGATATTTATTTATTGATGGTGGTTTGGATCTATTTATTTATTGTGGATGTATTCGTGACTTTTCAAACCTGGGCTTTAATTAATGATTGTTTATATTCGCATTTGGGTTAAGGATGGTATTAATTGACAAGCAAGCCCTATCTTCGGCGTATTGTGCCTGACCAGCCTTCACGTGAGAAAATAGGGATTGTTATAGTGTGTGTATGTTCAAGAAAGGGGGGGAGAGGAAGAACAAGAGAGGGGGGGGGGGGGGAGAGGTGTAGAAGACGGAGAGAGAGAGAGAGAGAGAGAGAGGGAGAGAGAGGATTTTAGGGTTTATAAATAGGGGTAAAATATCCAAAATACCCTTTTGAAAAAGTCAAAAGGGTTGCAATGTATCAATTAATGACAAAAGTTAACGGATTTAGACGGCAGGAGGTTAATTGTCGTCGTGTTCACAGTTTGGGTTGTTATTTGCCAAAACTGAAAGAATGGGATGGGGAGTGTAAATAGGGGAAAAGTATAGGGGGCCAAGTGTAATTAACCCTAATTCTTTAAAAAAAATATTTAAATAAAAGCAAAAACATTTAAAATTAAGAAAATACCAAAAACTATTTTTAAAATATCTTCAAAACTTGGAAAAAATTTCAAAAATATATAAAATCTGTAAAATTCTATAAAATAATTACTGAAAAATTTATTGTCCATAAAAAGAAATTATTTCTAGTAATAAAAAATGATTTTCATCAATATAAATTATTTTTAACATATAAAATATGATTTTTAACATGGAAAATTCAATAAGAAAATAGTTCAGAAAATATATTAAAGTACTAATATTTATTAGAAAACACATTAAAATACAAAAAAAACTTTAAAAAAATGAAAGTTCATAAATAAATATAAAATTATTTCCAGCGATTCTATATCACTTTCAACAAATAAAAATTATTTGCAGCAATAAAAAAAGATTTTCTGTAATATAAAATTATTTCCAGCATATAAAAAATGATTTCCAACAAATAAAAAAAATTCCAACAATAATAAATTACTTTTAGCATATGAAAATGATTTTCAACAATAATTTTTTTTTTTTTTTGTAATATGAAAGCATTTCCATCTTATAAAAATGATTGTAGCAAATAAAAAATGATCCCAGGAAATAAAAAATGATTTTCAGCAATATAAAGAATTTCCATTAAATACAAAAAATATAAAAATTCCAACAAAAAAAATGCATATTTCCAACAGCAAAAATTTGAGAAATAAAAAATTTTAAAAGAATAAAAGAAAAGGATAAAAAGAGAAAAATAAAACAGAAAATGTGTAAATATTTTCAACGGGAAAAAAATTCCAACATGGAAAAAATTGACAGCAAAAAAAATTCCAACAGCAAAAAATGGCAAACAACATATATACACACCGCCAAAATGCCCCAAAACAGCAAACTTTTAAATTTGCCCTAAAAAGCATATAAAAATATATGCTTCAATACTTTGCTCCAAATTTCCACCGAAAATGTCGTTTTGGGGCGGAGTGAGGGGAGAGAGTGGGAGGGGTGAGGGGCGGAGGAAGACGCGTAGAGGGGCTGGTGGGGGAGTGTGTAGCAGGGGCGGGGGTGGGCATCCATGGCTGATGGGAGAGAGAGAGAGAGAGAGAGAGAGAGAGAGAGAGAGAGAGAGAGAGAGGAAAGATAAGAAAGAGAGAGAAAAGGAAATAAACTTTTAGGGTTTGGAAATTAATTAAAAAACAAAATAGCCCTTTAAAAATTCATGTGCCACGCACATGACTAACGGTTTTTGTCAAAAATTAACGGACTTGGATGGTAGGGGGCTAATTGTAGCCATTTTCAAAGTTAGGGGTGAATTGAAAAAAGTTGAAGCGTTGAAGGTGAAGTGTTGGGGAGTATAGTTCAGGAGGCCTAAGTGTAATTTACCCTATGATTATACATGTTACTCTTTAATTCATTAAGTTTGGTCAATTGAAAAGAAAAATAACAACAAAGAGTAGGGTGCATGTTATATAAGCAGTTAAAAGACTTTATTACATCAATGTACCATTACACTAATGTGAGTTCATACTAATTATTTCCAATCTAAAATAAGAAAACATAGACCTTTTGAATCGAAGTAATGTTGTCTTATTGAAGTAATTAAAAGGGAATCTCAACAAAATCTGATAAATAAACTAAAATACTGAAGAGTCTCAAGGTGAAACATGCCCAAATAAAATACTAAATGAAACACCTAACTAGGAATGAATAAGGTGATGCATCTAAAGCAAATCCTGCAAGCCTCCACAATATTACAGCGACGCATCCCTGGAATGAATCCTCAAAATTGGCGTCCCTGTAGTTGGACACCTAAAATTATTTTGAAAAATATTTTTGACACGGGTCAGAAATGTTTTGCAAGTACTTAAAATGCAACAATTAAAATATGCATTAACACTTTTCATATTTAAGCAGTTGTCGCACGTCCTTGAGTCATTACTCACCCCTCATCTATTGCGCACACCTACGCTTACCTTCTAACCCAACTAGTTATACTACCCCCATCGAATTAGTCCTCTTACAACCTTTCTAGCACTTTATTTTATTCCGAGTATTTTCTTCTTTTTTATTTCCTAAGTTACTTTACCCTTTAACTTAGTTAATCTTTTCCACTTTAATTGATCATATAACATGCACACTAGTTATATAAATACTGCATTCACACGTTAGTCTTAACCCGTTTATAATTTACCTACACTACTATATACATATGAATATACCACTACAATCAGACACATATCGCATATAATAACCACCCTTTCAAGCACTAGCTCTCTGAATGCTTGCCTCTACAATGCTATCAAATTCCAGGGTTGCTCACTCTAACTCGATTACCATAAGTCTCACTAACGGACACAGAAATTTCGTAAAAATATTGCAAACGTTTAGGAGGCAGTCATATTTCCCCGAGAACGAGACCTAATCATACCCAAAAAGTCTCACCCCTAAAATAACTCACACATAAAATAACGGACGATATGACCTGGGGACTATACACTCCCTGCATTCATTAGTCAGAGGATTCGCCCACATTGCACAACCTCCCATGATAGGACTAGAATGGTGCATATTTACATAAATATCTAACATTGATATTTAAATAGCGCACACACACACACACACACATATACAACCTCCTATGATAGCACTAGTAGGGTAGGTATTTTCATAAATATCTAACACTGATATTTAAATAGCACACACACACACACACACACACACACACACATACACACACACACACACACACACATATATATATATATATATATATATATATATATATATATATATATAAAAACTCCGGCTAACCCGTGCCTAATTCCCGTAGCACTAGCCCATGATACTCGAGTCTATCTCCCCGACTCTTATTTTATTTAATTTCACATCCACTAAATAAATTAACGTAACTTCACATCCCAAGACACCCAGACTCACCCAATTGGCCCTTATTTAAACATATATGAATTTATTTCACTCAATTTATTATTTAGGTTTCTCACCTTTTCTCATATTTCTTATCACAATTGTATTCACCCGTAATCAGTAGGTAATAAGCCACTTCTTTATATTTCTCTCTAAATAAATAATACTGGAATAAACCCCAACTAAATTAGACCTTTAACTTAGGAATAAGAAAATTTCCCACATTCAGAGGTCATCGATCGATCGATGACCCCGATCGATCGATCGATCGATCGATCGACTGATGAACCAACTTCTTCCCCAAGTTCGTTTTCCACCATTGTTAAACCTTAAAACTCCAAAACCTCAATCCATACCTCAACCAAATTATACCCCATGTTTATTAAACCTATAAATAGGTTCTAACACAAATATTTATCATCAATCATCATTGATTCTTATTAAAATTCATAGGGTCAACGAATTGGGTTTGAAAATGCGAGTTTTTCTAAATCAATGCTCTGATACCACTTGTTGGAATAGTAGCCCCCCAAATTTTAAAATTGCTTTTAAAATGAATTTGAATTTACTTAAAGTGCGGAATAGGATAGTCCAACACAGCAGACACAACCTTCCAATTTTAATTGCTTTCAAATTAAAACAAACTCAACTAAAGTGAAATAAAATTAATCCAACATAAATTTTCACTTAAACAAATTTAATTCAATACCAAGTCCTAAAATTTTCCTAACATGATTAATTCATTTTTCTACATAGCCAAAATCAAATTTAACCAAATTAACAATTAATGGCTTGAATTAAATTAGCTTAAAATTCACCCAAAGTAATTTATAGCACCAAATTAAACTATAGTTGCGATTTAAACCATATTTTATTTTTCAGTCCTAAGCATGTATTCTAGGTGATTTGCAAGATAAAATAAAGTCACAACACACTACGCCGCGATGTACGAGGGAAATCCAAAACGGGTAAAACCTCGGATGGCCCCTAGCTTTAAGCCACTAAGTACGGATTTAATGTTACAAGACATATGACTTACTACACTCGACCTGACTCCATCCAAGCCTCGACGCGTCTTCTTGCAACCACCTCTACCTAGCCGACAAACCCGGACTCCACGAAAACCTTGGAATCCTCCAATGAGGCTGTTGGACAACCATCAACCCGCACCCGACGCCTTTCACCCAATGGGAATGCCGCAACACGCAAACAAACTCCTTTTGGATGGAGAAGAACTCAAACTCTCTTCTTTAATGGTGTAGAGATGAACCAAAGGTGCCAAACCAAACTTCAAGTAATATATATATATATATATATATATATATGGAAACTTGGAATTTAAACAAAACTATGTGTGTGCAGAGTTTTGGAAGGATTTTAATTCATAAATTCAAAACTCAAAACTTGAACTTTTGGTAGGAAAATATTTCTCTCTTAAGCTCATAGAAAACACTCAAAAGTTATCTCAAAACTTCTACCCACAAAATGGTTAAAAATAAGTAGAAAAGGTGGGTTAGTGAGAAGTTACCAAAAAACTGCCAAAAATTAGCTTTCCCGTCAAAAGTCGTTCGAACGATATTTTAGAAGAAGACTAGGCCAAAACTCATTGGAAAAACTCGTTCTAACGAGTTCGTTAGAAGAAAACATCGAACGAAAAAAAAAGAAAATAATTGACAAATCTCGTTGTCAAACTCATTCGAACGAAAATCTCGTTCGAACGACACTTCGAACAAAAATTCAAAAATTCAAAAAAAATTCATATTTTCATTTTAAGCCCAAAAACTATTTCTAACATGATTTTCTGAAATTAAAAAATACGTAAACATATTTTAAGAGTTACACCCAATATATTTTCCAAGTTCCTACAAATATATATAAAGCATTCATACCTTATGGAACCTTGGAAAACGATCAACCGTTGAGGACGTAAAACTTGATACATTGAAACCCGACATGATATCTGCACTTTGAAATAGGTCGATACGTATTAAACTTTTACTTGTCTTAGGCTTGGATGGATACTATTACACTCTATCATATGACTCAAATAGCTTTGTCTGGAATTAAGCCAATACTACAAATTGACTCGATTGGAAATTTGTCCTTATAGGGTTTCTCTCAAATTCATTAAATCTCATATTCAATTTGATTCAAAAATATGAATTCAACAACATTAGCTACTATTTTCGAATTTAAATCAAATCCCCACGTCATATGATAGTATATCCACATTAATTAAACATCAATTTCACACTTAATGATTAAATTCCCCCAAACTTAGATTTATCATGTGACACCCTCCAAAAATGAATTTTTCTACACCTACTATGATATGAACATGTGTTTTTAAAATTAAAGCTAGGAGAAAGATAATCACTTTCCTTTTTATGTTTATAGAGTTTGATTACGCGTTGTAGGAGATGAATCCCTCCCGAATTTGCCCCAAATTTGTTTCCTTAAGTTCTGTTCCTTCTTCCTTTCTCTCCTCTCTCAAATCTAGGGTTTAGAGTTTGCTTAATGGAAGCCTATAACTCTAAAAGTTAGGTTAAATATCCTTATTCCCGTAATTAAGCTAATGGGCCAAGCCCAAATGATCCGAATACCCCCGTTTGGGCCCGATTATGTCTATAAGGCCACGGGACCCATTTACTACCATCGGTTACACTATTTTGACTATCTAGGTTCTTTCAGAACCAATCATGGCCTCGAAATTTCCATCTGAGTAAATGGACAATAATTTTCGATCTCTACCTCATATTGCCTACACTTGATTCCTGAGTGAGATATAATATTGTCACGTCACTATCACTCGCTATGATGTAGAATAATTATTTATTATGCACTTTGTAATTATATTGCATAAATAATAATCATTATCCCTCCTGATTAATTTTTTAATAAACACATAATAATTAATCCAAATAAATTATGTCACACGTGTAATTAAAATTAGTTGGATTAATTAAATATTTATTACAAAAAAATACGGGGTGTTACATACTTCTCCCCTTATAAAGGAATTTTGCCATCGAAATTGGGACATACCTGTGGTGAATAGCTCTGGATATTACTCATGCATGTCATCCTCCCTCTCCCACGTCGACCCGTCAATATTATGGTGCCCTTGCTCAACTCGAACCAAGGGTACTACCTTAGGCCGTATCTTATGCTCACTATGATCAAGTATCGCAATCGATCTCTCCTTATACGAGATATCTAGCTACAAGTCTATCTCCTCTAATGGAACATGCCAAAAAGCTGACTCTCTCCTTCGTCACCTCTTTAGCGATGATATATGGAACATGTTGATTTGTCTCTCATCATTACAAATATACCCTTGAAACTTGTGCATTTTAGCCGCCTCGGGTATTTTAATGCCTATAATTATGCCCGTTAATCAGACAACCTCCGTTTTATATGCTAATATGTTATTTGAGGTATTATTGAGCTTTTGTAGGTGTTAAGATTGCTAAGTGTGGAGTTTGGTTGCGTTTCGATAAAGATTCATCAAAGTTTGCACAAGTAGGGGCACTATCATCATTTCATAATTTGGGATTTTTGCCCAAAGTCTACATGGAAGTTGAAGCTCTAAGTTCAATTTTATCCTGGCCATGAATGGTGTCGAATCGGAGCCCGAACGAAGAATCCATAGGCCTTTGATCGGAGAAGAAATATGAGAAATTCATTTAACCAACAAATTAATAAATAATATTTATGTCCTATTTAAAAAATTGCAGCAAAAAGTTCTAAAATAGAAATGGCGATTTGGTTCATGCTCGGGTCTTGGTTTTGTCCGAAATTGGAGCCTTGGGTCCGAAATTGGAGCATGGGTCTTGTGTGGATAAAGTTACAGGTCAGTTGGCTCGGGTTCTTGGGTTCTTGGAGTACCCACTTTGGAATTTCCATGGCTTTTCCCATTAATGGTTGAGGTGGGTCTTTGCACCACATATTTGCAGGTCTCGGCTTGAACAACATTGGAGGTCTTGGGCTATACATAAGGCAAATCGCTGATACTGTTGTGCGTGGGTTTGATTTGCAGTGACCAGTCGACCGGGTACCCACCCGCAGTTGACCAAGTTTTGGGATTTTAGCCTTTGATCGAGACAGTGTGCTTTTCTCATCTCAGCGGTCGACCGACCCCTTCCACATGGTCGACCGGTGCCCTGCTTATGTCCCACGCTATTTTGGCTTCTTCTCCCCCTTTCTTTTTCTATTTTCTTTATCTTTTATTTGTGTTTCCTTTAATTGTAACTTATCCCTTTTTTCTTTTATTTGTTATTCCAACTTACTATAAAAGGAACACTTTGTTTTTGTAAGATAGATCATATTAGGCAATTTTTCTCTCTTTCTTAGTTTAGTTTAGGGTTTAGATATTTGGGGATTTATTTGAGGAGATACCCCTCTCCTTTATTTCTTATTGGTTTGTACCATTAATGTAAGTTAAATACTATTCATCTTCTTTTTTATGCATTTTTCCATTTATTTCATGCTTTGTATTTAACTTTCAAGACTAGATAATTGTTGTAGTGTGCTTTATTCTTATTGCCTTAATTAATTAGTTATTTTTATTTTTGTTGTTGATTATGTTCAGTGGCTAAGTTAAATTATGCTGTGTTGGATTGAACTCACTTAGGGTTGATTGGTTGCTTTGCTTTGGTGATGGGTTTTCACTCGTTTATTCCAAATGGGTTGTCCTAGTTATTACGCGTAGAAGATATGACGAGGTATATCATGAATGCTCTGTATTTACTACCTTACGTAATTAATTTTTTGGGTATTTGTTGATGCCAAAATCATGGTAGTCTTTTATGTGAATTTAGGGGTGTGACAACTCTTGATTTAATTAATTGACGAAACGAGATGCAATCTTAATAACTTGTGAACCCATGTAACCATTTATACCAATTTACTCGGGGTGAGGGACATCTGTCGCAACTTATAGTTTTTATTTTCTTTGTTAATCTTAGTTAAATTTACCCTCACCTAGAATAATCTTTCTCTTTATTATCTTTTTTTTTAAAATATCTTTTACACTTTTATTCTAGAAGTATTAAATAAATTAATATTCTAACAACTTGTCTCTGTGGATTCGATACCCGGACTGGCCGCTATACTCCCATAAAAGAGTGGAGTCATAGTTTAGGTTTTTGTATTGAGGAGGTGAACGGAATAATGACAAGCGTTTTGATACAATGCTACTTTTCACCCGTGATCACTCGTCGTGAATCCGTTGTAAGTGCTCCGATAGTCCTAGCCTATATGTCATTGGTCCCACCCTCTCTATAATCGAAAATGGTCCCACATATCTCGCCGCTAGCTTCCCCTTCTTATTGGACCTCATGACCCCCTTTATGGAGACACCATCACCAAAACCTGATCACCAACCTCTAAGTCTATGTGCCTCCTGTCTGCGTCGACATAACTATTGTCTTGAGTTATCCGAATGAGACCTCCGAACATCTCAATATTGGCTGTGGTGTCCTGAATCATCTCGGGCCCCAATAGCTTATTGTCCCCCCACCTTTAAGTAGCAAGAGGGCGAATGATAATGTCGTCCATAAAGTGCCTCGAATGGTGCCATGCTGATGGTGAACTGGTAGGAGCTATTATACGCAAACTCCACCAAAGGAAGATACTACTCCCATTCTCCTTTAAAGTCAAGTATGCATATTCACAACATATCCTCAAGCATCCTCTTAACTCTCTCTATCTTCCCATCTGTCTGTGGGTAATACACTATACTCAACCATAACTCCGTAGCCATGGCCTCCTGAAATCTCTGCCAGAAGTGGGACATAAAAATCCTATCCCAATCCGACAAAATATCAATTAAAACACCGTGAAGCCACAAAATCTCATCAATAAACAACTCTGCATAGTGACTTATCTCAAAATCCGTACAAACTGGTAAAAAGTGGGTCACCTTAGTCAATCGATCCACTATCACCCAAATGGAGTCGTGACCTCGCTGGGATAACGATTATTCGATAATAAAATCTGTGGAGATGCTCGCCAAATCTTAAGTGGCTGCAACATCCTCGTCGATCTCTAGTGGTCAATCTTCACCAGTTGGTTGGTAACACACTTCGAGATAATTTCGTTATGTCATACTTCATCTCCAACCACTAATACTGCCTGCGCATATCCAGGTACATCTTATCCCCACTGGGATGTACCATAAAACTAAACCCATGAGCATCTGACATTATTGCATGTCTCAAATCCTCATCCTCTAGAACTACAGCCTCCCATTACAATGAAAACCTCCCTTTGAACTGATCAGATACGACTCTGCCCCATAAACTAACAACTGGCGAACCCTGTCCTAGCAATACTGATCCCTTTCTTTTGCTTTCACCACCATCATAACAATATCGAGCGTGACAGCTAATACGGATATACAGGCCCTGGCAATCTCATCATCGTGTCGAAGCTCTCTCCACGTTTCCTTCTAAACCTCCACTATCTCCCCAGTAGTTTGTTGACTCAATGCGTTTGCCATCACGTTGGCGTTCCCATGATGATACTAAATATCAAACTGGTAGACCTTCACGAATTCCAACCACTTCCTCTACCTCATGTTCAGATCATTTTGTATAAACATATACTGAAGTGATTTATGGTCCGTGAAAAAAGTAAATCACTCACCCCAAAAGATAGTGCCTCCAGATCCTCAAGGCAAATACCACCACTGCTAAATCTAAGTCACACGTGGGGTAATTACTCTCCTGGGGCTTAAGCCTACGAGATGCATAAGCGATGGACCTCTCCTCCTACTGTAGTACACCCCCAAGCCCCTAGAAGTATGCATTTGTGTAAACATGGTACTCCACTCCTCCCATAAGCAGTGCAAGTGTAGGTGCTGAGGGAAATTTGTCCTTCAGCTCATCGAAAGCTAACTGACAATGGTCGTCCCAAATAAATGGCACACCCTTGCGAGTCATGTTCGTCAATGGACCCGCAATCTTCGAGAAACCCTTAATGAAGCGCCGATAATACCCTGCCTGGCCCAGGAAAGTGAGAACCTCGAACGGTGTCATGGTATGTCCCCACTACCTCACTGACGATACCTTACTTGGATCAATGACAATTTCCCTATCAAACACAATGTGGCCCAAAAACCGTACCTCCCGAAGACAAAATCCACACTTCTCAAATTTTGCATAGAAATGGTGATCTTGTAGTGTCTGTAAAACCATCCACAAATACTCGACATGCTCATCCTCAGAATGAGAGTAATCCAGTATATTATCGATGAATACGATCACGAACTGGTCAAGGAACTCTATGAAAACCCGGTCCATCAGATGCATGAATAATGCTGGCACACTAGTGAACCCAAATGGCATTGTCCTAAACTCCTAGGGCCCGTATTGTGTCAGAAAAGAAGCCTTAGGTACGTCCTCCTCGCTGACATGAAACTAATGATAATTAGACCTCAAATATACCTCGGAGAAGTAAGCTGCTCCCCTCAGCTGGTAAAAAATATCATCCCTATTTTTAACAAAAAACATCGGTATACCCCGAGGTGAAGTACTCCGTCCGATGAAATCTTGCCCTAGGAGCTGCTGAATCTGCTCCTTCAACTCTCTCATCTCATATGGGGCCATACGATAAGGAGCTCGAGTGATAGGCCTCGTACCCGGCGCTAGGTCAATAACAAACTCAATTTCCTGGATAGGCAGCGACTCGGGTATCTCCTAGAACACATCCTCAAACTCCCTCACCACTGGAATCGAGTCTAATGAAACAACCATCTCATGTGAGGTCTCCTCCTCAATGTAACACAAATGTGTGATCGACCCTCCCTCAGTAAGAGGCATAGCCACTAAGAACATCTCTTATCCTAAAATTGATGACACAATAGTTCTCCCAAAACAATCCACCATCGCCCGGTATCCAACTAACCAATCTATACCCAAAATAACATCATACCCCTCATATCTATCACAAGAAGGTCAGCGACTAAGCATAATCTACCCACATCTATATCCACACCCTACAGATTGAGTGTATAAGAGACCCACTACCCAACGATGACTCCACATATATAAGGAGATTAACAGTTTTCTCTAATAGATCGGTAGCTTTAGCAAATATGGTTGCTATGAAAGTGTGTGATACCCCCGTATCAAATAAAATCCTACCCTTATGCCCATGAATTGGAAACATATCTTCAAAATCTAGTGGCACCTGCGGTGTCTGCAACATGACTGCATACCTAACGTTATAAGCACATCCGTACTATAGTTATCCCTGCTGAGGTGGGGCTTGTGGTACAAGATCTGGTGATGCAGGTGGTCTCTATGTCTGCTGCTCCTGCGGGGCACCCTGATGCACCGTGTTATACCCTGCTGTGGGCATTTTCTCCTCTTATGGACCGTCTGTCCATAAATAAAGAACTAGCCTATAAATTCTCTTGGACTCTGGCCCTGATGGCCGTCTCGAGGTTTGCCCTGTTGGTCCGATCGAGGATTCTCCTTAACTTATTGCGGACAAAGCTGATGCGTGTGTCCACGATCTCCACATTTAGAACATATCCCTTTTAAGTCTCCCTTCTTTTGGCCCTGTTGATTCGGGTGGCTTTGACTCCGCCGACCATTTTTGTTACTCTCTTAGCCCCAATGGCCTCTATTAACCCATCGATGTTGCTTCGACGTTCCACTACTACTTTTGCTTCCTAACTTGCCAGATTGGCTAGATTCCCTTATTTTTTTGCTCCCTGTCATCTAGAAATGATTCTCCCAGTAGTGTAATTATGCGATAGTAACTTCTTGTGCCATAATACCATCCACCTCTGTGGTTGTCATCATACCCTATGGTACTTCTAGCAATACATCTTCCGATGATCCTAGCCTGTTATTCCCTCCTAAGCGACATCTGGAACCACGTCAATTTTTTATGAATTAATAGTCAGTACAAATATAACATGTAGAAGAACGTAATCTCAAATGCGTAAATATGAATGCAATAGTCCTAATAATAGAGCCCTATATAAAATAACGATACGTTAAAATCATAGTAAGCTGCACTTATCCTTCTGACACAAGAACCTGATGCTCTGATGCCATCTTTGACACCCCGCCTACTTTAATCTCAGGTGGTCAGTCCTTTTTCAAAATAAATAGGAATCGAATTTGGTTCATTCATATCATCACTGTCGAAAACCAGTTTTAAGTTACTAACCACATATGTCAAATTAAGTCGACCTGACAACACGCTGAATTAAAACTAAAATAAGTTAACCAAACCATTCACACAATAATAGTCTGAATCACACGATATATATAGTAGTAAATAAGTCCGAATAAACCATCGTTTCCCAAAACAAATAATCCAACTACAATGTGAATTAACTAAAATGGAATCTCAACAAAGTCTGATAAATAAATTAAAATACTAAAGAGTCTGAAGCGCAAACATGCCCAAATAAAATACTTAATGAAACACCTAACCAGAAATGAATAAGCTTAAGCGTATAAAGAAAATCATGCAAGCCTCCACAATGCTACAGCTACACATACCTGGAATGAATCCTTAAACTTGGCATCCCTATGGATGGACAACTAAAATTATTTTAGAATATATTTTTGACACGGGTCAGAGCCCAAAGCCATTTCAAATTGTTTTGCAAGTAATTAAAATGCAACAATTTAAATATGCATTAACATTTTTCATATTTTAGCGGGTGTCGCACTCTCTTGAGACATTACTCACCCCTCATCTATTATGCACACCTAACTCTTACCTTCTAACCCAACTAGTTATACTGCCCCACCGAACTAGTCCTCTTACAACCTCTCTAGCATTTTAGTCTATTTCGATTATTTCCTTCTTTTTTATGTCCTAAGTTACTTTACCCTTTAACTTAGTTAATCCCTTCCAATTTAATTGATCATATAACATGACACTAGTTATATAAATACTACATTCACACCTTATTATTTTAATATATTATTTACCTACACTATTATATACATATGAATATACCAAAACCATAACACACATGTTGCATATAATAAACACCCATTCGAGCACTAGCTCTCTAGATGCTTGTCTCTATAATGCTATCATATCCCAGGTGTGCTCACTCTAACCTGATTAGTATAAGTCAATCTAGCTCACACCGAATTTTCGTAAAAATATCGCAAACATACTAGAGGCGGTCATATTTTCCCGATAACAAGACCGAATCATACCCAAAAATTCTCACCCCGAAAATAAATCACACAATAAAATAACGGACGATATGACTACTCTCCTTGCATTCACTAGCCAAGGGATTCACCCACATCGCGCAACTAACTATCATAGCACTAGAGGGGTATGTATTTACATAAATATCTAACACTGATATTTAAAAAGCATATATATATATATATATATATATATATATATATATATATATATAAACCCCGGCTAACACCGTGCCTAACTCCCGTAACACTTGCCCATAATACCCGGGTCTATCTCCCCGACTCTTATTTTATTTAATTCCACAACCATTAAATAAATTAATGTTGCTTCAGTTGCTAAGACACTAGGACTTACCCAATCGGCCCGTATTTAAACATTTATGAATTTATTTCACCCAATTCATTATTTAGATTTCTCACGTCTTCTCATATTTCTAATCCCAATTATATTCACCCATAATCACTAGCTAATAGGTCCCCTCTTTATTTTTCTCCCTAAATAAATAAACATGGAATAAACCCTAACTAAATTAGACCTTTAAATTGAAAATAAGAAGAATTTCTCACATCAAGGGGTCATCAATCGATCGATGACCCCGATCGATCGATCGATCGACTGACGAACCAGCTTCTTCCCCAAGTCAGTTTTCCACCATTGTTAAACCTTAAAACTCTAAAAATCCAATCCAAACATCATCTAAACAATACCCCATGGTTATTGCACATGAGAATATGTTCAAACACAAATATATATCATCAATCATCACTATTTTTTATTAAAATTCATAGGGTTCACGAATTATGTTTTTCTCAAATTCATTAAATCTTATATTCAATTCAATTCAAAAATCCAAATTCAAGAACGTCAGCTACTAGATTTTGACTTTAAATCAAATCCCCACATCATATGATAGTATATCCACAATAATTAAACATCAATTTCACAATTAATGTTTAAATTCCCCAAAACTCATATTTAACATGTGACACCCTCCCCAAAGCGAATTTTTCTACACCTACTATGATATGAACACGAGTTTTTATAATTAATATAAGGAGCAAGATAATCACTCGCCTCTTTATGTTTGTACAGTTTGATTAAATATTGGAGGAGATGAATTGCTCCCAAATTTGTCTCAAATTTTTTTCCTTAAGCTCTCTTCCTCCTTCCTTTCTCTCCTCTCTCAAATCTAGGGTTTAGAGTTTTCTTAATGGCTGCCTCTAACTCCAAAACTTAGGTTAATTATCCTTAATTCCGAAATTAGGCTAACGGACCAAGTCCAAATGACCTGAATACCCTCGTGTGGGCCCGATTATGTTTAAAAGCCCCGGGACCCAACTACTAGCCCTAAGTACACTATTTTGATGATCTCGATCCTTCTGGAACAAACCGTGACCTCAAAATCGTCATCCGAGTCACCCTACAATAATTTTCTATCTCGACCTCATATAGTTTACACTCGACTCCCGGGTGAAATATAAAATTGTCACGTCATTATTTCTCACTATGACGTAGAATAATTGTTTATTATTCGCTTAGTAATTATATTTCATAAATATTAATCATTATCCATGCCGATTAATATTTTAACAAACACATGATAATTCATTCAAAAAAAATATGTCACACATGTAATTCAAATTAGCCGAATTAATTAAATATTTATTACTCAAAAACACTGGATGTTACAAATGACATCACTACCGCGGCCCACGATGGCACCGATAAAATGTCTCTCCTCTAGGACCTCATTATCACTTCTCTTTGCATCAATGCGGGTGTCGTTATATGGGGCCCCCTATGGCGTGAGCCAAAGCCTATATATGCTATATCCATCGGGCGAAGCAACACGCAAATAAGAAATGTCTAACCTACCCCCAAGCCTAGTTTTGAGGAAATTGAAATGAGGGAGGGTGCCGTCGAAGAAGAAAGTGCCGAGGAGCAAGAAGAAGGGAGTGGGGAAGAAGGGGAAGAGGGGGATGCCAAAGGTGATGATTATGAGGCTGACCCAGATTATGAGGCCGATTCTGATGAGCATGCATTTAATATGACTGTCATTTATAGACGTATGGGATCAATCCAAAGCCCGTCTTGACAGATTTATCTTTGAGTATAGGGATGATCATTGCGATTACTGGAGAGACACTAGTACGATAATGTGTCTTCAAGCCAATTTGTAGCGCTTGAGCATGGGTCCGGGTGCCCAAATGCTCGACTACTAGTGGGATCCATATGCTCGTGACCCGGACACATCGACCTCACATTAGAGCTCGTGGATGTGTTTTCTTTTATTATGTAGTTCCTCTTTGTGTATGGATTTATCTATCATGGAACTGGGTAATCTCTCTCTTACTCATGTATTGATATTTGAGTTCATTAGTGTCTTTTGCATTTTAATATTTATTTGTTTTATTTTTGTACTATTTCTTATTTTCTTTAGGTTTTAATCCTTTTGATTGAGGACAATGCAAAAGTCTAAGTTAGGAGGGGGGGGGGGGGGGGGGGGGACAAGTGCGTCTTTCAAACTTCACAAATTTTAAAATGGCCCAAAAATTTTGAAAAATGTTAAAAACTACAAAAAAATTGAAAATTTTCAAAATGTCAAAAATAGTTTTTCTTCAAAATAAATAAGAACTGGAATTTAAAATCTTAAAAAAATATCACTCAATTTTTGTCTGAAGTCTCAATTTGTAAAAAAACAATGCAATAAGTCGAAATTAACCAAAAACGAAAATTGAGCAAAAATTAACGACTTAACGAATAAATGTGGAGATTTTAACCTGGTGCGATTTTGAGCCTATAGTCATTTCTAAGTAATTAAATCAATTTGAGTTGCAATTTAACTCAAAAGTTTTTTTTAGTGTAAAAATAGTTGATGATCTCTAAGTCATTGTTTGATCGGTTACGAAAAACGAGTATTATTTTGAAAAAGCGCTAAAAATGTCTCAAAAGTAAATTCATCTTGAGATGCATATGGTAATGTGATTATTAAATTGGGCACATGAAGTTAGGACATTGTTTGTTTACCCAAAAATATTATCCATAAAAGTCATGAAAAATATTCTTTTTTAAAGTCAACTTGAGCCTAAAAATGATATCCCTTTTCTTTTGTTGACTTGAAAAACCCAATTTAGTCCGTAGTTGTGAAAATCAAAAAATTTATAAATCATATCCATCTTGTACATAAAAATGTGCAGAAAAATAGAAAAAATGATGCTCAAACAAAAATAGAAAGAAAAAAAAGAAAAAAATATAGAAAAATAAAAAAAATAGAAGGAAGAAAAGAAAACGAGAAAAATGAGCAAAAGCCTAAAAAAGTACCAATGGACATCGCCAGAAAAAATTTCAAATCCGAAATTTTCCAATGCTCCCATTTTTACCCAGAATACACCTTAACTCGAAAAAGTCCTAATCAAGTCCGAATAATGAAGTCAATCATCGCATGGAGAGCTAAAAATACAAAAAGATAATAAAAGGTTAAAACGATGCGAATAAGTAATGATGTTTTTTTCATTTTTCAAGGACCTTATTCCATTCATGAGATCGTATTCACCATAAAATTTCCGTCTTTCAAATTGTGTGTGTGAACTCGTGTCCACTTATATTTACTTCTAATTTCATGCATACCGAGAGAAAAATCCATAATCCGAGTGATTCATTTGTGAGTGCATCCCGTGAGAAATTGAATCAAAGAGAATTTTTGAAAAATAACTTAATGATCAATTAGTGGATGTTAGAGGTTAATTTTCGGCTTTGCGCACATGCACACTATAATTTGAGACATATCGAATAAAACTTTGTTGTAATTATTTTTCTAGAATTTGAATGGTATGATTTTTAATTATTTTGATATTTTCTTTGAGTCGTACAAAATGAATTTTGTGGGTAAAAGTCATTGCAGACCCTCACGAGATGCCACTTGTCCTACTAGGGTAACCTAGGGGTTTAACGACTTGTTGCATAAGCTAAATGGATTCTCTTGCCCGCAAAAGAGGTATTCTAATCCTTAGTTGTTTAGAGGTTTATTTAGACTCATACTCTCATTGTTTTACAATTCCCGGGACTAGCAACGTTCTAAGTTTGGAGGATTTGATTAAGCCTAAATATTTCATATTTATCTCAATTTTGATATTTTTACAGTCCCAAATATTGCATTTTGCCCAAATTTATCTCATATTTATGCTACTAATCATTTTGGCAAGTATTTCGTATTTTGCGTATCTCTCTTATGTTTTATAAGTAAATAGTGTAAGTTGATGGAAGAGAAAAGTCAAAACAGTGAAAGAATTGAGAGAAAGGAAAGCCAAGGGCAATGCGGTAATTTTTTGTCCAAAATTTCGAGGAGGATCCAACTGAAGAGCCCTACGTGCATTTGAAGTTGAGAAAGAAGTCCAGGGGCAAAAGTGTAAATCAGCGCATACAGGGAAAAAGAAGGCAACCTTGGCAGAGATTTTGATCGAACCGGTTTGGTCAGGCGAACTGGTTTGCCCCAAGGGTTCAGTGATAGGCTAGGTTAGGCTAAAGGGTTCGGTCCAAGACAGGATTTTACTATTTTCCCTAGTTTTTAGGATGAGCAGTTTGAGTTTATCTACACTTCTTTACACAAATTTCTCACTTATATAAACCTATTAGGAGTCTTTTAAACCTATTGTCATTCATTATAAGGCAAGCTATCATCAAGAACATATCGGAGAAACAATTTGCATGCTTTATACCATAATTTCAATACAAGATCATAGCTTTTTCGATTTTTCTTCAAGTATTGATTCTTCTTTCATGCTTTATATTCTTCCATATTGGTAATTTTAAATTTCAGCGCCTTTCTGATTTCTTCATCATGTTTACATGAAAATCAATGAATTCATGCATATAGATTAATATCGTATCCAGCTAGATTCATAGAGAGTTGGGAAATGAACTCAACCTAGGTTTTTGACATTGTATATAAAATTCCAGGTAATTGTAAATTTAATTATTAGGGTTTGGTATTTTTATTGAGACTATTATAGTAGATCTCTTTAGTCCGTTTGTCATCGGCAACTAGAGTGTTTGAGAATACGATATATGTGTCAATAATTCTATCGTTCGTATTAATTTAATTATTGAGTAAATATTGTACGGAGTGACATTCTCAGATATTTAGTGCTTCAGCTAATTAATGTTCTTCCTCTAATTAATTATATAGCTTTCAAGAATTTTATATTTAACGAAACTACTAACTGTTCGGGGGATTGGATCATAGCTCTACTTTTCCTAACTTGTTTTCAAAACAATTTTTTTTTCTTCGTTTCTCTTAAATTAAATTGCACTCGTTATCTTAGATTTTCTTAATTGATTATAAATTCTCCTAAACTGATATCATATTTTCTTTTCTTTCCAGAGTCGATTCCTAGATCCTAGAAGCCGACCCTACTATCGTCAAAACGTTCTAAGTCCTACATCTTTGAGGATTTGACCCCGACTTACAGGCAATTACTTAAGCGATCGACTTGCCTTTGAGCTATAGGTGTACACGTAGTACACACATTATGCGTCGCGTCATGAACCCATTGTGCGTAGTGTGACTTCGGTTTCTAAAACCATTTTTACAAGTTCATTAAATCTCTTAAATTAAAGTTTTTTTTTAATGCCATAGAATTTAGATGTATCAACTCCATTACAGTAGATTACTTGTGTCTTAGACTCTTGGTTCATATTGTGAAATGATTCCACAATAGTGTGTGTACTACGTTTGGTTCGGGGTAAAATAAATTTCAACGCGGTGAAAAGTAATATGGTGAAATACGTTTTTACCTATTTAGAGTGAATTTTTTTTCTATATTCTTGTTTAAAGTTTTATAATTATAGGGGGTTGACTTACTCACAATGTCAACTCACCAAAAATTTAATTTTAAATAGGTCAAAACATATTTCACCATATTACTTTTCACCGCGTTAAAACATATTTTACCCCGAACCAAACGGACCCTAAGAATCAAATTTGATTTCCCGAGAGATCTTGCCTTGTTGATCTCTCAAACATTGCATTAAAACTTTGAGAGTTTTTAAGAACGACATAGTTTACATCCAAACTATCACGATGTGCACACTATTTAGAATGTTGTTTCTCACCCTTTCTACTAGGCGACTTATACGACGTATCTCGCCCACCGAGACTATCATTAAAAGTTTCAACCTCTGGGGTTAATAAACACCATGTTCTAAATATCAAATGACGGTGGCTCAAAATATGATATCAAGTATCAAATAAAAATTGTTTCCTTGCCTCTACGTGGTAAGCTTCATAGGCCTGTTATAGTTTTTAAAAATAATAATTAAGCGACTAGATAGAGTCATAGTTACTAGTTTGAAGGACACAAAAAATAAGACAAATAAAGAAATCACCATGTCAAGTTCTTGTGTGTCGTTAACTTGATTGTTATACTGGCGTGACTGTTTTACAACGTAAATCATTACTATAAGATTGTAACTTGACGAAAGCACACCGTCCTAGTTTGTGGTATTGGGATTTTGGTCGTGGATTTTTAATCAAGCATTATTGCATCCGGGTCTGGCCTTCGGCCTTACCGCCCAAGCAGTCATCTAGGGCCCCAATTTGTAATAAAGGTCCAATAATTTTATTTACAAAACTCCAACTAGTTTTAGCCACTTAAAAAGAAAAAAAAGCCCAAGGATTTTCTCGAATTGGTCTGTTCTCGAATTGGTCATCACTAAACTTTTTACTAGGGGTGGGCGCGGTCCGGTCCGGTCCGGGTTTTAGCCAATTTTAGGACCGGACCGAATTATTCGGTCCTATATATTGCTAGACCGAATTTGGACCGAATAATTCGGTTAACCTATTTTATCGGTCTAGGTTAATTTCGGTTCGGTCCAGTTAAAAAATCGGTCCACATTTTATATATTAGATGATTTTTCTAAACATAAAATTTCATATACTGCTTATTATAGGGTTGAAATAATTTTAAGGGTTGTTTGCAACAACTCTAAGAGTGTTTGTTTGTAATAATAAAGTGATGTTTTGAACTTTTAAAAAAAATTTAAGTGCTGTTTTTAGGAACAAGTGCTATTTTTTTACAATTTTTAAGTGCTGTTTTTTCCACATAATGTGCATTTAAGTGCTGATTTTTCAATATCTTGTGCATTTTTAAGTGCTGTTTTTTCACATTATGTGCATTTTTTAAAGTGCTATTTTTTTCGAACAAAAGGGGCAATTTTTAAGTGCTGTTTTTTTCAGAACAGGGCAGTTTTTTTCGAACAAACAAGGCTATTTTTTCAAGTGTTGTTGTTTTGAACAAACAGGGCTGTTTTTCGGAACAAACAGTTAAGTGCCGACCAAGCGGGACTATTTTTTCCCGACGAAACAGGCCTTAAAACATTCAAAAAACAGCCCAAATTGTGCATTAATCTAAATAATTAAAATATTACATGTCCACGAGCAAACTTAAATTCAATATTACATAGAAGTCCCACAGAATTAAAATAAAAAAAACACTAAAAGTACAAAAAGAAAGTTGTATTCCTCGACTCCAAATGGTGCCTCAATCCACCACAATAGTTGAACTGGATGACTTGAATTCTTCTCCCAAAATTTCTAGCAAAAACAATACAAAAATCAATCAGTAAATAATGGTAATGAAAAAAGGTAAGAAACATTTAAATAATAGAAATGTAATAAATTAATAATTACCCGCATCAAGGTTTTCCAATTCTTGAATTTCATCCATGGCATCTCGAACATTGATGGGTTTATATGAAGACTTTAGCCAATTTTGTGAACAAACAAGTGCTTCCACCGTCTTAGGTGCCAATGAGCTACGAAAAGGATCAAGCAAACGACCACCCATACTAAATGCAGATTCCGAGGCAACGGTAGATACGGGAATAGCCAATACATCCCGTGATACAAGAGATAGGACTTGGTACTTAGTTTGATTGTTTTTCCACCAACTAAGAACATCAAACTTGGTATTTTTCTCTTCACGTGCTTCCAACAAATACTTCTCAACCTCCGATTTAGCCCCAAAATTATCTTCGGCCTCTAAATGCCTTTTAAATTGGGATGTTAAAAATGCACGACCATCCTCATCGTCATCAACCCCCACCCCATTTTTCGATTGATTAACATTGTTTGGAAACAGGCGTGATGAATTATGACTATCGTACCAATTAAATAAACGAATTATGTAATACCCCGTATTTTCGTGATATTTATTTTTGGGGATTAATTGAATTAAATGTGTATTAATTGAAAATAAATCCGGATAAAAATATTAACGAGATGTGAGTTAGTATTTGATTATAATGTGTATACTTGGCAATATATGAATATTGGAAATATTGAAATTGTCGCGAGATTGAAATACGG
Source organism: Sambucus nigra (assembly GCA_949130495.1). Taxonomy (NCBI): domain Eukaryota; kingdom Viridiplantae; phylum Streptophyta; class Magnoliopsida; order Dipsacales; family Adoxaceae; genus Sambucus; species Sambucus nigra. The sequence goes on from OX422215.1 coordinate 640,897,593, forward strand.
CAATTTGGGAAACTTTGTTGGGACGCGCGTGACAGTCGCGTCAGGAATATAATTATTTGAATTAAAAAGTGAATTTTATTTTTATCACCCGTATGGTCATTTTGAGTGCGCCAACGCGTCCGGAAAGGTCGAAGTAGTCAGAAAACACTAGCTGGGGGTTAAGTTTGGGTCCCGGGGATTAATTGAATTAAATGTGTATTAATTGGAAATTAATCCGGATAAAAATATTAACGAGATGTGAGTTAGTATTTGATTTTTATCACCCGTATGGTCATTTTGAGTGCGCCAACGCGTCCGGAAGGGTCTAAATAGTCAGAAAACACTAGCCGGAGGTTAAGTTTGGGTCCCGGGGCATTATTGGGCCATACCGGTAACTTATAGGGGCATTTTGGTAATTTCGAAAATCTGGGAATTAAAACCCACGAAAATTAGAAACAAAAATCTGACTTATTCTTTATCCACTAAACCCACTAACTACACTAAGGGACTTAATGCGCTACAGGAGAAGTTAAGATATAGTCCCAACTTGCCAAAAACCAACCACACCTCCATTATCATCATCCTTAGAGAAACTTGTAGAGAGAGAGAGAGAGAAGAGAATTCTGCAAAAAGAGAGAGGGAGAACAACTCAGCCTTCAGGATTCAACATCAAATTCAGAGAAAGATTAAGGCAAGTGGTTTAAATACAATTGATTCAATGCCATGCTTTTCCATGTTTAGGAATTATCGAATTTATCTTGGAAGATGATATAGACCCATGAATTGGAAGTTTAAAACTATGAACTATGTTAGGGACTGCATGTAGAAACATTCTGGACGAATTATGAACTCAGAATTATGACCCTTGATGATTTAAAAACGGATTTTAGAAGAAGTTTATTAATGTTCTTGAAAGAAATAGAAATCTGGAATTCTTGATGAAGATTTGATCCATACAAAGCCCTTGAATGATGAATTATTGGTTTTAGAACGTTTACACTGTTGTAGGATGGTTGTATGATGATATTATAACGTTATCTTAGAGTTTCATGCTTGTTAATGGTTTTTTGGGTTGATTTGTAAACTGCAAAACGAAGCAGTCCGCAGCCAACCTGGTGCGATCGATCGATCGACATTCATCAGTCGATCGATCGACCACCATCGATCGATCGAAGGTCAAGGTCGATCGATCGACCTTCCCAGAATGAGTAAAGTTTTTCCCTATTTAAATTTTAATGATGTTAACCCTTGAATAATATTGTTGGAGACCATATGAATACCATTAACCTTAAGGAAGACCAGTAGGCATGGTTATGAAATTTGGACCTTAATTACAATTCAATTTGAGGAATTATTCTAAACTAATGAAATTCGATAAGTGAGTTAATATTTGGGTTAATAGTGTAAATTTGAATAATTTGATGAAATGAGGTTTGGGGCAGAAGTAAGGACCTTAGGAATAAAGATGTTATACGTGGGAATAATAGGAACTTAATAATTTATTTCAGATAGGTTTTAAGTATAAGAAACTACGACGTGTGACGTGTCGACAGTTTAACTTTTATATTATCGGTAGACGTAAAATATACAAATTTGGAATAATGGTATAAGGCTGTAGAGTATACCTTTATTAATACTGAATTATCTAAGATGTGTGAATTCTTAGTATATGATTTTTATATGTATGACATACCTACCATACTTGCTATCACGGGAGGTTACGTTCGCTTAGGGCCTTCTTATGCTTGTGTTGCCCGGATTTAGATTGGTACCTCGAGGACATAGTTCAAGAGAACGACTTATTTGTGAGTTAATAAACCAGCTGACTATGGAGCGTAGGTATGTACGTGACCATGGATATGTTGAATTATGTTCGCCTCCATTTTTGTGTGTGGTGCTTATTCCAACAATTCCTGAGAGATTCGGAATTTGTGATCCTTATGTACGTGATGTACCGGGATGGATAGCAGAGTATGTGTGCACCGCAGCTGAGCCCTTGGGTGCTTGTATTGTATATTTATGATGTGAATAATATACGGTTAAATGAAAAGGAAATTGCTATGTTAAATTGTGGGTATAGTAATTATAATATTATGAAAAGATAAAAGGGGACATATATCAATAAATGGTTTTGTTAATAATTGGGAATCCGAGAATTAAAGTAGAACTCTCTATTTAATTGTTAAGGTTGGAAATTAAACGTGAACCGAGTAGAAGTGTTAGAAACTCTTTGGAATTAGATAGTTATGAGAAAACACATGAATGGGTACAGGAACGTTAGGAGTGCACAGTTAGACGAGAGGTGAGTATTTCATGTGAGAGCACGTCCTAACATGTATCTTGCATTCATTTTTTTAATTATTATTAAAGCACTTGCTGTTTTTAAAATACTCTCCACATTCGGGCTCTGACCCGTTTGCTTTCAAATCTATCTTTTTGTAAAAACCATTTTAGGTGCCCAGCCACAAGGACACCATGCTTAGGATCCTCATTCAGGTGACGAGCTGTAGCGGTTTGTGGAAGTTACAGGACATTGATTATAGACGCTTCACCTATCTTGACTCTATACTCAGTATTTATCAGTTGTAGGGCATGTCGCCCATTTCTTTTAGAGGCATTTCATTTATTTCAGTTATTCAGACTTCGGGCATGTACTTAATTCAGAATTCAGACTTGTCTTATTATTTTCAGTTGAGGGATTGTTGTGAGGAGTTTTCCTCTGGACTTCTTACTATTGTTGGATATTTCATTACTTCGTTATGGTGAATGGATTTATGTTGTTCTTCCATTATCCTTTTATTGCATGTTAATCAGACTTAACTTAAAATTTGGCAACTTACTTTTTAAATACTAGGTGGTTAGTAATCATTTAAATGTTTTCGACAGTGATGCTATTAACTGGATCAACTTGGCATTTTGTATTAATTTAATAAAGGAGTAGCTACCCGGTATTTAATTAGTCGGGGTGTCACAGGTGGTATCAGAGCATCAGGTTCTAGTGTCCTTTAGGATCTGAACGGCTTATTATGTTTTCCGCTGAGCTTTCTTTGATGTAGAGCCCTATATTTTAGGACTGTTGTATTCTTTTATATATGCTACATTCTTCAGCTATTTTAAATTTATAACTGCGAACTTATAGACTTTATTCTTATTTCAGAATGCCTCCACGACGTGCACCACGGGTTCCCAGGAATGCAACGCCAGAACCACAGCCCGCACCAGTTCAGGGCACGATGAACGCCGCTGAGGTTGCAGCCATAGTAGCCCAAGCGGTAAATGCTGCATTAGCCGTGGTTCAGCAGGCACCACCTCAGGCGCCAGTTCAGCCATATGAATTCCCGTCTGCCTAGGAACGTGTACGCGATGATTTTCAGAAAGCACATCCACCGGAGTTTGCTGGCAGCTCCGATGTTTTTGTTTCGTGTCAGTGGAGAAAGGATATATAGAGGCACTTGAGGATGTATGAGTGCACTGACGTTCAGAGGAAGGTACTGGCTACTTTTAAGCTAGTTTGATCTGCACTACAGTGGTGGGAGTCTATTACCACCGCAGAGGAGAGAGATACTCTCACGATTCAGGAGTTCTGGATGCGGTTCGACCGCAAGTACTTTCCGTCTGCTGTTCACACGAAAATGAGGAGGAAGTTGATGAACCTTCGACAGGAGGGTAAGACTGTGGCCGAGTATGAGGCCGAATTCATCAATTTGCTGAATATTATCCCAGATGAGATACCGACGGAAGAGAAGAAGATTCAGAAATTTATAGATGGATTGACTTGGAGGATCCGTCAGCATTTATTGGGGAACCTCTCGTTGGCCACTTATTCTGACGTGGTTAACGCTGCATTGCTCCATTGCTAGGACCACCGCTTTTACTTGACAGAGGGGAAGCGATCAGGAGAGTCCAGCCATCAGGGCAGGACAGGGGGAAATGGTGCCAGCGGGGAACAGTCAGCTCAGGGTCAGTATAGGCAGAGTGATCAGGGTTCCCAGCAGGGGGATCATAAGAGGTTCCGATCAGGGGGTTTCAGGAACGATCACGGAGGATTTCGAAATGGCTAGCAGGGTCATAACGGCCAGCAGGGTCAAAATGGTCAACATCAGCAGTTTCACCAGGGCCAGCAAGGCCAGGGCAGAAATGGTAACGACCACCAGGGCTGAGGGCAGCAGGGACAGCGAGGGGGAAACTTCCCGGGGAAGTGTTTCATTTGTGGTAAGATTGGCCACAAACGTCAGGATTGTCCTGATAAGGGCAGGGCCCCGCAGCAGCAGCAGGGTGCTCGACATGAGCCACAGAGACCACTTTTTCCACCTGCTCTTCCAGCTCCAGCCCAGGTGCCAGCACTACCAGCCATTCCAGCAGTTCCTGTGCAGCAGGGGCAGTTACAGTATGGACGTGTCTATAACGTCCACCAGGTAGCGGCTCCACAGGCACCACCCGCGATTGAGGGTAAGTTTCCTATCCATGGTACTATGGGTCGGGTTTTGTTTGATACGGGGGCAACACATTGTTTTATAGCTACACATTTTGCGAAAGCCTTAGGGTTGTTAGCTACGGCAGAGAGCACAGTAACGTGTGTAGACTCACCATTGGGGAGTGGGTCACTTATTTTCTTTATATGCCGGGGAGTGGGGGTAGAGATTGGTAGTCTGGTATTACCTGCAGATATGTTGGTATTAGATATGCATGTTCACGATGTGATTATCGGTATGGATTGGCTCGCTGATTATAGAGCCATGATTGATTGCTTCGGTGGGAGCATTATTTTTTCCATTCCGGGGCAAGAGATGTTTGTAGTGGCGATGCCTCGCCCAGAGGGAGGTTCGACCACTCATTTGTACTACTTAGAGGAGGATACCTCTAAGGAAATTGTGATTCCTTTAGATTCGATCCCAGTTGTCAGGGAGTATTCCGATGTGTTTCAGGAGATACCAAGCCTACCCCCCAGTCGGGAGATAGACTTTGTTATAGACTTATTACCGGATACGAGACCTATAGCACGCGCACCGTACCGTATGGCTCCAGCTGAGATGAGGGAGTTACGGGATCAGATTGAGCAGTTGTTGGGTCAGGGGTTTATTCGGAGGAGTAATTCACCGTGGGGTGCCCCTGTGTTGTTCGTGAAGAAGAGAGATGGTTCACTGAGATTGTGTGTGGACTACTGGGAGTTAAACAAGGTCACGATACGGAATAAGTATCCGTTGCCTCGAATCGATGACCTATTCGACCAGTTGAGAGGAGCTTTTTTCTTCTCAAAGATTGATTTGTGACCTGGATACCATCAGTTGCGTATCAGGGAGGAGGACGTCTCGAAGACTGCGTTCTTATCGAGATATGGTTCTTACGAGTTTCGGGTTATGCCATTTGGTTTGACCCACGCTCCAGCAGCGTTTATGGACTTGATGAATAGGGTGTTCAGGTATTTCCTAGATCAGTTTGTCACTGTCTTCATCGATGATATTCTGGTTTACTCCCATACAGAGGAGGAGCACGCCGAGCATTTGAGACAAGTTTTGCAGACGCTACGCCAGAACGAGTTGTATAAAAAATATGAGAAGTGCGAGTTTTGGCTGAAGGAGGTCCAGTTTTTGGGACACATTATTTCCGATCGGGGGATATCTGTTGATTCGGGGAAGGTATCCGCGGTAAGGGAGTGGGGACAGCCCACGACACCGACTGAGATCCGTAGTTTCTTGGGCTTAGCAGGATACTACAGGAGGTTTATTCGGGGTTTCTCCACGATAGCGGGTCCCATGACACATCTAACTCGTAAAGGTGTGCCGTTCATTTGGAGTGATGCCTGTCAGTTAGCATTCGATGAGTTGAAGGACAAGTTAACCTCAGCACCTGTGTTAGCATTATCGAGACCGGTAGTTGAGTATCTTGTTTACACCGATGCGTCCTTACAAGGACTTGGAGGTGTACTGCAGCAGGAGAGTCAGGCCATAGCTTATGCTTCCCGTAAGCTTAAGCCTCACGAGAAAGATTAACCTACCCATGACTTGGAGTTAGCGGCAGTGGTATTTGCCCTTCGTATTTGGAGACATTACCTTTTGGGGGAGAAGTTTCGATTGTTCACGGATCACAAGTCCCTACAGTACCTATTCACGCAGAAGGAGTTGAATATGTGGCAACGAAGGTGGCTTGAATTCGTGAAAGATTATCAGTTCGATATCCAGTATCACCCGGGGAAGGCTAACGTGGTGGCAGACGCGTTGAGCCGTAGGCCAGTAGATGAGGTGGCAGGGGTGTGGAAGGCCAAGTGGAAGGAGTTGGGACACCAGGATGCAGTGGCCCGATCATTCATGTCTGTGATGACCGTTACACCGCAAATTGTCACGAAGGTGGTAAAGGCACAGGCAAAAGATTCGTTATGTCAGGAGCAGATAGGTCGATTACTAGCAGAGGGAGCCGAGTCCTATACCGTTAGCTCAGACGGGGGATTACGCTTCAATGGGAGATTGGTAGTTCCGGAAGGGGAAGAATTGCGGCACGAGGTGATAGCAGAGTCGCACGGCTCATGGTTCGCGGTACATCCCGGAGGGGACAAAATGTACCAAGACATGAGGCGACAGTATTGGTGGAGCGGGATGAAGAGAGATATTGCCGTGTTTGTTTCAAAATGCGCCACTTGTCAGCTAGTTAAAGTGGATCATCAGAGACCGGCAGGACTTCTACAGCCATTGGAGGTCCCGATGTGGATGTGGGAGAGCATCTCCATGGACTTTATCACGGGGTTGCCTACGTCACAGAGAGGTCATGACTCCATTTGGGTAATTGTGGACAGGTTGACCAAAGTCTCTCATTTTCTACCCGTAAGGACAGACCACACTGCGGGACAGTATGCCCAGCTCTTCATTTCAGAGATAGTGAGACTTCACGGTGTGCCCCTAAATATCGTGTCTGACCGAGACAAGATATTTATTTCACGGTTTTGGGAGAGTTTTCAGGAGGCCATAGGCACAGAACTGCGGTTGAGTACGGCGTATCACCCGCAGACCGATGGGCAAACTGAGCGAACAAACCAGATGTTGGAGGACATGCTACGTATGAGTATCATTGACTTTGGGGGTGGATGGGAGCAGTATCTTCCACTGGTGGAGTTTGCTTACAACAACTCCTACCAGTTCACCATTGGCATGGCTCCATTTGAGGCGTTGTACGGTAGACCTTGTCGTTCCCCAGCATGTTGGTTGGAGGTGAGGGACAACAAACTACTTGGGCCGGAAGTGATTCAGGATACTTCGGCGAGGATATAATTAATACGGAATCGCATTCGAGTAGCTCAGGATCGGCAGAAGAGCTATGCTGATGCGAAGAGATTCTTCAGGGAGTTCCAAGTGGGGGACCAAGTTTTGCTCAGAGTATCTCCTATGAAGGGGATCATGCGTTTCGGGAAGAAAAGGAAGTTGGCACCGAGATATGTGGGACCATTTCCTATTATTGAGCGGATTGGACCGGTTGCATATAGGCTTGGATTACCAGAGCATTTACATCGGATTCACGATGTATTTCATATTTCCTCGCTTAGGAAATATCTTAGAGACGATTTGGCTCATTCCCATATTGCTTTGGAGGACATCGATCTCCAGCCGGATAGCTCCTACGAGGAGGGGCCGATTGCTATTTTGGACCGAAGTGAGCGGAAACTGCGGTCAAAGATAGTTCCGTTAGTACGTGTTCAGTGGCAACATCATAATGTCGAGGAGTCCACATGGGAGCGCGAGGATGAGATGCGCGAACGTTATCCGGAGTTGTTCTTACCAGGTACTTTCTAGTTTCGAATTTCGGGACGAAATTCAGTTATTAGGGTGGAAGTATGTAATACCCCGTATTTTCGTGATATTTATTTTTGGGGATTAATTGAATTAAATGTGTATTAATTGGAAATTAATCCGGATAAAAATATTAACGAGATGTGAGTTAGTATTTGATTATAATGTGTATACTTGGCAATATATTAATATTGGAAATATTGAAATTGTCGCGAGATTGAAATACGACAATTTGGGAAACTTTGTTGGGACGCGCGTGACAGTTGCGTCAGGAATATAATTATTTGAATTAAAAAGTGAATTTTATTTTTATCACCCGTATGGTCATTTTGAGTGCGCCAACGCGTCCAGAAGGGTCGAAATAGTCAGAAAACACTAGTCGGGGGTTAAGTTTGGGTCCCGGGGATTAATTGAATTAAATGTGTATTAATTGGAAATTAATCCGGATAAAAATATTAACGAGATGTGAGTTAGTATTTGATTTTTATCACCCGTATGGTCATTTTGAGTGCGCCAACGCGTCCGGAAGGGTCGAAATAGTTAGAAAACACTAGCCGGGGGTTAAGTTTGGGTCCCGGGGCATTATTGGGCCATACCGGTAACTTATAAGGGCATTTTGGTAATTTCGGAAATCTGGGAATTAAAACCCACGAAAATTAGAAACAAAAATCTAACTTATTCTTTATCCACTAAACCCACTAACTACACTAAGGGACTTAATGGGCTACGGGAGAAGTTAAGATATAGTCCCAACTTGCCAAAAACCAACCACACCTCCATTGTCATCATCCTTAGAGAAACTTGTAGAGAGAGAGAGAGAGAGAAGAGAATTCTGCAGAAAGAGAGAGGGAGAACAACTCAGCCTTCAAGATTCAACATCAAATTCAGAGAAAGATTAAGGCAAGTGGTTTAATTACAATTGATTCAATGCCATGCTTTTCCATGTTTAGGAATTATCGAATTTATCTTGGAAGATGATATAGACCCATGAATTGGAAGTTTAAAACTATGAAATATGTTAGGGACTGCATGTAGAAACATTCTGGACGAATTATGAACTCAGAATTTTGACCCTTGATGATTTAAAAACGGATTTTAGAAGAAGTTTATTAATGTTCTTGAAAGAAATAGAAATCTGGAATTCTTGATGAAGATTTGATCCATACAAAGCCCTTGAATGATGAATTATTGGTTTTAGAACGTTTACACTGTTGTAGGATGGTTGTATGATGATATTATAACGTTATCTTAGAGTTTCATGCTTGTTAATGGTGTTTTGGGTTGATTTGTAAACTGCAAAACGAAGCAGTCCGCAACCTACCTGGTGCGATCGATCGATCGACATTCATCAGTCGATCGATCGACCACCATCGATCGATCGAAGGTCAAGGTCGATCGATCGACCTTCCCAGAATGAGTAAAGTTTTTCCCTATTTAAATTTTAATGATGTTAACCCTTGAATAATATTGTTGGAGACCATATGAATACCCTTAACCTTAAGGAAGACCAGTAGGCATGGTTATGAAATTTGGACCTTAATTAGAATTCAATTTGAGGAATTATTCTAAACTAATGAAATTCGATAAGTGAGTTAATATTTGGGTTAATAGTGTAAATTTGAATAATTTGATGAAATGAGGTTTGGGGCAGAAGTAAGGACCTTAGGAATAAAGATGTTATACGTGGGAATAATAGGAACTTAATAATTTATTTTAGATAGGTTTTAAGTATACGAAACTACGACGTGAGACGTGTCGACAGTTTAACTTTTATATTATCAGTAGACGTAAAATATACAAATTTGGAATAATGGTATAAGGATGTAGAGTATACCTTTATTAATACTTAATTATCTAAGATGTGTGAATTCTTAGTATATGATTTTTATATGTATGACATACCTACCATACTTGCTATCACGGGAGGTTACGTTCGCTTAGGACCTTCTTATCCTTGTGTTGCCCGGATTTAGATTGGTACCTCGAGGATATAGTTCAAGAGAACGACTTATTTGTGAGTTAATAAGCCAGCTGACTATGGAGCGTAGGTATGTACGTGACCATGGATATGTTGAATTATGTTCGCCTCCATTTTTGTGTGTGGTGCCTATTCCAACAATTCCTGAGAGATTCGGAATTTGTGATCCTTATGTACGTGATGTACCGGGATGGATAGCAGAGTATGTGTGCACCGCAGCTGAGCCTTTGGGTGCTTGTATTGTATATTTATGATGTGAATAATATACGGTTAAATGAAAAGGAAATTGCTATGTTAAATTGTGGGTATAGTAATTGTAATATTATGAAAAGATAAAAGGGGACAGATATCAATAAATGGTTTTGTTAATAATTGGGAATCCGAGAATTAAAGTAGAACTCTCTATTTAATTGTTAAGGTTGGAAATTAAACGTGAACCGAGTAGAAGTGTTAGAAACTCTTTGGAATTAGATAGTTATGAGAAAATACATGAATGGGTACATGAACGTTAGGAGTGCACAGTTAGACGAGAGGTGAGTATTTCATGTGAGAGCACGTCCTAACATGTATCTTGCATTCATTGTTTTAATTATTATTAAAGCACTTGCTGTTTTTAAAATACTCTCCACATTCGGGCTCTGACCCGTTTGCTTTCAAATCTATCTTTTTGTAAAAACCATTTTAGGTGCCCAGCCACAAGGACACCATGCTTAGGATCCTCATTCAGGTGACGAGCTGTAGCGGTTTGTGGAAGTTACAGGACATTGATTATAGACGCTTCACCTATCTTGACTCTATACTCAGTATTTATCAGTTGTAGGGCATGCCGCCCATTTCTTTTAGAGGCTTTTCATTTATTTCAGTTATTCAGACTTCGGGCATGTACTTAATTCAGAATTCAGACTTGTCTTATTATTTTCAGTTGAGGGATTGTTGTGAGGAGTTTTCCTCTGGACTTCTTACTATTGTTGGTTATTTCATTACTTCGTTATGGTGAATGGATTTATGTTGTTCTTCCATTATCCTTTTATTGCATGTTAATCAGACTTAACTTAAAATTTGGCAACTTACTTTTTAAATACTAGGTGGTTAGTAATCATTTAAATGTTTTCGACAGTGATGCTATTAACTGGATCAACTTGGCATTTTGTATTAATTTAATAAAGGAGTAGCTACCCGGTATTTAATTAGTCAGGGTGTCACAGGTGGTATCAGAGCATCAGGTTTTAGTGTCCTTTAGGATCTGAACGGCTTATTATGTTTCCGCTGAGCTTTCTTTGATGTAGAGCCCTATATTTTAGGACTGTTGTATTCTTTTGTATATGCTACGTTCTTCAGCTATTTTAAGTTTATAACTGCGAACTTATAGACTTTATTCTTATTTCAGAATGCCTCCACGACGTGCACCACGGGTTCCCAGGAATGCAACGCCAGGAATGCACCACGACGTGCACCACGGGTTCCCAGGAATGCCTCAACTTATAGACTTGATGAAGTTAATTTTCTCCACATTCCAATATTTTTCAAAATTTTCTTGCATATTCTCCGCCATTGACGATAGAAAGTAATCACCATGATTTTTCAAATGCGACATTTTGCTTTGAATAATGACGAGTTCGTGAAAAAGAGAATTGGAAGTAACATACAACGAACCCGAAAACTTCAATGTTGTATTATAAAACATTTTAAGAAATCTCACAAAAGTATTTGATTTCTCCCAATCCTCACTATTAGGAGGTCCCAACCTCTTTCCCCCTAACGTTCTCCCACCTCCATCAATGTCATCCTCTACACCAAAGTAAGGCAAGTAATCACCATCATCGGTCTCCATTCGTTTGAATGCTTTTTCAAATTTGTTTGCCGCCTCCAACATCATATATGTCGAGTTCCATCTCATTGGAACATCAAGACATAACAAACTATTAGATTCTATCTTTTGCTTCTCACAACATTTTTTAAATTTTACCAATCTAGATGGTGATGATTTCACATACTTCACGGCCCGACGCACTTTTGCAATTGATTCATCCATCTCCTTTAAACCATCCCCAACAATGAGATTAAGAATATGTGCACAACATCTCATGTGCAAATACTCATGATCTAAAATGGTACCATTCCAATCTTTTGTGCTTCTCCTCAAATAATTAATGGTACCATTGTTGGAACTAGCATTGTCTACCGTGAGGGTGAAAATGCTATGAATCCCCCATTCAATTAAACAATCCTCAACAACTTACCCAATCACTTCACCCTTGTGACTTTGGACTTGACAAAAGTTTAAAAATTTTTTGTGGAGTTTCCATTCCTTATCAACGTAGTGCGCGGTGAGACACATATAATTCACATTTTGTATCGATGTCCATGTATCCGTGGTTAAGCTAATCTTTTGACCCTTCAATTCTTTTTTTAACCTTTTCTTCATATCCACATATATGTTTAGGCAATCACGTGCAATCGTTTTACGACTAGGGATTGTTAGCTTTGGTTGTGCGAGGGCCATAAACCTCCTAAAGCCCTCATTTTCAACAAACTTAAATGGTAGCTCATCAATTATTAGCATCTCGGCAAGTCCATGCCTACATGCGTCCGCATTAAATGGTATAGCTACAAGGTTTGGAGTTGGATCGCTTCCATACGTTTCTTTTTTTGGCACAAAAGCAAGTGTTTGTTGTCCCTTTTCATCTAGCTTATCCTTATTATAAGGATACTTCTTACAAAAAGGGGTATGATTTTTCATATTCTTAGTGCCATTTTTTTTAGAATCTCACGCGTAAGAAGTGCCACAATAGTTACAAATAGCCCTATGTTTTTTAGGATCATTATTTTTGTGGAAATGAAACCATACCGATGATGCATTTTTTCGTTTGTGCGGTGATGAAGGATTGGTAGGAGAAGGGGGTTTCCTCGGAGACCCAGCATGTATTGTAGCATTTGCTTGACCTCCACTTGTTCCATCAATCTAAGCAACACAACGACATTTAAAAAAAAAATCAGAAATAGCTACAAGTCGAACAGAAAAAATTTGCAATGAAAAAAAAAATAAAAGTAACACAAGCAGACTAGCAGTTGCTAACTTTCTAAAAAAAATAGAAGTAACACAAAAAATAGAAAACTACATGAAAAAAAATATAAAAAAAAACATACGCAGTTTTTTTAATAAAAAAATAAGTCTCATTTCATTTATACATAATGAACATCATCTGATTTCATTAAATACATAAAAAAAAATTAGTCTAACAAAGTAGAACAGAGTCAAATACCTACAAGGCTAAAAATTTGCACAGAAAAGAAAAAAAAAATTAGTCTAAAAAAAAATTCATCAACTGATTTCATACAAGGCTACATCTACAAGTCAAATACCTGATACATGGACAAAAAGTAGAACAAACAACAAAGTAGAACAAATCAGATTTATACATGATTTGTAAACAAAGTAGTAGAGCAGTTTGTAAACTAACAAAGTAGCAGAACAAAGTAGAAAAAAAACGAAAAACATATCAAATCAGTTTGTTTACTTCATAGAACAAAAAACGCAGTAAATAAACTAGAACAAAGTAGGAAAAAAAAACGCAGTAGAACAAAAAACGCAGTAAACAAAGTAGAACAAAGTGGAAAAAAAAACGAACAAATCAAATACCTGATTTGTCTCCGTCGGCGCCGGTAGTGGAGCATCTGCATCGCGAGGTGGTTCCATTTATGGGGTGAGTAGTAGAGCCGTTGAGAGCCGTTAAGAGAGAGAGAGGAGACTCAAAGGACGAGACCCGCCGCCGTTAGAGAGAGAGAGAAAGAGAGAATGTTTGGGTGAAATGAAATCCGTTAAGAGAGAGAGAGTAGAGGACGAGACCCGCCGCGGTTGAGAGCCGGCTGCCGCCCGCCGTTAGAGAGAGAGAGAGAAAGAGAGAATGTTTGGGTGAATGGAATGAAATGAAATGAATTAGGGTTGAGTGAGTTAGTTTTCTTCTAACTTCTGAATATGTGGATCCTTGGGTTTTAAATGGGCCGACTCAAGTAACTTAAGTTCTACTATATATATATATATATATATATATATATATATATATATAATAAGTAGTGTTGTAAATAAATGGGTCGGTCCGGTCCAGACCGAATTTAAATATGAGTAAATCGAGACCGACCCAAAAAATCGGGTTAGTGTTTTTTTGGACCGGTTTAGGACCGAATTAAAAAAAGACTGGAAATATAGGGTCGGTCCGGTTCAATCGGTCCAATCGGTTCGGTCCATTTTTTGCCCACCCCTACTTTTTATTGTAACATAGTTACTGTGAAGATGGAATTTAAGACGCTTTGATGGAAGATCGTTAAGACTTAAAGACCTCCTAATCGCCCTTTTGTCACTAATTCAGTCATCGGCTAGAGATTGATAGTAAGTCTACCCATCCCTTCACCATATCATCTTATTTAAACCTTTAATACTTGCTATAAATTTTTGTTCATTAAATACATACTCCTCCAAATGTTCTACCGTGTGATGGCAAGTGCCCTCGCTCATATATGAGTGTGAGGACGACCGACAACTGACTCCCCTGCAATTAAGCGAGAAGCTTATGCACTAGATATGACCTTTTTAAATATATACTATTATTTTTTTTGTATAAATTAAGGATACACACAATCAATTATCAATATCAACACTTGTTCATTATTGTGGAGTTTTGTTCATTAATTATGTCCACAAAGGGAAATTGACTACTAATTTGGGATAATCCAAAATTAAATAATGAACTCTTAATTTGGGATGGATTGAATGTTTGTTAATCTTATTATGTTCTAAGTTTTCGGCTTAAGATCCACGTATTAAATACTTTCAATAATTTAATTTATTTCTGTTTTTGATATACCTATGAATCAAGATTCCTTAAAAACTTTATACTAGGTTTTTGATAAAAAAAAAATATAAAAACACTCCATCAAAAAATTTCAGTTTCAATAATTAGGTAATAATCCTTAGGATGTGTCAACAGTCAAATAGTCAATGGGTTAAGACTCGGACTAGGCCCACCTATACAATCTAAAGTTTTATAAAATAGGTGGAATTGGAATTTTGGAATTAATAAAACTAAAGCTAATGAAAACTATACGGGTGTTGACACATTTTTGGGTGACACAGTAACGTGTTGTATCCGTATTGATTTGTGTCTAGAATCCATTGCTCGTGAACCAATGTGAAATTCGAATACGAGTCAATACAGATGCGACACATCATTATGCCGTACCAAGTGTGTTTATTTTTTGCGATTTTGGCATAAATAGAACTAAAGCTAATGAAAGCTATACGACCCAATACCGATGCGACATGTCAGTACATCGCATCAAGTCTGTCGATTCTTTGTATCGGTCTAGAAGTATGCATATATATACAGGAGAAAGAGTGAGTGAGAGTATACCAGTAATTGTTTTTTTAGAGAAAAAGGAGAATGGCGGGGGGTCAAAAATAGTTCTGTATATCCATGTATTTATTTAGAGTTGTCTAGTTTAATATAAATGAAATATAAAGTGGATAAAGAAATGTGTGGTGGGTGTCCCTCTATTCTCTTATGTCTTTATTTTTTAGAACTTTTATTAAATGTCTCGTTTGCTAAGTATGTGCTTAAAATACCGGTCTTACTAGAAAACATTTTTATTTCAATTTGTCCTATTAGAAAAACAGAACTCATACAAAACAAATAATATATATTATTTTTTTGTGCAACCAAATAGTAAATATGAAATTTAGTATTATATAGGACATGTGCAGAACATATAATAAGGACTTATTGAGAATGTTTTTTTTAAATGGGACCAATTAAGAAATGTCTTATGTAAATTGATCTTATTTGTTAACTTCCCTTATTTTTTTCTTTTCCTTTTTTATTATTGAGGTTAAATTAATAACATACATAAACAGTACTAGTTAAAATAGTTAACCATTTGCTTAAAATTGGGTGCCAATGGTGCAAAATTTTATTTTATTTTGGGTAGAATCCCAAAAGACAAGTACTAATGGCTGCCTATGTCCAAATAATCTTTTTTTGGGATCTATTTTCATATTTTGCCGAGTTTTTGATTGTAAACCCGCCGCAACATATTTTAAAAAAACATATCCTGAAAATGTAAATTAACAATTAATAAATTTGTACAGTTTTGCTTCAAGCTTAGCGTTTGCTAAAATTGATTATCACTCAAATTATACCTAATTATCGGGTATTTACATTCATAGTCATCCAATAAAATATCTGCTTGACTCAAGTCTCCTCTTAAGTTCTTTGTCAAGAAGAATACTATGCAAAAGGACTTTGTCATAGTTGAAAATTGAAACCCATCATAAATGAGTTGATGGGTTTTCTCTTTCGTGGAAATTCTTGGCAACTACCATTTCCCCACCCTATAAATATATTCCCTCTCAACCTTATTTTCTCACATCAAACACTTAGGTTCTTTCACAAAACCTCCTATCAAAATGAGAAGGAATATAAAAATGCTGGTGGCTGGAGTTCTTGCTATAGCCATGCTGCAAGTGGTTTTCGGCCAGAATTGCGGTTGCGCCCCAAACCTGTGTTGCAGCCAATACGGTTATTGTGGGACCGCTAGTGAGTACTGTGGCCAAGGGTGTCGGTCCGGGCCTTGTACCGGGTCGTCAACTCCTAGTAGTGGGGGTGGTTCGGTTGCAAATATTGTGACAAGTGCCTTCTTTGATGGGATTATAAGTTCTAATGCAGGTTGCTCCGGAAGGGGGTTCTACACGAGGGATGCGTTTCTTCGGGCTGTCAATTCGCATCCTGCGTTCGGCACCTCTGGCTCAAATGATGACCGTAGGCGTGAGATCGCGGCGTTTTTTGCACATGCGAGTCATGAAACTGGACGTACGTATCACTAACATCTCTCTCTAGATAGACCCGTTAATTATATTCATAAAATAGAAAGTTGAATTGTCAAAAATACATTAGTTAATACGCGGGGTTCATATGAGTAATCTTGGGAGTAATCACCTATTTGTAAAGGAGAGGTTTTATTTCAACTTATCAAATATTAATTTATTTTTTTAAAATAGTAAAAAAATCTTTTTGACCTGATTTGTTTATGGCTACTCTTAAATGTTTAAAATCCAAAATTTTATTTTTTATTTTTTATTTTTGGTATTTTAAAGAAAATCCGTACGATGGGAACTTATTTTTAAGCCATTACCTAAGATTCTCTCTCTCTCTCTCGGTTTGAGGATCCTTAATGAGGTCAATTTTTTTAAAATAGTAAAAAAAATATTTTGGAGCTGATTTTTTTATGTGATTTTTAAACATTTCAGTAGGACCATAAAAAAATAATCAACTGAAAATGAACTTTTTTACAATTTTAAAAAAATCGGTCAAACTTTGTTAGTTTTTACCCGCTTAAAAACAACTTAAAAACTCACACAGTTTGACCAATTTTTTTAAAATACCAAAAAAATTCATTTTGAGTTGATTGTTTTTGTATGGTCCTATTGAAATGTTTAAAAATCATATAAAAAAAATTAGCCCAAAAATATTTTTTTTACTATTTTAAACTAATGGACCTCATTCAGGTTCCTCATACTAGGACCTCATTTGATCATTTCCCTATATATATATATATATGTGTGTGTGTGTGTGTGGATGCAGTCTATAAATATGTAAAAAAATAAAAAAAATATCAAAGATGAAGAAAACATATAAAAATAAAAGAGAAAAAAATTCGTTTAGAGTATTTGCATGTCTATTTAAAGGGAGATAAATAAGAATTCAATGCAATAATATTAATATACTAAAATTGAGATGGGAAGACAAAAAAAATGGATTGAAATAAAACTTCCCACTCGTAAAAGTGCTTTACTCTCAAGTTTAAATAGGTATACCAAATTATTGGATAAACTTTCCTGCAAAAAGAAGGGGGAAAAAATGATTGATCCAAATATACCTATGGGTCTACAAAAAATGTATTTTTTGTATAGTCACACGCATAAGACAAAAACAGTTACAAATTTTTAAAGCATATTTTTATGTACTGGCGAGATTTACAATAATAATGTATAAACTTTTAATGCAATGTGTCTACGAAATATGTCTACGAAATGGATCATCCTATCATTTTCCGTTTTATATTGAAAAAACATTGTGAAGAAGGGGAAAAAAATATACTAACACCCTTTTGGTTGTTCATCCACTCCTTGTAATCACAAAACTGTTTTTAAGACTCACTTCCTCTCTCCTTCCTTATAAGCACGGACTTCAACTAGATATAGAAAATGAGGAGATAATAAGACAAAAAAAAAAATTAGAACGTCGCTAATTGTAAAAAAAATTAATAAAAAAATACAAATTCGTGCGTTGTCCAACAGGCATGGGAAAAAAATTTGAAATGGGCTCCATGTGAAATTCATTCACTATCTAAAGAGCGTGACAACTAGCGACGGAGTCAGAATTGCGAGGGCAAATTTTTTTGGGTTATTTTTACTATTTGGGCATAATTTAGTACTAAAGAAAATTTCAACAAAAAAAAACATGCATTAATATTCATTTTTCAACACTTAAAACCATTATCAAAATATCATATGATAATTATTACAATACAACTCTCCTAGAATTCATTTTCTGAAAAAATTGAATAATTAAAGAATGACTCATTCACTTTTTTAACGAAAAATGGACTAATAGCAGAATTAATGGACTAATTAATGGACTAAATAACATAAATAAGATTTTAGTTTTATTTACAACTGTGTCAAAAATGGTTTACCCATTGACGTTGAAAATCTACAATTGTTCAAAAAATGGACTAACAAATCTTAGATTAAAATGAACTAATAAACCATTTATGTTGTGTCAAAAAAGGTTACCTATTGTTTGTTCTATTCTTGAATGGTCTGGAGAAGAAAATGGCTTTGGTTGGGTTGGAAAAAATAGGGTCGGTTGCCAAGTTTTATAGGAATTGACTTAAGTTTTAGAAATTACCACTTTTTACCTCAACATTTAAGTTATCACACACACACACACACACATATATCAAGGTTCTAAAAAACGCGAGGCGTGACCGAGGCGTAGAGGCCAAGCCTTAAGCCTTAGAAGCCTAGGCGGGCCTTGGCGTAAAAAGGCGTTTAGGCCTTTTTTAATATATTTTAATATTTTTAATTATAACAAGGCTAATAAAAAATACTGAAAATGGTACATACCCAATAAAAATAATACTGAAATGGTACATACCTGAAAAATATGTCCGTATATTTGTAATTAGGACGCTTTTCCATATGCATGCTCCGAAAGTCCTCATCATGTTATCACCCAATTCCATGCAATCAAAATTCAAAGTAGTCAATAAAATACATAGCATGGAGAAAAGATAAAATATCAAATGCTAAACAGAATTATAAATGGATATTTGTTGGTGCCTCTTGAATGCTGAATTGTTTCCTAAACTCAGGTTTTAACTTTGCATATTTTCTTCTAATTCATCTAAATCTATAATATAAACAGAAGAAAATTTTAATTTTTGGTTCGTATTCAAAATAATTACACAAAATTGAACTTAACTCCCTATTCCAAGTCAAGCAACAAAGACAATTACATACACTGGCACTTTTAACAGTCATCCTATGCAGTCCCCATTTTGATTAACAGAGTTGAACTGTTATGAATGTGAAGACACAAACACACAAACAAAAAGGCTAAGACCCTAACAAACACACAAACGGTTATATGATTACAAAGACCCTAAACAATAAACGGGCATACGAACCACACTTTTCAACAATAAACCCATAAAAAATTACAGCAACCACACTTTACAACAATAAACATAGATACTTACCTGTTAACAAACATTGTGAGAAGATATTACAGCAACCAAGAAACAAACCCATAAAAAATGGATGGAAAAGAAAACATGAAACACAAATTAAAGCAACTAAGAAACAAACCCATAAAATAAAGGATACCCGAGTTCAGCGTGAGAAGAAAAGTGGAGAACTCAACTTTGTTATTTGCTTACCCGAGTTCAGCGTGTACAGCGCCGATCGTGAGAAGACTGGATCGAAAGGTTTTTTTTTTTTTTAGAACAAAACGGCAAAACACAAATTAGGTTTAGAACTCCTTGTACAGTTAACGAATGTGTGTTTTTTTTTGTTTAAAAGCTACCAAAACGATGTTGTTTTGGAAAACCCCGAAAATTAAAAAATAAACGCTGGCTAAGGCGCGTTTTATCTTCAAAAAAATGTGTTTTTTTACGCCTTTTCCAAAAAAAAACGTTGACCAAAATTGACCACGCCTAGGCCCTAAACGGGGCGTATCAAAAAAGCATCGCGCCTAGGCGCGTTTTTTAGAACACTGATATATATATATATATATAATCCTGAAATCCACTCGGCACAGTGTGCCTCCGCCCCTGGTGACAACTCCAGGAGTGTTATTTTATTTTAATTTGAAGGTCTTTCTAAAATGAATTTAATAAATAAATAAAAGGATCCAAATAAATGGCAATAAATTTTTTAGTTTGACATGTGGCAAATTATGCTCGTGAGGCTTTTACAATATTGTATAGATATATTATTATATAGTTTATAAATATTTGGGTAATCCAAAGGTATAAAGTTCGAAACTCCCTAATGGATGTCAGATTGAATCGAAGCGTGTATTATGTGTCCCTCGCACAACACCCATCATGTTTAACTCTCATGGGGGAGTCCAAATGATTCGTTCGTATGGAGGTTCACGATCGTGAAAAGAAAAAAAAATATATTTGGATGGGCACTTGAATGCGCATGATTTATAATGATATATTATTAAGTAAAAATATTTAGTAGTATGTAAATGCTTTGTAATTTCTTTATAATATAGAGGACCTACCATTGATTTTAAAAGTTAACAATTTTTAAGACGAACGCATTTGATGTTAGCATGAAAAAATAAGGTGTTTACTTTAAAGTTGATCCAATGCATACACTTAGGCCTCGTTTGGTTGTCCTAATATCATAAATTATCTCATTTAGAAATTGTCCGATTCACAAATCGTCTCATTAATTCTGTTTAGTTTCATTGATAAAATGATTTATTAATTGTCCCATTTAATTCATGTGTAAAATATAAAATTGAAGCATTTCACAAAAAACGTGAAGATGCATCCATTTGAAATATGAGCATTATGGAGAAAGTTTATCCCAGAGATTCGAACGCTCTCTCTCTCTCTCCCCATTCGTTTCTAACTTTTTTTATAATGGAATCTTCACATCAATTTTAGATTATCAAACATCGCATAAAATTGGATTTAAACCCAATTTTAATCCATTCATTTACAATTGACTAATTCACAATGAACCAATTTATATTCTACACAATTTGCTCAACTTCCTTCCAATTGCTTTGTCTTAATATGTACTGTCAAATAATAATTTTTATGAGTAATAATAACTATCGATTTACTAACTATCTACTATTTTTAATGCATGACAAAGAATTTGTGTAGAATATTATTTAAAATTAAAAAATACACAATATAATATATATGCACTTTGTTCAGTGAAAATGCATTAATATGTATAATTTTGGTGGTACTTAGATATATTTTTTCTCCTATAATAAATAAACATTCAAGTTTTTACTATTCTCAGACCATATCAACATTTTTTTTGTGTAGGATTTTGCTACAGAGAAGAGATAAATGGTGCCTCGATGGATTATTGTCAGGAATCAAACACACAATACCCATGTGCGCCTGGTCAGGGTTACTATGGCCGTGGTCCACTTCAACTCTCATGGAACTACAATTACGGGCCTGCTGGTCAAAGCATTGGATTTGATGGACTAAGAAATCCCGGGATTGTGGCCACAGATCCCGTCATCTCATTTCGTGCCTCCTTGTGGTTTTGGATGAACAATGTTCACTCAATAATAATAAATGGTCAAGGTTTTGGATCAACCATTCGTGCCATTAATGGCAATGAATGCAATGGTGGAAACGCCAACACAGTTACTAGTCGAGTCAATTATTATACACAATACTCTAGCCAACTTGGTGTTTCGCCTGGTGAAAACCTAAGGTGCTAATGATTTTCAAGCAAGGATGGATTTTAATATATAATTTTTTCTTAGGTATGTGCCTTGGAATAAAATAAAGAGTAGTGTGAAGTTTCAAACTTGGGTGAATAGGGTTATCCATCCAATAAAACCACTTTATCAAGACGTGACAGTTGTCTGAGTGCTTTTTTTTTTATTGGAAATTAGAATAAACGCAAATATAATGTTACATTGATGAAATAAAATATTTTCTTTGTTCATTATCCAATAAATTTTAATTATTCATTACTCTTTGTTGATATTTCTTTTAGTTAACCATAAATAATGAAATAAAGAATGATAATAATGTCAATCATCATTGTGTCCATCTCGATTTGTAGATGTGTACTGTATTGACCTACGCGATTATGCGACCATTTATGGAACTAAATCCATTCAACCCTCAAGGCGAAGAAGAAATAGAATAAATATTAGGTGTTGACATATGGTGTGTGTGATAATGTACAACATAAAACATCTAGTCAGTTTTACTGAAAAGGAAAAAATAAAACAAATATCCCCAAATAGTGGATATACGACAAACAATCAAGGTAACACTAAAGAGAAAATGAGATCATGGACAAACTTATGGAGAGGGAAACTTTTACTGACACCCTCCTCTATTTTGGTCTCTACTGGGTCAAAAATGACATATATTATCTATTTTTATTGCGTATGTGGTTTTTAGTGAATGTATGTACGATACAATTTTACAAATATGTGATGGAGTTGCTATTTTGCGATCTCGGTAGGATTCGTGGGATAGGGATGTGCGCAAGGATTCTTGTGTTGCCTTCGACATGCATGTGTCCTCTAGAATGTGAGAGATCTTGTCTCTCAATCTATGATTTCTTTCTGAGGTCGGTTTTTGTGTTGTTTTGTCCTTAGATGTTGTTTGACACCATATCCAGTTCTATGCGAGCCTCTATCGGCTTAATCGATTGTCGCGCAATGCATTTTTGGTTGTTCACAGTCTCAAGTTTTTTTATATAAAAAATAGACGATCTTGCCCTTTCAGTATTACCCAACAATCGATTGTGGCCTGTGAATGAGATAAAATTTCTCGGTGTGGATCCATGAACTTGGTTACGAGTGAGGAAGGTATTAGCCACATTAATTTTTTCTTTATGCTTCCTTATTAATATAGTTATATTGCATTTTACATTATAATCACTTCTAGTATATTTTATAACATGATAAGAGACATTAGTCTGAAAATCCCTTTAAAATGCAGACACGTGCTTGTGTATAAAAATAGTGTTAGTTAGAGGTGTTCGTGTTGGGCTTTTATTCTTAAACCCGTGTGTGATATTTTCTTCACTGTAAAGGTGTGTCAATTCATTTTGAAATAAGAATCATGTTTACAATAATGCCTTATATTTGTCTTAAATGCATTGTATATATGTTCGTCAATTAAATTGAGTACGAATTCCAATAAGTTGAGTTTGGCTTGATCACAGTAGATCAGAATACTGATTATAGTGCAGTTCAATATGTTTACAACCTAGATAGGTAGTTGACATCCTATCGATATTGTTGCATGTGAAATCCTAGTAATTTATCTCAAATTACGGGAAACTCCATGATGGATTGAGAACTTATACGATAGTTCAATAGAGGACCATGATGGGTATATCCGAGAATGTATTAAACACGATCACCCATGATATTTACATCTAACGATTGTCTTGATTAGACTTAGCTAATCACACACCATTTATAAAGGGTTCATAGATTCTTAATCCTGAGAGATGACGTTTGGGATGTTTGCACAATTCTTGCTTCGATGGCTTTGGGCTGCGCGATTCAATTTCAAATTGGGTTCATATATCCGCACAAGTTGGGCAATCATTGTGGAGTATGTCTAAGATCAGAATTCAAAGAAATTTGAGTCTAGGAGATATCTTGAATTATGATACCCCCGCAATAGACTTATATGTTTGTTTCCACGAATAAAACCCGATCAGTGGTTTATTTTATAATCTGGTTGAGTATGAAATAGGTTAAGTCTGAAAATCAAGGAATTGATTAGATGTTGACTAAAATCAATTAGCTAAAAATTTATTTGACCAAGTGGGTATCGAACACTTAACATGGGGAATCACATTATGTACCATAACAAAACGTTGCAAATATGACCTCTTTATTGTGAATGATTTAGAGATAATTAAAGGGACTACAGTCGGAATTATTTAGTGGAATTAATCAAGATAAAATAAAGAAAGGAATTAATTACGGTGAATTTATTTTTGTTTATGATTATCTATTGTAATACCCCGTATTTTCTGTGATATTTATTTTTGGGATTTGTTGAATTATATGTGTATTAATTGGAAATTAATCCGGATAAAAATATTAACGAGATGTGAGTTAGTATTCGATTAAAATGTGTATATATGGCAACATATGAATATTGGAAATATGGAAATTGTCGCGAGATTAAAATACGGCAATTTGAGAAATTTTGTTGGGACGCGCGTGACAGTCGCGTCAGGAATATAATTATTTGAATTAAAAAGTGAATTTTATTTTTATCACCCGTATGGTCATTTTGAGTGCGCCAACGTGTTCGGAAGGGTCGAAATAGTCAGAAAATACTAGTCGGGGGTTAAGTTTGGGTCCCGGGCCATTATTGGGCCATACCGGTAACTTATAAGGGCATTTTGGTAATTTCGGAAATTGGGTAATTAAAACCCACAAAAATAAGAAATAAAAATATGACTCTTTCTTTATCCACTAAACCCACTACCTACACTAAGGGACTTAATGGGCTACGGGAAAAGGTAAGAAATAGTCTTAACTTGCCAAAACCTAACCACACCTCCATTGTCATCTTGAAGAGAACTTGTAGAGAGAGAGAGAGAGAGAGAGAGAGAGAGAGGAAGAAGAGAATTCTGCAGAAAGAGAGAGAGAACACCTCAGCCTTCAAAGATTCAACATCAAATTCAGAGAAAGATTAAGGCAAGTGGTTTAATCCCAATTAATTTCTATGTTATGCTTTTCCATGTTTAGGAAATTATCAAATTTATCTTGGAAGATTGATTAGACCCATGAATTTGAAGATGTAAAACTATGAACTATGTTAGGGACTGCATGTAGAAACATTTTGGACGAATTATGAATTCAGAATTATGACCCTTGATGATTTAAAAACGGATTTTTGAAGAAGTTTATTAATGTTCTTGAAAGAAGTAGAAAACTGGAAATTCTTGATGAAGTTTTGATCCAAACAAAGCCTTGAATGATGAATTATTGGTTTTAGAACGTTAGCAATGTTGTAGGATAGTTGTATGATGATATTATAACGTTATCTTTGAGTTTCATGCTTGTTTGGGATGTTTTGTAATGATTTGATAACTGCAAAACTAAGCAGTCCGTAGCCATACCAGGTGCGTTCGATCGATCGATGTTCATCAGTCAATCGATCGACCACCATCGATCGATCGAAGGAAAAGGTCGATCGATCGACCTTCCCAGAATGAGTAAAGTCTTCCCTATTTTAAATGTTAATGGTGATAACCCTTGGAAAATATTATTGGAGACCTTATCTATACCCTTAAACTTAAGGAAGATCAGTAGGCATGGTTATGAAATTTGGACCTTAATGAGAATTCAAATTGAGGAATCATTCTAAACTAATGAAATTCGATAAGTGAGATAATATTTGGGTTAATAGTGTAAATTTGAATAATTTGATGAAATGAGGTTTGGGGCAGAAGTAAGAACCTTAGGATTAAAGATGTTATATGTGGGAATAATAGGAACTTAATAATCTATTTTAGATAGGTTTTAAGTATAAGAAACTACGACGTGAGACGTGTCGACAGTTTAACTTTTATATTATCGGGGGACGTAAAATATACAAATTTGGAATAATGGTATAAAGATGTAGAGTACCTTTATTAATATTGAGATATCTAAGATGTGTGAATGCTTAGCATATAATTTTATGTGTATGACATACCTACCATACTTGCTATCACGGGAGGTTTACGTTCGCTTAGGGCCTTCTTATCCTTGTGTTGCCCGGATTTAGATTGGTACCTCGATGAACATAGGTCAGAGAAGGACTTATTGGGATGTTAATAAGTCTGCTGATCGTGGGAGTGTAGGTATGTACGTGACCCATGTGATGTGACTGTGTTCGCCTCCATTGTTTGTGATGTTGTTATCTGAGAACGATTACTGAGAGATTCGGAATGCGTGATCCTTATGTACGTGATGTACCGGGATGGATAGCAGAGTATGAGTGCACCGCAGCTTAGCCTCGGGGTGCTTGTATTGAATATTTATGATGTGAATAATATACGGTTAAATGGAAAGGAATTTGCTATATTAAATTGTGAGTATAGTAATTGTAACGTTATGAAAAGATAAAAGGGGACGGTTATCAATAAATGGTTTTGTTAATAATTGGGAATCCGAGAATTAAAGTAGAACCCTCTATTTAATTATTAAGGTTGGAAATTAAAACGTGAACCGAGTAGAAGTGTTAGAAACTCTTTTGAACTAGATAGATATGAGAAAACACATGAATGAGTACAGGAACGTTAGGAGTGCACAATTAGACGTGAGGTGAGTATTTCATGTGAGAGCACGTCCTAACATGTATCTTGCATTTATTGTTTTAATTGTTATTAAAGCACTTGCTGTTTTTAAAAAATACTCTCCACATTCGGGCTCTGACCCGTTTGCTTTCAAATCTATCTTTTTGTAAAAACCATTTTAGGTGCCCAGCCACAAAGACACCATGCATAGTATTTCCATTCAGGTGACGAGCTGTAGATGTTGTGGAAGTTACAGGGCATTGCTAGTAGACGCTTCATTTACCTTGACTCTATGTCCAGATTTCATCAGTTGTAGGGCATGTCGCCCATTTCTTTTAGAGATATTTCATTTATTTCAGTTATTCAGACTTCGGGCATGTAATTAATTCAGGTTGCAGACTTGTCATATTATTTCAGTTGTGGGATTGTTGTGAGGAGTTTTTCCTCCGGACTTATTACTAATTGTGGTTATTTCATTACTTCGTTATGGTGAATGGATTTATGTTATTCTTCCATTATTTTTGCATGTTAATCAGACTTAACTTAAAATTTGGCAACTTACTTGTTAAATACTAGGTGGTTAGTAATCTTTAAAAATGTTTTCGACAGTGATGCTATTAACTGAACCAACTTGACATTTTGTATTGATTTAATAAAGGAGTAGCTACCCTGTATTTAATTAGTCGGGGTGTCACAGGTGGTATCAGAGCATCAGGTTCTAGTGTCCTTTAGGATCTGAACGGCTTATTATGTTTCCACTGAGCTTTCTTTGATGTAGAGCCCTATAATTTAGGACTGTTGTATTCTTTTGTATATGCTACGTTCTTCAGCTATTTTAAGTTTATAACTGCGAACTTATAAACTTTATTCTCATTTCAGATGCCTCCACAACGTGCACAGCGAGTTCCCAGGGATGCACAGCCCGAGCCACAGCCAGCTCCAGTACAGGGCACTATGAATGCCGCTGAGGTTGCAGACATAGTAGCCCAAGCGGTAAATGCTGCACTAGCCGTAGTTCAGCAGGCACCACCTCAGGCGCCAGTTTCCGCGCCAGTTCATCCACATGCATTCCCGTCTGCCTGGGAACGTGTACGTGATGCTTTTCAGAAAGCACATCCACCGAAGTTTGCTGGTAGCTCCGATGTTGTTGTTTCGAGTCAATGGAGAAAGGATATACAGAGGCACTTGAGGATGTATGAGTGCACTGACGTTCAGAGGCAGGTACTAGATACTTTTAAGCTAGTGGGATCTGCACTACAGTGGTGGGAGTCTATTACCACCGTGGAGGAGAGAGATACTCTCACGATTCAGGAGTTCTGGGTGCGGTTCGACCGCAAGTACTTCCCGTCTACTGTTCACACGGAAATGAGGAGGAAGTTGATGAACCTTCGACAAGAGGGTAAGACTGTGGCCGAGTATGAGGCCGAATTCATAAATTTACTGAATATTATCCCAGATGAGATACCTACGGAAGAGAAGAAGATACAAAAATTTACGGACGGGTTGACTTGGAGGATCCGTCAGCATTTGTTGGGGAACCTATCGTTGGCCACTTATTCTGATGTGGTTAACGCTGCACTGTTACACTGCCAGCATCATCGCTTTCACATGGCTGAAGGCAAGAGGTCAAGAGAGTCCAGCCATCAGGGCAGGACTGGGGGAAATGGTGCCAGTGGGGCACAATCGGTTCAGGGGCAGAGACAGGGTGACCAGGGTTCCCAGCAGGGGGATCACAAGAGGTTCAGGTCAAGGAATTTCAGGCACGGACAGGGAGGTTTCCGGCAGGGCCATCAGGGTCTGAACGGCTATCAGAACCAGCAGGGTCAGAATGGTCAACAGCAATTTCAGCAGGGCCAGTGGAGGAACGGTAACGACCACCAGGGCCGGGGGCAGCAGGGACCGAGAGGGTGGAACTTCCCGGGGAAGTGTTTCGTTTGTGGCAAGACTGGCCATAAATGCCAGGACTGTTCTGATAGGGGCAGGGCCCCGCAGCAGCAGCAGGGTGCTCGACATGAGCCACATAGGCCACTTTTTCCACCAGCCCTCCCAGCTCCAGCCCAGGTGCCAGCTCTTCCAGCCATTCCAGCAGTTCCTGTGCAGCAGGGACAGTTACAGTATGGACGTGTCTATAACATCCACCAGGCAGCAACTCCGCAGGCACCACCCGCGATTGAGGGTATGTTTCCTATCCATGGTACAATGGGTCAGGTTTTGTTTGATACGGGGGCAACGCACTGTTTTATAGCTACACATTTTGCGAAAGCCTTAGGGTTGTTAGCCACAGCAGAGAGCACAGTGACGTGTGTAGACTCACCATTGGGGAGTGGGTCACTTATTTTCTTTATATGCCGGGGAGTGGGGGTAGAGATTGGTAGCTTGGTATTACCTGCAGACATGTTGGTATTAGATATGCACGTGCACGATGTGATTATCGGTATGGATTGGCTCGCTGATTATAGAGCCATGATTGATTGCTTCGGTGGGAGCATTGTTTTTGCCATTTCGGGGCAAGAGATGTTTGTAGTGGCGATGCCTCGCCCATAGGGAGGTTCGACCGCTCATTTGTACTACATAGAGGAGGATACCTCTAAGGAGGTTGTGATTCCTTTAGATTCGATCCCGGTTGTCAGGGAGTATTCAGATGTGTTTCAGGAGATACCAGGCCTACCCCCCAGTCGAGAGATAGACTTTGTCATAGATTTATTACCAGATACGAGACCTATAGCCCGCGCACCGTACCGTATGGCTCCAGCTGAGATGAGGGAGTTACGGTATCAGATTGAGCAGTTGTTGGGTCAGGGGTTTATTCGGAGGAGTACTTCACTGTGGGGTGCCCCTGTGTTGTTCGTGAAGAAGAGAGATGGTTCACTGAGATTGTGTGTAGACTACCGAGAGTTGAACAAGGTCACGATATGGAATAAGTATCCGTTGCCTCGAATCGATGACCTATTCGACCAGTTGAGAGGAGCTTCTTTCTTCTCAAAGATTGATTTGCGATCAGGATACCATCAGTTGCGTATCAGGGAGGAGGATGTCCCGAAGATTGCCTTCTTATCGAGATATGGTTCTTACGAGTTTCGGGTTATGCCTTTTGGTTTGACCAATGCTCCAGCCGTGTCTATGGACTTGATGAATAGGGTGTTCAGAGATTTCCTAGATCAGTTTGTCATTGTCTTCATCGATGATATTCTGGTTTACTCCCAGACAGAGGAGGAGCACGCCGAGCATTTGAGGCAAGTTTTGCAGACGCTACGTCAGAACGAGTTGTATGCAAAGTATGAGAAGTGAGGGTTTTGGTTGAAGGAGGTTCAGTTTTTGGGGCATATTATTTCCGACCGAGGGATATCTGTTGATCCGGGAAAGGTATCCGCGGTAAGGGAGTGGGGACAGCCCACGACACCGACTGAATCCGTAGTTTCTTGGGCTTACCAGGATACTATAGGAGGTTTATTCGGGGATTTTTAAAAATAGCAGGTCCGTTGACACATCTGACTCGTAAGAATGTGCCATTCATCTAGAGTGATGCCTGTCAGTTGGCATTTGATGAGTTGAAGGATAAGTTGACCTCAGCACCTGTGTTAGCATTACCGAGACCGGGAGTTGAGTATCTAGTCTACACCGATGCGTCCTTGCAAGGACTTGGAGGTGTATTGCAGCAGGAAAGTCAGGCCATAGCTTATGCTTCCCGTAAGCTTAAGCCTCACGAGAAGAATTACCCCACTCATGACTTGGAGTTGGCGGCAGTTGTATTTGCCCTTCGTATTTGGAGACATTACCTTTTGGGGGAAAAGTTCCGATTGTTCACGGACCACAAGTCCCTACAATACCTATTCACGCAGAAGGAGTTGAATATGCGGCAAAGGAGGTGGCTTGAGTTTGTGAGGGATTATCAGTTTGATATCCAATATCACCCGGGGAAGGCTAACGTGGTGGCAAACGCGTTGAGCCGTAGGCCAGCAGATGAAGTGGCAGGGGTGTGGAAGGCCAAGTGGAATGAATTGGGACACCAGGATGCAGTGGCCCGATCGTTCATGTCTGTGATGACTGTTACACCGCAGATTGTCACGAAAGTAGTAAGGGCACAGGCAAATGACTCGTTCTGTCAGGTGCAGATAGTTCGATTATTAGCAGAGGGAGCCGGGTCCTATACCGTTAGCTCAGATGGGGGATTACGCTTCAATGGGAGACTGGTAGTTCCGGAAGGGGAGGAGTTGCGACATGAGGTGATGGCAGAGTCGCACGGCTCACGGTTCGTGGTACATCCCGGTGGGGACAAAATGTACCAAGACATGAGACAACAGTATTGGTGGAGCGGGATGAAGAGAGATATTGCCCCGTTTGTTTCGAAATGCGCCACTTGTCAGCTAGTAAAAGTGGATCATCAGAGATCGGCAGGACTTCAATAGCCGTTGGAGGTCCCGATGTGGATGTGGGAGAGCATATCCATGGATTTTATCACGGGGTTGCCTACGTCACAGAGAGGTCACGACTCCATTTGGGTAATTGTGGACAGGTTGACCAAAGTCGCTCATTTTCTACCCGTAAGGACAGACTACACTGCGGGATAGTATGCCCAGCTCTTTATTGCAGAGATAGTGAGACTTCACGGTGTACCCCTAAATATCGTGTCTGACAGAGACAAGATATTTGTTTCACGCTTTTGGGAAAGTTTTCAGCAGGCCATGGGCACGGAGTTGCGGTTGAGTACGGCGTACCACCCGCAGACCGATGGGCAGACCGAGCGTACAAATCAGATGTTGGAGGACATGTTACGTATGTGCACCATTGATTTTGAGGGTGGATGGGAGCAGTATCTTCCACTGGTGGAGTTTGCTTACAACAATTCCTACCAGTTCACTATTGTCATGGCTCCATTTGAGGCGTTGTACGGTAGACCTTGTCGTTTCCCAGCATATTGGTTGGAGGTGAGGGACAACAAACTACTTGGGCTGGAAGTGATTCAGGATACTTCGGCAAGGATTGAATTGATACGGAGTCGCATTCGGGTAGCTCAGGATCGGCAGAAGAGTTATGCTGATGCGAAGAGATCCTTCAGGGAATTTGCAGTGGGGGATCAGGTTTTTCTCAGAGTATCTCCGATGAAGGGAATTATGCGTTTTGGAAGGAAAGGGAAGTTGGCACCGAGATGTGTGGGACCATTCCCTATTATTGAGCGGATTGGGCCGGTTGCGTATAGACTTGGGTTACCGGAGCATTTGCATCAGATTCATGATGTGTTTCATATTTCCTCGCTAAGGAAATATCTTAGAGACGATTTGGCTCATTCTCATATTGCTTTGGAGGACATCGATCTCCAGCCCGATAGCTCCTACGAGAAGGGGCCAATTGCTATTTTGGACCGAAGTGAGCGGAAACTACGGTCAAAGATCGTTCCGTTAGTGCCTGTTCAGTGGCGACATCACAATGTAGAGGAGTCCACATGGGAGCGCGAGGATGAGATGCGCGAACGTTATCCGGAGTTGTTCTTACCAGGTACTTTCTAGTTCCGAATTTCGGGACGAAATTCAGTTATTAGGGGGAAGTATGTAATACCCCGTATTTTCTGTGATATTTATTTTTGGGATTTATTGAATTATATGTGTATTAATTGGAAATTAATCCAGATAAAAATATTAACGAGATGTGAGTTAGTATTTGATTAAAATGTGTATATATGGCAACATATGAATATTGGAAATATTTAAATTATCGCGAGATTGAAATACGGCAATTTGAGAAATTTTGTTGGGACGCGCGTGACAGTCGCGTCAGGAATATAACTATTTGAATTAAAAAGTGAATTTTATTTTTATCACCCGTATGGTCATTTTGAGTGCGCCAACGTGTTCGGAAGGGTCAAAATAGTCAGAAAACACTAGCCGGGGGTTAAGTTTGGGTCCCGGGGCATTATTGGGCCATACCGGTAACTTATAAGGGCATTTTGGTAATTTCGGAAATTGGGTAATTAAAACCCACGAAAATAAGAAATAAAAATCTGACTCTTTCTTTATCCACTAAACCCACTACCTACACTAAGGGACTTAATGGTCTATGGGAGAAGTTAAGAAATAGTCTTAACTTGCCAAAACCCAATCACACCTCCATTATCATCTTGAAGAGAACTAGGAGAGAGAGAGAGAGAGAGAGAGAGAGAGAGAGAGGAAGAAGAGAATTCTGCAGATATAGAGAGAGAACAAC
Source organism: Sambucus nigra (assembly GCA_949130495.1). Lineage (NCBI taxonomy): Eukaryota > Viridiplantae > Streptophyta > Magnoliopsida > Dipsacales > Adoxaceae > Sambucus > Sambucus nigra. The sequence continues at coordinate 640,930,126 of OX422215.1, forward strand.
TCAGCCTTCAAAGATTCAACATCAAATTCAGAGAAAGATTAAGGCAAGTGGTTTAATCCCAATTAATTTCTATGCTATGCTTTTCCATGTTTAGGAAATTATCAAATTTATCTTGGAAGATTGATTAGACCCATGAATTTGAAGATGTAAAACTATGAACTATGTTAGGGACTGCATGTAGAAATATTTTGGACGAATTATGAATTCAGAATTATGACCCTTGATGATTTAAAAACGGATTTTTGAAGAAGTTTATTAATGTTCTTGAAAGAAGTAGAAAACTGGAAATTCTTGATGAAGTTTTGATCCAAACAAAGCCTTGAATGATGAATTATTGGTTTTAGAACGTTAGCAATGTTGTAGGATAGTTGTATGATGATATTATAACGTTATCTTAGAGTTTCATGCTTGTTTGGGATGTTTTGTGAGGATTTGAAAACTGCAAAACTAAGCAGTCTGTAGCCATACCTGGCGCGTTCGATCGATCGATGTTCTTCAGTCGATCGATCGACCACCATCGATCGATCGAAGGAAAAGGTCGATCGATCAACCTTCCCAGAATGAGTAAAGTCTTCCCTATTTTAAATGTTAATGGTGGTAACCCTTGGAAAATATTATTGGAGACCTTATGTATACCCTTAAACTTAAGGAAGATCAGTAGGCATGGTTATGAAATTTGGACCTTAATGAGAATTCAAATTGAGGAATCATTCTAAACTAATGAAATTCGATAAGTGAGATAATATTTGGGTTAATAGTGTAAATTTGAATAATTTGATGAAATGAGGTTTGGGGCAGAAGTAAGAACCGTAGGATTAAAGCTGTTATATGTGGGAATAATAGGAACTTAATAATCTATTTTAGATAGGTTTTAAGTATAAGAAACTACGACGTGAGACGTGTCGACAGTTTAACTTTTATATTATCGGGGGACGTAAAATATACAAATTTGGAATAATGGTATAAAGATGTAGAGTACCTTTATTAATATTGAGATATCTAAGATGTGTGAATGCTTAGCATATAATTTTATGTGTATGACATACCTACCATACTTGCTATCACGGGAGGTTTACGTTCGCTTAGGGCCTTCTTATCCTTGTGTTTCCCGGATTTAGATTGGTACCTCGATGAACATAGGTCAGAGAAGGACTTATTGGGATGTTAATAAATCTGCTGATCGTGGGAGCGTAGGTATGTACGTGACCCATGTGATGTGACTGTGTTCGCCTCCATTGTTTGTGATGTTGTTATCTGAGAACGATTCCTGAGAGATTCGGAATGCGTGATCCTTATGTACGTGATGTACCGGGATGGATAGCAGAGTATGAGTGCACCGCAGCTTAGCCTTGGGGTGCTTGTATTGTATATTTATGATGTGAATAATATACGGTTAAATGGAAAGGAATTTGCTATATTAAATTGTGAGTATAGTAATTGTAACGTTATGAAAAGATAAAAGGGGACGGTTATCAATAAATGGTTTTGTTAATAATTGGGAATCCGAGAATTAAAGTAGAACCCTCTATTTAATTATTAAGGTTGGAAATTAAAACGTGAACCGAGTAGAAGTGTTAGAAACTCTTTTGAACTAGATAGATATGAGAAAACACATGAATGAGTACAGGAACGTTAGGAGTGCACAGTTAGACGAGAGGTGAGTATTTCATGTGAGAGCACGTCCTAACATGTATCTTGCATTTATTGTTTTAATTGTTATTAAAGCACTTGCTGTTTTTAAAAAATACTCTCCACATTCGGGCTCTGACCCGTTTGCTTTCAAATCTATCTTTTTGTAAAAACCATTTTAGGTGCCCAGCCACAAGGACACCATGCATAGTATTTCCATTCAGGTGACGAGCTGTAGATGTTGTGGAAGTTACAGGGCATTGCTAGTAGACGCTTCATTTACCTTGACTCTATGTCCAGATTTCATCAGTTGTAGGGCATGTCGCCCATTTCTTTTAGAGATATTTCATTTATTTCAGTTATTCAGACTTCGGGCATGTAATTAATTCAGGTTTCAGACTTGACATATTATTTCAGTTGTGGGATTGTTGTGAGGAGTTTTTCCTCCGGACTTATTACTAATTGTGGTTATTTCATTACTTCGTTATGGTGAATGGATTTATGTTATTCTTCCATTATTTTTGCATGTTAATCAGACTTAACTTAAAATTTGGCAACTTACTTTTTAAATACTAGGTGGTTAGTAATCTTTAAAAATGTTTTCGACAGTGATGCTATTAACTGAACCAACTTGACATTTTGTATTGATTTAATAAAGGAGTAGCTACCCGGTATTTAATTAGTCGGGGTGTCACATCTATTTAGAAGAATTTTTAATGATTATTTGTGAATCTGTAGTATAAATAATAACCCAAGTAGTACACATGTTAAGGGAAGTCGTTAGTGTATGTATATATGCAAGAAATCTTGACTTGAGATAGTTAGATATCTCGTCTATAGTGAGAGTTAAGGCTCAGATATAGAAGCTTATCTTTAAAGGAAATATATCAAGAGATATATTGAAGATGCTTACTCTCATTAGGGAAGCATCCCTTTTATCCCAATATACTTATGAAGATCTCAGATAAAAGCCTATGTTGTTCGTTATCCGATTTTTTTCACATGGAATGTGTTCCAACATGATGTGTATAGATGTGTGAGAACTTAGCTTGGGAGGATGAGTGGATTACTTAGACATATTGGGTTAAAAACTTTGCATTAAGGATTTGATGTTTTAGAGAAAGGAGACCAACTTTAATATGGAGTTTTCATAAGGAGAGTGGACCAGAAGTTGCTGATAGGGATCCTCATATCCCTTATCTAACGACCTATGTACCAGAGGTGTCATTGGTCTATGATGGTTAGGATAACCATCTTATATAGGAGTTTGGACTAGATATGCAGGAAACCCTAAATATATTATGTCGAGAGACGTTTTATAACTCTTGGGCTCACGAGTGTAGCTCGGTATTGTGCCCTCCTACTCGAGGAGTCTTGGGATCAAAGACTATGTAGTTCCAGTGGGGGGGATTGTATGTAAGTGTATGGGATTTGGTATACCAGGTATAAACTATACAAAATTATGGCATTTAAGGATCTTAGTACTTTGTATATAATTTGTGTTATCAGTTGGAGTATAACGTTCTTATTTGTAAAAATACATAATCAAAAATAGGTGTTGGATAAGTATTTCAGGAAAACACAACTTTGTGGGTGACTCAGTTGAGACAAGAACATTTACTCGAAGAGGTGGTAAGGATTATTCTGACTAGCTATCACGAATAGTCCGTAATAACCATTTTTATTGACAATTTCCTGAAAATGGTTTGAAACGTAGGAAAAAGAGAGTTTTCATATAGTACATGATTTTATCTATTTTTATTAATCTTGCGAGAACATAATATTCATCTCAATGATAAGAAATGATGGAGGAGGAACAAGGATTAAAATAGCAACGCTGTTAACTGCATACCAGTCCCTGGTGGGGTACGGGATATATTACTATAAAAATATAAATAATTCAAAGTCCTAATACTTATTTAAGACATAGACTTGGGTTTTCCTTGAAATTTTTACCCTTGGAGCATGACCCAAACTTTTGTAGGGTAATGACCTAGGTGAGGTGATTCCCTGGGCAAAGTTCTTTCTTGAAAGGTTCTGACTTGTGTAGTTGTGGGGAGGCACGAATCTTGTTTTCTAAAGGAAGTGACTTATGCAGAAAATCAAAACTTTGCTCAAGAAGATTTACTCTGAATGCCCGGGAATGGAGAAATTTTATAAAATCGAGTCAACACTTGGTTTTGAGTTTCTATAAAGGATCAGTACTGTTGGGCAGAGGTTTTGTACAATTTAAAATGTACAAAAACATTTGGTACACCAAGTTGATATATACATTGTATGTGAGGTTGTACCATTCATATACAGGAGGGCTTAGTAGCTCAGTGTTTGAAAGATAATGAGTATATTTACATTTTTATGTACAAAAATGTCCTAATGCAGATGTGTGTATGTGTGTGTGTATTATGATAATATATATACATGTTTGGCAATGCTATATGAAGGAGGATAAAATATTTGACTTTAAAAAATATGTATTTTTTGTATGAAAATGGACGAAATATGTTATGAAGATGATTTAAAATGTGTGTGTGAAAAAATCATGAGCAAACGTTGTCAATCGTCCTAAAATATAGAAGGTCTCATGGATACGAGGGCACGTGTATATTCAAAATATATATATAATTTTGTAATTTATTTATGAGAGAATGAGGTTCTGGATCTCCTTTTGGCCTCGTGAATTTGTGAATCCGAGTTGGTACAATTAAAATAATTTCAACGATTCGACACTCATTTAGGCAAACTATTAAGCATATAAGGTAAAAAAAAACTTTCATGAAATATGTAAGCTTTAATGGTGAGAGTGTAACTTCTAACATATATTGCATCTCATACATAGGAGTTAGATATTATATAATGCTTAAAATTATATTAAGTCTCTATATCATTAAATTCAATAAATATTAACCCATCAATGTAATTTTAGAGTTTAAAAATCTAAAAGGAAAACACTATTTTCAAATAGGTGGACTGATGATCAAAAACGTATTTACCTAATATGACCAATAAAATCTAATTATCAAATAAATAAACTAGTTTATCAAAGCTATAAACTAATTATTAAAGCAATAAAATAATTAAAATAATTAATAACGCAATAAAATTAATTATTAAAGATATAAACTAATTTATCAAAGAAATTAACTAATAATGAAAGAAATAACTAAACACTAAAATATTAAAACTAGAATAAGTTTTTAGCGAGATAGAAAGAGAGGTAGTGAATTAATGAGTAAAATGAAGAGGAGATCTTATCATTTATAAGAAAGTAGGGAGGCAAACAAGGTCTAATATATCCAAATTTGAACCTGATTAATCCAATCACCTTTGACTTTTGAGATGCTTTTTTTTTTTTATTTTGGACATTTTAACTCATGTCTTTGACCCTTGAATATTCTCCGTTTGATATCGGAATGATTCGCCATTTGAACTGAGGTGTTCCCCTCTTAATGATCTACATTATTTTTGAAGAGTCCAAGTTTGACACAAACTTTATAATCTTCCACATTTTCCCTTAGAAGTGCATTCATGGATGATTCTTACATATAATTACTTTCAAATTCTTCTAAAGACTTTCCACTATGTAGTCTTATCGCGCACACTGCAAAAATAAGACATATTTGCAATTTTCAGGTATCAGCATAGTTCATTGACGCGGAGTGTGAGCATGAGGATACTTTTTGTCAAAATTGATGAACGTGTTGATTGATAATGGTTGAAGTGTTCGGGTGCTTTATAAAGGGCTATCGGATGATCAAGACTCAACAGGCATTTATTGAGTTTGCGTTGGACTTGAAATGTGATTTTGGACCAAATGTAGAAATGCAATAATAACATGCTAATATGGTACTTCTGGACCAAATATAACATGCAATAAAAACAGGCTAAGATTGTACTTTTGGAACAAATTTATAGTTTTCATCATATTTGCAATGATATGAATATTATAATAGTTAAAGACTGAAGGCCATGGAGATACAAAATGGTGTTCTTAAGATATGCTAATGTTTTGCAAGAATTTTTAATCCATTTAATTTGCGGATTGGTGTTTAGCCAAAATTATTATCGATTTGCAGGCTGAGACAATAACTAATTAGCTTATGGTCATTCAGTTTTGAATTTCTTATTTGGGTATTTTTCGTTTCAATTGTGCTCTTTAGAAGCACATCCTTATTAATGATAGTTTTATAATGGAGCATTATCATATATGATTGCGTACATACCCTTACTTAAACAAGTATTTGCTAAGACGGTTGTACCTATATCCATTGGGATTGCATGAAGTATAATGAACGTCTTAGTGTATTTAAATACGTACTCCTTATCTTTACTTCAAGCAAAGAAACTCCTTTTCGGATTTTCATATGTATGCTTTCGCTAAGTTTCATATAACTAAGCATTTATAATATTCACGAGTCCCATGTAATATACATTTAAAAAATTACTAAGATGATCAAATATATGAAAAGCATTTACAACCATAACCGGATGGTATGTTCACATATAATCAATCTTTGATTTCTATAGGAAACCTTATGCCACATGTAACACACTTTTTAGTGATTTTCTCACTTTTGTTTCTTATAAAATACATCCGTAACCTTCAGGGTTCACATCTCATGGTTTATACTATAGGTCCGAATACATCATGCTTATTTAGAGACTTGAATTATGTCATCACAACATTTTATCATTTTAGCCAATATATTATTTATCGACATTCATTTATAGTACATGGACTTGTATTGTCAGTGCCCTTATATTTTTGTGTAGCTACAACATATATAATTATGTCATCGATAATCATATTTGGCGGTCCCACTTTTCTCATGTATATGTATACAATATAGAGATCTCACTTAACATCAGGTACCTTTGCCTAATTCAAGGGATTTATAGCCACTTTAGGGGCTTATGCCTTTTAATACATAATAACCTCTTTTAGGTTTTATAGAAAATGGGCATTTTATTTATAACATCTTCTCGAGTGTTATGTTTAACCTCTTCTAGAACATTATTTAGGAATAATTCTATTTAACCTCCATTACTAGGGAGTTAAGTAGCTAGGACCTATAGGTTTGACATGCTTTTAGAGTGAAAAAAATTATTTTTTGCCGAATCTGTTTTGTCGGAATGGGACAATAATTTTGCTTAGCACATTTACAACTAGTCCATATGACTACCTCTCACATTTAAGTTTCGTAATCCTTTAATTTTGTAATATCATTTTATTACTTCATTTTTATATTACGTGATGTGACACCCCACTTAATTAAATATTGGTCCATCAGTCTTTTATTAAATTAAAACATGATTTCCATTTGGTTCATTCTTAGCATCACTGTCAAAAATCATATTAATTACTAACCACCTATTTAAATAATTAAACTGGTGTCAAATTTTATCTTTCATTAAATAGGTAAATATACATGCAGAATAAAAAAATAAATCCATAAACACCATCATTGAGTCTAAAAGCAATACTGAATGAATAACTAAAAGCGCTGAATAAACTATCGGCTAAATATCCAAATCCAACAAAATAATCCAATGAATAAATTAAAATCCAAAAAATGAATCTAAAAGTAAATGGGAAACATGCCCTAAATGGAGCTGTAACTAAAATAAGACCCCTAAATTAGGAATGAAGAAAAGATGCGCATAATCCAATATCCTGCATGCATCCACATATGCCATAGTTGCGTATACCTGAAATAGAATCTTAAGTCCGACGTCCCTGTGGATGGACGCCTAAAAGGTTTTTAAAAATATTTGCAAGAAGGGTTAGAACCTAAAACATTTTGAAAATATTTAACAAGTGATTAAGTTTTGTAGCAATTAAAATGCATGAATATTTTTCATATTTAAGCTAGAGTCATACTCACTTGAGATAATACTCACCCCTCAACTATTGTCCACATCTACCACTTTTCCTTATAACCCTTCTAGCTACACTACCCTGTCTAACTAACCTTATTATAACCGCTACCTGAAAACTTAATCTAGCCAGAGTAACTTTTACTAATGATTTATAAGTTATTTCTCACATTAACTCAATTTATCATCTCTAAATAACTATATAACAATTTCACTAGTTATATAAATCATACCATTTCACTCCAGGAATTTCACTCATATATAATTATATATACATATAAATATACTACACACTCACACACATGTTGTATATACTATCCATCCTCTTGAGTAATAACTCACAGGAAGTTTTCTCTGAAATGATATCATCCCAAGTATACTCAATCCAACCCAGATACCGAGAGATGGTTCGCTCACACCGAATCATGAAATAAATAATAAACTTAGTGGATGCGGTCATAGTTCCCCGACTGCGAAACTGAATTATACCCAAAGCGTCTTACCTCGAAAAGAATCACAACATAAAATACTGGACGCTATGACCTGGGGATTATAGTCACGGATTCACCCACATCGCCCAACCTACTATAATAGGACTTGAGGGGTATGTAATTATTAAAATATCTACACTGATATTAGAAAACACACAGTAATATATATATATATATATATATATATATATATATATATATATATATATATATATATATATATATATATATATATATATACAGAAAGTCTCCTGTAAGGACTCCTTATGGTGCAAACCCGGGTACATACTATTTTTTTAAAATAGTAAAAAAATGAACTTTCTTTTGAAATTTCATGGATATGATCTCCATGGTGAGAAGATCATCTCCAATTTATTTCGTCAAAAAATTCAATAAAAAAACCATTGAGAGGAGGTGATATGTAAAAAAAAGCTATAAATATGTATTTTCAACCGTTGAAATGTTGGGTCGGCGCCAACCGCTTTATTGATTTAATTTTTTGATGAAACTTTCTGGATTTGATCTTCTCACTATCAAGATAATATCCATGAAGTTTCATCCAAAAATTCAATCAAAAAGTAGGTGAGATGATCGTCAACATTTCAACGGTCGAAAATGCTTATTTATACTATTTTTTTACATATCAAATCATCTCAACGGTTTTTTTGTTGAATTTTTTGATGAAAAAATTAGAGATGATCTTCTCATCATGGATATCGTATCCATGAAGTTTCATCAAAAAATTCATTTTTTTACTATTTTTAAAAAATAGTATGTACCGAGGTCTGCACCATAAGGATTCCTCACAGGAGAGGGCCTCTCTCTCTCTCTTTATATATATATATATATATATATATATATATATATATATATATATATATATACACTATCACACGTCATGTACAGATATAGTTAACGTAAACCCGACTAATCCGTGCCTATCACCTGTAGCACTAGCCTAAATCATTCGAGACAATTCCCTGACTCTAAATTTAATTAATTTCACATCCATTAATTTAATAGTGGTGTCACACAATTATAACACCCGAAAACATTTACTCGTCCCGAAACTTTAAACATTTTTAGGGTTTATCACTTCCAAATTCCACCATTAATCCCCCCCCCCCCTTTTCCCTTCCCATTTTATTGTATTCATCTGTCCCTAAGTATGGGAAAAAAACATATCGTCACTGTTGAATCCAAAATCCCCGAACAATTCTCAGACCGCAAAAAAAGGAACGAATTGGACTGTTTTCACCAGCGTTGTTCAAACGATACTCCAGGTTGTTCAAACGACCTATTGAGATTTTTTCCTCTTCTTTTTCCTGCGATGTTCGTTTGCCATAACCAACCTTCCAGCAAATCCCAACATCATAATTTATTCATTTACCAACATCAATGTAACAGCCAACAAAGAAAAAAAATGAGTTGGGTACTTACGGTTTTGTCTACAAAGTGTCTTTACATTTGGTAAACCTTTAATGCTTAGAACAATTTCTAATGGTATCAAATTCTCAAACACATCATTTACAAATTACGCAGGTCCGAGTTTGCACTAAGGGTCTAATCATTTCTGGTAAAAATCATCCCTAGATTTGTGATTCAGTTTTTACATAATTTATAAGACTTTCTTACAATTTTTTATTTCACTAATCACCAATTTAAACAAGATAATAACTGGGTTCAATCATCAGTCTAAATCCGCAACAGTACACCTGAGATACAAAATATACACGTAGTATTCAATTAATTGAAACCCAATTTATATAACAACCCAACCCGAAAATGTATTTTAATCTCACCCACTATGATATGAATTAAAAACTACAATTTAAATTTAAAGCAAGTTAACCACTTTTCTACACTAGTTTGTAGGTTCTGAATTCCTTCGGGGTAGATGGTGATTTGATGAAGACACACTTAAACTCATTTGATTTGGCTCCCCAAAATCACCATACTTTCTCCCTCTTTCTTCTCTGCATAACTTAGGGGATTCTTTTTGAGTTGTGACTGCCACAAACTCTCTAACTTAGGTTTTATTATGTAAATTCTGAAATTATGCCTATGGGCTAAATTCAAATGGCCCAAACACTCTCGTGTGGGCCCGGTTATGCCTAAAAAATCCCCGAGACCCATTTACCACCCCCGAGTACTCTTTTTCGACTATCTTAGACTATCCAGAGTCAACCATGCACTCAGAATTATCATCCAAATTAATTTACTAAAAATTCTATCTCGGCCTCAATATAGTATATCCCCGACTCCCAGTTGAGATAAAATAATAACACGTCACTATCACTTGTTATGACGTAAATAAAATATCACCATTCCCTTGGTAATTATTTTCCATAAATTTTAACCATTAACTCTCCCAATTAGTATTTAAATAAACTCATAATAATTAATTCAGTTAAATTACGACACACTAGTAATTTAAGTTAGCTAAATTAATTAAATATATAATGCCTAATAATACGAGATGTTACACGTGAGACAGTGGATTAGATGTGACAAAATGGAAGTATTTCACGATGATTCTCCCCATTCTTCAGTGCCTTAGATATTCAAGAATTTACTTACGTAAATTAAAATGTAATGATATATTTATTTCAAAGTGTGTACCCCCTTTCGCACTCACATGTGTTAAGTGCCTCACCTCTCACCAAAGTGTAATACTACATGGATAACAACCCAAGTCCCCCCTCTATGTAAGACTACTAACCATAACAATAATTAACACTTGACGCGATGTAACATAACTCACGTACCACAGTTAATTATTTACACATGTATTCTCGTTTCCTAGAATACCCCAAATATACTACATAAAATATAACATAACCATCTAATATGTATCCACTTAGAATTTGGTTCACAATTGGTTGTCTACATCATTAGACTAATTAATTAGTCCCAATTAACTAGTAGAGTTATATACATATATATGATATGTAAAGGCATCTACCTCCAGTGTCACATTCGTACTCAATTGGTAAGTCCAGAGGAGTTCCTCATCCAAATGGACATCACAAAATACATATAAGTGGGGCAGTCCTTACGCAGTACACCATGACACGCTCCATACCCCCGATGGTGATAATAGATTCCAGCCTCTACACCTACCTCCTCGCAACTGTTGTTGCTGCTATATAGTACCTATAATAATGACCTACACAATGCCTAGTCCACTTGTACCGGCGCGTCCTCCGGTCCCGAGACGTACGCAACGCCAACCAATATGTCATCTACGAACATAGGTATACCCACTCAAATAAATAAATAAATATATATACTTATCACATAATATGTATAGGTAGTTAACTCTATAATTACCCCACAGGAAATATCCATAATCCCCAAGTAATATTCTTAATTTAAATATTAACCATTTAGTCAATTGTCAAATTACCCATTCATAAGAATAGTGACACAATCCATCTTTATCACACAATACGTTTAGGTAATTAACTCTGTAATCCCCCCACCCCCGAGATGTCCCATTAATCGCTTATTAATAATTTTTTAGAAGTCACAGTTAATCTTTTGATACTAATCTCACTTTATGAATAAACCATCTATTTAATTGACAGGTTCCTATTTATGAATAGTGCCACAAATCCATTTTTAATAAAGAATCCGCTCACTTGAATGAACTCCCACCAATTCGCATAAGTTCTTAAAAATCCCCTGGATAAATGCATTTTCCCAACCTGACCTACCCTAGAGCCTAATAGATTTTCCATTTGTGTCCGAATCGATATGCATGGCCAAATCGATTACCCTTAAGAGGCCGAACAAATTCAAATCTGGGCAGATCTGCTATCGTTTTTTAATACATAAATCATTCTTTCAACTCAAAATCCCATCCTAATGGTGCATACATTTCGATTTATATAAGATTAATTCCCCCATGAGTTAGTACATCATTTAGGTTGATTAATAATAAAAATTAACATACAATTCCTTCCTAAACCCATAATTTTATATCTAATATCATAGACTATTAAACTCAAATTTTTATCCCGTAATCATTTTCAATTAAAATCATATTTTTCCTTCTATACATGGATCATGATTATCATTAATTCAAGATCCGGAAACACGGATTCTACTATCCAATTATTGATTACTTTTATTCTAAATTTATGGGTTAGATCTCCAATCATTAAATCTTTAAACATAAAATTAGATTTTAAACCTGTAAATGCAGAAGATTGAATCCTATCATTCTATTATAAAATTCATATTATAACCTAGAAATTACATGAAGAATTACTGTGATGAATTAAGCAATACATTGAACGTCAATTTAAGAAAGAGAATTCTTACCTAATATGAAAGATTGAGTGTCCTCCCTTGAATCCTTAGTCTCCTCGTTGCCCTTTGGTATCTTATCTCTATGGATGAGGACTGCTAGGGTTAAATTTGGATGAATGAATGATAATTTCTAACTCCCAACTTAACTTATATTATTTTCCAATCCCGAGTTAAGTCTTGAACCATAAATTTGGACCACCAAATGAACCCAAACCTATAATCGGAATGGACCAACAATTCCCCAAATGGTATACATATTCCCTAGGCTCATTTTTAGGTGTATAAGTTAAGGGGATAAATATGAAATATTTATGCCGAACCAAGGGTACACAACACAACAGTGTTTTAGAGAGGGTGCTTAGCCCCTAATTTTTCTTTATTTGTTTTTGTTTCTTTCTTTATTTTTCTTTTTGGGAGGTAATATTTGTTGAGATTTAATAGTGTATTTGAGGGTATTTTTTTAGTAGAAATGTTGTATTATTTATTCTCTCATTATTCTGTAATTTGAAATAATATGATCAGAACCATTGTCATTTCATAAAATGTATTCTTATATTATGAAATTAGGCTACTCTTAATTTTAATGGGAGAAATGAAGCTTCCATTACATTTTCATTTATTTTATTAACTTAATAATTTTAATTCCTATTACTAAGTTTCATTGAATTAATCATGATTAACGTTGCGCTTTAAGAGAAGGCAAAAGATTCTAGTCACGACTCGAGAGAGGGTGATTAATTTTCTATGATTCAATTTTTTTTCCTCCCATGAGAGATGGGGTTAACTAGTAAGTGAAAAATAAACCAAATTAGATTGAATTTATCTCATATTCATGCTAATAACCCTTTTTGTCAAGTATTTCTTATTTTGTATATTACTCTCTCATTTAATAAGTATATCATGAAAGTGAATGTGAGAGAGAAACCGTATTAAAGAAAGAAAATTTTCCAATTCTGAAACTTCCTAAATAATCCCATATTCTACCCAATACACCATAACCGGAAAAAGTCATAATCGAGTCCGAATGAAAAAATTAATCACGTGAAGAGCTAAAACACGAAAAGATAATAAAAGGGATTAAACGGTGAGAAAAAAATGATGTTTCCCATTTTTCAATGACCGTAACTTGTTCATGAGATCTTTTCACCTAAGTAATTCCGTCTTTCAATTTGTGTGCGTGAATTCATGTTCCCTTACATTAACTCTTTATATCATGCACACTGAGAGAAAACAGTCACATTTCGTGAGATTTGTGCTTGAGAGCATTCCGTGAGAATTTCAATCAAAGAGAATTTTTGAAAAGTAACGTAATGATCAATCGATGAAAATTAACGGTTTAATTTTTGTCTTTGCATTCACACACACACTGAATTGAGACTATTGAATAAAAATCGAAAGTAATTATTTTTAAGGCATTTGAATTTATAGTTTTTAATTTTTTTGATATTTTATTTGAGTCGAAAAAATGAATTCTGTGGGTAAATTCACTATCAACCCTCACAAGACACCACTCGTCCTAATAGAATAACCTAGGGGTTCAACGACTTATTGCATATGCTAAATGCAATATCTTACACGCGAAACATGTATTCTATCCCAATAAATTATTTGAAAGTTCGTTTTAACTCTTACACTTATTCTATTTACATTGCTCGGGACAAGCAACGTCCTAAGTTATGGGGTTTAATTCGACATTAATATTTCATATTTATCCTCTTAATTTTGATCATTTTATCCTCCCGTGTGGTGTAATTAGATTGGATTTATCTCATATTCTTTCTACTAACCCTTTTGGCAAGTATTTCTTGTTTTGTATATTTCTCTCTTATTTTACAGGTATTCGTGCAAGTGAATGCGAGAGAGAACGGAAATAAAGAAAGAAGTGAAGCAATGGAGATTCAACGGCATTAAATTAATTTTACAGCCTGAACCCGGATGCAAAAGCTAATAAAAGTTGAAGATTTTGAAGCCACCAGCACACTAGAGGAAACGACAGCGAATTCCGAGCTAGAGTTAAGAAGTTATGCATAATTGAAGTTGAGAGAAGCTATAGTGCTAGAAGCGTAATTTCATCATCATGTAAATCGGTTTGGAGCAAATGGAATCGGTTTGATACAGCGAACCAGTTCGAATGATCTCTTTGCAAAAATTAATGTCTATCCTGATTTTTAATGAGAGTTTTATTATTTTAAACCCTTCAAAAAATGACCCTAGCTCTGAGAGTTTTGTAATTAGACTTACGTTACAGTAGTTTTAACCTAGTTTAGAGATTTTTAGGAGGCAAGGAAGAAAGGTATCAACAAGAACAACAAGAGGTTATAGATTTTGTCTTAGTTTTCCACTTTTCATCAATACAAGTATTATCTTTCTCTCTTTGTTATTCAAGAATCAATCTTTTAGGTTATATTCATTATTCCCTTTGCAATAGTGATTGAATATATGTATTCTTGTAATCTATAGATTATTATGTTTACATGCAACGTAGATATCATGCGTAGGGTTAAATTTTCTATGTATGGATAGATATTTAGAGGGTTGGGGTACTCCACTATAGAGAAAGCATTTATAGCAATAGTATTATCCCTTGATAAGTTCCTCTCATATCTTATCGGGATGCCCATCACGTGCTTTACCAGCCACACGGTTCTCAAATATCACCTTTCCAAGAAAGATGTAAAGCCATGCTTCATTAGGTGGATCTTACTACTCCAAGAGTTTGACCTTTCCATTAAAGACAAGAAACGAGTTAAAAACATCGTAGCCGATCATTTGTCGAGGCTCTCATCTGACGTACTTCGAGATCCTTTACCCATAGACAAGTACTTTTTGACAAAGCAATTATTTTCCACTTCCTCTCTCTGGTTTGTGAACATGGTTAATTATCTGGTCACGTGGGATGTCCGCTCCGATTGGACACTACAAGAGGAGAGAAAGTTTTTCACTTCAACATGTATGTTTTTCTATGAAGATCCATAATTGTTTAAGTATTTTACCTACAAAATTAATAATAGATGTGTCCTTGATGACGAGATTCCTAGTGTCATCCTATTTTGTCATTCAGAATCTTGTGGAGGTTACTTCCCCACGAAAAAACTGGCTGTTAAGATTGTTCAAAGAGGACACGATTTCGTTGAGGAAGCCAATGAAATCGTAGGGTTAACTTTATTATGTTTACATGCAATGTAAAAGTCATGCGTAGGGTTAACTTTTTCGTGTATGGCTAGATAATTAGAGGGTTGGAGTACATGAAACGAACCCAGGTGTTGATGTAAAAAATTAGATCACTTTAATTATTCAATCACAGATAAATAAATGAAACAAAGAATTTTAAAGTGGTTCAGCCTTATAAGAATGGCCTACGTCCACTGTTATGTTATTACCGAGTGTTTTGGGAATTCTCGATTACAAGTTATCTCAAGAAATTCCGATCCAGGGGTCCCTTTTACAATGAGGATTGTACAATGTATTTATAGCCCTGAGGCGGTAATGTGAAAGGGTAATACATTAAATGAGGTACATATGAAAGGGTAATATATTTAATGCCCCTTAAGCGTGTGTGTCTAAATGATAAGCATTTAATGAATCAGTTGAACTGTTGGTTATCCAGCTATCAATGCTTTGTTCGAGGTGCAACTCGGACCGCCTGAGTTGTTCAGACCGCCTAAGCTTCTCGGTACTTAAGAGTTCCTCGGTGAGGTCTTGTTCCTCGGAGCGTGTGAGTTCCTCTGAAGTGTTTTGTTATTGCCATGTAGATTGCCACGTGTCTTCATTCAATTGGGCCATGTCAGCAGACTAAATTTGGTATCAACAGAAGCCCCCAATCTTTCATAGTTCGAAATTTGAGGAGTGTGAAACATTGTTTCTCGGAATATGATAGCTTTAAATAGTCTTCCTGATTTTTAGGAGTGTTTCTTTCGTATTTATTTCTCCTTCCAAATTCTTTGAATCAGGCTTTTTAAATTTTTATGTTCTCTTCGATTCCCGCGCCACTTTTCGTCTTTTTAGCTGCCGTTGCCCGCTTTGATTCCCGCGCCCCTTTTCATCTTTTTAGCCGCCGGTAATGTAATCGTCCCTTTTTGTAATCATTACTTTACCATTTCCCAAGGCAAGGTATTTAAACTTCACAGACACTCCCATCGTATTCTACCTTTTCAAATTCGTATTTTCGAGTTTTTCATCGTCTCTTTCTCTCAGGTCGCATTTCTTCACCCTCTTATTGTAGAATATAGCTGTTCGTTGTTGATATGCAGCATTTCTGATGGTTGTTTCTTCTCTAACTTCCTCGAGCATGTCTAAATCCAATCTTCTCATTAAGTCACTGACAAGGGAATTAAAATTTAGTACCCTGTGTGTTGGGAGGCCCAACTCGGCAGGTATAACGGCTTCACTTTCAAACGCCAGCATATATGGTGATTCTCTAGTTGCTACTCGGGGAGTAATTCGGTAAGCCCAGAGTACTGATTGTAGCTCGTTGATCCAATTCAATTTTGCATCATCCAGTCTTTTCTTCAAGCCATTTAGTAGCATTATGTTTGTCACTTCAGTTTGTCCATTGCTTTGAGGATGGCCTCGTGCTGAGTGGACCTTCAAAATATTTGACTGATGACAATAGGCAGCGAACTCCTTGTTATCAAATTGTGTTCCATGGTCTGTGATGAAGGCATGAGGAAGACCATATCGACAAATGATGTTCTTCCAAATAAATTGGTACACCTTCTCGTACGTCATGTCAATGAGTGGCTCAGCTTCTACCCACTTAGTAAAATAATCCACTGCGACGACGAGGTATTTGAACCTTCCTCGGGTCGTTGGCAATGGCCCAACCAAATCAATTCCCCACATGGCAAATGGCCAAGGGAAAGTTATGGGTGTCAACAATGCTTGTGGAGTTCTTCGGATGGAGGAAAAGCGCTGGCACTTGTCACACTTCTTGGCATAGGCTATACAATCAGCCCTCATCGTCGGCCAGTAGTATCCCTACATCATCACCCTTTGCAAAAGCGTCCGACCTGCTACATGTGCTCCACCAGACCCTTCATGGATCTCTTCAATTAATTCTTTTACCTCGGAGGGATGTACACATCTCTGCAAACCTGCCATAATTCATCATCTATATAAAATACCATTAGTTAATACATAACGAGCAGCTTTAAACTTCAATTTCCTGGCTGCGAGCTTGTCAATTGGCAATTCTCCCTCCTCGATATACGCCCTGATAGGATCCATCCAAGATGGTCCTAAATTAAGGGTGATAAAATTCATCATCAAATATTTATCTATACTCCGACCAGCCAACACTTCAATTGGGATTGTTCATCGTAACTCGGTGCGAGTAGCTGATGCTAGTCGAGCTAGGGCGTCTGCTTTCGTATTCTCCATTCTTGGTATTCTGACCAGCTGAATAGCAGCAAATTCTGACACCAGCTCCTTTGTCTTTGCATGATATCTGATCATTAATTCTCCTCTAACTGCATATACTCCCATCATTTGGTTTACGATCAATTGAGAATTACTGAAAACAATGACCTGTTGCGCCTTCATAATCTTTGCCAAACTAAGTCCTACAATCATGGCCTCATACTCAGCCTCATTATTGGAAGCTTTGAATTGGAAATGCAAGGCGTATTCCATGTCGACCTCGTTCGGAGTGCTCAAAACTATCCCCGCGCCATATCCTGTAGTGCAAGATGAACCATCTACATATAGCCTCCATATAGGTAACTCGTCTTCAAATTTCTGCTATATCAGAGTTCCTCGGTGAAATATTTGCTGCTTCCTTTCATCCTCCCCGGATTTTTCTTTCTCTTTGTCGATCATCTCTTCTTGCCCTTTTATCAATCGGAATTGGTCTGAGCTCGAATTTGATGATCTTGTAACATCCACTTGCCCTTTTACCAATCGTAGTTGGTCTGGGCTTGTGTTTATTGATCCTGTAACATCCACAGGTTGATCAGCGAGCAACTTTTGCTCCTCGAGGGTATTAGGATAGGTGAACTCTGCTATAAAATCTGCCACAGCTTGCCCTTTTAATGATGATCTGGGTTCATAAACTATATCATATTCACCGAGTTCTATTGCCCAGTACATCAGTCTCCCTGATTTTTCTGGTTTATGAAGGTCTTGCCTCAATGGCATATCAGTATATACTACTATGGTATGATCTTGGAAGTATGGCCTCATTCTTCTACTTGCCTCAATCAGCGCTAGTGCTAATTTTTCTAGCCTTGGATATCTGATCTCTGCTCCTCGGAAGGCCTTACTTGTGTAGTAAATTGGTTTTTGCACTCCATTCTCGACTCTGATCAACGCCGAGCTAACTGCATTTTCGAACACTGCAAGGTACAAATATAATTTTTCTCCCATCACCGGCCTGGACAACAGTGGAGGTGTTCCCAAGTATTTCTTCAAGTCTTAAAAAGCCTTCTCACATTCATCATTCCACTCAAAAGTCTTTCTGAGTGTCTTGAAGAATGGGAGACATCTATCAGTTGCCCGTGACACAAATCTGTTGAGTGCTGCTACTCGTCCTGTGAGACTCTGTACTTCCTTCTTCGTCGTTGGAGATCGCAGCCTTAATCGATCTTTGATCTTTTCAGGATTTTCTTCAATGCCTCGTTGATTGATAATGTACCCGAGGAACATGCCTTCTCGTACTCCAAATATGCACTTCATCGGATTCAGCTTCATTTGATATTTATCTAGTTGATCAAAAGTCTGACTTAAGTCAACTAGATGATCAGAATCTTTCTTATTTTCGTCAGCATATCGTCAACATAGACTTCCATATTGCAACTGATTTGTTCAGCAAAGACTTTATTCATCAGCCGCTGATATGTCGCACCTGCATTTTTCAAACCAAAAGGCATAACATTATAACAATAAGTTCCCCGAGGGGTAATGAAAAAAGTACTCTCCCTGTCTTCAGGTTTCATTTTGATCTGATTGTAACCAGAATAAGCATCCATGAAGCTCAGCAACTCGTGTCCCGAGGTAGCATCCACCAGTTGATCAATTCGGGGCAATGGAAAGTGATCCTTTGGGCATGCTTTGTTGAGGTCGTTGAAGTCTACACACATCCTTCACTTGTTGTTTTTCTTTTTTACCATCACCACATTGGCTAACCAGTCTGGATATTTAACATCTTCAATGAAACAAGCTTTCTGGAGCTTCTCGACTTCCTCCTATATAGCTTGATTCTTCTCGGGACTGAATACTCTTCTTCTCTGCTTCACAGGCTTGATCTCCTTATTCACATTGAGCTCGTGACACAAGAAGTTTCGGTCTATCCCAGGCATATCTTCATGACTCCATGCAAAAGTTTGTCTTCTGCTTCTTAGGAACGTTATCAATTCCTGTTTTAATGAGGCTTCTAACGATGAACCTATTTAAGTAGTTTGCTCAGGGTGCTCCTCGTCCAGAATGATGTTTTCAGTAGCTTCCACCACTTGACCCTTCACGAGTTGCGACTCATCTCGAGGATCCAATGTTTCAATATTTGTACCTTCATCGACTTGATAGGTACTAGTCTTTTTCTTTGATTCCTCCAATTCTTCTTGCTCGGCGGATGAATAATAGCATTCCCGAGCTACTTTCTGATCACCTTTCACAACTCCTACTCCAAAGTTTATTGGAAATTTTAGGCACTGATGCACTGTACATGGTACAGCCTCGAACTTCTTCAATCCTACTCTTCCCATGATGATATTATACGATGATTGGATATTCTTATCCATCACGAAGAAATGTATTCTTTCTATCCGACAAGCAGGCCACGTACCAATGAATATATCCAACTTGATCATCCCAAGTGGAAATACTTTCTCGCCAGCAAAATCGATGAGGGGTCTGTGGTAAGGCTGTAGTTGAGATAGCTTAGATTTAAACTATCGAAGCATGAGTATAACATGATGTCTTCCGAGCTACCATTGTCGACCAGTACTCTTGAAATCATAACCTCCTTCATCCTCATTTTGATCACCAGTGGATCATCGTGAGGATATAAAACACCTGCAAGGTCATTCTTTGAAAAACCGATGACCAATTTCTCCTTGTTCACCTTTCTCGGGCGATCTTCCTCAGCTAGATTTATTCGCTGAATGTACGAGCAAGCTTGAGCCTCACCGAGGTAAGCTTTTCTCTCTGCAGTAAGGTCTCCTCCTCCTGCATCTCCACCTGTAATAACATTACAGTTAAATGATCCAAAGCGTATTGAAAATACCTCTCGTTCTGGCTGCCTTGGTCTCTTGGGAAGATCGGGGTCATCTTCTGGATCAACTTCATGGTTTCTTTTCTTTTTCTCCTCTGCTCGACGAGGAGATCTATACCTCTCTCTTGCTCGGTCGTTGTTTCTTCTTTCATTTCCACGATCAACATACTTTGCCAGTTTTCCTCGTTTAATGAGTGTTTCGATCTTATTCTGAAGAGCTATGCAATTTTTGGTCATATGGCCATGATCTTTATGAAACTCGCAATATTTTTCCCTATTCCTCGTGTCAGGATCTGCCTTCATTTTCTTTGGCCAGTTTAACTCCTCGCTGTTCTTAATTTCTTCCAGGACGTGATTGATATCTACCTTCAAAGGAGTGTAATTATCAAATTTCCTCAAGACCTCCCATGACGACCTATTTTTGGATTGTTTGTCACCACCGTTGTTCTTATGCTCTTTCTTCTTGGCTTTGTCGACTTCCACCTTGGTTTCTTTATCCATATTCTTCTTCGCAGCCATAGCCTCCTCGGCATTCATGATTTTGGCCTCTTTCGCCATCAATTCTGACATAGTTGTGGATGGATCTTTGGCCAAAGTGTAATACAACTTATTAGGCAACAGTCCACTCATCAAGGCAGTGATCGCTGTCTTCTCCGCATAATCAATGACTTCAAGTTTCTCATTATTAAAACGAGTTATGTAATCTCTGGTACTTTCACCAGCTTTTTATCTAACACTTAACAAATGTGCTACTCGTTTAACTGGCTTTGCCCCAAAGCAAAAATTCTCAACGAATAACTCGGCCAGTTGAAGAAAAGTTGAGATCTTACCCCGAGGAAGATTATTATACCATATTTGAGCAGATCCGGTAAGAGTTCCCGAGAATGCTCTGCATCTCATCTCATCTGGAACAGCGTAGATGTCGGCTGCAGCGTGATACTGTTCTATATGAAGGACATGATCAGTCTTTCCATCATACTTGGGAGTCACAATAGGTGCTTTAAACTTTGATGGTGTTGGAAAATCTACAATAGCCTGGATAAAAGGTGTTCCTCGAACAAAGGTTCGTTGTAGAGGATTCTTGACCTTATCCATTTCCCCTAATCTATCCTCCAGCCTCTGAATAGAGCCTTTCCATGCATCATTCCCTTCCTCGAGCCTGTTGGTTCGAGCAGCTGATCGCGTTGAAGTGGCTTCCTGGGATCTATCTTGACGAGCAGCTCGTCGCGACTGGGCAGATCCTTCCCTTAAGGCTGTTGATCGTCGAAAGCTCCCCGACGCTGCATTAAGAGGACTTTTGTTCCTCCTAGGGCCTAATCGGTCGAAAGGAGAAACCCTACTTAACCTTTCCAATGCGCTGGTTTTTTCTGGGGAGAGAGTGACATGTTGTTCAGTATCCGTGGCTCGCACTGACGAAGTTCGTCTAGGTTGATAAGAGAAATCTTCAGATTCTTCATTGCGATACGAATTGATACGCCTAGTACGTGAGTATGGTTCACGGGTGTTTCTTTGAATACTTCGTGGTCCTGAATGGGCTGACGCACCGCCATGGAGAGTTTGGATGAGTTGTCGCATTGTTTCTTGCATGACGGTCTGGCCCTGAGCCAGATTTGTCATTATTCCAGCCAGATCTGGAATATTTGGTGGAGCAGATGGGTTTGGAGGGGTTCCAACATTGCGATTGCTGGATTCAGGAATATCAGCCATTTGTGATGGATTATTTTTGGTGAGAAAACGATATTACCAGTCGCTTTCCACAGACGGCGCCAATCTGTTGATGTAAAAAATTAGATCACTCTAATTATTCAATCACAGATAAATAAATGAGACAAAGAATTTTAAAGTGGTTCAGCCTTATAAGAATGGCCTACGTCCACTGTTATGTTATTGCCGAGTGTTTTGGGAATTCTCGATTACAAGTTATCTCAAGAAATTCCGATCCAGGGGTCCCTTTTACAATGAGGATTGTACAATGTATTTATAGCCCTAAGGAGGTAATGTGAAAGGGTAATACATTAAATGAGGTACATATGAAAGGGTAATACATTTAATGCCCCTTAAGCGTGTGTGTCTAAATGATAAGCATTTAATGAATCAGTTGAACTGTTGGTTATCCAGCTATCAATGCTTTGTTCGAGGTGTAGCTCGGACCGCCTGAGTTGTTCGGACCGCCTAAGCTTCTCGGTACTTAAGAGTTCCTCGGTGAGGTCTTGTTTCTCGGAGCGTGTGAGTTCCTCGGGGAGGCAGTGTTCCTCGGGGAAATAGTCTTCCTCGTTGTAGTCTTGTTCCTCGGAGCGTGTGAGTTCCTCGAAAGTGTTTTGTTGTTGCCATATAGATTGCCACGTGTCTTCATTCAATTGGGCCATGTCAGAAGACTAAATTTGGTATCAACACCAGGTTAATAAGTTCAATATAAAATTGGATGAAGTTGTAGAAATAATTCGTAGGGTTGAAATTTTATCAAGACGAGTATTATAGGTCTCTTAACTTCGTTTGCCCTAGGTAATTGTAGTGTTTAAAAGTGTAATATATGTATAGATAATCACGTCATTCACGTTAAATCTATCATTGACTAGATATTGTCTAGAGTAAAATCCTCATATGTTTACCACTTGTAGAAATTTAATGTTCTCTTTTAATTATCAATATAGTTTTTGAAAATTTTGCATCCAATAAATTTACTGACGGTTCAGTGAATCATCTTCCAATCCCATTTTTCTCATATAGTTAAAATCAAAAGTTTTCAGCCTTTGCATTATTTAGTTAATTCGCATTTGTTAATTAGGTTGCATTAGTTACATAGAATATTTCAAAAAAACTCTGTGACACACCGGTCAATAAAATAAGAGGTGGCCAGCCCGATAGTCCAATAAATACAGGAATCATAGATGGTTCATTCTTAGCATCACTGTTGTTAAGATAAATATACAAGATAACCACCAATTTTTAAGAAAACAGATGCCAAATAATTTAAGTTTAAAGAAGATCCTTTAGACAATCCAATTTAAAGAGGTGGTGGATTAAAGACAAGTAACAATTATATTCATTCACCATATAATAACCGAATAGGCTGTAGGTTAACATACCATTACAAGAAGGTTACACAGAGTATTAAAATTTAATATCACAATATTAAGTATGTACAAAACTTGGGCAACCCGCCCGAATGTGTAAACAAATCATACCTAGAGTAGAAGAGATAGAGACGTCTACAACAAATATCCTATAACTTCCGCAAAATGCTATAGCTCCGTGACACTTGGATGGAAGGGTCATTACGGGCGTTCTTGCGACGGAGCACCCAGGCGTGAAGAGAATTCATGCAAAAACAAGAGATATAAACGGGTCAGGGCCCGAGTTTGATATGATCACCATGTGAATAAAATGCATGACAGTTATGAATATCAAATCATCATAAATAAGCTTATCTCGATCTCCAAAATTAACAATAATAATAATAATAATCCTTACCTCTCAATCTAAATGCACAACCTAGTGCAATATCAACGCCAATGATGAATATTCATTTACGCATGAAGTATAACTAAATTTCACTTAATAAGATTCCATTTCAGTGTTGCACATTATGACTTTACAAGTCTATTCCTCATTAGGAAACTTATTCTCAAAATAATTTTATTTCATAAAATGTTTCACCATTTATAAAATACAACTTTCATAAGAATTGTTATAATCACAACATATAATGATTCTAAGACCATCCTTCCGGGAGTCACCCCACTAGATGCTCCCCTAAATAGCTATCATCTTCCAGGGCCTATCACCAAGACAACCTGGGCATCCTAAATCGCATGACGTTGGGAAGCGACCATATACCTTCGACAGTGAGTCATAACCATACCTGCAGTCACTAGCTAGGGGACTTCACCTCATGCGCGTAACTTCCCTTATGATAGCATTTAGAGAGGTATGTATATGAAACTTATCATTCACAAGATATGCCAATTTAGAATGTACATTACAATTTTATCCAGAGCCATAAGAGTTTCATGTCATAATTTAAAAACGACAACATTTAATTTATTTCCATAATAGTCTCCACGAATTTATGATAAACCTTTGACCCATCATGTATCATATTACTTCAACCCAATTCTAGAAGTCCACAATTTTATCACTCTATTTCCCCTAGACCTAGACTAGCTCAATATGTAAAAATAATCCCTTACCTTCTTCTAACAATTATCTAAAATAAGTTCTCGATCTAAGACCCAACCTCTTATTTCTATCTTAGGTTTCTAATTACCATAATACTATACTCTAATACTCTAGTTTTACTTCATTCAAGAAGGTTCCTGATTACGCGTGAAAAGTGTGCTCGTGTAAGGACACAATCGTTGTTTTCATTTCACCACGATAATACAAAAAAAACCTAAATTACGACTACACTTGCGAGGCAAGCACAACGGTAAGTCTGGTATCGAAAATCCACAGGGAAGAGTTGCTAGAATTTATATGATTTAATACTTCGAAATAAAAGTGTAAAAGATAAATAACAACAAAAAGGAAAAGATGCGAAAGAGGGAAATATTATTCTAGTCAAAGGAAAATGAAACTAGATTAACAAAGCGGTAAAACTATAGGTTGCGTCGAATATCCCTCACCCGAGTTAATTTGTATAAAATGGATATATGGGTCGACGAGTTATTTAGATTGCGTCTCGTTTCGACAGTTAATTGAACCAAGGGTTGTCACTCCCCTAAATCCGCATAAAGGTCTAATAAGATTTTGGAATCAACAAATGCCCCGAAAATTGCGCACGCAAGGTCGTAAACACAGGACATACGTGATATGCCCCGCCAAATCTCCTAGGCGCAATAACTAGGACAACGCACCCGAAATAGACCCGTAAACACCATCACCAAAGCCAAGCAACGCGTCAACTCGAGTGAGTTCAATTCAAACACAACCTAATTTAAATTAGCTAGAAAGCATATTAAAAATGCGGTAAATAAACGCGGTAAATCTAAACTACAAAGAAAGTAAATCAAATCATGTAAACTAATTAACAAAGCATGTAAATCTAATTATCAAAGCAATAAATAAGGAAATATACACTATATTAATGGAGAGGATGATGAATAGTGCAACATTCAACCCAAATGGGGTGTCAAACCAAGAACAATTGAAGAAGAACTCTCCAAAACCCTCAAACCCTAAGCTATTATAAGCTAAAGTCTATCCTAAACTAGAATATCTAATTATTACGACAAAATTTGGTATTTATAGTAAGTTAGAATAAGTAAAGAAAAGAAAAGGAAATAGAAAATATAAGGCAAAATATCTCCTGAAAACAGGGGATCGATCGATCGACCCAAACCGTCGATCGATGGATGGTGAATAAATCAGCCTACTATCTCGAAGGACCCTTTTGATCGATCGATCGATCAAGCAGGTATCAGCCAAGTTGCATGCTGTTTTGTCTTGTTTGCATTTCTCGTCCGCTGAAACTTCCATAACTTCTTCGTTCTGAATCATAATCGCGCACCGTTCACGGCCACGCGAAGCTTGTGAAGAGGGATACAACTTCTGTGAAGTTGATGGGCCCGGTGCCCAAGCTGTGAAAAGACTAAAATGCCCTTAAACGTGAAATCGTGTACGAAAATCGAGCGGAATGCGTCTGAACTTCACACTTAGCATCCAAATACCTATAAAAGCTCAATTAACCCCTACAAAACATGTTAACGTAGAAATATGAGGTTGTCTAGTTAACGAGCATAAATATAGGGAATAAGATACCCGAGGGTGCTAAAATACGTCGGTTCGAGGGATAAAATACGTAATATTTGCGTATGATCACACCCCCTAACTTACACATTGTTAGTCCCTAGTAATGAAATAGAATGAAACAAGAATTATAAGCAAACCAAAAGGAGGAGATAGTACAAAAGTATGGTATAAAAGTAAAAGGCCACTTTCGCGGGAGATTCGATTGCATTTAGCATATGCAATAAGCCGTTAAACCCCTAGGTCACCCTAGTGGATGAGTGTAGTCTCGTGAGGGTTTTCAGGGATGGTACCCACAAACATCACATGGTTTCCTCAAAATATGCCCAAACCAACATGCGACAAGCCCAAACCAACATGCGACAAGCCCAAACCAACATGAGACAAGCCCAACAATGGCGAAAAAGATTTCATACGCATTATTAGCACATTGAATGAATTCAAATGAAAGTTCAAATCATTAACATTTTAGAATGCACCTCATAGAATTGAAATCTTAAAATGTGGGAGGGGGAGCGAGCACATGCAAAGTGTGATTTGGTGAAAAACTTATATAAACCAAATAAACATTAAAGCAAGCATACATTCAATCCTCACGGGCATTACACTCATCAAGCGAATTCACTCGAAACAGGGAGGTAACACACAAAACATGCGGGCATAAAGAGTAAATGTAAATGGAAACTAGGCCGCACACATATCACACATGAAGAACGCTATATAAAAACTAAAAAAATGTAATCTCAATGAAAGTATACCGCACACTAAAAGAGGCAAAATGCATTTTCAAAGATTATCAAAACTATTATTGAAAAAACGAATAAATGTGGTGTGTAATAATTGATTAAATAGATTCGCAAATATCCAATTAAACCTTATTTAATTCAGCCCCTAAACAAGCAAGTAAAGTGCGTGTGTCAACCCATAAATAAATATAAAGCATGTGACACAATAAATATGCTGAGACACAAATTTCAGGAAAAATCCTCACAGGGCAAAACCTTTTATTTCATTATAATAAGTAAATCGCAACTTACACGGATTACAATTAAATAGAGTGACACACGAATACTCGCAGGCGTCGGTCGGTGTCGTCAACAATGAATCCACACGCAGCGAACCCACATGGAGCGCAATCCAATCAGCAAAGGAAGATCCGCATCACTCCTCAATGGCACGCAATTATATAACTTCGTAGAGACTTCCTCAGCAATGACACGCAGCCCTCGGTTGCAGAGATCTCCTCACAAAGACGAAAAAAAAGCAAAAAGGTGTTCTTGGGTTCCAAAATGATTCACAAAAATATGGCAATGATGTGTGAATCAAACATGAGTCTTGGGACTCAAAAATATGAAGACTTGATGTATTTGGACTCTCAAAAACGTCTCTCAAAGTCTTGAAAAATAACTCCTCTAAAGCTGGCTTTTATAAGGAAACCAAAGAGAGTTTTAAAATTTTAGAACTCTGCCAGCGTATAGGTACCCCGAACCGGTTCCGGTGTACCCCGAACCGATTCCCCCCCCCCCCCCGAATCGGTTCACCATGGGTTTGCAGTACTTCACTAGTTTGGGGTTGAAATAAATCAGCATTCTTCTAAGGATTTTTCTCCATCTTTAAAATGTCCTAACTTCTTCACCGTAGCTCGGATTGGGGTGCTGTTTCTTCCAATATCTTCGTGGCGCTGAGCTCTACAAATTTCCAGTTGACCAGACCTCCAGACTATAGCTGTAAAATTATGAAAATGCTCTTGAACTTTTATATCTTACCTTCTTTCACTGTTTTGACTTCTCTTGCGTACCACTTGCATTAAGTCCCTAAAATTGTGGAACGTAAAGTCGTTGAGGCAGATGTAGGACACATTAATGGAGATGTTGAATGCTTGATTACCGAAATTTGGATTGAGGCCGTCATGTGAGATCATAAAGTGACGTGCCAAATGTAGCGGCGTACGACATACACAAATGTAACATGTTGGACATGAGAAAAATGTCCTTGCAAATCTCCCCCTATGTCTATGCCGGTACAAACATAAAAAATCCGAGTTATCAAATAACAAAAATTGCCTATACAATTCTACCCTCTCATGAACCCAAAACTGGAAATGAATAAGTCTTCATCGTTTGTTCTTCAAATCTTCAGGAATCTCAAAGCTTTTCTCATCAGGGTGTGCAATTCAATGATCATCAATGTAGTACCTACACACATGAGATAAAGAAAATACCAAGTGACGTATCGAGTTTGAAATGAGATAAACATAGATACCAATTTATGATGAAAGCATAAGTCAAATCTCAAAACTCCCCCAAAGTTCAAACTCCCCCATAAAATGATAATTCTTTCTCCCCCTTTTTATGATGTCCCCAAATAGACAAATGAGAAGAATAAATCAAACAAGCAAAGTCGGGGTGTCACGGTATTCAAAACAAAGCATCAATTAGATGGAAAACGCGCTCTTGCAAAGAGACTCAAAAAATCTTCACAAACTATTTTTGATTTTTCAAATTTTTTCATACAAAAATAAGATACCAATTTGAAAAATATGATACAGAAATCACACCATGGAATTAAACAAAAACAACCAAGTCATGAAAGTGGAATGAATGGGTGTGAACACATTCGATAGGTAAATCAACTCAATCAATCATATGTGCACGATGCATACGTGTACTCCTAACGAATGAACATCAAAGGTATCCTTAGGTGTAAAAATTTGTTGAATTTAGATGACATCGTCTTATGCAAATCAACAAATCAAAGTCAAATGATTTCCACACCAATAACGTCCTAAACTATGTAGCGCTTTTTCAAGATTTTCAAGGACGTGCAAACCCATTAAAAAATTTCCAACCAAACTCCCTCATATATATTTTATTTTAGAGGTGTTAAACTAAATTCTCAAACTTTGGAGAAATGGTGCAAAAACCTAAATGGCCCATAATTTGGCATAAATTTATTTTTATTGCCTTTAAATTTTTTCGGGCTCTTTTAAACCTCTTTGGACCCCGGATAATAAAATTCCTCCATTTTTAGGTCCAATTTAACGGTGGTTTAGTATTCGCAAAGGCTAAATGAACCTTTCACAGCCCTTCCCCATTCAAACAAAGCACACAAACTCACAAAACGGTTTTTATATGAACAATTTCCATATCAAAATTTATCACGCTTGGTTCGTTTTAAAGGACAGGATTGAAGTGAAAACATCCAACCAACATGTGATAAGACAAGCACAATAATCAAACAAATCCGTGCATGTGTGCAATAAAGGAAATCATGAGTCAAACATGTAGGTAGTAACACTTAATTACATCTTAATGACTCCAAACATTATAAAGCACAAGGATGAATTGACATATTGTCTCAAAACACTATCAAATAGTCACATAAATAAATGGAATGATATTGTGACTCGATCATCCTAAGTGTTCATCCATAAACGGTGTAAACAAAATACAAAAATCTTTTTGGATTTTCAAAATTTTTATCAAAATAAAATCTTTTTGTATTTTTCAAAAATTTTGAAAAGCAAAAATTAATACAAAAAGTACATGTCACAACGCTAGCAAACATAAATATCATGAAATAAAAACTAGCGTATGACAAACATGCGAACACAATCATCTATATGATATGGCAAGGGAAGAATCATGTGCAAGCAAATGAGAATCAACTTGTCTCAAATCTAGTGCCTCTAAAAGTGATTTCCTAACCCAAATAAGTGTGAAACGACGTGTGGGGGATTTAGGAACCAAGGTAACACTAGACATAAAATTCCTAGGACATTTTCTAAGATCAAAATAAAAACGCCTAAGGTGACCATTCCTACCACAATATGAACATTTGTAAACGGGTGGAACGACACATATGGATTGACCTTTTCTAACATCCTTGAAATTGGTTGACCCTCTAAAACAAATAATATTTTTGGATTTAGCATTAGAAGCATGAGAACAAGATGAGCCATTACCTTCACTATCAAACCTACTTGAGTTTGTCAAATCATTTTTTAACTTCAAAATTTTTGAATCAAGCAAAGAATTAGACTCTTCCAAAGACAGGAATTTCTTTTTCAAATTTTCAATTAAACTTAACAGTTTATCACGCTCCCCCTCAATTAAAATAAACTTATCCTTAAGAGTCTTTTCAGGTGTCGTAAAATCATCGATTAATTTTTTATCCTCGACGGCACAAACAGGAACCCTAGAATTTCTTATGTCCTTCAATTCCTTTTCTAAAACTAGGACTTTCTCATCACTCATCTTTTTGGCAACTTTCAAAGAATCAAAATCAATACACAAATTACCAAAGTTCTCACGACAAATATCACTTTGAGTTAGTTTGAAACGCTTGCAAATATTCAATCTTACATTTAAAGAGAGAATTTTCTTTTTCCAAAACTTTAATTCTTTTGCAAAGTTTCAAATTCAAAATTTTTAAATTTTCAACATGGTCGTGAACTTTTTCAAAAATAGTCTCCTCATTAAATGGGAGTTCCATTGAAAAATTGCGATTTTTCACAAAACTGATTTTTCAAAAAAAAATAATATCACACAATTTTGCGAAAAAAGGAATACGCAATAAATTAACGCAACCCGCTTTGATACCAATTTGACGACGTGCGAAGTCAAATTGTATAAAAAAAATCCTTGAAAAATCAGGATCATGCAATAAATTGGCGTAACCTGCTCTGATACCAATTTGAAAAACTGAATAAATGCGGTGTGTGATAATTGATTAAATAGATTCGCATATATCCAATTAAACCTTATTTAATTCAGCCCCTAAACAAGCATCTAAAGTGCGTGTATCAATCCATAAATAAATATAAAGCATGTGACACAATAAATATACTGAGACACAGATTTCAGGAAAATTCCCCGCGGGGCAAAACCTTTTATTTCATTATAATAAGTAAATCGCAACTTACACAGATTACAATGAAATATAGTGACACACGAATACCCGCAGGCGTTGGTAGGTGTCATCAGCAATGAATCCACACGCAGCGAACCCACATGGACCACAATCCAATCAGCAAAGGAAGAACCGTAACACTCCTCAATGGCACGCAACCATAAAACTTCGTAGAGACTCCCTCAGCAATGACACGCAACCCTCGATTGCAGAGATCTCCCCACAAAGATGAACAAAAGCAAAAAGGTGTTCTTGGGTTCCAAAAGGATTCACAAAAATATGGCAATGATGTGTGAATCAAAACATGAGTCTTGGGACTCAAAAATATGAATACTTAATGTATTTGGACTCTCAAAAGCGTCTCTCAATGTCTTGAAAAATAACTCCCCCGAAGCTGGCTTTTATAAGGAAACCAAAGAGAGTTTTAAATTTTTAGAACACTGCCAGCATACAGGTACCCCAAACCGGTTCTGGTGTACCCCGAACCGGTTCACCATGGGTTTGCGGTACTTCACTGGTTTGGGGTTGAAAAAAATTAGCATTCTTCTAAGGATTTTTCTCCATCTTCAAAATGTCATAACTTCTTCACCGTAGCTCGGATTGGGGTGTCGTTGCTTCTAGTATCTTTGTGGCATTGAGCTCTACAAATTTCCAGTTGATCAGACCTCTGGACTATGGCTGTAAAATTATAAAAATGCCCTTGAACTTTTATATCTTGTCTTCTTTCACTGTTTTGACTTATCTTGCGTACCATTTGCATTAAGTCCCTAAAATCGTGGAACGTGAAGTCGTTGAGGCAGATGTGGGACACATTAATGGAGATGTTGAATACTTGATTCTCGAAATTTGGATTGAGGCCGTCATGTGAGATCGTGAAGTGACATGCCAAATGTAGCGGCGCACGACATACACAAATGTAACATGTTGGACATGAGAAAAATCTCCTTACAATTATGACTTTTGAATTAGATCAACCTAAGATCACATAGGACTTATATAAGGTCGTAATGTAGGTTTGGATAGGGTACGAAACGAAGGAATGTATATACGGATTCGAAGTGTTCGGAATGAAAACTCGGAATAATGGGAAAATGCGGGCAATATCAAAATTGGAAAACAAGTTCAAAAAATCATTACATAAATCATCGGGGAGAGCAATCAAAGCTTATTGAACACTATACAACAATATATACAAACTTCTTTTTATTTTTATTTTCTTCTTTTTCTCATTTTTCTCTTGTTTTCTTTTGCTTTTTGCTTTCTCTTTTTCTTCACTTTTTTCGATACTTTCTTTTCTTTACTTTTCAAACTCTCATATGCCTAAATTGCAATCGACATCCCAACAACAACATTCAATCCCAAGTAACATTCCAAACAAAGGTATGGAGAGTGTATGTATGGTATATAACTCCAATTTGGAGTTGGTTATGGGAATGGGGTTATGAAACAAAAGGCTATATTTAGGCTCAAAAGGGTTAACGAGGGTAAACATATAAGGGTGAGGTAGAGACTAATATGGGTGATATAAAAAAGATGGCCTATGATCATTTTACAAAGTTTACGCAATTCTCAAGTCAAAACAATATATGAAAATCATGATTAAGTAACACATTTCATTTATTAACTCAATTAATGAACGGTCAATGAAAGAATAAAGAGATTACCAACGACTGTAACGTTTTCAAAGAGGAAAGAATAGTGTATACACTCACAAATGAAGATAAGTCTCTAATCTCACTCGGTGTAAGTATATACAATGCAACAAAAGATTCCCGAGTTATAAAAATCTTAAACCAAATCAATAGAACCATAAAAGTGCATGTGCTCATGGGATTAAAGTTTAATTCATGAATTTATTCATAATATAAATAAGTAAGACTAAAGTCTAATAACTTCTAAAATCGAGAACATGCATCATTGGGTTGTCTATTAGATCGGGCAATTATTGAAATTTATCATCGAAAACAAAGACAAAAAGCCCCAAAAAGGAGAAAAAAGAAAGAAAATCTTTTTGAAATTTTTGAATTTTCTAAGAAAAACATATTAAGTAACTAACATGTGAGCAAAAACATGGACTAAATAAAGAAATGGATAGAATATTTCACACCCCTAACTTAAAACTTGACATTGTCCTCAATGTAAATTAAGAACCAAGTTAAGAGAGGAAAAGAGCGATATTACCCAAAATTGGAGCGATCCCCATAAGAACAAGTCCAAAGAATCTACAAAACAAGTTAGTACCAAGCATAGCAAAAACAAATAATAAAAATTTAACTATATACACTAGACTAAATTAAAAGGAAAGAAAAAATAAAAAGAAAGAAAGCTAACTATATACAACCTACTATTTAGCAAGGTTCTAAAAAACGCCGGGCGTGACCGAGGCGTGGAGGCCAAGCCTTAAACCTTAGAAGCCTAGGCGGGACTTAGGCGTAAAAAGGCGTGAAAAGACGTTTAGACATTTTTTTTAATATATTTTAATATTTTTTGACTATGACAATGCTATTAAAAATACTAAAATGGTACATACCTTAAAAATATGTCTAAATATTTGTAAATTAAAATACTATTTTTTTAAAATACAAAAAAAAATTGTGTTTTTCACGCCTTACTTCTAAAAAACTCGCATTTTTTCACGCCTTACCCCTAAAAAATGTGCGTTTTTTCAGGCCTTACCCCCAAAAATATTGACCATCGTTGACCACGCCCAAAACTTGGCGCCGCCTAGGCGCGTTTTTTAGAACAATGCTATTTAGGCTTCACACTAACTGTACACTAGAAGTCTAAATAGCTGAGGGTCCACCGTGAAAACGATTTGACTTTGGAGGATAATCGGTGTACCCTCACATACGAGCATGCCTTCCGAAAAATATGAATTCCGTTTGAACAACGGAAGGCATGTGTAAGGTGGAAGAAATGAGCCATCGCCAATTAAAAGTTTTGGAGGGACGATGGGGGATTTGGATTGAACGGGTGACAAAAACATGTAGGGACCGAGAAACGCCGAATATCCTCCCAATGATTTTGAAATTGGAATGGGAGGCGGCGCACACGAAGGCACAAATGCGATCGTGGAAGGCAACTAGAGCAAGTACTCCTCATCGGCGAAAAGGTTTAAAACATTAAAGTTTGAAACCCAATCATCGGGTGCTTGAGACGGTATGATAATAGAGAATGAAAATGGGGATGAAAGAAATTCAAACTCATGAGATGAATCATCATTGCATGAAGATTGAGTTTCGAAGGAAATAATATCATTTTCAATGAAATGCTCTTCTTTGGGGGCCAAAAAAGAAATCATTTCATTGCAAATAGATATTACGTCATTTTCATCATCGCTTTCAATATCTATTATGCAATGGGTAAAGTCTGGAACGGTTTGTTCCAAAGTAGGCACAAGTACCTCATTTAGTTCAAAACATTCCTCGACTTCGAAAGTCTCGGAAGCAAAATTATCGTCGGACTCAAATAATAAATCCAATTCATGTTCCCACAAACGATTTTCTTCCCGATAACGATTTTCAATTTTCTCATTCTCATATATATGCAAACCCTCACCGAATGTCATAGGTCGAGGTGCGGATCCATGAAAATGGGAACTTTGAAAATTACCATCGAACTTAAACGAAAACTCATTATTATATTAATTTTGAAAACTATTCGAATTCGTTCCAAAATTCCTATTATAAGGAGGTAAAGGCCCAAAATCGTTATCATCATCATCAAAATTCCAATAACCTAAATTTTGACTTTCGTTATAATCGCCCAAAGTCATATTTGAATTTGAAACACTTTGGGATTCTAAGTATTCACCGAAAGTCATAGGTTTGTGGTAATTTTGAGAATTATAACAATGATTACCGAAAGAATTGGAATAAGACATGCTTACCCCAAAAATGGCTCGAAGTGGCGAATACACAAAATAGGTGGGCACGGGAAAAAATCGAGCGTTTCTAAGTGCTCAAATGTGAAAGTCCTGCAAAATATTAGCAAATAATATAAATAGAAAGAAAATACTATGAAATACTAAATCAAATAAAGTCTAAAATAAACAATTCCCCGGCAACGGCGCCTTTTTGATTACGCGTGAAAAGTGTGCTCGTGTAAGGACACAATCGTTATTTTTGTTTCACCACGATAATACAAACAAACCTAAGTTATGACTACACTTGCGATACAAGTCTAGCGGTAAGTTGGGTATCGAATTCACAGGGAGTGTTCGATAGATTTTATTTCAGAGTATTAAATCATATAAATTATAGCAACTCGTCCCTATGGATTTTCGATACCCGACTTACCGCTGTGCTTGCCTCGCAAGTGTAGTCGTAACTTAGGTTTGTTTGTATTATCGCGGTGAAATGAAAACAATGATTGTGTCCTTACACGAACACACCTTTCACGCGCTGATCAAAATGGTGCGTTATTAGGAAAAGTGTGCTCGTGTAAGGACATAATCGTTGTTTTTGTTTCACCGTGATAATACAAATAAATCTAAATTACGACTACACTTGCAAGGCAAGTACAACAGTAAGTTGGGTATCGAAAATTCACAAGGACGTGTTGCTAGAATTTATATGACTTAATACTTCGAAATAAAAGTGTAAAAGATAAATAACAACAAAAAGGAAAAGATGCGAAAGAGGGACATATTATTCTAGGTGAGGGAAAATGAAACTAGATTAACAAAACGGTAAAACTATAGGTTGCGTCGAATATCCCTCACCCGAGTTAATTTGTATAAAATCGATACATGGGTCGACGAGTTATTTAGAATGCGTCTCGTTTCGACAGTTAATTGAACTAAGGGTTGTCACGCCCCTAAATCCGCATAAAAGCCTAATAAGATTTTGGCGTCAACAAATGCCCCGAAAATTACGCACGCAAGGTCGTAAGCACGGGAGATACATGATATGCCCAGTTAAATCTCCTAGGCGTAATAACTAGGACAATGCACCCGAAATAGACCCGTAAACACCATCACTAAAGCCAAGCAACGCGTCAACTCGAGTGAGTTCAATACAAACACAACCTAATTTAAATTAGCTAGAAAGCATATTAAAAACGCGATAAATAAATGCGGTAAATCTAAACTACAAAGAAAGTAAATCAAATCATGTAAACTAATTAACAAAGCAAGTAAATCTAATTATCAAAGCAAGAAATAAGGAAATACACACTATATTAATGGAGAGGATGATGAATAGTGCAACATTCAACCCAAATGGGGTGTCAAACCAAGAACAATTGAAGAAGAACTCTCCAAAACCATCAAACCCTAAGCTATTATAAGCTAAAGTCTGTCCTAAACTAGAATATATGATTATTACAACAAAAATTGGTATTTATAGTAAGTTAGAATAAGTAAAGAAAAGAAAAGGAAAAATAAAATATAAAGCAAAATATCTCCTGGAAACAGGGGATCGATCGATCGACCGACCCAAGCCGTCGATCGATCGATGGTGAATAAATCAACCCACTATCTCGAAGGATCGATTGATCGACCCTTTTTATCTATCGATCGATCAAGCAGGTATCATCCAAGCTGCATGCTGTTTTGGCTTGTTTGCATTTCTCGTTCGCTGAAACTCCCGTAACTTCTTTGTTCTGAATCGGAATCGTGCACCGTTTGTGGCCACGTGAAGCTTACGAAAAGGGCTACAACTTCCGTGAAGATGATGGGATAAGTTCCTAAGCTATGAAAAAATTGAAATGCCCTTGAACGTGCGATCGTGTACGAAAATCGAGCGGAATGCGTCCGAACTTCACACTTAGCATCCAAATACCTATAGAAGCTCAATTAACCCCTGCAAAACATGTTAACGTAGAAATACGAGGTTTTCTGGTTAACGAGCATAAATATAGGGAGTAAGATACCTGAGGGGGCTAAAATTCATCGGTTCGAGGTGTGAAATACGCAATATTTGTGTATGATCAGTTCCTAAGTCCCTACCTTAAAAGAAAGGAGCTAGAGAAAACTACAGATTTTGGGTGACGAACAGGGGACCGGTCGATCGGCCCTGAGCCCCGGTCGACTGCGCCTAATGGTTTTTGTCTACTAAGAAAAGTAGTAAGACCAAACTGAGGGCCCGGTCGACCGGTCCTTGGACTGCGATCGACCGCGCTTTAAAAAATATGCCTATTGAGAAATGCAGTATGCTTTTCCCTTTAGGCCTGGTCGACTGGGCTTTGGGCCACAGTCGATCGTGCTCACCAGACCCACGACTCTACCTTCTTCTAAAACACAAAATCCAAAACCTTAACCCATATTCTTCCACTTCCTTCATTCTCATCAACCAACAACAAAACCATAACAATACTACACAATAATAAGCCAATATATCCAACTTAAATCATATAAACAATATAATCTAAGGTTAGACACTAAAATTCATGAAAACCTACTATTTGCTCAATTCTTACAAATACACAACTATCACTATAATTTATCCACATAAAATCATATATTTGCAAGTAAAAACTTATCTTAAAGCTGAAATCTCGGATTGTCTTCCGGTAGATACAAGGTCAAGCTCAATTTCTTCCCTTTTTCTCTCCTTTTTCCACAAATTCTCTTTCTCTCTAGGTTTAGGAACATCTAATTGAGGATAAAATGGTTTGGAAGACTTAAACATTCATTTAACACTAAATTTCATATTTAAATAATACTACACCATTAAAATGACTCGTAACTACATAATTCAGTCATAACCGGTCAAAAGTGCTTGGAGCCCAAAAATACAACATGGCACTTATTTTGACTATCTCAATCATTTCAGGACTAATCGCGCCCTCTAAATTTGCATCCGGAATAACATAAATTATTTCATGTTCCAACATCATTCTAAACCATAACTGTCGTTTAAAGTACAACGACGAAATAAAAAATAACATGATACTATTTACATTTGCTTAACAGTAAATATGCAAAATTTAGTAAACATTATCTTTTAAATCACTTAAAATAATATTTACTCCAACTTCCATCATTTTATATAATTAACTCACATGTCAAAATTATATAAAAACAATTACTAAAATAAGGGTTATTACAAACTCAACATCTTTTCTTTTATTTTTCGTGTGTGGATCATTAGGTTTTAGACACCTTCCTTAGTAGTCGTTACATTTTCATGTCCTATTCCTTGTGTTCGATACCCGACTTTATCGAATTATTACTTACGCAACGGAATTACCCTTGAGACGTATTTATATGCATTAGAGACGCATTTGGAGTCGCATCAACCCTCTGAAATTGTATTTTGTTTTAACTCTTCCCTCCTAATATATCTTTATGTATATATGGAGAGTTAAGAGAAAGCAGGCATTCAATTGTTGGATATGGGATCCCATATATGTCCACAGACACATATATATTTAGGGAGAGGATCACAAGTGGACATAAAAACAGATTTTTAATTGACTTTAACAAAAAATACTTAACAACACATTCATTTTAATTTCTATGTTGTAATTGGTTCGCTCCAGTGACAACGGACACACGTGTCGATCGAATATTTTTTTTACAACCCCCCATCCTATGGCAAAGCTTGCCCATGAGTAAACATTCCATCAACTTAATTTTTTTAACTAGTGATCTCCCATGGTGGGGGTAGGGGGTGGTGGGGGACGTAAGGGGGTCTCGGGTCACACACGTGTCCATTGCCACTAGCGTGGACCAATTACATTATAGGAATTAAAATTAATAGGTTTTTAGGTACTTTTTGTTAAGGTCCATTAAAAAGTCCAATTTTTAGGTCCACTTGTGATCCTCTTCTCCCCCCCCCCCCCCCCATGCGGGCGCGCGCGCGCACACACACACACACACACACACACACACACACACACACACACACATATATATATATATATATATATATATATATGCACATGTGTGTGAAAGTTGTATAGGTGTATTGAATCTACTAGGTATTAGAGAGAAGCATGGGAGATGATGAATTATGGGTTATAGGGTATGTTGGGTGAGAGAGTGGGTGCAGCGTGGGAGGCGGTTTGCTTCTGTGTGGACAATGAGAGAGATGAGAGTGGGGTGCTGGGTTTAGGCTCGGTTGATGGGGCTAATCGGGTTAGATGTTTTGGGTTTTATGGATTGTGGGTAGTGTATGTATGGTGAAGAGATAGGTTTGGTGGTTATGGATTAAAGATGACAACTAAGTTTAGTTGGTTCGGGTAGTGGGTTCACCAGAGAGAGAGAGAGAGTGTATGGAACATTGGTTCCAGTTATTGGTCTCGGTTTAGTGGGTGATGGGTTTGAGGGTGAGGGAGGAAAGAAGTGCGCAAAATTAGGTGTGAGGGTATATATATATATATATATATATACCACTGCTCTTGTGCAGACTGTCTAGCATATTAATAGTGCCAATTGAACACGTGTCACACCGGCACATTGAACTGAACTCCAACATCTCCAAGTTCACGATTCCTCTACATCTCATGAAAGTATACACCTTTTAAGAGTTCTTAAATATTTACATTTATATTTGGGATGATTTAAAAAAAACGAGGCTAAATTTTTAAGTTTTAAAAATAAAATTTTTTATTGACCTCATTCCAACAAGTTTAGAACTGGTTCGAAACGAATTTTCCATTTCGTTATATCGCTCGTTAGATCTATACTTCAAATAACCTTTGAACGAGAATTCTCTGCACATCATGTGTTACTTCGTTAAAAAATTGTTTGAAGTTGGTTCACACGAGATTGCAGTCTTGTTCGAATGAACTGATATTTTCGTTCAAACGAGATGCTACTCACGTTCTAACAACTTCAATATTTGTTTGAATGAGTCGCCACCTTGAAATTCATG
This sequence comes from Sambucus nigra, assembly GCA_949130495.1. Taxonomy (NCBI): domain Eukaryota; kingdom Viridiplantae; phylum Streptophyta; class Magnoliopsida; order Dipsacales; family Adoxaceae; genus Sambucus; species Sambucus nigra. The sequence continues at coordinate 640,970,124 of OX422215.1, forward strand.
TCAAACGTATAAATACCTGTTTTGATTATAATTTTCACGAGACTTTTGAAAAAACAAATCATGCATACTTGCTACAAAAGTTTTCAAACTTTGTGTTACCAAAACACTTTTGATTTACAAATCAATTACAATACCCCATGCATTTTGGCATTGGAGGTGGAAATCACAGCTACCAAACTACGCCGGGTGTCATAAATAAAATATCATTCTTAGCATGCGACAGAAATATGAGACATTAAAAGCTTTATTACCACAAGATAAATTCTAAATTAGTCCGACGAATTTAGGCATTCACATAATAAATCCATTACCATACTAACTCCAAAATAAAGTCCAACACCGAAAGATAGATTAATACTCAATATAAATAATCCAACCACAATTCTCTAACTGAAAACCATAAACAACCGTGAAATCGAATACCTCAGCACAATCAATAAAAAACTATGTTATAAATAAAACGATGGAATAAAATCTAAGCTACTAAAGAAATAAAGACAAATATCCAGTCACACTCCATTAGTCTCCCATCCATCCTGTGCGGCTACTCCAACAAATATTCCTGAAATGTTAGTCAACGCTATGTGTAAGAGCCCACCACGTGAACTCTAGCTACTCCTCCCAATCAGTTTTCGTAAATCCATACATAAGCATCATACACGATAGATATTACAATAGAATATTTTAAATTATGCGACATAAGAACATACGAGTAAGATGAAAAACTACTAACTACCCACGTAACCAAGCCATCCAATGATTCAAGTCCAATTATGTTATTAAAATATTAAATTAATAATTATTAATTATTAATTGAATTAATGCAACACCTGCATAGCCAGTTTACCCTTTTAAGAGTCCTACACATACTCCTGGCGCACCAACCATTTTACACATCACACACCATCTCCTCACTATAACCAGTTCGCCCAATTTCATTAAGACTGCACATACTTGTGAGGTTCTACGGACGACACATCACTATAGCCAGCTTGCTCAATTTCGTTTTCCCTGCACATATTCGTGACACCAACACACACCCACATCGCTATAACCACTTTGTCCAGATTCTTAGCCCTTCACATACTCGCTACGCAATTTCATTTTAATACCCAATCATTATCTTAGGCATTAATTATTAGTTTACTATCAAGTTCTTTGTTCTTTATTAGTCCTACCCTTTATTCGGGCATCACATCCTAAAACCATCCCTAGTCCCATACCTATATATAACCAAAACAACAAGTATTTCTTATCCTATCACTTAAGTAGAATACTTACAAAAAATTACAACCAAGTCTCGCACCTAGGCTAACGAAACATCGGAATGGCGTACTACCTAGCCCCACTCAGAAAATATCCCATCGTAGGAACCTACACTCCCTAGTGCCATGCTTGGAAAGTGTTAACAGCAAAAAGGCCTACCTACTAGTCCCATACCTAGAAAGAAACTTAAATAACAAGGGTATAAGCATAGCTACCCTAAAATACCAACATCCCTCAATGTCGAAATAATAACACGAGCAATATTCATGTAAAGCATATTTAAATTTATCGCTACAATTCTTTAAATTAATTTTAAGATTGCAATTATGATCCAAATTATGTTAGTTTAATTATATAATTGAACAAGTCCTACTAAAAGTCACAAAAGTTATGACTTTCCACAATTTCAACACAAGTATTATTTTTCCATTTTACACAAAATTTCACTTTAACATGTGTATATTAGAAAAATATAATCCCATTCTACAACCTACACATCCATATCGTAATTATTCGAGTCAAAACGTTATTCCAAGTTTATATTTTTAATCCCAACACGTGAAATGTCCCACCATCCGATCGCATGCGATTGTTTTAAGTCTTAAATACATTTTTTTGGTTTAGTAAAAATAACATCGTAATTACTTTCACTATCCCTAATTAATCTTTTTAATTTGTTTTAAGAAAAACACAATTAATAAAAATTTAGGCAATATCTAAAATGCATAACACTTTAGGGGAAGAACATCAGCATTCATGCCTGATAAGAAGTCGTCTTGAAAATTCGATTACATGGTTGCGATCCTCTCACGAAAATAGCAAATGCTCGTGCTTGGTTAATCTTAGGAAATATTGATTTGGCTCTTAAAAACTTGACTTGAAACTTGTTTTTAATGGGGTTTAGGTTTTGTAGAAGATAAGAGATAATAATTTGTGAGGCGACTAATTTTTTAAAAGGGTTAAATGTGTTTTAAAAAACCTAAATCCGAGTCTTATTAATATAAGAGAATGAGAAGTGTTTAACTCAAACACAATCTCTGAAAAACAGCACAAACCCATAGCTCTACTCAGCGTGAACTGGTTCGCCCTTAGGGTCGAACTGGTTTGGTCCTGAGTCAAAGCCTAAGTCCACCACAAATATGTATAAAAGCAAGAAAATTCTAATTTTAACTCCGATTTAAATTCCGATTAAAAGCTTATTTTTATATATCAAAACCAACATTTTTTTAAATACTAAAAATTAATTAATTCCCCAAAAAAATTTCCAAAATTTTTTAATTTATAAAAAGATAAATACTGCCCAAAAATCACGGAGTGTTACATACTCCCGCACTAATACAGGAATTTCGTTAGAAAAATTCGACGAAGCATAAACATCAAAGGTAAAGTCGCGCAAATAAAAATAAGGCTTACATATGTCTACATGTAGAATGCTACCATTGAGCACCCATACACCCAATCCTACATGCAATTACCTCACGAATAAAATATAATATATATCTTAACTATACATATAAGCATTTTTATGAAATTAACACGTACCATGTCATCCCATTAGCCACGTTCTAGATCCTGCTGAGCCTACCCTTCTCGAGGCTCCTGAGCATAACATATACACACCCTCGGCATAACCAGTTCCTGCATACCCACCACTGGTGTTAGTGGCGCTCCTTGTGAACCTTGTACTCTCGGTGTTGGAGTTTCTTGGCCTTGTGCTTTCGACCACTTAACAACTCGATGTCTTATCTCCCCATAGTTGTAACATGCGCTTGTAAAACGTCCAAACTGCCTTGCTAACGCCCGCTCACCCTGTTGTCTCTGCCTCTATCCTTGAGGGTCATGTGGGACGCCATTAACTTGCTGAAAGTCCTGCTGCTCCGGCACTACTCGCTGCCTCTTCCACGGTTGGTCATAGTAAACCTTGTTCTCCCCACTCGCCTTGCTCCCATTTTGATCACTCGACTCCTACATGTTTCCTAACTTCTTTTGATAATTCACCTTCTCCTAACATAACAATAATGCGACGTTCACCACCTGAGTGTAAGTAGTGTACACTGATTCCCCAAAACCATTTGTTTAATTAACCACGTCAGAACCTTAATGAAACACTCCATCTTCTTTTCCTCAGTATTCATCTCCTCTAATGCAAACATTAACATATTTCAGAACTCTTGTTCATACTTAGCACTTGACTTTGAACCCTATTCTTCGTACCCCTAATCGAATAAGGAAAATACTTATCATTATATTTCACCAAAAGTCTCCATAATTCAGATAATCTTTTTCCTTAGATGTGGTGACACTCTCCAACCACTACAACGCATCCCCAGTCATCTTAAAGGTATCCAACATTTTCTTCTACACATCTATACAATCCACCATCCTCAAATGCCTCTCTCCATCAAGCCTCTATTGTTAGAAACCGTTGGGTCAGATCCCCCTACAAAAGTGGGAGGATTTCCCTTTGTGGAAATTGGCCATCACCTTGTCCCGAATTGAAGCTGGTATAATCTTCTATTGTGACTCTTGGTTTCCCCACCTCTGTCTCCCTATATTAATACCAGTTATTGTGGACTCACGAATGATAGCCCCTAAATCTTCTACACCCAATAGAAACTGACCTTGCCACTCCTGAGTTACGAAACTAGAAATCGGACTCTCCCTCCTATCTCTGGATCTCTTATTGTTCACCATCTATTAAGACAGGAACAACGACATCTGACTAAGGAAAACTAAAGAGTATAAATCATCAAAAGGAATCAGAGAAAGGATATATGGAAGCTATAAGGGACTCACAACCTACGAGACCTAAGACCATGATCTAATATAATCTACAACACCCCGCGCATTTAGGCATTGGAGGTGGCCAGTCGCCGCTGCCAAACTACGACGGGTGTTGTAAATAAAATATCATTTTTAGCATGTGACAAAAATATGAGACATTAAAAACATTATTACCACAAGATATATTCCAAATTAATCCAACGAATTTAGGCATTCACATAATAAATCCATCACCGTACTAACTCCAAAATAAAGTCAGACACCGAAAGATAGATTAATACTCAATATAAATAATCTAGCAACAATTCTCTGACTGAAAATCATAAACAACTGTGGAACCGAATGACCCACCCTAATCCATTTAGTTCCACAGGAAATACCTAAACCTAGAAAGTGTTACCTAGCAAGCAACCTAATAAACAAGGGTACAAACATAACTAACCCAAAATATTAACACGAGAAAAATTCATGTAAAGCATATTTTAAATTTATCAGTTCAATTGTTCCAATTAATTTTAAGATTAGAATTATCGTCCAAATTACGTTCTCTTAATTATATAATTAAACAATTCCTACCAAAACTCACACAAGTATTACATTCCACAATTTCCACATAAGTACAATTTTTTGGATTTACACGAAATTCCACTTTAACATGTGTATGCACAATATTACATGAATATAACATCGTTATATAACCTAAACATCAATGTTGTAATTATACGAGTCGAAAGATTACTCCAAGTTCATATTTTCAACCCCAACATGCAAAACGTCCCACCATTCTATCGTAATCCAAATCTCTAATCTAAGCATAAGATTGTTTCAAGTCTTAAATACATTCTTTTAGGTTAAATAAAAATAGCCCCGTAATTACTTTCACTTTCCCTAACTAATCTTCCTGATTTATTGTAAGAGAAAGATAATTAATTAAAATTTAGGGAATATCAAAAACACAAAAAACTTAAATGGAACAGTAAAAGACATCACGTCTTATAAGAAGTCGTCTTGAAAAATTGATTACATGGTTGAGATCCTCTTCACAAAAATAGCAAAGGCTCGTTCTTGTTTGATATTGAGAACTCTTGATTTGAATATTAAAATTTGAGTTGAAACTTATTTTTAATGGGGTTTATATTTTGTAGAAGAGAGGAGATAATAATTTGGGATGCTACTGTTGTTTGAGAATGATTAAAAGTGTTTTAAAAAATCCTAAAATTGAGTCTTATTAATAGAGGAAAAAAAAAAGTGTAACTCAAACAAACACTTAAAAAAAGCCCAAATTCGCAACTCTACTCGATTCGAACCGGTTTGCCCCTTGGACCGAACTGGTTCGGTCCTGATTCAGAGCCCAAGTCCCCCACATATATGTATAAAAGCTAGAAAATTTCAATTTTAAACCCGATTTAAATTACAATTAAAAGCTTATTTTTATGTATGAAAACTAACATTTTTTTAAATACTAAAATTAATTAATTCCCAAAGATATTTTCCCAAAATTTTTAATTTATAAAAAGATAAATACCGCCCAAAAATCATGGCCTGTTACATCATCATCCCAAAATATTTTTTGAATCATTTTGAAATCCTAGAAGATTTGTATTTTACATACACCTTGTGGATAGGAATCTTCTATGGCTGACCTTGTGACCCAAGTGATCACGACTGGAGGAGGTAGAAGGCTGAATCGGAGGATACCGAGGGTAGATTTTTGTTTATGTACTGCTCTGGATCTGAGTAATATTCATTATAAGTTTTGTAAGTAGGTTGTCTTGTAAGACTTTTTAAAGTGCTGAATATTGATTTTTCCATGAAACGGGATTTTTTCTCATTTGTTATGGTTGATTGCATGCCTAGTTAAGTTTTTTTATTGTAACTTTGGTCGTATACACACCATATTTAATCAAATAAAAATTGAATTGTGTGTTTGGGGAATTTAATTAAATAAGTTAATCCATTAGATCATTCACACTCTCAAATTGGCATTAGAGTCGGTTACACAAAAATCCTGTGGCCTTTTTCCATAATTTTTTTTATATCAATTTCTTGAAAAATTGTTGATCTTTTAAAGGGAAGATTTTAATGGATAATTTCTATAATCGAATTCCATTCTTTGATGGTACCAACTATGAATATTGGAAAGCTAAAATGAGGTCTACACTAAAATCAATTGATGAATGTGTTTTGATGCTCTGTCAAAGAGGGTGAACACCACCCACTATTGTCGTTGACAATGTCGTTAGCCCTAAACCTATCTCTTAATGGATAGAAGATGACTTTAAATAGAGTAATTTTAACTCTCGTGGTTTGATTGCCATATCGGTAACCGTCACCCCAGACGAGTTCTTTCGCATTATGACGTGCACTACGTCTAAAGAAGCTTGGGATACCCTCCATGTCAGTCACGAGGGTACCAATGCTTTAAAAGAATCTAAGTTGCAGAATCTCACTAGACAATTTGAAACAATCACTACGCTTGAATTTGAATCATCTGACGAGTTTTATGCATGACTTTCTGATATAGGAAACTCAAGTTTCAAATTAGGTGAGAAAATAACTAAGACGTGTGTCATTAAGAAAATTTTGAGATCGCTTCCTGTTCTCTTCATTCCTAAGGTTACCGTATTAATTTATTAGGGATCCTAGACACTCTTAGGTTAGAAGAACTTGTAGGAGATCTTCAAACATATGAGATTGACATGTTCCCTAGAACTATTAAACCTAAGGAAGTAGGGATTGATTTAAAACTCAAACTAAGAAAAAGAATAAAGAAAAAGTTTGTGAGTCTCAATTCGAAGTTGATTTTGATTTTGATGACTTAGCCATTTTTGCAAAAACAATAAAAAAGTTTCTCAAATTTTCAAAAGAAAATTCTTCCTAAGAAAAGATTTTTGAGAAAAATAAAAATAACAGTGAGGGCACGAGCGGGGGAGATAAAGAAGAATAAATTAAATGTTATGGATATTAGTGTAAAGGGAAGAAGTCATATGAGTGTCCCACTAGACTTAAGATAAAGGGAAGGAAAGTTGAGAATAAAGACACTCTTAGAGATAGTGACATTGAGTCGGTTGATTCAGATGGAGAATCACCACATGAGCCGTTCATTGAGTTCATGCCAAGTCACGTTTGTACTTCTAGTTTATCCAACGACGATGAGGACACATCTAAACGTGAGACCCTTGATGATGTTTCGAGCCATTATGAAGAGAATGAGGATGAAATTATGAGTGAGGGAGAAGGTGATCTCGAAGTGACGTTTAGTGATCTTTACACTAAGACCTTAAAAATAAAAAAAGATTAATAAAGATCTGTCTCTTAGAGTGATAGAACGAGAATTCTCATTAAAATTTGGTCCAAACGAGATTTCAGTCTTGTTCGAACGAACTGAGGTTATCATTCAAACGTGATGCTATTCTCGTTCAAACGACTTCAATTTTCGTTTGAACGAGTCGCTGACTCGAAATTCGTGTCAAATGTATAAATACCTGCTTTGACTCTAATTTTTATGAGACTTTTTAAAAAACGAAGCCTGCATACCTCTTACAGAAGTTTTTATACTTTGTTATCCAAAACACTTTTGATTCACAAATCATCATCCCTAAATATTTGTGAATTGTTTTGAAACCCTAGAAGATTTGTATCTTGCATACACGTTGTGGAGAGGATTTATACGGCTGACCTTATGACCCGAGTGATCATGGTTGAAGAATAAAGAAGGTTCAATCGCTGGATATCGAGGGTAGATTGTTTCTTACGGACTGCTCTAGATATGAGTAGTATTCTTTAGAAGTTTTGTAAATAGGTTGTCATGTAAAACTTTCTAAAGTATAGAATATAGGTTTTTCCCTAAAAATGAATTTTTCCTTATTTGTTGTGGTTGATTGCATGCTTAGTTAGTTTATGTGATTGGAACTTTGGTCGTATACACACCATATTTAATCATGGATTAAAATTTTGTAAAAATTGAATTATGTGTTTGGGGCATTTATTTAAATAAGTTAATCCATTAGATCGTAGGCACTCTCAATATATATCGTGAGCGTGTATATACAAGTGTGTGTGTGTGTGTACATATAAATATACGTGTGTATGTATATAAGTGTGTGTATATATGTATAAATGTATGTGTGCGCATATATACATATAATAAAATATTTAATAACTGTTACATTCAAATGACACATATTTATGTTGTAGATAAAATATGACACACAAAATAACACCCCCCCCAACACACACAAACACACACACACACACATACATATATATATATATATATATATATATATATTAAACACATACACACATTGGATATGAGAGAATGGGATTTATTGAGAACTTGGTGTCTCGGATTGAAATTACGACTTGACATTTTTTACAGCATTTTTACCGCAATTTCCTTGAATTAAGAGATTTGAAACCGTAACTGCGTATTGACCTTCATGATAAACAATTACACAAAAGGGTCAATATTGACAAGAACTAATAATTAAAATGCACTACACCAAATCTGCCCATTTGTCAAGGTCATTGACCTTGACAAATCCGCCTTGTCAAGGTCAATGACCGTGACATTTCGAGGCGAGACAACTTTTTTTGTCACGTTCGTGTCACGGTCATTGACCTTGACACAAAACTCGCATTTTGTGTCACGGTCGTGTCACGGTCATTGACCTTGACACGTTTGTCACGGTTATAAACCGTGACAAAGCCGTGACCCTTAGTAAAAAAATTGTCACAGTCATTGACCGTGACAATTCTGGGCAGAATTAAAAAAAAAACTGCTGGGCAGTATGGCCACTGCCACTGCCCAGCAGTATATTTGTACCTGTTATAGCAACGTTGTACCTGTTCCAAACATCATATATCCGAACAAACTAAAGATAATGCAAATTGTTTTGTGAAGAATCCTAATACTAACCAGAATTGGTTGAAAACTCGAAACAGCTTATGATAACTATACACTAAGAAGACGTTTAAATGAAAAGTATGTCATCCATGTGGGACACCCTTGTGTTCGTTATGGATGTCTTTTCATGGTACATTTGGTTTCTAGGAAATTGACTTTAGAATCTAAAGTTTAAAATTTAATAAACATGACTTCGGCCCCCATTTAGCTGTTCGTCTGTTAAGCAAAAAAGTTTGTCACTCCATACATACCCCCCCATGAAAAACTTCCAAAATAAAAAATCAAAACGGAACCCGACCCAGAAAATTGAGTTGCATATCTCCATCCGCAAATGAAACTAGCCACTGTCGGTGTTATTGAGCCACAACATCAACCCCAATGGTCGTTTCTGGCCAGGCTCAACATTTGGTTATGGATATATAGTGCACATCGGTAAAAGCTCAAATCAGGCGTCAAAGAAGAGGGTGAAGAATGATAGACCTGATTAGTGATTCCAGATGTAAATAAAGAATGTTCAGCGATGAAGACAAAGTAACGATATACTACAAGTTGAAAAAGCCCCTCCCGTTCAATGTGTCACTGCTGCAGGCAAATTACATAATAAAAAATTAATATAATAGATTTTTTACAAGCAAAACAATTATGGTGATTTGAGGTTTTACCGCAACTAATTCTTTGATGTTAAATTTAGCCTCTAACAATTTCATTTCTTGAGGTTCCCTCGAGATGACTTTCAGTGACACAAAAAGTGTTACAAGAAATTTTTTGCATCACTAAAAGTCACTCTGGGGTTTAAGCCTTAAGAAATGAAACTGTTGGGGGGGCAAATTCAATATCAAATAACCTAGCCAATTTCATGACACAATTAATAACCTATCTTGGCCGGTAAGAGATTTATTTCAATTTATGGAACCTAGCCTCACTAGAACAATTACTAAAAAAATATATTTAAATTATTGATCGGAAAGGACAATTTACCAATTGGAGCTGTGTTTGGAGCACTTGAGTTAGGACCATCTTCTCCATTACTCTTTTCTCAAAATAAGTCGTCATATTTTAAATTATTCAGAACATATGAAAATAATAAATTCAGAAATAACAAAAATTCCTAGTAAGAGGCATAACAAAAATCTATGGATACAAATGCAGATCCAATGGATAGGAAAGAGATATTACTTACCCTGGACTGGGGCCGTTTCTTGAGCAGTCGTGTTAAGACCATCTACTCCATGACTGGGTTCTGAAAGAAATAATAATATTTTAAACGATTCAAAACATATAAAAATAACAAATTCAGAAATAATAAAAGTTAATCTAGGAATAAATAATCAGAGCCAATGAATCAGAAAGAAAGATTATTTACTGCTGATTGGAGCCGTTTCTTGAGCATTCAAATTAGGACCATCTGCCCCATGACTGGTTTCTAAAATAAGTAATGATATTTTAAATTATTCAAAACACATAAAGATAACAAATTCAGAAATAATGAAGATTCCTACTAGGAGGCTTAACAAAATCCAGGGATATAATAACCGAGCTAATGGATCGGAAAGAGATATTACTTACTCTCGACTGGAGCCATTTCTTGAGCACTCGTATTCGTACCATCAGCTCCATGACTGATTTCTAAAAGAAAAAATCATATATACATGCAAAATGAGACAAAAAATACATCAATACAGTCTAGGTCTAATCATAAAAAATGCATAAAGATAGGAATGGTTGGGAGGGTTATAATAATAAATGCAAACTAGTTCTAAAAATGCATAAAGATAGGAAACACATGAAGGATGATGGGAATTAAAGTTTCTTATGTTATTGGTTCGCTAAACACAATCCTATAATTTTAGAATAAATTCCATGTGTGTATTATTTTTAGGGCTTTAATCAATGGATTCATTTAAGACATGATGTGGTAGATGTCTTGCAAAAATCTAGAGATAGGGAAAACGTTTTATATTGGTTCAATAATGTGAAGCACAAAATTTTCGAAATGGTCTACACACCTAAATTGAATCTCAATCCTCCACCCCACCCCCCTCCCCCACCACACACCACCACACACACACACACACACACCCCACCCACCCCACCCAACCCCCTACCCCCCTCCCCCACCCCACCCCCTGCCCCCTCCACCACCCCCTCCCCCACCACACACCACCACACACACACACACACCCCACCCTACCCCACCCCCTGCCCCCCTCCACCACCCCCTCCCCCAAAACACACCACCACACACACACACACCGCACCCCACCCCCTGCCCCCTCCACCACCCCCTCCCCCACCCTGCCCCACCCCGCCCCACCCCTTGCCCCCCTCCACCACGCCCTCCCCCACCCTGCCCCATCCCGCCCCACCCCCCACACACGCACACACATACACACATATATATATACACATACATATATAAATATACACACAAATATATATATATAAATGGAAGAGAGAGAGAGAGAGAGAGAGAGAAATTGGACCTGAGAGAGAGAGAGAGAGAGAGCAGCGTCGAGTCGAGAGAGAGAGAGAGAGAGAGAGGGAGGGAACGGTGGGAGGGAAAAAAGAAGGGGGAAAGGGTTTTTGCTGGAAAAGTTGTCACGGTCGTGTCAAGGTCATTGACCTTGACAAGAATTGTCACGGTCTTGTCAAGGTCAATGACCGTGACAAGACCGTGACAAATTTAATTGTCACGGGCTTGTCACGGTCAATGACCTTGACAAGTCGTTGTCACGGTCGTGTCAAAGTCAATGACCGTGACACAAAACGCGTGTTTTTTTGTCACGGTCAATGACCTTGACAAGGCTGGCCGGCTGAAAGGTGACAATTTGCCCATTTTGGTGTAGTGATGAGTCTATTTGGGGGTATAATTATAACACTTTTGAATACTTATCAACTGCAAAAAGGCAGAGCTCCTCCCATGAATTATATAATTAATGAAAATTAGTATAACACGGGGCACTACCTAGTAGATGGGATTTACCCATCATAAACGATAGTAGTGGAAATGTACAAAAAGAATACAAATAGAAATATATGCGGAGAGGTCGTTCGGTGTGCTGCTATAGTGGTTTCATTTCATTCGTGAACCATGTAAACCATAAAATAGGGAGTCTTGGGGTACAATTATGAAAGTGTGTTTTATTTTGCGAAACATGATTGTTAATGATGAGCATAGTTGATGCCCTTGTCAAAATGAATATGAAAAACGTGAGGAACCGCCCTAATTCTGAGAGGATAAACAACATTTTACGAATACCTTGATCGTGATGCCCGGATGTCGAACACATATAAAAATCAACAAATGTGGAAAGATTTAATTGGGCACCTGTGGAATAATATCGGTAACAACCCAAAGACCGAGTTCATTTAAGTTGCTAGAATGAGAGCTGGCTATGTGTCTATTTATATAATTTCATAATTTTGTATATATGTGTATTATAAGATGAATATCGTGTATCACCATTAGAATAAACGTATGTGTACCCTTATTTGGTACTCTCATTGGTACCCTCTAATAAGACAAAGCAACAAGATGTTGTACTTGTTGTTATGGGTCCCGCCAAGGCAATAAGTACAATCTCTTGTTGTCTTGTCTTATTATAGGGTACCAAATAAAAATACTAAATGAGAGTACATGTAGCATTACTTTCACCATTAAGTTATTGCCATAATAATCTATTTGTTCAAAAATGTTTTAAATTTCATTTATCAATGTGTAAAAGTATTAAAATTAAAAGGATATATAAGAATTAAAATACGTAAATAATAGAAATTTATATATTAATCATTAGATAAAAACCAACATATAAATGGAAAGGATATATAAAGGTAGATGGAAAAATAAAAATAAAATCCTTAAGTTTAGACCTAGCAAGGTAGTTTATAATTTATATGACTAATCAACTGTTGAGTATAAAGTCCCAGACTCTCGGTTTTGACTTGACGTTCCAATAGACTTCGGTTTCTAAAACCATTCTTACAAGCTTATTAAATCACTTTAATTGAAATATTTTATGAATGTCATAGAATTTAGACGTACCCATCTCCATTACAGTAGAATACTTGCACCTTAGAATCTTGGTTTTTTGCCAACTAATTCTCTTTGTTCATATTGAGAAACGATTCCATTTAAGGACCAAGGGTTACAACTTACATTCACGATTTGGTGTGCTGTATTTGGTAAGCCGATTAGATTTTTCTTTAAGACACCTCAGTCATCACTAAACTTTTGGATAGGAATTTGAAATCTTGAAATTATTTGAAGTCTTGAATTCTGATTGATCAATGCCACTGACACGGACTCATTTTCTTAAATGATATGAGTTTTCATCAACATTTCCATTATCCCATGTCTTTATTTGTTAGAACGTTTACTAAATATCTCGTCTACTAAGTAAATAAGTTTTACTATTTATTTTTTTGGGTTTAATTGGCTTTATTAGAAAATATTTTTGCTCCAATATATCTTATTAGAAAAATAGAACTCGTAACAAACGGATAATAAGTATTTACTATTTGTGCAAACAAATAGTAAATATGAAATATAGTAATTTTTACGTCATGCGAAGAACATATGATAAAGACTTAACTGAGAATTTTTTTTGTTTTTTTTAAATGGGACTAAGACATGTCTTATGTAAACCGATCTTATTTGTTAAACTCCCTTAATTTTTTTCTTTTCCTTTTATTACTACCGAGGATAAATTAGTAACTTACATAAACATTAATAATTAAATTAGTTAACCATTTGTTTAAAATTGGATGACAATGGTGCATTAATATTTATTTTTTTGGCAGAATCCCAGAAGACAATTACTAGTGGGTGCCAATGTCCAAGTAATCATTTTTTGGAATCTGTTTCATATTTTCCTATGTTTTTTTATTATAAACCCGACGCAACAAATATTAAAAAAATAAACATAGCCTCAAAATATAAATTAACAATTAATAAATTTCTACAGCTTTGCTTCAAGCTTAGCATTTTGCTAAAATTGATTATCACCCAAATTATACCCACCGACATGTGCTGCTTCAAAATCATGTAATTATTATACTCACCTAGATTCATTGTCATCCAATAAAATATCTGCTTGACTCAAGTCTCCTCTTAAGTTCTTTGTCAAGAATATTATGCAAAAGGACTTAGTCCTAGCTGGAAATTGAAACCCGTCATAAATGGGCTGACGGGTAGTTTCTTTCGTGGAAATTCATAGCAACTACAATTTCCTCACCCTATAAATATATCCCCTCTCAACCTTATTTTTTCACACCAAACACTAGTATAGTTTCACTAAACCACCAGTCAAAATGATGGGTGTTACAATGATAATGTTGGAAAATATTGTGTTTTTACACAAATTATTTTATGATCAAATTAATATATTGATCAAAATAGGATCAAGTACGTGCGCGTTTCTTGTAGCATGACGAGTCACGCGATATATTTATTTCTTTAAAACGGATAAATGATGAATAAGAAATTTGGTATCAAAGTGCCCCACTTTGTATGAAGTTTATTAGGAAATTTTATTTACTTTCTGAGACGGATTTTCGTAACTATCGCTAAAGGTTGTGACTGTTCGCTTTATAGTGACTATTTTTCAGAACCGACCCTACAGGTCATGAGTGTTCACCATAAGTTGTGACAGTTCATGAAAAACGTCCCTAAATTGGCTGTTTCCTAAAGGCATGTTTTTTAATGAAAAAACACCTTGTTTTCTATAAATACAAGACTTGTCTTCATTTTTTAAAGAGAAAAAAAAGGAGAGAAAATATATTTTCAATACTTTCTATTCCTGATCGAGTCGGATAAAGTATCAAACATAATTGGTTCGTGGGACATGCACACTGAAGTGCTTCTTGCGCGTGTCGAGACCGTTTTATCCTGGGAGGTAAACGCTCATTGTTCATTGCCGTAAGCACCGTAGCGGGAACACATTTTGTCTTAAAGAGAGAGTGTGAAACACTTAACTCAGTCATCTTCTTCGTTTGTAAGTTTTCTAGTGGTATTAATTTTTATTGAATCAATATTGTTGACGCCACTAAAATGGAATGAGGATGAGATTGAAGATGAAGATAAACATTCATATCAAACATATAAGAGACAAAAGGTTTTTAAAGTGGTTCGGCTATGAATAAAGCCTAGTCCACTATTATTTTATTCCTAAGGGTTTACAATAGCACAATAAGGTGTAGAGAAAGAAAGAGTGTGTATCTTGTGTATGGTGTTTCTTAGTTGTTTCCCATTCCTTCCCTTTTGGCTAAGGGAATACATGTATTTATAGTGATGGGAGATAAAGAGATACAATGTCTTTATACGATGAATCTAATTTTTGGCCTTCTATGATGGTTGTCTTCCTTTAATTGCTTGGTATGCTATGTGTTGTCATCTATTAATACAGTAGAAATGTACATTAAAGCTCATTAAATGCGTTGTCATCTTCATTAATGAACATTAAATGCATAGTTATCCTTTGATCTTCCTAGTTGGTTGCTCTGCACGCTAAGTAGCTTGGTATGCTATGTGTTGGTTGGTATGCCGACCAACTCTCCTCGGGAGCCGACTAACTCTCCTCGGGTGCCGACCAACTCTCCTCGGGTGTCGATCAACTCTCCTCGGGTGCCGAATATTACCACGTAGCATGACATGTGTCCTTTTTCTGATTGGTCCTCGTAGATGGAGAATTTTTGCGTCAACAGAAGCCTCCAATGCTCCATGCTTGATGGTTCACTGAAAGGATGGAGTATTCATTCTGCAGTGTTGCTCGGTGCTCGTGAAATTCTTGATCTGTCTTCTTAATTTGTTTAACATAAAGTGCATTATCTCCTGGACTACATATGATGCAGGTTGATCGATGGTTGGTAATCTTTCTTTTGAGGAACTCTGTTCGTCAAGCGAACGTGTGCTATGTATCACCCTTGGGAATTTGGATGCAGCCATGCCATAGTATGCAGCTTGTAGCTTGTCATAATCTTCAAGTATGTTGATTGGTTTGCTAGCCGACCAACTGCTAACTGTGCCGAGCAACTGAATACTAACTTCACGTGCTTGATTTTCTGATTTATGATCCTCTGAATACTTTATCGAGTAACATATTAGCTTTTGAACCCAAATATTCAATCTGATTAGTACCGAGCTTGTGGTGGACTTCAAAACATTTTCATACAACTTCTTCTTCATTATTGGTCGGGACAGTAGTAGTAAAGATCTCAGTGATGTAGATGCTGAATTTGACTCCTGAACTTCAATAGCATGTGCATAATAACTCCCGAATATGCCTCCTGAACTTTCAACAACACAACTAACTCCTGAATATGCCTCTTGAACATCTGAATATGCCTCCTGAACTTCTAAATACGCCTCCTGAACTTCAATATGCCTCTTGGGCTTCAATATGCCTCCTAAACTTCAATATCAAAACTAATTCCTGAGCAAGAAAAATAACTTCTGAATGATAATTAGTCGGGGTCCCGACTATGTAAGTTTGTGGAGTTGAATTTGATGCTCGACTGCATGATGTTATGAGAATGTACCACCGAATGAACAACTAGATCTGTCATAGAAGCCCCCAAGTGTGGAATATGAACTTTGAGTGCTTTTTCGGCCTTTAAGTATGCTATTTGACAAATTTTCCTGTTTTGCATAGACAATAAAATTTGCTCCACCTGCTGTTGTCTGCTATCCGACCAACCGAAATTGGTGGTGATGGATGATCGACCAACCGGAGTTGGTGGTAATAGATGTTGCTTCCCGACCACCCGGAGTTCGTGGTAATTTACTTCCCGACCACCCGGAATTCGTGGTAATTGAATTGCCGACCAACCGGAGTTGGTGGCGTGTTGCTTCCCGACCAATCGGAGTTGGTGGTAATTTGCTTCCCTACCAACCAGAGTTGGTGGTAATTGAGTTCCCGACCAACCGGAGTTGGTGGTAATTGATAATAAATGCTAGAGACTTCCTCGGAGCTGACCAACAGATTGTTGGGAATAAGATATAATAAATGCTGGAGACCTCCTCAACAGATTGTTGGTAATAAGATAATATAAATGCTAGAGACCTCCTCGGCGCTGACCAACAGATTGTTGGGTATAAAATATAATAAATGCTGGAGACCTCCTCAACAGATTGTTGGGAGTAAGATACAATAAATCATTGAGACCTCCTTGGCGCTGACCAACAAATTGTTGGGAATAAGATATAATAAATGCTGGAGAACTCCTCGGAGCTGACCAACAGATTGTTGGGAATAAGATATAATAAATGTTGGAGACCTCATCAGCAGATTGTTGGGAATAAGATAATATAAATGCTGGAGACCTCCTCGGCGCTGACCAATAGATTGTTGGGAATAAAATACAATTCATGTTGAAGACTTCCTTGAAGCTGAGTATATATAGAGAGAAGAAATAAGAATTACCCCGACCAACTATCCGTTGGGGGTGAAATATAATAAATGTTATAGTTCTCCTCGGAGCTGAATATGATAATAAGTATCTCGCCGAGTTCCATGTTGAGATGAATATAGAATATGAATCCCAAGGGATATATAGAATAATTTGTGCTTGAGCCGATATCTGGGCCTGAATATAAATAAGAATTACCCCGACCAACTATCCGTTGGGGGTGAAATATAATAATTGTTGTAGCTTTTCCTCGGAGCTGAATATGATAATAAGTATTTCGCCGAGCTCCATGTTGAGATGAATATAGAATATGAATCCCAATGGATATATAGAATAATTTGTGCTCGAGCAGATATCATAGCAATAATAAAATCAATAGTTCCTCGCTGAGGTAAAATTTCATACTGCCGAGCTATGATAATATTTTCAGAAGAGTAAGATTGTTTCTGAGTAGCTATTTGTGCTCGATCGAATATATATATCGGAGCATTAATAAGATTCCCATGCAATCATGGCTGAATACTTAATCGAGACCGAAAATTGTACCTGTAAAAAGTAATATCTTACCCTATTTATGTGTAGACTGAATTGATTAGTTATCATGAGAATAATCTAGTCAATATACTGAATATATGATATGTATATGCTTGAGAAATAAAAATATTAATTTCAAAATATGAAATCATATATGTCCGGTTGATCTGTCGTGGCGAAATTGCCTGATATCGAGCAATAACAGTTTCCAGAGGTTTAAGATTGTGGCCGATCTTTCGTCGGGATTGAATCTTGTACCTAAGAAATTTTAATAAGTTGCCCGAACACCTGTTAAGACTAGATCAGATAGTTAGTCATGAGAATAATTTTGTGATCCAATCAATATATGATGTGTATCCGTTCAGACATAAGGCAATAAAAATTTCAAAATATGTAATAGTATGTTTTGTGCCAAATGTGTGTCATGTGAACAAATTTTTATCAAGTATGTGCCATATGGAAGGCATAAAATTTAATCTAGAGTTTTTCGTAAAATTATTTAAACTCCAGCAACTAATCAAATATAGGAATATTCAACTAGAAATTCCCTTGTCATGAAACGGGATTTTTTCTCATTTGTTATGGTTGATTGCATGCCTAGTAAAGTTTTTTTATTGTAACTTTGGTCGTATACACACCATATTTAATCAAATAAAATTGAATTGTGTGTTTGGGGAATTTAATTAAATAAGTTAATCCATTAGATCATGCGCACTCCCAAATTGGCATTAGAGCCGGTTACACAAAAATCCTGTGGCCTTTTTCCATAATTTTTTTTATATCAATTTCTTGAAAAATTGTTGATCTTTTAAAGGGAAGATTTTAATGGATAATTTCTATAATCGAATGCCATTCTTTGATGGTACCAACTATGAATATTGGAAAGCTAAAATGAGGTCCACACTAAAATCAATTGATGAATGCGTTTTGATGCTCTGTCAAAGAGGGTGAACACCACCCACTGTTTTTGTTGACAATGTCGTTAGCCCTAAACCTATCTCTTAATGGATAGAAGATGACTTTAAATAGAGTAATTTTAACTCTCGTGGTTTGAGTGCCATATCGGGAACCGTCACCCCAGACGAGTTCTTTCGCATTATGACGTGCACTAATTCTAAAGAAGCTTGGGATACCCTCCATGTCACTCACGAGGGTACCAATGCTGCAGAAGATTCTAAGTTGCAGACTCTTACTAGACAATTTGAAACAATCACTACGCTTGAATCTGAATCATCTGACGAGTTTTATGCATGACTTTCTGATATAGGAAACTCAAGTTTCAAATTAGGTGAAAAAATAACTGAGACATGTGTCATTAAGAAAATTTTGAGATCGCTTCCTGTTCTCTTCATTCCTAAGGTTACCGTATTAATTTATTAGGGATCCTAGACACTCTTAGGTTAGAAGAACTTGTAGGAGATCTTCAAACATATGAGATTGACATGTTCCCTAGAACTATTAAACCTAAGGAAGTAGGGATTGATTTAAAAATCAAACTAAGAAAAAGAAAAAAAGAGAAAGTTTGTGAGTCTGAATTCGAAGTTAATTTTGATTTTGATGACTTAGCCATTATTGCAAAAACAATAAAAAAGTTTCTCAAATTTTCAAAAGAAAATTCTTCCTAAGAAAAGATTTTTGAGGAAAATAAAAATAACAGTGAGTGCACGAGCGGGGGAGACAAAGAAGAATAATGTGACACCCCGACTAATTAAATACCGGGTAGCTACTCCTTTATTAAATTAATACCAAAATGCCAAGTTGGTTCAGTTAATAGCATCACTGTCGAAAACATTTTAATGATTACTAACCACCTAGTATTTAAAAGTGAGTTGCCAAATTTTAAGTTAACTCTGATTAACATGCAATAAGAGGATAATGACAGAATTACAACCATTCACCATAACGAAGCAATAGAATAATCAACAAAATAATTATAAGTCCGGAGGAAAACTCCTCACAATAATCCCACAACTGAACTGAGTAAAACAATGTAACCTGAAATAATTACATGCCAAAAGTCTGAAAATCTGAAATAGAAAATGTTTCTAATAGAAATGGGCGACATGCCCGACAACTGATGAAATCTGAATAGAGTCAAGATAGATGAAGCGTCTACTAGCAAAGTCCTGTAACTTCCACAAACAGCTACAACTCGTCACCTGAATGAGGATCCTAAGCATGGTGTCCTTGTGGCTAGGCACCTAAAAATGGTTTTTACAAAAATAGATTTGAAAGCAAACTCGTCAGAGCCCGAATGTGGAGAGTATTTAAAAATAGCAAGTGTTTTAATGACATTAAAACAATGAATGCAAAATACATGTTAGGACATGCACTTGCATGAAATACTCACCTCTCGACTAATTGTGCACTCCTAACGAATAGCACCCATCTAAGTGATATTTTTCTCTAACTAAACTGACATGAGTTCTATCCTTTCTACTCGGTTCTCATTATACATTCTAACGTCATCAATTAAGTAGGGGGCTTTACTTAAACTCAGATTCTCAATTATTAGCATTACAATTTATTACGGTTTATCCCTTTATAGTTACTCAAAGCGTTTCTGTATCTATAAGCACAATACAAACATGAAAGTTCTCATTAATTTAAGTGTATATTAGTCACGCCATAAATATACGATACAAGCACCCGAGACTAAGCTACGGTGCACACATACTCTGCTATCCATCCCGGTACATCACGTACATAAGGATTACAAATTCCGAATCTCTCAGGAATTATTAGAATAAACACCACACACAACAATGGAGGCGAACATAATTCAACATATCCATGGTCACGTACATACCTACGCTCCATAGTCAGCTAGCTTAATAACTCGCAATTAAGTCATTCCCTTGAACTATGTCCTCTAGGTACCACTCTAAATCCGAGCACACAAGGAGTAGATGGCCCTAAGCGAACGTAAACCTCCCGTGATAGCAAGTATGGTAGGTATGTCATACACGTAAAATCATATACATATACTAAGTATACACACATCTTAGTAATCACGGTAATTTATTTGTGGTACACTTCTCATTCTCGTACCGACTTATAATGTTACACAATTCATATGTTCCCGGTTAATTCAATTATTTAAGCCGTCAATAATTCTCGCATCGTAATAGTCACTCACGTCCTATTCCACAATTTCCATTCAATTCAAATCTCACTTCTATGGTTTACTCCTCAATATATCCCAAATATCCCAACTATATCAATTTATCATCAAGGGAATGTTATCTCTACAATTAAACAAGGTTACGGGACACGCGAAATCAAAACAGGCCAAAAAGCCTTAACTGTCAGCTCGTTAGAAGTCTCGTTCGAACGAGGTTGTTCGAACGAGAGTTCTTTCGAACGAACTGGGCATCTAACGAGATCTCGTTCGAACGAAAGGCATCGAACGAACATCCCTCTCGTTAGAAGTCAAACTGTCAACTCGTTAGAAGCTCGTTCGAACGAGCTCGTTTGAACGACCTGGGCAGGTCTTCTAACGAGATGACAGTTTGAGCCCAGAAAATTCCAATTACGTTTTTCCAACTTTTCTTCACCTCTAATCTTATCTAAATGTCATTCCAACAAGGTTTCAAGGTTTCTAATCGTCCCTAAACATATTAGATTCGTATTACAACATTTATATGGGGTCTAATCACCCCAAACTACATCTAATCATTAAATCTCCCCAATTTTCCCCAATTTTCAAGAACATGAACCCTAGAAATTTAAAGTCCTCCATAGTTATGATTAAATCCGTTTTTATGATATAAAAGATGTATTTTCATTTGAATAATCACCCTAACATTGTTCTACATGCAATCTCCTCATAAAATTATAAATCTCTAAATCCAATTCAATGGGTTTTATCATTCTCCAAGAACAATACAATTTCATAAAATTCCTACGCATGGAAGAAGCATTCTTTGCAAAAATGAAATTAAACCACTTGCCTCTAATATTTCTCTGAATTTGGTGTTGGATTGATGAAGGTTGATTTGTTCTCTCTCTCCCTCTGCAGAACTTTCCTTTCTTTCTCTCTCTACCAGCTTTTCTCTAAGGATGACAATGGTGGTTAAGGTTGCCCTAGGAAGCTCTTTCAAAACTTATTCCAATAACCCCCGTAGCCCATTAAGTCATAAGGTGTAGTTAGTGGGTTTAGTGGGTAAAGTCCAAATCAGATTTTTAATTCCTAATTTTCGTGGGTTTTAATTCCCAAAATTCCAAAATTACCAAACTACCCTTTTACGTTGCCGGTATGGCCTAAAAATGCCCCGGGACCCAAACTAAACCCCCGGCTAGTGTTTTCTGACTATTTCGACCCTTCCGGACGAGTTAGCGCACTCAAAACGACTATACGGTTAATAGAAATAAAATTCACTTTTTAATTAAACAATTACTTTCCTGACGCGACTGTCACACGCGTCTCAACAAAATTTCCCAAGTTGCCGTATTTCAATCTCACGACATGTTTCATAATTCAATATTCATATATAGCCATATATACACATTATAATCAAATACCAACTCACATCTCGTTAGTATTTTATCCGGATTAATTCTCAATTAATTCACATTTAATTTAATTAATCCCATAAATAAATATCGATAAAAATGCGGGGTATTACATACTTCCCCCTAATAACAGAATTTCGTCCCGAAATTCGGAACTAAAAAGTACCTGGTAAAAATAACTCTGGATAACGTTCGCGCATTTCATCCTCGCGCTCCCATGTCGTCTCCTCGACATTATGATGCCGCCACTGAACATGCACTAACGGAACTATCTTTGACCACAGTTTCCGCTCACTTCGGTCCAAAATAGCAATCGGACCCTCCTCGTAGGAGCTATCGGGCTGGAGATAGATGTCCTCCAAAGCAATGTGAGAATGAGCCAAATCATCTCTAAGATATTTCCTTAGCGAGGAAATATGAAACACATCATGAATCCTGTGCAAATGCTCCGGTAACCCAAGTCTATACGCAACAGACCCAATCCGCTCGATGATAGGAAATGGTCCCACATATCTCGGTGCCAACTTCCCCTTCTTCCCAAATCGCATAATCCCCTTCATAGGAGATACTCTGAGTAAAACCTGGTCCCCCACTTGGAACTCCCTGAAGAACCTCTTCGCATCAGCATAGCTCTTCTGCCGATCCTGAGCTACCCGAATGCGACTCCGAATCAATTCTATCCTCGCCGAAGTATCCTGAATCACTTCCGGCCCAAGTAGTTTGTTGTTCCCCACCTCCAACCAACATGCTGGGGAACGACAAGGTCTACCGTACAACGCCTCAAATGGAGCCATGCCAATGGTGAACTGGTAGGAGTTGTTGTAAGCAAACTCTACCAGTGGAAGATACTGCTCCCATCCACCCCCAAAATCAATGATGCACATACGTAACATGTCCTCCAACATCTGGTTTGTACGCTCAGTTTGCCCATCGGTCTGCGGGTGATATGCCGTACTCAACCACAACTCTGTGCCCATGGCCTCCTGAAAACTCTCCCAAAACCGTGAAATAAATATCTTGTCTCGGTCAGACACGATATTTAGGGGCACACCGTGAAGTCTCACTATTTCTGCAATAAAGAGCTGGGCATACTGTCCCGTAGTGTAGTCGGTCCTTATGGGTAGAAAATGAGCGACTTTGATCAACCTATCCACAATTACCCAAATGGAGTCGTGACCCCTCTGTGACGTAGGTAACCCCGTGATAAAGTCCATGGAGATGCTCTCCCACATCCACATCGGGACCTCTAATGGCTGTAGAAGTCCTGCCGGTCTCTGATGATCCACTTTTACCAGCTGACAAGTGGCGCATTTAGAAACAAACACGGCAATATCTCTCTTCATCCCGCTCCACCAATACTGACGTCTCATATCTTGGTACATTTTGTCTCCATCGGGATGTACCGCGAACCGTGATCCGTGCGACTCTGCCATCACCTCGTGTCGCAATTCCTCCCCTTTCGGGACTACTAGTCTCCCATTGAAGCGTAATCCCCCGTCTGAGCTAACGGTATAGGACTCGGCTCCCTCTATTAATAATCGAACTATCTGCTCCTGACAGAACGAGTCATCTGCTTGTGCCTTTACCACTCTCGTGACAATCTGCGGTGTAACAATCATCACCGACATGAATGATCGGGCCACTGCATCCTGGTGTCCCAACTCCTTCCACTTTGCCTTTCACACCCCTGCCACCTCATCTACTGGCCTACGGCTCAACGCATCTGCTACCACGTTAGCCTTCCCCGGGTGATATTGGATATCAAACTGATAGTCCTTCACAAACTCAAGCCACCTCCGTTGCCGCATATTCAGCTCCTTCTGCGTAAACAGGTACTATAGGGACTTGTGGTCCGTGAACAATCGAAACTTCTCCCCCAAAAGATAATGTCTCGAAATCCGAAGGGCAAATACCACTGTTGCTAACTCCAAATCATGAGTGGGGTAATTCTTCTCGTGAGGCTTAAGCTTACGGGAAGCATAAGCTATGGCCTGACTCTCCTACTGCAGTACACCTCCAAGTCCTTGTAAGGACGCATCGGTGTAAACTAGATACTCAACTCCCGGTCTCGGCAATGCTAACACAGGTGTTGAGGTCAACTTTTCCTTTAACTCATCGAATGCCAACTGACAGGCATCACTCCAAATGAACGGCACACCTTTACGAGTCAGATGTGTCAAAGGACCCGCTATCTTTGAGAAACCCCGAATAAACCTCCTGTAGTATCCTGCTAGGCCCAAGAAACTACGGATCTCAGTCGGTGTCGTGGGCTGTCCCCACTCCCTCACCGCGGATACCTTCCCCGGATCAACAGATATCCCCCGGTCGGAAATAATATGCCCCAAAAACTGAACCTCCTTCAGCCAAAACCCACACTTCTCATACTTTGCATACAGCTCGTTCTGACGTAGCGTCTGCAAAACCTGCCTCAAATGCTCGGCGTGCTCCTCCCCTGTCTGGGAGTAAACCAGAATGTCATCAATGAAGACAATGACGAACTGGTCTAGGAACTCTCTGAACACCCTATTCATCAAGTCCATAAACACGGCTGGAGCGTTGGTCAAGCCAAAAGGCATAACCCGAAACTCATAGGAACCATATCTCGTTAAGAAAGCAGTCTTTGAGACGTCCTCTTCCCTGATACGCAACTGATGGTAACCAAATCGCAAATCAATCTTTGAGAAGAAATAAGCTCCTCTCAACTGGTCGAATAAGTCATCGATTCGGGGCAACGGATACTTATTCTGTATCGTGACCTTATTCAACTCTCGGTAATCCACACACAACCTCAACGATCCATCCCTCTTCTTTACGAATAACACAGGGGCACCCCACGGCGAGGTACTTCTCCGTATAAACCCCTGACCCAACAACTGCTCAATCTGATCCCGTAACTCTCTCATCTCAGCTGGAGCCATACGGTAAGGTGCGCGGGTAATAGGCCGAGTGCCCGACGTCAAATCGATAATAGAATCTATCTCTCTACTCGGAGGTAGTCTAGGTATATCCTGAAATACATCGGCGAACTCACTAACAACGGGTATCGAATCAAGTGGTATCACCACTTCCCTAGAGGTCTCCTCCTCTATGTAGTACAAATGAGTGGACGATCCTCCCTTAGGGCGAGGCATCGCCACTAAAAAAATCTCTTGCCCGGGAATGGCAAAGATAATACTCCTACTAAAACAGTCAATCATGTTCGGTACGCAACTAGCCAATCCATACCAATAATGGCATCATACTTGGTCATCTCTAACACTAACATATCCGCGGGTAATACCAAACTACCAATCTCTACCCCCACTCCCCGGCATATAAAGAAAAATGAACCATTCCCCAGTGGTGAGTCTACCTACGTTACAGTGCTCAATGCTGCTGTTAATAACCCTAAGGTCTTCGCATAATATGTAGCTATAAAACAATTGAGTTGTCCCAGTAACAAATAAAATTCGACCCAAAAGTCTCATGGATAGAAAAAATACCCCAAATCGTGGGTGGTGCCTGTGGGGCGGCTGCCTGGTTGATATTATAGATATGTCTGTACTGTAACTGCCCCTGCTGCACTGGAGCTACAGGAAAAATTGGTAGGGCTAGTA
This sequence comes from Sambucus nigra, assembly GCA_949130495.1. NCBI lineage: Eukaryota > Viridiplantae > Streptophyta > Magnoliopsida > Dipsacales > Adoxaceae > Sambucus > Sambucus nigra. Next base: position 640,996,134 of record OX422215.1, read on the forward strand.
CTTCAGCTGGTGCTGGGAGGGCGACGGGAAACATAGGCCTCTGTGGCTATTGTCGGGCACCCTGCTGCTGCTGCTGCGGGGCCCTGCCCTTATCAGGACAATCCTGGCGTTTATGGCCACGCGTGCCACACACGAAACATCGGCCTCTGAAGTTACTCCCCCTCTGACCCTGCTGTTGACGGTGTCGGCCTTGCTGATTTGGGACCTTATTCCCCTTTCGAAACTGCTTCATCTTACCACGTTGTTGACTAGAACTGACTCGGTCTTGGGTAGTTTGTTGTCGCAATTTCGGGGCCTTCGCACATTTTTCAGCTTTATTCACATGCATTTGGCTAACCTCTCTAGGTCTTTTGCCTCCTTTAAGTTGTATGTTGCGTTCTTGGTATTGTAAAACTGCAGTGGTAACTGCTTGTGCCATGATACCTGCTAACTCGGAGGTTGATATTCTCTCTGGGGATACCTGAGGTGTGAGTCGATCTTGCCCGTTGACTACCTTAACCGTTTTAGCTAGTTCTTCTTGACGGTCCATCTGAAAATTTAAGTAAATTTAGATGAGTTCATCATTCAAATAAACAAATCACGGAAGTACGAATTCCCAATGTATAGAGATGAACACAACATTCCTAGTATTAGGGCTCTATATCAAAGAAAGCTCAGCGGAAACATAATAAGCCGTACAGATCCTAAAGGACACTAGAACCTGATGCTCTGATACCACCTGTGACACCCCGACTAATTAAATACCGGGTAGCTACCCCTTTATTAAATTAATACCAAAATGCCAAGTTGGTTCAGTTAATAGCATCACTGTCGAAAACATTTTAATGATTACTAACCACCTAGTATTTAAAAGTGAGTTGACAAATTTTAAGTTAACTTTGATTAACATGCAATAAGAGGATAATGACAGAATTACAACCATTCACCATAACGAAGCAATAGAATAATCAACAAAATAATTATAAGTCCGGAGGAAAACTCCTCACAACAATCCCACAACTGAACTAAGTAAAACAATGTAACCTGAAATAATTACATGCCAAAAGTCTGAAAACCTGAAATAGGAAATGTTTCTAATAGAAATGGGCGACATGCCCTACAACTGATGAAATCTAAATAGAGTCAAGATAGATGAAGCGTCTACTAGCAAAGTCCTGTAACTTCCACAAACAGCTACAGCTCGTCACCTGAATGAGGATCCTAAGCATGGTGTCCTTGTGGCTGGGCACCTAAAAATGGTTTTTACAAAAATAGATTTGAAAGCAAACGGGTCAGAGCCCGAATGTGGAGAGTATTTAAAAATAGCAAGTGTTTTAATGACATTAAAACAATGAATGCAAAATACATGTTAGGACGTGCACTCGCATGAAATACTCACCTCTCGACTAATTGTGCACTCCTAACGAATAACACCCATCTAAGTGATATTTTTCTCTAACTAAACTGACATGAGTTATATCCTTTCTACTCGGTTCTCATTATACATTCTAACGTCATCAATTAAGTAGGGGGCTTTACTTAAACTCAGATTCTCAATTATTAGCAATACAATTTATTACAGGTTATCCCTTTATAGTTACTCAAAGCGTTTCTGTATCTATACGCACAATACCAACATGAAAGTTCTCATTAATTTAAATGTATATTAGTCACGCCATAAATATACGATACAAGCACCCGAGACTAAGCTACGGTGCACACATACTCTGCTATCCATCCCGGTACATCACGTACATAAGGATTACAAATTCCGAATCTCTCAGGAATTGTTAGAATAAACACCACACACAAAAAAGGAGGCGAACATAATTCAACATATCCATGGTCACGTACATACCTACGCTCCATAGTCAGCTGGCTTAATAACTCACAATTAAGTCATTCCCTTGAACTATGTCCTCTAGGTACCACTCTAAATCCGGGCACACAAGGAGTAGATGCCCCTAAGCGAACGTAAACCTCCCGTGATAGCAAGTATGGTAGGTATGTCATACACATAAAATCATATACATATACTAAGTATACACACATCTTAGTAATCACTGTAATTTATTTGTGGTACACTTCTCATTCTCGTACCGACATATAATTTTACACAATTCATATGTTCCCGGTTAATTCAATTATTTAAGCCGTCAATAATTCTCGCATCGTAATAGTCACTCACGTCCTATTCCACAATTTCCATTCAATTCAAATCTCACTTCTATGGTTTACTCCTCAATATATCCCAAATATCCCAACTATATCAATTTATCATCAAGGGAATGTTATCTCTACAATTAAACAAGGTTACGGGACACGCGAAATCAAAACAGGCCAAAAAGCCTAAACTGTCAGCTCGTTAGAAGTCTCGTTCGAACGAGGCTGTTCGAACGAGAGTTCGTTCGAAGGAACTGGGCATCTAACGAGATCTCGTTCGAACGAAAGGCATCGAACGAACATCCCTCTCGTTAGAAGTCAAACTGTCAACTCGTTAGAAGCTCATTCGAACGAGCTCGTTCGAACGACCTGGGCAGGTCTTCTAACGAGATGACAGTTTGAGCCTAGAAAATTCCTATTACGTTTTTCCAACTTTTCTTCACCTCTAATCTTATCTAAATGTCATTCCAACAAGGTTTCAAGGTTTCTAATCGTCCCTAAACATATTAGATTCGTATTACAACATTTATATGGGGTCTAATCACCCCAAACTACATCTAATCATTAAATCTCCCCAATTTTCCCCAATTTTCAAGAACATGAACCCTAGAAATTTAAAGTCTTCCATAGTTATGATTAAATCCGTTTTTATGATATAAAAGATGTATTTTCATTTGAATAATCACCCTAACATTGTTCTACATGCAATCTCCTCATAAAATTATAAATCTCTAAATCCAATTCAATGGGTTTTATCATTCTCCAAGAACAATACAATTTCATAAAATTCCTACGCATGGAAGAAGCATTCTTTGCAAAAATGAAATTAAACCACTTGCCTCTAATCTTTATCTGAATTTGGTGTTGGATTGATGAAGGTTGATTTGTTCTCTCTCTCCCTCTGCAGAACTTTCCTTTCTTTCTCTCTCTACCAGCTTTTCTCTAAGGATGACAATGGTGGTTAAGGTTGCCCTAGGAAGCTCTTTCAAAACTCATTCCAATAACCCCCGTAGCCCATTAAGTCATAAGGTGTAGTTAGTGGGTTTAGTGGGTAAAGTCCAAATCAGATTTTTAATTCCTAATTTTCGTGGGTTTTAATTCCCAAAATTCCAAAATTACCAAACTACCCTTTTACGTTGCCGGTATGGCCTAAAAATGCCCCGGGACCCAAACTAAACCCCCGGCTAGTGTTTTCTGACTATTTCGACCCTTCCGGACACGTTGGCGCACTCAAAACGACCATACAGTTAATAGAAATAAAATTCACTTTTTAATTAAACAATTACTTTCCTGACGCGACTTTCACACGCGTCTCAACAAAATTTCCCAAATTGCCGTATTTCAATCTCACGACAAGTTTCATAATTCAATATTCATATATAGCCATATATACACATTATAATCAAATACCAACTCACATCTCGTTAGTATTTTATCTGGATTAATTCTCAATTAATTCACATTTAATTTAATTAATCCCATAAATAAATATCGATAAAAATGCAGGGTATTACAAATAAATTAAATGTTATGGATATTCGTGTAAAGGGAAGAAGTCATATGAGTGTCCCACTAGACTTAAGATAAATGGAAGGAAAGTTGAGAATAAAGACACTCTTAGAGATAGTGACATTGAGCCGGTTGCTTCAGAGGGAGAATCACCACATGAGCCGTGCATTGAGTTCATGCCAAGTCACGTTTGTACTTCTAGTTTATCCAACGACGATGAGGACACATCGAAACGTGAGACCCTTGATGATGTTTCGAGCCCTTATGAAGATAATGAGGATGAAATTATGAGTGAGGGAGAAGGTGATCTCGAAGTGACGTTTAGTGATCTTTACACTAAGACCTTAAAAATAAAAAAAACCTTAATAAAGATTTGTCTCTTAGAGTGATAGAACGAGAATTCTCATTAAAAGTTGGTCCAAACGAGATTTCAGTCTTGTTCGAACGAACTGAGGTTATCATTCAAACGTGATGCTATTCTCGTTCGAACGACTTCAATTTTCGTTTGAACGAGTCGCTGACTCAAAATTCGTGTCAAATGTATAAATACCTGATTTGACTCTAATTTTTATGAGACTTTTTAAAAAACGAAGCCTGCATACCTCTTACAAAAGTTTTTATACTTTGTTATCCAAAACACTTTTTATTCACAAATCATCATCCCTAAATATTTGTGAATCGTTTTGAAACCCTAGAAGATTTGTATCTTGCATACACGTTGTGGAGAGGATTTATACGGCTGACCTTATGACCCGAGTGATCATGGTTGAAGAAGAAAGAAGGTTCAATCGCTGGATATCGAGGGTAGATTGTTTCTTACGAATTGCTCTAGATATGAGTAGTATTCTTTAGAAGTTTTATAAATAGGTTGTCATGTAAAACTTTCTAAAGTATAGAATATAGGTTTTTCCCTAAAAATGAATTTTTCCTTATTTGTTGTGGTTGATTGCATGCTTAGTTAGTTTATGTGATTGGAACTTTGGTCGTATACACACCATATTTAATCATGGATTAAAATTTTGTAAAAATTGAATTATGCGTTTGGGGCATTTAATTAAATAAGTTAATCCATTATATCGTAGGCACTCTCAATATATATTGTTAGTGTGTATATACAAGTGTGTGTGTGTGTACATATAAATATACGTGTGTATGTATATAAGTGTGTATATATGTATAAATGTATGTGTGCGCATATATACATATAAAATAATATTTAATAACTGTTACATTCAAATGACACATATTTATGTTGTAGATAAAATATGACACACAAAATAACACCCCCCCCAACACACACAAACACACACACACACACACACACACATATATATATATATATTAAACACATACACACATTGGATATGAGAGAATGGGATTTATTGAGAACTTGGTGTCTCGGACTGAAATTACGACTTGACATTTTTTACAACATTTTTACCGCAATTTCCTTGAATTAAGAGATTTGAAACCGTAACTGCGTATTGACCTTCATGATAAACAATTACACAAAAGGGTCAATATTGACAAGAACTAATAATTAAAATGAGTCTATTTGGGGGTATAAATATAACACTTTTGAATACTTATCAACTGCAAAAAGGCAGAGCTCCTCCCATGAATTATATAATTAATGAAAATTAGTATAACACGGGGCACTACCTAGTAGATGGGATTTACCCATCATAAACAATAGTAGTGGAAATGTACAAAAAGAATACAAACAGAAATATATGCGGAGAGGCCGTTCGGTGTGCTCCTAGAGTGGTTTGATTTCATTCGTGAACCATGTAAACCATAAAAGAGGGAGTCTTGGGGTACAATTATGAAAGTGTGTTTTATTTTGCGAAACATGATTGTTAATGATGAGCATAGTTGATGCCCTTGTCAAAATGAATATGAAAAACGTGAGGAACCGCCCTAATTCTGAGAGGATAAACAACATTTTACGAATACCTTGATCGTGATGCCCGGATGTCGAACACATATAAAAATCAACAAATGTGGAAAGATTTAATTGGGCACCTGTGGAATAATATCGGTAACAACCCAAAGACCGAGTTCATTTAAGTTGCTAGAATGAGAGCTGGCTATGTGTCTATTTATATAATTTCATAATTTTGTATAAATGTGTATTATAAGATGAATATCGTGTATCACCATTAGAATAAACGTATGTGTACCCTTATTTGGTACCCTCATTGGTACCGTCAAATAAGACAAGACAACAAGATGTTGTACTTGTTGTTATGGGTCCCGCCAGGGCAACAAGTACAACCTCTTGTTGCCTTGTCTTATTAGAGGGTACCAAATAAGAATACTAAATGATAGTACATGTATCATTACTTTCACCATTAAGTTATTGACATAATAATCTATTTGTTCAAAAATGTTTTAAATTTCATTTATCAATGTGTAAAAGTATTAAAATTAAAAGGATATATAAGAATTAAAATACGTAAATAATAGAAATTTATATATTAATCATTAGATAAAAACCAACATATAAATGGAAAGGATATATAAAGGTAGATGGAAAAATAAAAATAAAATCCTTAAGTTTAGACCTAGCAAGGTAGTTTATAATTTATATGACTAATCAACTGTTGAGTATAAAGTTCCAGACTCTCGGTTTTGACTTGACGTTCCAATAGACTTCGGTTTCTAAAACCATTCTTACAAGCTTATTAAATCACTTTAATTGAAATATTTTATGAATGTCATAGAATTTAGACGTACCCATCTCCATTACAGTAGAATACTTGCACCTTAGAATCTTGGTTTTTTGCCAACTAATTCTCTTTGTTCATATTGAGAAATGATTCCATTTAAGGACCAAGGTTTACATTCACGATTTGGTGTGCTGTCTTTGGTAAGCCGATTAGATTTTTCTTTAAGACACCTCAGTCATCACTAAACTTTTGGATAGAAATTTGAAATTTTGAAATATCAAATTATTTGAAGTCTTGAAATCTGATTGATTAATGTCGTTGATACGGACCTATTTCCATAAATGATATAAGTATCCATCAATACTATTGATTAATTAAAATTTAAGACTTCAAATAATTTAACCTCTCAAAGATATCAAACTTTTTTCCTAAAACTTTTGATTGTAACACGGATAGTGTGGTTTGTATTTAGGATGCTTTGATGGAAGATCTTTAAAAGAGTTAAAGGACCTCCTAATCTCCCTTTTGTCACTGATTCAATCATCGGCTAGAGATTGATAACAAGTCTACTCCCTCCCTACTCCATGTCATCTTATACAAACTTTTAATACTTACTTTAAATTACTGTTCATTAAATATATTCCTCTGGACGTTGTACCTTAGTGTGATTACAATTGCCTTGCTCACGCTGTGGTCGGTTTCGAGTTCAAAACATGAGAACAGTCACTTCATATATGAGGTAAGGTCAACCGACATCCGCCTCTCCCAAACTTGTAATTGACCGAGAGCTTTGTGCACTGAGTACGATCCTTTTAAATATAAACTCTTTCGTCTCAAATTAAGAGCCTCTATTCATTTTTCTCATAAATTAAGAATACACGCAATCAATTGTCCATATCAACACCTGTTCATTATTGGGGAGTTTGGTTCACTAATTATGTCCACAAAGGAAAACTTGACTATTAATTTGGGATATTTGTGACGGAGTAAGTATTAATTAATCTTGTTATTACTTTCAATAATTTTATTTACATTTGTTTTTATATATTTATAAATCAACTTTCCTTACATATATATAACACTCTATCAAAAATTTCAGTTTCAATAATTAGGTAAAAATCCATGGGATGTGTCTACATTAAAATAGTCAATGGTTTAAGACTCAGAGTGGATAAAGAAAATGTGTGGTGGGTGTTCCTCCATTATCCCATGTCTTTATTTGTTAGAACGTTTACTAAATATCTCGTCTACTAAGTAAATAAGTTTTACTATTTGTTTTTTTGGGTTTAATTGGCTTTATTAGAAAATATTTTTGCTCCAATATATCTTATTAGAAAAATAGCACTCGTAACATACGGATAATAAGTATTTACTATTTGTGCAAACAAATAGTAAATATGAAATATAGTAATTTTTACGTCATGTGAAGAACATATGATAAAGGCTTAATTGAGAATTTTTTTTGTTTTTTTTTAAATGGGACTAAGACATGTCTTATGTAAACCGATCTTATTTATTAAACTCCCTTATTTTTTATCTTTTCCTTTTATTACTACCGAGGATAAATTAGTAACTTACATAAACATTAATAATTAAATTAGTTAACCATTTGTTTAAAATTGGATGACAATGGTGCATTAATATTTGTTTTTTTGGCGAAATCCCAGAAGACAATTACTAGTGGGTGCCAATGTCCAAGTAATCATTTTTTGGAATCTATTTCATATTTTCCTATGTTTTTTTATTATAAATCCGACGCAACAAATATTAAAAAAATAAACATAGCCTCAAAATATAAATTAACAATTAATAAATTTCTACAGCTTTGCTTCAAGCTTAGCATTTTGCTAAAATTGATTATCACCCAAATTATACCACCGACATGTGCTGCTTCAAAATCATGTAATTATTATACTCACCTAGATTCATTGTCATCCAATAAAATATCTACTTGACTCAAGTCTCCTCTTAAGTTCTTTGTCAAGAATATTATGCAAAAGGACTAGTCATAGCTGGAAATTGAAACCCATCATAAATGGGCTGACGGGTAGTTTCTTTCGTGGAAATTCATAGCAACTACAATTTCCTCACCCTATAAATATATCCCCTCTCAACCTTATTTTTTCACACCAAACACTAGCATAGTTTCACTAAACCACCAATCAAAATGATAGGTGTTACAATGTCAATGTTGGAAAATATTGTGTTTTTACACAAATTATTTTATGACCAAATTAATATATTAGTCAAAATAGAATCAAGTACGTGCGCGTTTCTTGTGGCATGACGAGTCACGCGATATATTTATTTGTTTAAAACGGATAAATGATGAATAAGAAAATTTGGTATCAAAGTGCCCCACTTTGTATGAAGTTTATCAGGAAATTTTATTTACCTTCTGAGACAGATTTTCGTAACTATCGCTAAAGGTTGTGACTGTTCGCTTTATAGTGACTATTTTTCAGAACCGTCCCTAAAGGTCATGAATGTTCACCATAAGTTGTGGCAGTTCATGAAAAACGTCCCTAAAGTGGCTGTTTCCTAAAGACATGTATTTTCATGAAAAAAACACCTTATTTTCTATAAATAGAAGACGTGTCTTCATTTTTTAAAGAGAAAAAAAAGGAGAGAATGTATTTTCAATACTTTCTATTCCTGATCGAGTCGGATAAAGTATCAAACATAATTGGTTCGTGGGACATGCACACTGAAGTGCTTCTTGCGTGTGTCGAGACCGTTTTATCCTGGGAGGTAAACGCTCATTGTTCATTGCCGTAAGCACCGTAGCGGGAGCACATTTTGTCTTAAGGAGAGAGTGTCAAACACTTGACTCAGTCATCTTCTTCGTTTGTAAGTTTTCTAGAGGTATTAATTTTTATTGAATCAATATTGTTGACGCCACTAAAATGGGATGAGGACGAGATTGAAGATGAAGATCAACATTCATATCAAACATATAAGAGACAAAAGGTTTTTAAAGTGGTTCGGCTATGAATAAAGCCTACGTCCACTGTTATTTTATTTCCAAGGGTTTACAATAGCACAATAAGGTGTGGAGAGAGAAAGAGTGTGCATCTTGTGTATGGTGTTTCTTAGTTGTTTCCCATTCCTTCCCTTTTGGCTAAGGGAATACATGTATTTATAGTGATGGGAGATAAAGAGATACAATGTCTTTATACGATGAATCTAATTGTTGACCTTTTATGATGGTTGGTCTTCCTTGAATTGTTTGGTATGCTATGTGTTGTCATCTATTGATACAGTAGAAATGTACATTAAGGCTCATTAAATGCGTTGTCATCTTCATTAATGAACATTAAATGCATAGTTATCCTTTGATCTTCCTAGTTGGTTGGTCTGCACGCTAAGTAGCTTGGTATGCTATGTGTTTGTTGGTATGCCGACCAACTCTCCTCGGGTGCCGACTAACTCTCCTCGGGTGCCGACCAACTCTCCTCGGGTACCGACTAACTCTCCTCGGGTGTCGATCAACTATCCTCGGGTGCCGAATATTGCCACGTAGGATGACATGTGTCCTTTTTCTGATTGGTCCTCGTATATGGAGAATTTTTGCGTCAACAGAAGCCCCCAATGCTCCATGCTTGATGGTTCACTGAAAGGATGGAGTATTTATTCTGCAGTGTTGCTCGGTGCTCGTGAAATTCTTGATCTGTCTTCTTAATTTGTTTAACATAAAGTGCATTATCTCCTGGACTACATATGATGCAGGTTGATCGATGGTTGGTAATCTTTCTTTTGAGGAACTCTGTTCGTCAAGCGAACGTGTGCTATGTATCACCCCTGGGAATTTGGATGCAGCCATGCCATAGTATGCAGCTTGTAGCTTGTTATAATCTTCAAGTATGTTGATTGGTTTGCTAGCCGACCAACTGCTAACTATGCTGAGCAACTGAATGCTAACTTCACGTGCTTGATTTTCTGATTTATGATCCTATGAATACTTTGTCGAGTAACATACTAGCTTTTGAACCCAAATCTTCAATCTGATTAGTACCGAGCTTGTGGTGGACTTCAAAACATTTTCATACAACTTCTTCTTCAATATTGGTCGGGACAGTAGTAGTAAAGATCTTAGTGATGTAGATGCTGAATTTGAATCCTGAACTTCAATACCATGTGCATAATAACTCCCGAATATGCCTCCTGAACTTTCAACAACACAATTAACTCCTGAATATGCCTCTTGAACATCTGAATATGCCTCCTAAACTTCTGAATACGCCTCCTGAACTTCAATATGCCTCTTGGGCTTTAATATGCCTCCTAAACTTCAATATCAAAACTAATTCCTGAGCAAGAAAAACAACTTCTGAATGATAATTAGTCGGGGCCCCGACTATGTAAGTTTGTGGAGTTGAATTTGATGCTCGAGTGCATGATGTTATGAGAATGTGCCACCGAATGAACAACTAGATCTGTAATAGAAGCCCCCAAGTGTGGAATATGAACTTTGAGTGCTTTTTCCGCCTTTAAGTATGCTATTTGACAAATTATCCTGTTTTGCATAGACAATAAAATTTTCTCCACCTGTTGTTGTCTGCTGTCCGACCAACCGGAATTGGTGGTGATAGATGATCGAACAACCGGAGTTGGTGGTAATAGATGTTGCTTCCTGACCAACCGGAGTTGGTGGTAATTTGCTTCCCGACCACCCGGAGTTGGTTGTAATTGAATTGCCGACCAACCGGAGTTGGTGGCGTGTTGCTTCCCGACCAATCGGAGTTGGTGGTAATTTGTTTCCCGACCAACCGGAGTTGGTGGTAATTGAGTTCCCGACCAACCGGAGTTGGTGGTAATTGATAATAAATGCTAGAGACTTCCTCGGAGCTGACCAACAGATTGTTGGGAATAAGATATAATAAATGCTGGAGACCTCCTCAACAGATTGTTGGGAATAAGATATAATAAATGCTGGAGAACTCCTCGGAGCTGACCAACAGATTGTTGGGAATAAGATATAATAAATGTTGGAGACCTCATCAACAGATTGTTGGGAATAAGATAATATAAATGATGGAGACCTCCTCGGCGCTGACCAATAGATTGTTGGGAATAAAATACAATTCATGTTGAAGACTTCCTTAAAGCTGAGTATATATAGATAGAAGAAATTTTTCGAGCTCTATTCTGAGATAAATATAAAATATGCATAGACATAAAGAATGATTTAGAATAATAATAAATTGTCTTGCTGATCTGTCGAGACAAAATTGCATAATGCTAAATAAGAATAATATTTTCAATATAAGAATATGGCCGAGAACTTTGCTGGGCTTGCATATAAATAAGAATTACCCTGACCAACTATCCGTTGGGGGTGAAATATAATAAATGTTATAGTTCTCCTCGGAGCTGAATATGATAATAAGTATCTCGCCGAGTTCCATGTTGAGATGAATATAGAATATGAATCCCAAGGGATATATAGAATAATTTGTGCTTGAGACGATATCTGGGCCTGAATATAAATAAGAATTACCCCGACCAACTATCCGTTGGGGGTGAAATATAATAACTGTTGTAGCTTTTCCTCGGAGCTGAATATGATAATAAGTATTTCGCCGAGCTCCATGTTGAGATGAATATAGAATATGAATCCCAATGGATATATAGAATAATTTGTGCAGGAGCAGATATCATAGCAATAATAAAATCAATAGTTCCTCGGTGAGGTGAAATTTCATATTACCGAGCTATGATAATATTTTTAATAAAAGTAAGATTGTTTCTGAGTAGCTATTTGTGCTCGATCGAATATATATATCGGAGCATTAATAAGATTCCCAGGCAATCATGGCTGAATACTTAATCGAGACCGAAAATTGTACCTGTAAAAAGTAATATCTTGCCCTACCATATGTGTAGGCTGAATTGATTAGTTATCATGAGAATAATCTAGTCAATATAATGAATATATGATATGTATATGCTTGAGAAATAAAAATATTAATTTCAAAATATGAAATAATATATGTCCAATTGATCCGTCGAGGCGAAATTACCTGATGTCGAGCAATAACAGTTTCCAGAGGTTTAAGATTGTGGCCGAGTTTTCGTCGGGATTGAATCTTGTACCTAAGGAATTTTAATAAGTTGCCCGAACACCTGTTAAGACTAGATCAGATAGTTAGTCATGAGAATAATTTTGTGATCCAATCAATATATGATGTGTATCCGTTCAGACATAAGGCAATAAAAATTTCAAAATATGTAATAGTATGTTTTGTGCCAAATGTGTGTCATGTGAGCAAATTTTTATCAAGTACGTGCCATATGTAACGCATAAAATTTAATCCAGAGATTTTCGTTAAATTATTTAAACTCCAGCAACTAATCAGATATAGGAATATTCAACTAGAAATTCCCTTGTAATGAATTAATAAAGGATTTGGGAGTTGTCTCGTTTTTTTAGCAGCATGGTGGGGATTTCGACAGTCAAAATCGATATTTCTCCATTTGGGCATGTGTTGTGAACAGATAACAAATTCCGCCCAGCAGCTACATATGGTCGAGATATTGCAGTATAACTCCTCCGATTAACAAAAATGGTGCATTGATATTGCAGACCAGCTGTTGGATGGACACCGAACAACATCAGATGTCGCCGACCAAGAAGTGGATGGTTGGATCATTTCCGACCAGTAAATTGAACCCCCCGAACAAGACTGAGATGTCGTCGATCAAGAAGTAGATGATCGTCGACCTACAATTGGTTCCACCGAGCTACAATATGAGTCTCCGACCAACAATAAGATACCTCATAGTTGGATAAAATTATTTCAACATTGCTGATGGATCTTCACATCTTATCTCCGACAAACAAAAATGGTCTGGTTAAGCTTCCCTTTAATAAAAGATGGCCCAAGATGATGCCGACCAGCAATATGTATGGCTGACCAGAAATAGGGGCTGTAAGTGGACGATTTCGAACAGCCATATGAGCCGCGGTGAATAATTTTTCATGAGATTACTATGTCCCAAAATATTTCGAACCAATAGATCCGAAAAATAACATTCGATGTAAAATTTAAGAATTAAGAATGTTAATTAAATGAATAATTATCTAATCCACTAGATCGTGTGATTACGACAAAGAAACCCTGTGATGTGATGAACGAGGAGCCAACATCTCAAATTTGTGCCCAGAGTCTTGATATGGTCATGATTGTTTAATTGATCCTTTTTTACATGAGGTGGGTAATGGTTTTTCAGGTGAGAGAAAATTATTGTTTATATTGATCCCTTCCTATTCCCTATTTGGAGAGATAAAAATATGCTGAATGATCGAAGTTATTACTAAATTTATATAAAAAATCAATCAATGAGACTTTATTGACATAGATGGAAGATGAACCAAATTAAGTATATAATTCATAAAAATGAATACAAAGAGACTCAAACTTGAAGAGAGAGAAAGTAGATCTAGGTCATGATTTCCATGAGAAAACTTTTTATTGTCTTTAACCTTTTCCCATTCTCTGATTAAAAATATAATGGGAATTTAAATAGTCATCAAAGATCTTTCAAAAATTATTTCAAAATCAACAATGAAAATTATCAAATCTTATCATCGTCGTATATATTGGTATATGTAATCATTTAAAATATTTGTTCCATGATATAAAATTGAAACTTGAGAATCAAGTAAAAAGTTATGATTTATGAAATACACTATTTTTCAGATTTCAAAATAAGAATTAATCTAACAGTTATGATTTAAAAATCATGATATGCAACATTTTGCAGATAAAAAATGGACAATTAATTTATGTATATAAACATAAAAATCATGATTGAATCAAATGATGCATGTATAATTTATTATATGTAGAGAAAATAAAAACTTAGCTTTTGATGGAGAACAATGCTTGTAACACGTTCCCACAGACGACGCCAATCTGTTGAAGACAGAAAATGGCCTCTGCCATTTTAGTGGCGTCAACAGCAGATAAAGGATGAGGATGAGATTGAAGATGAAGATAAACATTCATATCAAACATATAAGAGACAAAAGGTTTTTAAAGTGGTTCGGCTATGAATAAAGCCTACGTCCACTGTTATTTTATTCCCAGGGGTTTACAAATAATGATAACAACATCAATCATCATTGTGTCCATCTCGATTTCTAGATGCGTGTTGGATTGACCTGCGTGGTTGTGTGCCTATTTATGGTACTAAATTCTTTCAAACCTAAAAGTGAGGAAGAAAGAGAATACATATTAGATGTTGACACGTATTGTGTGTGATAGGATACATCTTAAAATCGCTAGTCAATTTTACTAAGAAGGAAAAAATAAAACAAACATCCCAAACGATGGATATGTGACAAATAATGAAGGTGAAACCAAAGAGAAAATGAGACCGTGGACAAACTAATGGAGAGGGAATGTATTACTGACACACTTCGCCCTTTTGGTCTCTAATCGAGTGAGAGGGATGTGTGCAAGGAGTCTTGTTTTTCCTTCTGTGTGCATGCGTTCTTGGAGATGCAATAGTGCTTCTCTCTCAATCTCTGCTTTCTCCCTGAGGTTGATTTTATGTTGCTTTTACCCTGGATGTTGTTAGACACCATATATAGTTTTGTGTGGGCTTTTATCGGAGTAATACGTTATTCTCACGATGGATTTTTTGTTGTTGAGAGTCTTAAGTTTATTTTATATAAAAACAAAATAATTATTCGATATAGCCCTTTCATTGTTACCGTACGATCGGTTGAGGCCTGGGAATGATCCAGAGTTTCTCGGGGTGGGTCCGTGAACTGGGTTACCAGTGGGGAAGGTATTAGCCAAATAAATTTTTCTTTATGCTTCCTTATTAATATAGTTATTATTGCATTTTGAATTATAATCAGTTTTAGTTTATTTTATATCATAATAAGAGACGTTAGTTTGAAAATCCCTTTAAAATGTAGACATACGCTTATATGTAGAAATAGTGTTTGTTAGAGGTGTCGGTGTTTGGGTTTTATTCTTAAACCCATGTGTGACATTTGTTTTACTATAAAGGCATGTTAGTTCATTTTTAAATAAGAATCATGGTTACAATAATGACTTATATTAGTCTTAAATGTTTTGTATATATGTCAGTCAATTAAACTTAGTAGAAATTCTAATAAGTTGAGTTCTTCTTGATCATAGGAGATCAGAATTACGATTATAGTTCAATTCAATATGTTCACAACCTAGATAGGGAGTTGACAATCTATCGGTATGGTTGCATGTGAAATCCTAGTAGTTTATCACAAATTACGGGAAAAGTTATGTTGGTTTGAGAACTTATACGATAGTTCAATAGAGGATCGTAACCTGTACATTTGGGAATGTATTGAACAAGACCACCATTGATATTTAAGTCTAAGGGTTGTCTTGATTAGACTTAGCTAATCTCACACCCTTTACAAAGGGTTTATATAGTTTTAATCATGAGAGTTAGGAGGTTTGAGATTGTGTCCATCCCTGATCCGGATTCTTGCGGCGAGCGGGCGCGCATGGGGGAGGATCTTAGGTCCCGCACGTCCCTCTCGGGAGCGCTTCGGCCGGAGTCATTTGGATGAGGTGTAAAAATATAGAGAGATTAGAGTCTCCAGTCTATTTTACTCAAAACAGACAAAAGAAAAGGGGAAGCCATCCCGAAGGACAACATCCAAAGACATACTGATGCATACGAAACCAAAATGATTCAAAAAGGGTCCAGAGGCTAACTTACGAAATTGGAAGGTGTTAGGCACCCATTCCGTCCTTTCGGTCTCTCATGGGTTTTTGCTATTTTCGTTTTATTTTCTCCGTGATGTGTGTGCATGTGTAGATATAGTGGAGATAGGAATGATCGACTTATACCATAGAAGAGGTAAAGGAAGTCATTCGTAGGAAGGTATAAAAATATTAGAAAATAGGATTTACGTGATTATCCTTACGTTGACCGTTATGATGGAACGATAACGCATGTGGGATAATACGCCACTAAGAACAAATATATGTATATATGTAATATAAGAGAGTGGAGTTTAGAGAAAATAGGAAATGAGAGAAAAAGTAAAAATAGGACGCGAGTCTCGGGTTTTACCCCGAGACGCCTACGTAGCCTATAGAGGCATTAAAGTCCACATAGTTCGCATGCAAAACGAGGGGTGGAGTTTATCTCATGAATCCAATCAGGGACTCTCTTATTTGTGTGTGTGTAGAAAAAGTGTTTTAGTTGTGAGAAAAGTGTAAGAAAAGTATTGGAATTACCGTTTGGAATTTATGAGCAAACCCTATTTTTCTTATTTTTTTGGGTTTTTATTTATATGAAAATAAGAGATGTGCAATAATACTAAATAAAAAGTATATTAGGGTGTGTGAGATGAGATAGTAAAAGTTCTAAGTAATAAAACAAGTTATTGCGAATTTATGAGAATTTAAGGAGAGAGTTGAGAAAATTGGGCCTTCTTGAAGATCTTGAACTTGATCTTGAATGTTGGTTATTAAATATATTTTTAGAGTGTATGGTTCTTAAATATGTATGGCTTCATTTAAATATACTTCAAAAGTCTCTTGAGGTTGCTGCATTTTTCGGTGTCTCAAAACCAGCACTTTATCTCCTTGATTATGATTTTTCAAATCGAAAAATCTGACTGTGAGCATTTCTTTGTTGGTTTCTTGCTGTTTTAGACCTGTATTCTTTTAGATCTATCTTGTGTAATTGTTCTGATTTATAAGAATTTTGACAAGACGATTTTAATATTGTTTGATCTATTTTTATTAGATATGTTTTCTTTTGTAATACACTACACACACCAAATCTGATTTGTGTAACTTCTGTGATCTTGATATTTCGTGTGTTCTAAGTTTCATAACTGTTTTAAAACTTTTTGTTTTAAAATTAATCAAGATAGTTGGGTTGTAACAGAGTTAAGGTTTAGTTAATTAAACCTAATACAATTTGTGGACCTATTACTATAATAGGGATAACCTGAACTGTCCTACCTGAACTTGGATTCGTGACCTTGGATTAAACGAACTTATACCTGAATATTTGAACAAGGATTTGGACTGAGAACAAGATCATATTGGATCTAATCAAGAATCTGAACCCGTTGGACTGATTGAAAGTGAACGGAATAATTTAATATATTAAAACATTTTAATCTAAATTTTGATTAAAAAGAGGGTTTTATTTCTGACTACATGCTTGATATGTTTACTTATTTTCAGTCAATAATTTTAGTGTGTGTTATTTGATCAGTTGATTGTTTAAGTGATTTAAGGAGCACTCATTCTATTATTCATATCACATTGAAATCACTCATTATACACTATTCCACATAGGCACATATTTTTGTGTATATATTACATCAACTTTAGTTCTTGAAAAAAGAAGATCGTTAAAATTGAGTTAATTCAAAACAACTTGAATTGAACAGAAGGAGATAGCAGAAAAGTTGAGACTGATATTTAGGAAATAATTTTTTGCATAATCATTGTGTTTGTAACATTAAGGGTGAGTGTGTCATATAGCATAGGACACATAACTAAGCACTGCACATCTACACGACACTATAAAAATCAATAGGCACTGAGTCGACCTTCGCTGAGGAAGCTAGAGGGAAAGCTAGGAAGTGAAAAAAGCAATACACGAAAGGCAAGTTGACACTGAGATTCAGAAAAGGCAACAACTGCAGAGGCTTGGTAAGGTAATAGCTATTGTATATCTTGTTCAAGTTGTGTCTTGTTGTGTGATTGTAACTCGTTCCGTTTTGATTTGTTTTTAGTGGACTTATTAGATTAGGTGACCCTAGAGGGTCCATCTTTTTTCCCAGGGAAGGGTTTTTGCGATGTGAAATAAATTATTTGTTCTTTACTCTTTTGCACATCTCACCTTACACGAAAAAGTAGGTTTAAAGAATTAGAAATCCACCTAAAACTGAATTGTTTATTTTCTTAAAAATCACCTAGATTCAACTAAAGATAATAACTAGGACTTAAATTGACTTTACAATCCTTAATAAGATTTAATAAAGTTAACAATTTCAAGAAAAGTTTGAATTGGTCCCTACTTGAATAACATATAAAACTTGTAGGTAATTAGTGTTTACTCGTCAATAGTTTACTTCCTCACGTAGTCTATCTGCGCTTCGTTGGGTCTTTCAAGTGGTATCAGAGCTAGACTTTACAAAGATATTTTTTTAAAAATTTTGTCAGACACTTTTACCTTGTTTTTAATGGATGATTGAAGTCAATTGCTTAGGTTAGGAAACTTTAGGAGACCTCCTATTTTTTATGGCTCAAATTTTCCATATTGGAAGATTCGAATGGTTGCCTTTATTCAGGGAACATTAGGAGATGATGTTTGGGATTTAATTGAAAATGGTTATAATCTCCCCATTATCGCTATTGCTGAAGGTAGAGCTGTAAGGACACAAATTTCTAATTGATTCCCTTGTAGTTTTGGCTCAATTACGGACAAAAATGTTTGTGTCATAGGATAGTGTTCATTGTATCTATTTCAAGCCTATGGCGAGTTTGTTGAAGACGTAGCGACCAAGTGAATAAAGCTTCATCAAAATGCCGAGTTTAAGTGCCTCTTTTCTACGTCATCAACAGTGGTTCCATGCTACCAAGGTATGAATGCATTATATATATATATATATATATATATATATATAATAAGAAGAAGTAATGGGGTTTTTACTGTTCAATAAGATGTTAACACATTTAAAGGTTGAGATGGAAGCCAACGTGATAAGAAATTGAGGGTCAAGATAATTTCTCCTTCTCTAATCTTACACGTTTGAAAATCAGTCCAGTCGCCCACTTTACTAAGCACAAGGCTCAAGAAGAAAGGACAATATCATGCCAGAGCGCAAGGTTCCAGAAAAAAATCACGGTCTCTCACTCATGTCTTCTCTTGATCCCTCGCCCTCCCTACTCTCTGCCTTTGAAAGTTCCATCTAAGATGTGATAAGAGAGAGT